>JAVFKF010000002.1:50117500-51367500 GCA_036926295.1 Pachydiplax longipennis | reverse complement strand
TTGAAGGTAATGGTGCCCTTTATATGTTTATCCGTTATTTGTCAGTGACAAATTGTCGCTGTTTTTGTGTTAAAATTAGCTCAATGGTAATTTATGGACTCAATGGGCATTTAAAGCTATTTGTGCAAAAAAATCCAGTTTTTTCCATTAAACATTTTGGAGCATAAAGAGAGTTTGGTTCTAAGTATTAAGTTGTTTAGCCTATATGTATACCTGACATTGAGTTGTTCCAAAGCTTAAACTATTCTGAAGTTTATTTATATCCGTCACTAAATCAGCACCTACAATTACAGTTGCTACTGTAATTATAAAGATCAGAAATATCCCATAGAATTTTTAGTAAATGACAAATTACTATCATTTCCCAAAGTTTTCTGAATAAGTGAAACTGGATAAGTAAATAATACTCCTATAGTTGCTGTTTGTAAAGATAAAAGCAACTTTTTTATGGAAATACTGCCAATAGACAAAGATTGTTTTTTTGGATGTAAAAATGCTTTAGAGTAAATGAATTGAAGGAAAAAGTAAACTGCAGGTAACAGAAAGCTTGAGGCAAACATAATCCTGCAAGAGGGTTGACATAATTTGTGCCATTTTAAGTTGGGTAATGAAGAAGTTCTAAAAAAATCAGAGATTAAAGTATTGGCAAAGCTACTTGTTACGTATGTTGAATTCCATCTTTCAAACGGAGGTTTCACTGTTTTCATAACACTTAATATCAAAAGATAAATCAAAGACCAAAGAGAATCTAGTCATCTTAACCAAAAATTCTGTAAAATGCTTAGGAAAAACAAAATATATCACTGCAAGTTCCAAAACATTTCCAAGAATAGTATTTAAGGTTCAAAAAACTGTTAAATTGGAATGCTTTAGAAGCTAAATGGAAATAATATCGCCAAAACCACACCTATCCAAGTAAAAGTTTACATTTAAAGTCAAAGTTGATTATTAATATATTTACACTTTCAAAAATAATGAAAAACTATCCATGAACTCCACACAGGTGTGTTCAAATCAATGTCTTTAAAAATATTGAGAATAAAAATGACAAATTTCCATGAATAACCTACAAAAACTCTAGTGAGAATAGCATTTAATGCAATTTTTTGCTGCTCAGAGCACTGAACATCTATGAAGTAAGTCGTACAGAGGGCACAACCTTTCACTGATAGTTTTATGGAAAATATTTTATTATATTGGATTAAGGTACCAAATGAAAGAAAGTAGAGTTATTCTGGAATATAAATTTGAGAAGATAATTGTGGTCCTACATGAATAACTTCTGGAGGGATAACATCAGGGAATTATACAAATAAACTACCCTAACACCGAAATATAATATATAATCCAAAAACAGCACCAATGCCTGATATTAACTTTCTATGACCAACAATAAACTAAATTTTATGAAAGATTGAACCGAGTTTTGCCACTAAAACATTTTAAGCTATTGACATTCGATCCTGAATTTCTTAAACGCTCACTGCTAAAGGTAAACTGATTTCTTCATAAAAAGTATTAAAAGAAAGACGAACTCAACCATGAAAAAGACTACCACCTTTCATGCAAATAGCGGAATGGAATAAAATCGATGCTTCAATCAATTTTGTCTTCTTAATCACCTCCTACAGCCACACGCTTCTCTCACACTGAACGAAATGAGTTTGATTTCACTATAATGATAAAGGAAAATAAGATAACGAACATTTTAGAAGAAATTGATACCAATAACACTGACTGATCATACAGCTAGACAGCATCACTGATGGAGCCTACGGATGAAACATTCCTATAGCCTTCATTGTCTAGGGTAACGTTATTACTTTGGAAGTAAGTTTAAATATTACATGACCAAACGCTCTTGCGGCAAAATATAAATCCACACCGTGATAAACTCATAAAATGCGTTAATTATCAAGGATAAATATAGGCTTTTCTTTCTGAGCATTCTAAGTAAATAAATGATTAATTAGGATTTATTGAAATATTCATTAAATTAATTGAACTCACAGAAAAGGTTACAGCAATGATGGCAATATAAGATCTCCAAATTTCAAATTCAAGACAGAAAAATAAATTCGAAATACGACCAATTCAGAGAAATACTTTACTATACAGAAGAAGGCATGCTATTGATACGTAATAAGCCTAAATTATGCGAGTTTTACAGAGATCGTTCAATTCTCTCTCTACTTTTTCCGAAGAATTGGTAGTCTTTAGATCTCATACATTAGCTTCTCATGAATTTAAAGAGGTTATAAAAGAAATTTAGGACATGTAGCAACCATAATTACTGTTTTTAATAAAATGTGTCATAAACGGAAAGAATTATTTACCATCAGCATATGCCACTTGCTGTTCGGACGTCACCAAACAATTTCCTGTCTGAGCACAAATCGTCAATGCGCATTTTCCTTGCGGAAACCAGCGGGAAACACAAAGTCAATAATACTCGTTACTGTAATGTCCTTTGATTCAGAATGAGAGAATCCAAGGAACTAAAGGGTCTTCGATAGATTTCTGGTACAGCCCAGCTTTCACTTTCTTCGTGATCATGTATCTATTTAGTCCGAGACTCGAAAATTTACATAGTGATTACATTGAGAAAGTACGAATTAAATTTCTTTCACAAGTTATATTGTTAACTGTATTCTATACAGTTTTCATTCATGAAGTTAGCCCTTCACAATATTGATTTTAATAAAAATAATGACAAATATGTTTCCCAAAACTCCAAGTGAGCCCTCACATACGATCTACTCGATGTTTTTTCCTTTTTCTTCTCAAGCAAAGGCTCGCTATCCTGAAACCCCTGTCAGTTGTACGGGTTGCATATCGAAAAATGTAACTTCTTTTTGAAACTAGTCATTCTATATCTCAACAACAATTAGTTTGGTGATCTTATCTTAAATGCGTATTTGACTACCCCACCTTCACCAAGTAGTCCTTCCCACTCCCAAATCTTCACCTCTGGGTGGTGGAGGTTTCGCTGACAGTTAATTTTGATCAAGTCATCATGCTATCCAAAATCTAACTATTTATTCTTTTTTAATGTCATGGAACCTCTGATTCAAACTTAGTCAATTCAGATCACCTTTGCAAAGTTTAATGAAAATAAATGCACATCAAAATTCTCAATCTCAATTATCACTTCTTAGCATTCAAGTCAAAGTGAACAAATTTTTGACTTGAAAAGATTTTGATAAATGAACCAAGATGCCGAAGAATTTTTTGCATCACCACATTTTATTCTATTACAGGGAAATGTTACTGTATACACAACATAGTATTTCAGATGTCCTCAGAATTTCAAAATAATCCATTTTCAATAAATGAAGCCTCAAATGCTGCCAGATAATAGGACTAACTGCATAATTACTGCATTCTAAAACAATAAATTGAATTTAATAAATCATAAAACAACTGATTGATGAAACCTTGAAAATCTTCAAGCACATTCCAAAAGAAAAGCATTTGGGAATTTGACAATACTTTAATTTAACTAAAATAAATTATTAACCTCAAATCAGTGAATACTCACAGCAAATTGTACCATATTAATTTCTTGTTTGTTGATGAGTTAGAAAAGAAAGCTGGGATACAAGATGATGATCCAAGAGACTTTAGTGATCATTTGATCATGCTCCAATTTGTCCATGTTTTATCTGTCCCCTGAATTGTTTGCCATTATTAAATATCACATTTCTCTTTGAATTTTCATTATTTTTCTGTTAATGGCTGTCAAAGTTAAGTTATGGATTTTCTTATTTAATTTGATGTTTGATTTTAAAACTTCGTCTTTATCCCTTTATAAGTTTTACAATCTCTTATTTTGAATTCAAAGTTTTTGCTAGGAATTCTGACTTAGCTTGATATGTTTATCAGTTAAGTTTCCATGAATGAACTGAATTTCATACATGTCATATTATTAGTTTGAAGTGAAACATTACCATGTGTGTAATATGTTTCAGAAAGTTTTTAATAGTGTCTCAAATTATTTTAAGCTCTCAATCGTTAGTTTTATTAATTTACCAGTCCTTACCTTACCTTACTAGTCCTTACCTTACCAGTGCTTCAGTATTGTTTCATGCCTGTTTTCTATTTACTTAATTCAAAAGAATTTTTCCAAAAATATTCTAAGCCCAGATGTGAGCATTAATATTTCCCAGATTACTAAACTGACTTATAAAAATACAGGAAGCTGTGCTAGTACTGGGAAATAATCATTTTTAGTGAAAGAATTGGGAATCTACTTTTTCAAAATTCATTTAGCAAATTTTCAACAATTATTACAGCAATAACGTAATTTTGATAATTAACTTAAAATAGCGAAACAAAATATAATGATCTGGAAGAAATTTAGTATCTATTTATAGTATTATAGTAATGATTAAAAAAGTAGGACACTAGAATAACATGATGGGTGAAATTTCAGCACAAAAATTAGTAGATAAAGCACATAATATATACAGAAAAATATGGTTCTAAGTATATCCTATGGAAAAAACTTTATAGAGAATATGATATGATTAATATGCCATCCTGTCTTTCAGTGCTTCCATGGCTGCTGTTTATTGGACTATTTCCATTCACAAAAAGGTGAATGAGACAAGATTCTTCTGAACGGCTTGTATACTACTATGTCAGATAACATTCAAATAGTACAGCTTTGTTGGAGAACAAATATTGGTCCTGAATTTTAAAGATAAATGAACAGAATATTACCATCAGATAAATCTTAATAGTCTATAAGATAAAAAAGCATATAATTTGCTAATTAACAAATTTGTGCTTAACATCAGGAGTTATTTCAAAGTAACCCTCATGTATTAGAAATCTCACATGATAAATGTCCATACCAAAAAACAAAAATCTTAACAAACATATCATATCATATTCTCTCTCAATGATTCCATGTCTGCTGCTAACATTATTGCATCTACACAAAGGAAAGCTTTAACAGAGTTTTCCTCCAAGGTCCACATTTTGTCTTCTCTTTCTTCATGGCATTCTTGGCTTTATGTCATCTACTTAACTAAGGACAGCATAAGAATATTTTTCTCTAATTACTACTCATTCTTTGGATATCTGAACTATTATAGTTGTGTGATCTTTTCTAATTAGATTAATTTTATCCTGATTTGCTTGTTTTTTATATTACCAACAGAATTGATAGTATCTATTTCTTAAGGGTATTCAATATTATTGACTACCCTTTAGATCTATGTATAGAGGAATATTCTGTCATCTTCACATCTTTACAAAATCCAAAGTCCAAATAGTTTTCCTTGAAAATGTTTTCCATTCATATGAATACCACAGGGATGCAAAATAGATTAACATTATATGCATGAACACCTGGTAATCAAAAATGCAAATATAAAATGCTGGATCTTGAATTTTATAATTAAATAAAAGAAAATCATTTAAAGCATATGTATGAAAATGAGTCTCAATGGCAAAATTTTATTTTCTCCAGAAACTCAATTTCAGAGGAAGATGTTCACAGTTACTTTCCAAGAAGCTTTCTTACATTGAGCAAGAGTGATAGAGACATCATAATAGTATGAATCATTGTAATTATTTAAGGACTATTAAAATAGAAGAGAAATAATAGGATTTTAATCATCAAAGTAGTCGGCTAATCTTGGATTTTAATGTAACAAATTTTAGCTGCTAAAGAGGAATGGATGGATTCAATAAGCAAAGGAGAATAATATGGTATTATTAGAATTGACTAGACAAAAAGAAACTGGAGCATGAACTAGAATCAAAGGAGATATATTCTCAGATGGCAGTTCAGAGAAAAATAACCATAAGTATTGTCCTTTAATTAATTGATGTGATCAAAGGTAAAGTCATGGACAACAGCTGTTAACCAGACAAGATAAAAAAGTTAGCAGGTTATTCTCTTAATGATAAACCTACAACTTGGTAACCTTGCATCTAATGGAAAAAGTATCATGACATTAAATAAGAAAGGAAAATACAATGATAAATCTCAAATGAGAGATTTTGTATTACCTGTGAGGTTATTATTGCCAATTATATGATATAAGAATAAGTTGACTATAATCAAATTGGGAAATGACCCATGGAAGTATCAGAAGAGGAATTCAATGGGAAGCCTGCAGCTTTGAGAATAAGTAGACTGCAATAAAAAAAATATGATCACATCTGAGTATATGAATAAATTATAAGAATCTACCAAAAAATCAAATTTAAAATAAGGCGAAGATAATTTAGTTAATTAAATGTTCAGGACATCAGCATCAAAGAAGCTTGAAATGTAAGAAAAAAAAGCTAGATATACCGTATTTCCCGGCCGATAAGACGGACTTTTTTTTCTCCTAAATGTGCTGTAAAATTTGCCTGCGTCTTATGCGCCGATGGTATACAGATATCACGGGTGTAACTTCGTCCTATAATAAGCAACCGTTTTGACAGGATAAATAATTACCATTAAGTATTTTTTAGTGTATCAGGCATAGAAAATAGTTCAATTCATTAAAAATTTTGATAATAGCACTCTTTTGAGCAGGTTGTTAGAAATAAAGTTTTAATACGTCGATGTCTAACTCCCTTAAAAAAATTCCCGGATAAATCAGAAATGCATACAATGTAGCATGTTTAGTTTAATCTTGCAATGGGTGCTGCTGCAAAACTTACATGCATTGAGCTAAAGGAGATGTCATCTGTATGCTAATACATTGTATCTCTCACGATAAAGTCACGAGTCTACCGCCACCACCGGCACTCAACCTTAGGTAACAAAGTATGAGCTCGGTGTTCAGTCAGTTCAGTGCGTAATACGTATCTTTCTATTTAGTCTGCACATGTGCTTCTAAGCACAGAAACTTGGTAATTTCTGTATAAAAAGTCAAAATTGGAATAACCTAATGGGATCTAAAGAGAGAAGATTGTCGTACAGTATTGCATTTAAACTTGAAGTCGTGAAATATGCTTTGGAACACGGAAACCGGGCAGCTGCAAGGCGTTTCGGCCCACCTCCAACCGAGAAGATGATACGAGAATGGCGGAAGCAGAAAGTAGATTTAATGAATGCAAATAAGAGTAAGAAAACTTTACGTTCATGTTCTCCGAAATGGCCAAAGCTTGAGGAGCACGTTAAGACCTGGATAATAAATCACAGGAAGAACGGGATCACTGTTTCAACAAAAATGATTTTAATGGAAGCGAGAAAGTTGGCGATAGATATGTCTATTGCCGATTTTTCTGGGACAACGTCGTGGTGTGAAAGATTTATGAAGAGAAATGATCTGTGCATGCGTACTAAAACCACAATAGCACAAAAACTGCCACCCGAATACGAAAGAAAAATTATCGAATTCCACAAATACGTACTTAACCTGAGAAAAATGAAGTGTTTTGAAATAGGACAGATAGGAAATATGGATGAGGTTCCCTTGACATTTGATGTGCCATCAAATAGAACTGTGGATGTTAAAGGTGCAAAGACAGTTACAATAAAGACTTCCGGCAATGAAAAAACACGCTATACTGTTGTCCTTGCGTGTTGTGCTGATGGTTCAAAACTCCCTCCTTTGTTGATTTTTAAACGAAAAACGCTGCCTAAGTGTACAATTCCACATGGAATGTATATTCATGTTCATCCTAAGGGATGGATGGATGGAGAGGGTATGAAACTGTGGTTGCAGAGGGTGTGGTCCCGGCGTCCAGGTGGACTTCTGAAGAAATCGTCTTTGTTAGTGTGCGATCAGTTTAAGGCCCATATAACGGAGTCCGCAAAAATCCTTGCTGCAGAACTGAAGACACATCTTGCTGTGATTCCTGGTGGATTGACTTCTCAACTGCAGCCTTTGGATGTTTCAATCAATAAACCATTCAAGGGATTTATGCGTGAAGAATGGATAAAGTGGATTGAGGCACCAACTCACGATTTCACACCGACCGGAAGAATGAAACGGCCGTCAATTTCTACCGTTTGTGAGTGGGTGAAAAAGTCCTGGCAGAAAGTAAAAACTGAGACTATCGTAAAGTCTTTCAAAAAGTGTGGAATCAGCAATGCGCTGGATGGAAGTGAAGATGACATTTTGTATGAGGAAAGTGACGACCCCCGAGAAAATATCTACGCGAATGATTTTAGCAGCAGTGATGAGGAATTTCTGGGGTTCTATGATGAATAAACTGATATATTTGCTCATTAATAATTTTAATTTTTTTTATATTAAAGTTCCGTTTTTATGTAAAATGTTATCATTAAAATTCTTTTTTTATTATCCAAGTATTTTAGTTTTTTTCGTAAATTCTAACCTGAAAAATCCAGGTGCGTCTTATGCGCCGGTGCGTCTAATAGGCCGGGAAATACGGTAGATGTAGCCACTCATTAAATGGAATATAAATATACACATAGCCAAAGCAATGTTGAAATAATGAAGAAAATAAAAAAGGACCCATTTAATCTTCAAAAGTTGAAACTTTAAGGCTTTAAGAAAGAATGCTTTTATGACACAATAAATACATATAAAATAAGCATGTTAAAATTTTTCTGCACAAAAACTGATTCGATAAAAAGTACCACTAGTATTAGACATTTCATAAGAATTAAGAGTATAGAGAGAACATATTTGTTCTTAAAATAATTTACTTACCTACAGCGAGTTTTTATAGGACTTCTTGGTGTGCAATACACTGGACCTCAAAGAAAGATTAGAGATCACTTGCTTGATTGGTATACCACTCATTTATATCCATATCAATGGATTGACATGCTTTCAGGTTGCCTATGCAGGTCATTCGGAAAATATTGCTACCGAACAGCTCTCAAGTATTTATTCTACCAAAAACTTTACCACTGAAACTTGTGTAAACTAGGTAATAACAGGGTCAGCAAAGACTTGACTGAACTGAAATCATAAATTTCTCCATGAATCTCTCTCTCCAAAAGGATTACGAAGAACGCCAACAGTGTTAATGGATGAATAAAGATCTATTTGATATATAGATGCACTGCAAATAATCATTTCATAGTAAATTCGAGTAATTTTGCACTATTAGTCTGCTGTATAAGTAGAACTCAAAGGCACCATTTCCAAAAAATTATCAATTGATTTCTCAAATATTTAGCAAAAGAAAACTTTCCTTAATGTTCTTTCATCGTTATGCACAACCATATAGCTACAGCAACACTTTTTTGCCAAAGGCACTCATGATTTTGAAAACGTTTTCTTTCAGTGCCTCATAAAAAACTGCTGCACCTTAATGCAATAGTCTCAACTGCTTTTCATCTGAATCACTTTTTTAGTAAAGAAGTATTATAGTTAAAAGAGCTTCATCAGGAGAGGTAATTTCGCACATTGGCTCCCACTGGGAACTGAACCTAGGTCTGCTTCCACCAAAGTCGAACTTGAATTCTACGCATCATCAAACGCTTGAATATCATTGGCGAATTAATTAATTAAACCATTCATAAAATCGGGGAACCTTCAAGAATCCCGATATGACGCACTTACACTTAAAATCCGCAACATTAGAAATCGAATTGGAATTGGAAAAAAAAAATCCGCGATCAGGGTTTGAACCACCTCAGTTACGAAGAGAAAATAATATATAAAAATAAAAACTATCAGTAATAACTTTAAATCCGATCATAACTTTTGTAACACGATGGAGAAAAAATGGGATCGGATTATCTTGACGTATCTTTGTCACTTATTCCACAACGAGGAGGAAAGTACGACAATGCACGAGGCGATTGATCGCCTTTGGGAGGTGACGAGGAGTCATTCTCCAGGGGGTGCGGAAATGCTGCATGCAGCACATCTTTAGCAAGGGTAAACCCAAGCATTTGGGCATCGACAAACGATGCATCATTGTATACGTTTCGTCAAGGCGCACTATATCGCAGCAGCGATCGTAGCCGCTTGGCCCACTCGGCCATCCGATCCCTTGCTCGAAGTGCGACAGTAAATGCTTTTCCTTCTTCTGCCGTAAGAAGGTTATTGCTAGTAGTTCGTGAGGGATGGCGCTAATATCGCTTGTTTCTCGAAGCTAGATAGTTAGAAGCCGCGGATTTCAAATTTTGATATGATCACTCTCTTCGTTTACGTGTTTAGAAGACGTAATGCTAAACTTATTCGAAACCAATTCTCTCTCAGCTGGGGAAAGAGAAAGTTTGGCATTACTTAAAAATATATCTGAAGTAATAGCTGGACACATCTGAAAGACTAAAATCTTGCATAGAGAATCAAACAGGTTTCAACAGGAAATTTGTTAGATGGACATTCTACAAGTTGTCTGAAACAGAAATTTTAAGATGACTAATTTGTATCACTTGCTAGTAAGTATATAGTGAAACAGTTTTGAAACTTTGAGTAATCCAACACAAACAAATTCAACAAATTTCTGTAAATCTGAGAAAATAACTGGATGATATGATTGGATGTAATAAGGCTGCATGATGGTAATTATCCACAATGATATGGTTATAACTTCGGAATCAAAGAAGCCCATTTTTCTGTTGACGTGAGAGCTAAATGAAAGATCTTAACTTGAAATGAACTTAATCTTATCTACTGGATAAATCTAAATAATTAAGTATTTGGAAAGGCAATTCTCGAAATTAATTTGAATCAAAAAACATTTCATTATTAGAATTTCGTTTGTCTTTTTTTACCCATGGTGCCTTCTCCCTAACGTTATATCTTTATATAAGGCAGGTTCACCGATTTCGTCCTTTTCTCGAGCCATTTGATGACTTGAGCTGGTTGATTCACAAGGTTTCCACATCGCATTCTAACGGTCGACGGAGTACTTCCAGCTGAATTCCGAGAGAAGTCTGGTGGTATCGACATTGCCGTTAGGTTAGGACAATATATACGACTTGCGTGGGATTATTTTGTTTGAACTTCCGTGATTTAATTTGAATAATATGCTTAAAACATATCATCGAGCTTTATTAGACGAGAGTCACTTTACAGATTAGTATCGTGGTTTTGTAATAGAAATCTTCCATTGACTTTTTCGTGCACCGCTGGATGTCTCCCAAGCTTTCGCCGAAGATGATTCGCCCTGCTTTCCCTCACTTCACCACCTGGTCAAATGGGTTGTGGTCGGAATGTTGGTTGTAAGTTCTCCATTCTTATCTCATAGTTTCTTGTACTTTCAATTAATAAGTCAGAATAATTGGTCTTGTACATTGATTATAAGAGAAATACCTTGAGTGATGGTTATCTCTGTGATTTAGTTAAGGAGTATTTGACGTGTGTTCAGTTATCAGCTGGCTATACTTTAGGTGTTCTACTTTGACCGATTTCGGAATATTCCCAAAGTTCGTGGTACGCTCCATTTGAATTATCATACTCAATCGCTCGTTTGAAGTGGAGATGAAATCGCAGTTTCCCATTGGAATCACGTTCAGCTGCGGCGATTCCTCAACTCCTCTTCCTAAGTACGACGCATTTTTCAATTGAATTTTATTCGTGAAATTTCAGATTTTAGAGGGATCTGGTCATGATAGCATTAAAACCTTAAGTACAAAATTGATCACGTTAAATGCAGAATAAAATTAAACTTACGGTTGTACTCGGGAGTAAGTCCGGAGCTAATAATTGCTTTATAGAGATTAGTATAGAAAATGCAGCTGGAAAACGTAATTTATGAAATTTGCACTATGTTGCTTCAACTGGGATTAGGATTAAATTTGTAGGAAAGACTGAATTTTGAGAGGTGATAGCCTGCTTTTTACGTGCGCTTTAGTTTTAATACGAGAGCGTTTTTTCGTTCATTGTGTTTGAAAAGGTACTTTTGAATTTAGGGAATTTAAAATTTATCTTCGAAATTTCACCACTCCTGAATTGAATTTACCAAACCTATTTAAAACCTAGTTTGAATATCTTTATATACGCCTAATTATACCAAAGTCGGTATATAGCTTAGGTTTCAATTTATTGTACGAACTATATAATGTCAATGAATGCATGAGGCTTGCTTGGATCAGCCGTTGAGGTAAATAAATCCCATACCAGAATGGGAATTATACCTAATATCAAAACAATCTAAATTTTCAATTCTTATCATGTGAAGGAGTCTTCGGTAAAGGTAAATTTCATATAAAGGACTTTGAAGCCCCACGAACAGCATGACAGATTTAGGTGAGAAATGGTGGAACTCCTTCACGATCACAAACAAAGAAAAACTCGCTTGGTAGTATTCACAAACAAATTTTTACTAAAACACCCAGGTTTCGTTACGGAGTAACATTAATCAGGTCATTTCGTTACGGAGTAACATCATCATCATCATGTTACTCCGTGATGAAACCTAGGTCCTTTAGTAAAATTTTTTTGTGGACTCTACTGAGTTTTTCTTTGTGTGTTACTTGGTTGTATTCTCTACACGATCTCAAACTTAAGTGCAGCGTTAGTGCTTGACGATTCGTTCTTTCACCTGAAAGAGAAGAATTTAAAATTTTCTTTAGCGTTTTATGTATTCTGACTTTGAATTCGCATTTTCGTTTAACTTTGTCAAACCTTTGGTATTTCTCCGATAAGTTTCCCAGATATTGGTGATGTTTCAACCAGGGCAAGCTTGTCGATTTTTCAACTTTAATTTTTTTAAGTTATAAAGTTGAAAATTTTAAAAATCATATGCCGCCGGAATACGAAATGTTAGAATAATGTTCCAATTATCTGCTCAAAATTCAACGTAATAAGGTTTTCAAAACTCCCGAAGCCGAGATAAATCCAATTTGGGAATAGGAGAGTATAAATGTAAGGCATTTAAATTGAAAATCTCAACGCTAATGCTGGAAAAATTTCAAATTCGGTCTAGAATACAATTTTATAATTTAGCCTTTTAAATTTGGAAGCTATTCGAGAATGCTAATTGTACTTTAATTAAAAAGCTTAGTGATCAATTTTTACCAATTTTCAGAAGAATGGTCATAATTATTGTGCCGATTTTGCGATAATCTCGTGCCGATCGTGACTTTTTTGGCTGCGGTGGCGGAGTGTGGCTCCGACTCCTGTAGGCTATTTATACGGAAAGGTGCAGGAATACAAAAATTCGGCGTGCATTTTTTGAATTCGCGGAATCGCAGCCGGTGTTGGGTAGAATTGGTCCGTCCGCCAGCCGGCAACTACGAGCTCGGCTCGCAGCGCCCTGACTCAAAGGTGGAAAGAGAGTCTTGGCGTGTCACGTGATGTTTTTTGAGTGGAGCGCCGCGAAGACAAGGAGCTGTGTGAGACATGTGACTGCTTAGTGTGACTAGGAGCATTTCGCTACGGCTGAATAGACGTTATCTGGTGTCATCTTTCGTTGAACAAATCAATTGTCCTTTGGTGATGTATTTTATTGTATGTCATATGGTGCTTGATGAATAATATTAGTTTTGATGCTTATTCTGAGAGTTTGTTGTAATTGCGCCTCATTGTCGATATCCTCAGCTAGTTGCTTTACAAAGGGATTTCTTCAAAGTCGACCAGTGATTTCCGACACTTATTTAAGTTTAGGAGTCTAGTCCGGCTCATTATGATTTTTCAAGCTTTTAGAATTAAACCTGATTTTCATTTGCTACAGTGTGCTCAATATGAGAGTACATACAATATATAAATTTCCAAATATATATATATATTCCAAATTTATATACATAGAGTATATAAATTTCCAAATAAGATGGATTCTGTCTTGCCATTAATCTGAAGTCCATTTTCACTATCTTGCCAAACATTGTTTCTCTATGAAATTTGATCTTCCTCAAAGTAAAAATTTAACTTTCACTTGCAGAATTGAATTATACAGCATCCTTTCATTAAATTTTCTAAAGTATGAAAATTAAATTTTCTAGAGTAGTTTTTATAAGTGTCAACTTCTAATGGATTTTATTTTTCACTGTTGCTAACAGCAGGAAGGAGAAATGAAGACTTCAAGTAACTCCATATAAATGTGTTTTAATTGCATAATTTCAATGTGTACACTTATTACAGTGCTCAATGAAGAAAACTGCAGAGAGAGGGCCTTTTCAATCTCCACTCAAAACCTGTCCCGGCTCCAACCCCCAAAAGTTCCTGGTATTGGAAGAGCCGGACTGGCCGAACCCATCTCGAAGATTTTGACGTGTCATTTGTTTTCTGCTGTTGCAGCATCCATCTGGACCTCCTGTACTTGCACTCTCAGTGGGTAGTGCTGCTTCAATGGCTGTATTCAAATAATTTAAAGTTATTTTGAATACAGCCATTGAAGTAGCACAACCTACTGTGAGTATAAGTACAGAAGGCAAAAAATCTGAAAAGAGAGTGTATATTAAAATTCAATAAATATATGAAAACAAGAAAAACATCTTATTTTTAACCAACCAAATGACCTTGGAGACTTAGAATAATTTTTCACTACTAGTAGTGTCCAAAGGGTTAAACAGTGCACAGAGGGTTGCATAAATTCAAGGCATTTTATTTTTTTCTGAAATTTCTAAAAGCTACTAGAAAAAGTTCTTTTGATTATTGCTCACAATTCTATTGTGGACTTATACAATAAAGAAATTTACACTTGAACTGATACAAAATGCAATGAGCTACATTATCACTAATCGATTGAACTGCCACAATTACTTAAATTTTGGTGATTAGAAACACTTGGACTTGGAAATGTTTTTCTCCAATAATACTAGTGACCAAAGGGTTAAAAGGGCATAAAGAGGTATACGGGGTTGAAGAGAAGGTAAAGGGTTAAAAGAAAGGATATGAGAACTGTCAAAAGACATTTTCCTGAAATTTCTAGAAGCTTATAGAAAGATCTTGGGGACTTAGAATAATTCTTACAATGCTACTAGTGACCAAAGGGTTAAAGATGTCAGATAACAGAAAAAGTTTATATTAAAAAGATATGGGATCTGTTAAAAGAACTTTTTCTGATATTTCTAGAATTATCCAGAAGCTACTAGAAAGAAATCTTGGAAATATTTTAAACAATGATGTGATGAACTTTTTTTAAGAAAGAAGATTACACCTAAACTGATACAAGTGAGATAAGCAGTGATTGATTGAACTGTCACAGAGATTTAAATTTTGGGGATCGAAAATACTCGGAGACCAATCAAAGGCAAAATCAGTAATTTATGTTCAAAAAGAAAACTTCAATTTAAGACAAGAACTTAAGATTTAGTAAAAGAATCAATAAAATAGAGGTCTAAAAGTAACCAACTGCTAACTTTTGAGAAATTCACAGACCAGTATTAACCAGTTCCTAAGAAAATTCTGTGGACAAATACTTTACTGACTTGAAAGTGCCAAATGAAAAAGAAGTGCTGTCTTGTGGAAAGAGTGACTCACTACTTGAAAACTATTTACTCTCATAAACTGGCTCAGCAAAAGATATAAAGAAACATTATTCCCAGCTGCAAATCAAAATATTAAACAAATGTAAAACAATAAAGATAAGAAACCATGAAACCACTTTGAAAAAACTTCAAAATGGAGGAAGAATTTATTAATGAATAAAATTAATTTTTTAATTAGAATTAATAGAATAAAAATTATTGTTTAGCCAAATTACTCTGTAAAGTGTTCTTTCTCGAAAACAATTGAATAGTTATGGATCTGCAATGATTTCTCTCTAAGAAAAATTAAACATTTGCTCTGAATGATAAAACCATAATCACCTATAATCAAGATGAATTCTTAAAAATAAAGGGAACCATCACTAGGCAATGAGAGACTGCTTGGCGGGTGGCCAAATTGTTTATTAGTGACATTCTTTCAGATTACTTTTTCAGCTGCAAAATTTTCAATTTCAAGTAATTTCACTTTACCACTTTCAAAACAATTGCACTGCTGGGCTTGGAGCCCAGCAGTGCAATAAATCACCGGAATAATTTTAAAATCTAGACAACCAATTTAAAATAACATTATTGTGGGTTGTCTGTAATTTAAAAATCATTTTTATGGCTTGTGCCCAGTAGTGCAACGTTCTGAAAGACAAAACTCAAAAAGGAATTTTCAGGCATGACACTGAATAATTTGGCTCATGCTAACGGCGAAGCAAAATGTTAAAACGAGAAATAAAAGTTATTTTAGAACGATGAAAAAGAGTGACTTAGTTTTTGCACATATTAAATAAGACTGTATAGTTAAGTAGTGTATATAGTGGTATGAATTACTTTTTCTTCAAGTTGTTCATTCGCGATGAATGAGAAAGCAATTGGGAAATTCTTAAGTACATATTACATATCATAATATATTTAGACCCCCGAAAATTAAAAGGATGGATCATGTATACAAGACTTCAACCGTAAGCCATTATTCTAGCAGAGAAAGCAAGGCCCTTATTTCAAATAAAAAATCTAATTATACAGGTTTATAGCAAACTATTGCCTATAGGTAAATAAGTGTCTTCCAAAATTGAGAGAAACACCTTAAAAAAGGAAATCTAATAGAGATTCTTGTCCATTCGCTGAATGTTGTTTACGATCTAAAATCGCAAAAACTTAGAGATGTATCAATTTTTGTAAAGATCGCAAAAACATTTTAAATTAGTAAATATTTACGTTGTTATTAGTCAGTTGCTACAGAAGATGTTTAGAGCTGGATTAGGTTCTAGTGAGACCCTAAGCTATTGAAGGTAATGGTGCCCTTTATATGTTTATCCGTTATTTGTCAGTGACAAATTGTCGCTGTTTTTGTGTTAAAATTAGCTCAATGGTAATTTATGGACTCAATGGGCATTTAAAGCTATTTGTGCAAAAAAATCCAGTTTTTTCCATTAAACATTTTGGAGCATAAAGAGAGTTTGGTTCTAAGTATTAAGTTGTTTAGCCTATATGTATACCTGACATTGAGTTGTTCCAAAGCTTAAACTATTCTGAAGTTTATTTATATCCGTCACTAAATCAGCACCTACAATTACAGTTGCTACTGTAATTATAAAGATCAGAAATATCCCATAGAATTTTTAGTAAATGACAAATTACTATCATTTCCCAAAGTTTTCTGAATAAGTGAAACTGGATAAGTAAATAATACTCCTATAGTTGCTGTTTGTAAAGATAAAAGCAACTTTTTTATGGAAATACTGCCAATAGACAAAGATTGTTTTTTTGGATGTAAAAATGCTTTAGAGTAAATGAATTGAAGGAAAAAGTAAACTGCAGGTAACAGAAAGCTTGAGGCAAACATAATCCTGCAAGAGGGTTGACATAATTTGTGCCATTTTAAGTTGGGTAATGAAGAAGTTCTAAAAAAATCAGAGATTAAAGTATTGGCAAAGCTACTTGTTACGTATGTTGAATTCCATCTTTCAAACGGAGGTTTCACTGTTTTCATAACACTTAATATCAAAAGATAAATCAAAGACCAAAGAGAATCTAGTCATCTTAACCAAAAATTCTGTAAAATGCTTAGGAAAAACAAAATATATCACTGCAAGTTCCAAAACATTTCCAAGAATAGTATTTAAGGTTCAAAAAACTGTTAAATTGGAATGCTTTAGAAGCTAAATGGAAATAATATCGCCAAAACCACACCTATCCAAGTAAAAGTTTACATTTAAAGTCAAAGTTGATTATTAATATATTTACACTTTCAAAAATAATGAAAAACTATCCATGAACTCCACACAGGTGTGTTCAAATCAATGTCTTTAAAAATATTGAGAATAAAAATGACAAATTTCCATGAATAACCTACAAAAACTCTAGTGAGAATAGCATTTAATGCAATTTTTTGCTGCTCAGAGCACTGAACATCTATGAAGTAAGTCGTACAGAGGGCACAACCTTTCACTGATAGTTTTATGGAAAATATTTTATTATATTGGATTAAGGTACCAAATGAAAGAAAGTAGAGTTATTCTGGAATATAAATTTGAGAAGATAATTGTGGTCCTACATGAATAACTTCTGGAGGGATAACATCAGGGAATTATACAAATAAACTACCCTAACACCGAAATATAATATATAATCCAAAAACAGCACCAATGCCTGATATTAACTTTCTATGACCAACAATAAACTAAATTTTATGAAAGATTGAACCGAGTTTTGCCACTAAAACATTTTAAGCTATTGACATTCGATCCTGAATTTCTTAAACGCTCACTGCTAAAGGTAAACTGATTTCTTCATAAAAAGTATTAAAAGAAAGACGAACTCAACCATGAAAAAGACTACCACCTTTCATGCAAATAGCGGAATGGAATAAAATCGATGCTTCAATCAATTTTGTCTTCTTAATCACCTCCTACAGCCACACGCTTCTCTCACACTGAACGAAATGAGTTTGATTTCACTATAATGATAAAGGAAAATAAGATAACGAACATTTTAGAAGAAATTGATACCAATAACACTGACTGATCATACAGCTAGACAGCATCACTGATGGAGCCTACGGATGAAACATTCCTATAGCCTTCATTGTCTAGGGTAACGTTATTACTTTGGAAGTAAGTTTAAATATTACATGACCAAACGCTCTTGCGGCAAAATATAAATCCACACCGTGATAAACTCATAAAATGCGTTAATTATCAAGGATAAATATAGGCTTTTCTTTCTGAGCATTCTAAGTAAATAAATGATTAATTAGGATTTATTGAAATATTCATTAAATTAATTGAACTCACAGAAAAGGTTACAGCAATGATGGCAATATAAGATCTCCAAATTTCAAATTCAAGACAGAAAAATAAATTCGAAATACGACCAATTCAGAGAAATACTTTACTATACAGAAGAAGGCATGCTATTGATACGTAATAAGCCTAAATTATGCGAGTTTTACAGAGATCGTTCAATTCTCTCTCTACTTTTTCCGAAGAATTGGTAGTCTTTAGATCTCATACATTAGCTTCTCATGAATTTAAAGAGGTTATAAAAGAAATTTAGGACATGTAGCAACCATAATTACTGTTTTTAATAAAATGTGTCATAAACGGAAAGAATTATTTACCATCAGCATATGCCACTTGCTGTTCGGACGTCACCAAACAATTTCCTGTCTGAGCACAAATCGTCAATGCGCATTTTCCTTGCGGAAACCAGCGGGAAACACAAAGTCAATAATACTCGTTACTGTAATGTCCTTTGATTCAGAATGAGAGAATCCAAGGAACTAAAGGGTCTTCGATAGATTTCTGGTACAGCCCAGCTTTCACTTTCTTCGTGATCATGTATCTATTTAGTCCGAGACTCGAAAATTTACATAGTGATTACATTGAGAAAGTACGAATTAAATTTCTTTCACAAGTTATATTGTTAACTGTATTCTATACAGTTTTCATTCATGAAGTTAGCCCTTCACAATATTGATTTTAATAAAAATAATGACAAATATGTTTCCCAAAACTCCAAGTGAGCCCTCACATACGATCTACTCGATGTTTTTTCCTTTTTCTTCTCAAGCAAAGGCTCGCTATCCTGAAACCCCTGTCAGTTGTACGGGTTGCATATCGAAAAATGTAACTTCTTTTTGAAACTAGTCATTCTATATCTCAACAACAATTAGTTTGGTGATCTTATCTTAAATGCGTATTTGACTACCCCACCTTCACCAAGTAGTCCTTCCCACTCCCAAATCTTCACCTCTGGGTGGTGGAGGTTTCGCTGACAGTTAATTTTGATCAAGTCATCATGCTATCCAAAATCTAACTATTTATTCTTTTTTAATGTCATGGAACCTCTGATTCAAACTTAGTCAATTCAGATCACCTTTGCAAAGTTTAATGAAAATAAATGCACATCAAAATTCTCAATCTCAATTATCACTTCTTAGCATTCAAGTCAAAGTGAACAAATTTTTGACTTGAAAAGATTTTGATAAATGAACCAAGATGCCGAAGAATTTTTTGCATCACCACATTTTATTCTATTACAGGGAAATGTTACTGTATACACAACATAGTATTTCAGATGTCCTCAGAATTTCAAAATAATCCATTTTCAATAAATGAAGCCTCAAATGCTGCCAGATAATAGGACTAACTGCATAATTACTGCATTCTAAAACAATAAATTGAATTTAATAAATCATAAAACAACTGATTGATGAAACCTTGAAAATCTTCAAGCACATTCCAAAAGAAAAGCATTTGGGAATTTGACAATACTTTAATTTAACTAAAATAAATTATTAACCTCAAATCAGTGAATACTCACAGCAAATTGTACCATATTAATTTCTTGTTTGTTGATGAGTTAGAAAAGAAAGCTGGGATACAAGATGATGATCCAAGAGACTTTAGTGATCATTTGATCATGCTCCAATTTGTCCATGTTTTATCTGTCCCCTGAATTGTTTGCCATTATTAAATATCACATTTCTCTTTGAATTTTCATTATTTTTCTGTTAATGGCTGTCAAAGTTAAGTTATGGATTTTCTTATTTAATTTGATGTTTGATTTTAAAACTTCGTCTTTATCCCTTTATAAGTTTTACAATCTCTTATTTTGAATTCAAAGTTTTTGCTAGGAATTCTGACTTAGCTTGATATGTTTATCAGTTAAGTTTCCATGAATGAACTGAATTTCATACATGTCATATTATTAGTTTGAAGTGAAACATTACCATGTGTGTAATATGTTTCAGAAAGTTTTTAATAGTGTCTCAAATTATTTTAAGCTCTCAATCGTTAGTTTTATTAATTTACCAGTCCTTACCTTACCTTACTAGTCCTTACCTTACCAGTGCTTCAGTATTGTTTCATGCCTGTTTTCTATTTACTTAATTCAAAAGAATTTTTCCAAAAATATTCTAAGCCCAGATGTGAGCATTAATATTTCCCAGATTACTAAACTGACTTATAAAAATACAGGAAGCTGTGCTAGTACTGGGAAATAATCATTTTTAGTGAAAGAATTGGGAATCTACTTTTTCAAAATTCATTTAGCAAATTTTCAACAATTATTACAGCAATAACGTAATTTTGATAATTAACTTAAAATAGCGAAACAAAATATAATGATCTGGAAGAAATTTAGTATCTATTTATAGTATTATAGTAATGATTAAAAAAGTAGGACACTAGAATAACATGATGGGTGAAATTTCAGCACAAAAATTAGTAGATAAAGCACATAATATATACAGAAAAATATGGTTCTAAGTATATCCTATGGAAAAAACTTTATAGAGAATATGATATGATTAATATGCCATCCTGTCTTTCAGTGCTTCCATGGCTGCTGTTTATTGGACTATTTCCATTCACAAAAAGGTGAATGAGACAAGATTCTTCTGAACGGCTTGTATACTACTATGTCAGATAACATTCAAATAGTACAGCTTTGTTGGAGAACAAATATTGGTCCTGAATTTTAAAGATAAATGAACAGAATATTACCATCAGATAAATCTTAATAGTCTATAAGATAAAAAAGCATATAATTTGCTAATTAACAAATTTGTGCTTAACATCAGGAGTTATTTCAAAGTAACCCTCATGTATTAGAAATCTCACATGATAAATGTCCATACCAAAAAACAAAAATCTTAACAAACATATCATATCATATTCTCTCTCAATGATTCCATGTCTGCTGCTAACATTATTGCATCTACACAAAGGAAAGCTTTAACAGAGTTTTCCCCCAAGGTCCACATTTTGTCTTCTCTTTCTTCATGGCATTCTTGGCTTTATGTCATCTACTTAACTAAGGACAGCATAAGAATATTTTTCTCTAATTACTACTCATTCTTTGGATATCTGAACTATTATAGTTGTGTGATCTTTTCTAATTAGATTAATTTTATCCTGATTTGCTTGTTTTTTATATTACCAACAGAATTGATAGTATCTATTTCTTAAGGGTATTCAATATTATTGACTACCCTTTAGATCTATGTATAGAGGAATATTCTGTCATCTTCACATCTTTACAAAATCCAAAGTCCAAATAGTTTTCCTTGAAAATGTTTTCCATTCATATGAATACCACAGGGATGCAAAATAGATTAACATTATATGCATGAACACCTGGTAATCAAAAATGCAAATATAAAATGCTGGATCTTGAATTTTATAATTAAATAAAAGAAAATCATTTAAAGCATATGTATGAAAATGAGTCTCAATGGCAAAATTTTATTTTCTCCAGAAACTCAATTTCAGAGGAAGATGTTCACAGTTACTTTCCAAGAAGCTTTCTTACATTGAGCAAGAGTGATAGAGACATCATAATAGTATGAATCATTGTAATTATTTAAGGACTATTAAAATAGAAGAGAAATAATAGGATTTTAATCATCAAAGTAGTCGGCTAATCTTGGATTTTAATGTAACAAATTTTAGCTGCTAAAGAGGAATGGATGGATTCAATAAGCAAAGGAGAATAATATGGTATTATTAGAATTGACTAGACAAAAAGAAACTGGAGCATGAACTAGAATCAAAGGAGATATATTCTCAGATGGCAGTTCAGAGAAAAATAACCATAAGTATTGTCCTTTAATTAATTGATGTGATCAAAGGTAAAGTCATGGACAACAGCTGTTAACCAGACAAGATAAAAAAGTTAGCAGGTTATTCTCTTAATGATAAACCTACAACTTGGTAACCTTGCATCTAATGGAAAAAGTATCATGACATTAAATAAGAAAGGAAAATACAATGATAAATCTCAAATGAGAGATTTTGTATTACCTGTGAGGTTATTATTGCCAATTATATGATATAAGAATAAGTTGACTATAATCAAATTGGGAAATGACCCATGGAAGTATCAGAAGAGGAATTCAATGGGAAGCCTGCAGCTTTGAGAATAAGTAGACTGCAATAAAAAAAATATGATCACATCTGAGTATATGAATAAATTATAAGAATCTACCAAAAAATCAAATTTAAAATAAGGCGAAGATAATTTAGTTAATTAAATGTTCAGGACATCAGCATCAAAGAAGCTTGAAATGTAAGAAAAAAAAGCTAGATATACCGTATTTCCCGGCCGATAAGACGGACTTTTTTTTCTCCTAAATGTGCTGTAAAATTTGCCTGCGTCTTATGCGCCGATGGTATACAGATATCACGGGTGTAACTTCGTCCTATAATAAGCAACCGTTTTGACAGGATAAATAATTACCATTAAGTATTTTTTAGTGTATCAGGCATAGAAAATAGTTCAATTCATTAAAAATTTTGATAATAGCACTCTTTTGAGCAGGTTGTTAGAAATAAAGTTTTAATACGTCGATGTCTAACTCCCTTAAAAAAATTCCCGGATAAATCAGAAATGCATACAATGTAGCATGTTTAGTTTAATCTTGCAATGGGTGCTGCTGCAAAACTTACATGCATTGAGCTAAAGGAGATGTCATCTGTATGCTAATACATTGTATCTCTCACGATAAAGTCACGAGTCTACCGCCACCACCGGCACTCAACCTTAGGTAACAAAGTATGAGCTCGGTGTTCAGTCAGTTCAGTGCGTAATACGTATCTTTCTATTTAGTCTGCACATGTGCTTCTAAGCACAGAAACTTGGTAATTTCTGTATAAAAAGTCAAAATTGGAATAACCTAATGGGATCTAAAGAGAGAAGATTGTCGTACAGTATTGCATTTAAACTTGAAGTCGTGAAATATGCTTTGGAACACGGAAACCGGGCAGCTGCAAGGCGTTTCGGCCCACCTCCAACCGAGAAGATGATACGAGAATGGCGGAAGCAGAAAGTAGATTTAATGAATGCAAATAAGAGTAAGAAAACTTTACGTTCATGTTCTCCGAAATGGCCAAAGCTTGAGGAGCACGTTAAGACCTGGATAATAAATCACAGGAAGAACGGGATCACTGTTTCAACAAAAATGATTTTAATGGAAGCGAGAAAGTTGGCGATAGATATGTCTATTGCCGATTTTTCTGGGACAACGTCGTGGTGTGAAAGATTTATGAAGAGAAATGATCTGTGCATGCGTACTAAAACCACAATAGCACAAAAACTGCCACCCGAATACGAAAGAAAAATTATCGAATTCCACAAATACGTACTTAACCTGAGAAAAATGAAGTGTTTTGAAATAGGACAGATAGGAAATATGGATGAGGTTCCCTTGACATTTGATGTGCCATCAAATAGAACTGTGGATGTTAAAGGTGCAAAGACAGTTACAATAAAGACTTCCGGCAATGAAAAAACACGCTATACTGTTGTCCTTGCGTGTTGTGCTGATGGTTCAAAACTCCCTCCTTTGTTGATTTTTAAACGAAAAACGCTGCCTAAGTGTACAATTCCACATGGAATGTATATTCATGTTCATCCTAAGGGATGGATGGATGGAGAGGGTATGAAACTGTGGTTGCAGAGGGTGTGGTCCCGGCGTCCAGGTGGACTTCTGAAGAAATCGTCTTTGTTAGTGTGCGATCAGTTTAAGGCCCATATAACGGAGTCCGCAAAAATCCTTGCTGCAGAACTGAAGACACATCTTGCTGTGATTCCTGGTGGATTGACTTCTCAACTGCAGCCTTTGGATGTTTCAATCAATAAACCATTCAAGGGATTTATGCGTGAAGAATGGATAAAGTGGATTGAGGCACCAACTCACGATTTCACACCGACCGGAAGAATGAAACGGCCGTCAATTTCTACCGTTTGTGAGTGGGTGAAAAAGTCCTGGCAGAAAGTAAAAACTGAGACTATCGTAAAGTCTTTCAAAAAGTGTGGAATCAGCAATGCGCTGGATGGAAGTGAAGATGACATTTTGTATGAGGAAAGTGACGACCCCCGAGAAAATATCTACGCGAATGATTTTAGCAGCAGTGATGAGGAATTTCTGGGGTTCTATGATGAATAAACTGATATATTTGCTCATTAATAATTTTAATTTTTTTTATATTAAAGTTCCGTTTTTATGTAAAATGTTATCATTAAAATTCTTTTTTTATTATCCAAGTATTTTAGTTTTTTTCGTAAATTCTAACCTGAAAAATCCAGGTGCGTCTTATGCGCCGGTGCGTCTAATAGGCCGGGAAATACGGTAGATGTAGCCACTCATTAAATGGAATATAAATATACACATAGCCAAAGCAATGTTGAAATAATGAAGAAAATAAAAAAGGACCCATTTAATCTTCAAAAGTTGAAACTTTAAGGCTTTAAGAAAGAATGCTTTTATGACACAATAAATACATATAAAATAAGCATGTTAAAATTTTTCTGCACAAAAACTGATTCGATAAAAAGTACCACTAGTATTAGACATTTCATAAGAATTAAGAGTATAGAGAGAACATATTTGTTCTTAAAATAATTTACTTACCTACAGCGAGTTTTTATAGGACTTCTTGGTGTGCAATACACTGGACCTCAAAGAAAGATTAGAGATCACTTGCTTGATTGGTATACCACTCATTTATATCCATATCAATGGATTGACATGCTTTCAGGTTGCCTATGCAGGTCATTCGGAAAATATTGCTACCGAACAGCTCTCAAGTATTTATTCTACCAAAAACTTTACCACTGAAACTTGTGTAAACTAGGTAATAACAGGGTCAGCAAAGACTTGACTGAACTGAAATCATAAATTTCTCCATGAATCTCTCTCTCCAAAAGGATTACGAAGAACGCCAACAGTGTTAATGGATGAATAAAGATCTATTTGATATATAGATGCACTGCAAATAATCATTTCATAGTAAATTCGAGTAATTTTGCACTATTAGTCTGCTGTATAAGTAGAACTCAAAGGCACCATTTCCAAAAAATTATCAATTGATTTCTCAAATATTTAGCAAAAGAAAACTTTCCTTAATGTTCTTTCATCGTTATGCACAACCATATAGCTACAGCAACACTTTTTTGCCAAAGGCACTCATGATTTTGAAAACGTTTTCTTTCAGTGCCTCATAAAAAACTGCTGCACCTTAATGCAATAGTCTCAACTGCTTTTCATCTGAATCACTTTTTTAGTAAAGAAGTATTATAGTTAAAAGAGCTTCATCAGGAGAGGTAATTTCGCACATTGGCTCCCACTGGGAACTGAACCTAGGTCTGCTTCCACCAAAGTCGAACTTGAATTCTACGCATCATCAAACGCTTGAATATCATTGGCGAATTAATTAATTAAACCATTCATAAAATCGGGGAACCTTCAAGAATCCCGATATGACGCACTTACACTTAAAATCCGCAACATTAGAAATCGAATTGGAATTGGAAAAAAAAAATCCGCGATCAGGGTTTGAACCACCTCAGTTACGAAGAGAAAATAATATATAAAAATAAAAACTATCAGTAATAACTTTAAATCCGATCATAACTTTTGTAACACGATGGAGAAAAAATGGGATCGGATTATCTTGACGTATCTTTGTCACTTATTCCACAACGAGGAGGAAAGTACGACAATGCACGAGGCGATTGATCGCCTTTGGGAGGTGACGAGGAGTCATTCTCCAGGGGGTGCGGAAATGCTGCATGCAGCACATCTTTAGCAAGGGTAAACCCAAGCATTTGGGCATCGACAAACGATGCATCATTGTATACGTTTCGTCAAGGCGCACTATATCGCAGCAGCGATCGTAGCCGCTTGGCCCACTCGGCCATCCGATCCCTTGCTCGAAGTGCGACAGTAAATGCTTTTCCTTCTTCTGCCGTAAGAAGGTTATTGCTAGTAGTTCGTGAGGGATGGCGCTAATATCGCTTGTTTCTCGAAGCTAGATAGTTAGAAGCCGCGGATTTCAAATTTTGATATGATCACTCTCTTCGTTTACGTGTTTAGAAGACGTAATGCTAAACTTATTCGAAACCAATTCTCTCTCAGCTGGGGAAAGAGAAAGTTTGGCATTACTTAAAAATATATCTGAAGTAATAGCTGGACACATCTGAAAGACTAAAATCTTGCATAGAGAATCAAACAGGTTTCAACAGGAAATTTGTTAGATGGACATTCTACAAGTTGTCTGAAACAGAAATTTTAAGATGACTAATTTGTATCACTTGCTAGTAAGTATATAGTGAAACAGTTTTGAAACTTTGAGTAATCCAACACAAACAAATTCAACAAATTTCTGTAAATCTGAGAAAATAACTGGATGATATGATTGGATGTAATAAGGCTGCATGATGGTAATTATCCACAATGATATGGTTATAACTTCGGAATCAAAGAAGCCCATTTTTCTGTTGACGTGAGAGCTAAATGAAAGATCTTAACTTGAAATGAACTTAATCTTATCTACTGGATAAATCTAAATAATTAAGTATTTGGAAAGGCAATTCTCGAAATTAATTTGAATCAAAAAACATTTCATTATTAGAATTTCGTTTGTCTTTTTTTACCCATGGTGCCTTCTCCCTAACGTTATATCTTTATATAAGGCAGGTTCACCGATTTCGTCCTTTTCTCGAGCCATTTGATGACTTGAGCTGGTTGATTCACAAGGTTTCCACATCGCATTCTAACGGTCGACGGAGTACTTCCAGCTGAATTCCGAGAGAAGTCTGGTGGTATCGACATTGCCGTTAGGTTAGGACAATATATACGACTTGCGTGGGATTATTTTGTTTGAACTTCCGTGATTTAATTTGAATAATATGCTTAAAACATATCATCGAGCTTTATTAGACGAGAGTCACTTTACAGATTAGTATCGTGGTTTTGTAATAGAAATCTTCCATTGACTTTTTCGTGCACCGCTGGATGTCTCCCAAGCTTTCGCCGAAGATGATTCGCCCTGCTTTCCCTCACTTCACCACCTGGTCAAATGGGTTGTGGTCGGAATGTTGGTTGTAAGTTCTCCATTCTTATCTCATAGTTTCTTGTACTTTCAATTAATAAGTCAGAATAATTGGTCTTGTACATTGATTATAAGAGAAATACCTTGAGTGATGGTTATCTCTGTGATTTAGTTAAGGAGTATTTGACGTGTGTTCAGTTATCAGCTGGCTATACTTTAGGTGTCCTACTTTGACCGATTTCGGAATATTCCCAAAGTTCGTGGTACGCTCCATTTGAATTATCATACTCAATCGCTCGTTTGAAGTGGAGATGAAATCGCAGTTTCCCATTGGAATCACGTTCAGCTGCGGCGATTCCTCAACTCCTCTTCCTAAGTACGACGCATTTTTCAATTGAATTTTATTCGTGAAATTTCAGATTTTAGAGGGATCTGGTCATGATAGCATTAAAACCTTAAGTACAAAATTGATCACGTTAAATGCAGAATAAAATTAAACTTACGGTTGTACTCGGGAGTAAGTCCGGAGCTAATAATTGCTTTATAGAGATTAGTATAGAAAATGCAGCTGGAAAACGTAATTTATGAAATTTGCACTATGTTGCTTCAACTGGGATTAGGATTAAATTTGTAGGAAAGACTGAATTTTGAGAGGTGATAGCCTGCTTTTTACGTGCGCTTTAGTTTTAATACGAGAGCGTTTTTTCGTTCATTGTGTTTGAAAAGGTACTTTTGAATTTAGGGAATTTAAAATTTATCTTCGAAATTTCACCACTCCTGAATTGAATTTACCAAACCTATTTAAAACCTAGTTTGAATATCTTTATATACGCCTAATTATACCAAAGTCGGTATATAGCTTAGGTTTCAATTTATTGTACGAACTATATAATGTCAATGAATGCATGAGGCTTGCTTGGATCAGCCGTTGAGGTAAATAAATCCCATACCAGAATGGGAATTATACCTAATATCAAAACAATCTAAATTTTCAATTCTTATCATGTGAAGGAGTCTTCGGTAAAGGTAAATTTCATATAAAGGACTTTGAAGCCCCACGAACAGCATGACAGATTTAGGTGAGAAATGGTGGAACTCCTTCACGATCACAAACAAAGAAAAACTCGCTTGGTAGTATTCACAAACAAATTTTTACTAAAACACCCAGGTTTCGTTACGGAGTAACATTAATCAGGTCATTTCGTTACGGAGTAACATCATCATCATCATGTTACTCCGTGATGAAACCTAGGTCCTTTAGTAAAATTTTTTTGTGGCCTCTACTGAGTTTTTCTTTGTGTGTTACTTGGTTGTATTCTCTACACGATCTCAAACTTAAGTGCAGCGTTAGTGCTTGACGATTCGTTCTTTCACCTGAAAGAGAAGAATTTAAAATTTTCTTTAGCGTTTTATGTATTCTGACTTTGAATTCGCATTTTCGTTTAACTTTGTCAAACCTTTGGTATTTCTCCGATAAGTTTCCCAGATATTGGTGATGTTTCAACCAGGGCAAGCTTGTCGATTTTTCAACTTTAATTTTTTTAAGTTATAAAGTTGAAAATTTTAAAAATCATATGCCGCCGGAATACGAAATGTTAGAATAATGTTCCAATTATCTGCTCAAAATTCAACGTAATAAGGTTTTCAAAACTCCCGAAGCCGAGATAAATCCAATTTGGGAATAGGAGAGTATAAATGTAAGGCATTTAAATTGAAAATCTCAACGCTAATGCTGGAAAAATTTCAAATTCGGTCTAGAATACAATTTTATAATTTAGCCTTTTAAATTTGGAAGCTATTCGAGAATGCTAATTGTACTTTAATTAAAAAGCTTAGTGATCAATTTTTACCAATTTTCAGAAGAATGGTCATAATTATTGTGCCGATTTTGCGATAATCTCGTGCCGATCGTGACTTTTTTGGCTGCGGTGGCGGAGTGTGGCTCCGACTCCTGTAGGCTATTTATACGGAAAGGTGCAGGAATACAAAAATTCGGCGTGCATTTTTTGAATTCGCGGAATCGCAGCCGGTGTTGGGTAGAATTGGTCCGTCCGCCAGCCGGCAACTACGAGCTCGGCTCGCAGCGCCCTGACTCAAAGGTGGAAAGAGAGTCTTGGCGTGTCACGTGATGTTTTTTGAGTGGAGCGCCGCGAAGACAAGGAGCTGTGTGAGACATGTGACTGCTTAGTGTGACTAGGAGCATTTCGCTACGGCTGAATAGACGTTATCTGGTGTCATCTTTCGTTGAACAAATCAATTGTCCTTTGGTGATGTATTTTATTGTATGTCATATGGTGCTTGATGAATAATATTAGTTTTGATGCTTATTCTGAGAGTTTGTTGTAATTGCGCCTCATTGTCGATATCCTCAGCTAGTTGCTTTACAAAGGGATTTCTTCAAAGTCGACCAGTGATTTCCGACACTTATTTAAGTTTAGGAGTCTAGTCCGGCTCATTATGATTTTTCAAGCTTTTAGAATTAAACCTGATTTTCATTTGCTACAGTGTGCTCAATATGAGAGTACATACAATATATAAATTTCCAAATATATATATATATTCCAAATTTATATACATAGAGTATATAAATTTCCAAATAAGATGGATTCTGTCTTGCCATTAATCTGAAGTCCATTTTCACTATCTTGCCAAACATTGTTTCTCTATGAAATTTGATCTTCCTCAAAGTAAAAATTTAACTTTCACTTGCAGAATTGAATTATACAGCATCCTTTCATTAAATTTTCTAAAGTATGAAAATTAAATTTTCTAGAGTAGTTTTTATAAGTGTCAACTTCTAATGGATTTTATTTTTCACTGTTGCTAACAGCAGGAAGGAGAAATGAAGACTTCAAGTAACTCCATATAAATGTGTTTTAATTGCATAATTTCAATGTGTACACTTATTACAGTGCTCAATGAAGAAAACTGCAGAGAGAGGGCCTTTTCAATCTCCACTCAAAACCTGTCCCGGCTCCAACCCCCAAAAGTTCCTGGTATTGGAAGAGCCGGACTGGCCGAACCTATCTCGAAGATTTTGACGTGTCATTTGTTTTCTGCTGTTGCAGCATCCATCTGGACCTCCTGTACTTGCACTCTCAGTGGGTAGTGCTGCTTCAATGGCTGTATTCAAATAATTTAAAGTTATTTTGAATACAGCCATTGAAGTAGCACAACCTACTGTGAGTATAAGTACAGAAGGCAAAAAATCTGAAAAGAGAGTGTATATTAAAATTCAATAAATATATGAAAACAAGAAAAACATCTTATTTTTAACCAACCAAATGACCTTGGAGACTTAGAATAATTTTTCACTACTAGTAGTGTCCAAAGGGTTAAACAGTGCACAGAGGGTTGCATAAATTCAAGGCATTTTATTTTTTTCTGAAATTTCTAAAAGCTACTAGAAAAAGTTCTTTTGATTATTGCTCACAATTCTATTGTGGACTTATACAATAAAGAAATTTACACTTGAACTGATACAAAATGCAATGAGCTACATTATCACTAATCGATTGAACTGCCACAATTACTTAAATTTTGGTGATTAGAAACACTTGGACTTGGAAATGTTTTTCTCCAATAATACTAGTGACCAAAGGGTTAAAAAGGGCATAAAGAGGTATACGGGGTTGAAGAGAAGGTAAAGGGTTAAAAGAAAGGATATGAGAACTGTCAAAAGACATTTTCCTGAAATTTCTAGAAGCTTATAGAAAGATCTTGGGGACTTAGAATAATTCTTACAATGCTACTAGTGACCAAAGGGTTAAAGATGTCAGATAACAGAAAAAGTTTATATTAAAAAGATATGGGATCTGTTAAAAGAACTTTTTCTGATATTTCTAGAATTATCCAGAAGCTACTAGAAAGAAATCTTGGAAATATTTTAAACAATGATGTGATGAACTTTTTTTAAGAAAGAAGATTACACCTAAACTGATACAAGTGAGATAAGCAGTGATTGATTGAACTGTCACAGAGATTTAAATTTTGGGGATCGAAAATACTCGGAGACCAATCAAAGGCAAAATCAGTAATTTATGTTCAAAAAGAAAACTTCAATTTAAGACAAGAACTTAAGATTTAGTAAAAGAATCAATAAAATAGAGGTCTAAAAGTAACCAACTGCTAACTTTTGAGAAATTCACAGACCAGTATTAACCAGTTCCTAAGAAAATTCTGTGGACAAATACTTTACTGACTTGAAAGTGCCAAATGAAAAAGAAGTGCTGTCTTGTGGAAAGAGTGACTCACTACTTGAAAACTATTTACTCTCATAAACTGGCTCAGCAAAAGATATAAAGAAACATTATTCCCAGCTGCAAATCAAAATATTAAACAAATGTAAAACAATAAAGATAAGAAACCATGAAACCACTTTGAAAAAACTTCAAAATGGAGGAAGAATTTATTAATGAATAAAATTAATTTTTTAATTAGAATTAATAGAATAAAAATTATTGTTTAGCCAAATTACTCTGTAAAGTGTTCTTTCTCGAAAACAATTGAATAGTTATGGATCTGCAATGATTTCTCTCTAAGAAAAATTAAACATTTGCTCTGAATGATAAAACCATAATCACCTATAATCAAGATGAATTCTTAAAAATAAAGGGAACCATCACTAGGCAATGAGAGACTGCTTGGCGGGTGGCCAAATTGTTTATTAGTGACATTCTTTCAGATTACTTTTTCAGCTGCAAAATTTTCAATTTCAAGTAATTTCACTTTACCACTTTCAAAACAATTGCACTGCTGGGCTTGGAGCCCAGCAGTGCAATAAATCACCGGAATAATTTTAAAATCTAGACAACCAATTTAAAATAACATTATTGTGGGTTGTCTGTAATTTAAAAATCATTTTTATGGCTTGTGCCCAGTAGTGCAACGTTCTGAAAGACAAAACTCAAAAAGGAATTTTCAGGCATGACACTGAATAATTTGGCTCATGCTAACGGCGAAGCAAAATGTTAAAACGAGAAATAAAAGTTATTTTAGAACGATGAAAAAGAGTGACTTAGTTTTTGCACATATTAAATAAGACTGTATAGTTAAGTAGTGTATATAGTGGTATGAATTACTTTTTCTTCAAGTTGTTCATTCGCGATGAATGAGAAAGCAATTGGGAAATTCTTAAGTACATATTACATATCATAATATATTTAGACCCCCGAAAATTAAAAGGATGGATCATGTATACAAGACTTCAACCGTAAGCCATTATTCTAGCAGAGAAAGCAAGGCCCTTATTTCAAATAAAAAATCTAATTATACAGGTTTATAGCAAACTATTTCCTATAGGTAAATAAGTGTCTTCCAAAATTGAGAGAAACACCTTAAAAAAGGAAATCTAATAGAGATTCTTGTCCATTCGCTGAATGTTGTTTACGATCTAAAATCGCAAAAACTTAGAGATGTATCAATTTTTGTAAAGATCGCAAAAACATTTTAAATTAGTAAATATTTACGTTGTTATTAGTCAGTTGCTACAGAAGATGTTTAGAGCTGGATTAGGTTCTAGTGAGACCCTAAGCTATTGAAGGTAATGGTGCCCTTTATATGTTTATCCGTTATTTGTCAGTGACAAATTGTCGCTGTTTTTGTGTTAAAATTAGCTCAATGGTAATTTATGGACTCAATGGGCATTTAAAGCTATTTGTGCAAAAAAATCCAGTTTTTTCCATTAAACATTTTGGAGCATAAAGAGAGTTTGGTTCTAAGTATTAAGTTGTTTAGCCTATATGTATACCTGACATTGAGTTGTTCCAAAGCTTAAACTATTCTGAAGTTTATTTATATCCGTCACTAAATCAGCACCTACAATTACAGTTGCTACTGTAATTATAAAGATCAGAAATATCCCATAGAATTTTTAGTAAATGACAAATTACTATCATTTCCCAAAGTTTTCTGAATAAGTGAAACTGGATAAGTAAATAATACTCCTATAGTTGCTGTTTGTAAAGATAAAAGCAACTTTTTTATGGAAATACTGCCAATAGACAAAGATTGTTTTTTTGGATGTAAAAATGCTTTAGAGTAAATGAATTGAAGGAAAAAGTAAACTGCAGGTAACAGAAAGCTTGAGGCAAACATAATCCTGCAAGAGGGTTGACATAATTTGTGCCATTTTAAGTTGGGTAATGAAGAAGTTCTAAAAAAATCAGAGATTAAAGTATTGGCAAAGCTACTTGTTACGTATGTTGAATTCCATCTTTCAAACGGAGGTTTCACTGTTTTCATAACACTTAATATCAAAAGATAAATCAAAGACCAAAGAGAATCTAGTCATCTTAACCAAAAATTCTGTAAAATGCTTAGGAAAACAAAATATATCACTGCAAGTTCCAAAACATTTCCAAGAATAGTATTTAAGGTTCAAAAAACTGTTAAATTGGAATGCTTTAGAAGCTAAATGGAAATAATATCGCCAAAACCACACCTATCCAAGTAAAAGTTTACATTTAAAGTCAAAGTTGATTATTAATATATTTACACTTTCAAAAATAATGAAAAACTATCCATGAACTCCACACAGGTGTGTTCAAATCAATGTCTTTAAAAATATTGAGAATAAAAATGACAAATTTCCATGAATAACCTACAAAAACTCTAGTGAGAATAGCATTTAATGCAATTTTTTGCTGCTCAGAGCACTGAACATCTATGAAGTAAGTCGTACAGAGGGCACAACCTTTCACTGATAGTTTTATGGAAAATATTTTATTATATTGGATTAAGGTACCAAATGAAAGAAAGTAGAGTTATTCTGGAATATAAATTTGAGAAGATAATTGTGGTCCTACATGAATAACTTCTGGAGGGATAACATCAGGGAATTATACAAATAAACTACCCTAACACCGAAATATAATATATAATCCAAAAACAGCACCAATGCCTGATATTAACTTTCTATGACCAACAATAAACTAAATTTTATGAAAGATTGAACCGAGTTTTGCCACTAAAACATTTTAAGCTATTGACATTCGATCCTGAATTTCTTAAACGCTCACTGCTAAAGGTAAACTGATTTCTTCATAAAAAGTATTAAAAGAAAGACGAACTCAACCATGAAAAAGACTACCACCTTTCATGCAAATAGCGGAATGGAATAAAATCGATGCTTCAATCAATTTTGTCTTCTTAATCACCTCCTACAGCCACACGCTTCTCTCACACTGAACGAAATGAGTTTGATTTCACTATAATGATAAAGGAAAATAAGATAACGAACATTTTAGAAGAAATTGATACCAATAACACTGACTGATCATACAGCTAGACAGCATCACTGATGGAGCCTACGGATGAAACATTCCTATAGCCTTCATTGTCTAGGGTAACGTTATTACTTTGGAAGTAAGTTTAAATATTACATGACCAAACGCTCTTGCGGCAAAATATAAATCCACACCGTGATAAACTCATAAAATGCGTTAATTATCAAGGATAAATATAGGCTTTTCTTTCTGAGCATTCTAAGTAAATAAATGATTAATTAGGATTTATTGAAATATTCATTAAATTAATTGAACTCACAGAAAAGGTTACAGCAATGATGGCAATATAAGATCTCCAAATTTCAAATTCAAGACAGAAAAATAAATTCGAAATACGACCAATTCAGAGAAATACTTTACTATACAGAAGAAGGCATGCTATTGATACGTAATAAGCCTAAATTATGCGAGTTTTACAGAGATCGTTCAATTCTCTCTCTACTTTTTCCGAAGAATTGGTAGTCTTTAGATCTCGTACATTAGCTTCTCATGAATTTAAAGAGGTTATAAAAGAAATTTAGGACATGTAGCAACCATAATTACTGTTTTTAATAAAATGTGTCATAAACGGAAAGAATTATTTACCATCAGCATATGCCACTTGCTGTTCGGACGTCACCAAACAATTTCCTGTCTGAGCACAAATCGTCAATGCGCATTTTCCTTGCGGAAACCAGCGGGAAACACAAAGTCAATAATACTCGTTACTGTAATGTCCTTTGATTCAGAATGAGAGAATCCAAGGAACTAAAGGGTCTTCGATAGATTTCTGGTACAGCCCAGCTTTCACTTTCTTCGTGATCATGTATCTATTTAGTCCGAGACTCGAAAATTTACATAGTGATTACATTGAGAAAGTACGAATTAAATTTCTTTCACAAGTTATATTGTTAACTGTATTCTATACAGTTTTCATTCATGAAGTTAGCCCTTCCCAATATTGATTTTAATAAAAATAATGACAAATATGTTTCCCAAAACTCCAAGTGAGCCCTCACATACGATCTACTCGATGTTTTTTCCTTTTTCTTCTCAAGCAAAGGCTCGCTATCCTGAAACCCCTGTCAGTTGTACGGGTTGCATATCGAAAAATGTAACTTCTTTTTGAAACTAGTCATTCTATATCTCAACAACAATTAGTTTGGTGATCTTATCTTAAATGCGTATTTGACTACCCCACCTTCACCAAGTAGTCCTTCCCACTCCCAAATCTTCACCTCTGGGTGGTGGAGGTTTCGCTGACAGTTAATTTTGATCAAGTCATCATGCTATCCAAAATCTAACTATTTATTCTTTTTTAATGTCATGGAACCTCTGATTCAAACTTAGTCAATTCAGATCACCTTTGCAAAGTTTAATGAAAATAAATGCACATCAAAATTCTCAATCTCAATTATCACTTCTTAGCATTCAAGTCAAAGTGAACAAATTTTTGACTTGAAAAGATTTTGATAAATGAACCAAGATGCCGAAGAATTTTTTGCATCACCACATTTTATTCTATTACAGGGAAATGTTACTGTATACACAACATAGTATTTCAGATGTCCTCAGAATTTCAAAATAATCCATTTTCAATAAATGAAGCCTCAAATGCTGCCAGATAATAGGACTAACTGCATAATTACTGCATTCTAAAACAATAAATTGAATTTAATAAATCATAAAACAACTGATTGATGAAACCTTGAAAATCTTCAAGCACATTCCAAAAGAAAAGCATTTGGGAATTTGACAATACTTTAATTTAACTAAAATAAATTATTAACCTCAAATCAGTGATTACTCACAGCAAATTGTACCATATTAATTTCTTGTTTGTTGATGAGTTAGAAAAGAAAGCTGGGATACAAGATGATGATCCAAGAGACTTTAGTGATCATTTGATCATGCTCCAATTTGTCCATGTTTTATCTGTCCCCTGAATTGTTTGCCATTATTAAATATCACATTTCTCTTTGAATTTTCATTATTTTTCTGTTAATGGCTGTCAAAGTTAAGTTATGGATTTTCTTATTTAATTTGATGTTTGATTTTAAAACTTCGTCTTTATCCCTTTATAAGTTTTACAATCTCTTATTTTGAATTCAAAGTTTTTGCTAGGAATTCTGACTTAGCTTGATATGTTTATCAGTTAAGTTTCCATGAATGAACTGAATTTCATACATGTCATATTATTAGTTTGAAGTGAAACATTACCATGTGTGTAATATGTTTCAGAAAGTTTTTAATAGTGTCTCAAATTATTTTAAGCTCTCAATCGTTAGTTTTATTAATTTACCAGTCCTTACCTTACCTTACTAGTCCTTACCTTACCAGTGCTTCAGTATTGTTTCATGCCTGTTTTCTATTTACTTAATTCAAAAGAATTTTTCCAAAAATATTCTAAGCCCAGATGTGAGCATTAATATTTCCCAGATTACTAAACTGACTTATAAAAATACAGGAAGCTGTGCTAGTACTGGGAAATAATCATTTTTAGTGAAAGAATTGGGAATCTACTTTTTCAAAATTCATTTAGCAAATTTTCAACAATTATTACAGCAATAACGTAATTTTAATAATTAACTTAAAATAGCGAAACAAAATATAATGATCTGGAAGAAATTTAGTATCTATTTGTACTATTATAGTAATGATTAAAAAAGTAGGACACTAGAATAACATGATGGGTGAAATTTCAGCACAAAAATTAGTAGAAAAGGCACATAATATATACAGAAAAATATGGTTCTAAGTATATCCTATGGAAAAAACTTAATAGAGAATATGATATGATTAATATGCCATCCTGTCTTTCAGTGCTTCCATGGCTGCTGTTTATTGGGCTATTTCCATTCACAAAAAGGTGAATGAGACAAGATTCTTCTGAACGGCTTGTATACTACTATGTCAGATAACATTCAAATAGTACAGCTTTGTTGGAGAACAAATATTGGTCCTGAATTTTAAAGATAAATGAACAGAATATTACCATCAGATAAATCTTAATAGTCTATAAGATAAAAAAGCATATAATTTGCTAATTAACAAATTTGTGCTTAACATCAGGAGTTATTTCAAAGTAACCCTCATGTATTAGAAATCTCACATGATAAATGTCCATACCAAAAAACAAAAATCTTAACAAACATATCATATCATATTCTCTCTCAATGATTCCATGTCTGCTGCTAACATTATTGCATCTACACAAAGGAAAGCTTTAACAGAGTTTTCCTCCAAGGTCCACATTTTGTCTTCTCTTTCTTCATGGCATTCTTGGCTTTATGTCATCTACTTAACTAAGGACAGCATAAGAATATTTTTCTCTAATTACTACTCATTCTTTGGATATCTGAACTATTATAGTTGTGTGATCTTTTCTAATTAGATTAATTTTATCCTGATTTGCTTGTTTTTTATATTACCAACAGAATTGATAGTATCTATTTCTTAAGGGTATTCAATATTATTGACTACCCTTTAGATCTATGTATAGAGGAATATTCTGTCATCTTCACATCTTTACAAAATCCAAAGTCCAAATAGTTTTCCTTGAAAATGTTTTCCATTCATATGAATACCACAGGGATGCAAAATAGATTAACATTATATGCATGAACACCTGGTAATCAAAAATGCAAATATAAAATGCTGGATCTTGAATTTTATAATTAAATAAAAGAAAATCATTTAAAGCATATGTATGAAAATGAGTCTCAATGGCAAAATTTTATTTTCTCCAGAAACTCAATTTCAGAGGAAGATGTTCACAGTTACTTTCCAAGAAGCTTTCTTACATTGAGCAAGAGTGATAGAGACATCATAATAGTATGAATCATTGTAATTATTTAAGGACTATTAAAATAGAAGAGAAATAATAGGATTTTAATCATCAAAGTAGTCGGCTAATCTTGGATTTTAATGTAACAAATTTTAGCTGCTAAAGAGGAATGGATGGATTCAATAAGCAAAGGAGAATAATATGGTATTATTAGAATTGACTAGACAAAAAGAAACTGGAGCATGAACTAGAATCAAAGGAGATATATTCTCAGATGGCAGTTCAGAGAAAAATAACCATAAGTATTGTCCTTTAATTAATTGATGTGATCAAAGGTAAAGTCATGGACAACAGCTGTTAACCAGACAAGATAAAAAAGTTAGCAGGTTATTCTCTTAATGATAAACCTACAACTTGGTAACCTTGCATCTAATGGAAAAAGTATCATGACATTAAATAAGAAAGGAAAATGCAATGATAAATCTCAAATGAGAGATTTTGTATTACCTGTGAGGTTATTATTGCCAATTATATGATATAAGAATAAGTTGACTATAATCAAATTGGGAAATGACCCATGGAAGTATCAGAAGAGGAATTCAATGGGAAGCCTGCAGCTTTGAGAATAAGTAGACTGCAATAAAAAAAATATGATCACATCTGAGTATATGAATAAATTATAAGAATCTACCAAAAAATCAAATTTAAAATAAGGCGAAGATAATTTAGTTAATTAAATGTTCAGGACATCAGCATCAAAGAAGCTTGAAATGTAAGAAAAAAAAGCTAGATATAGGTAGATGTAGCCACTCATTAAATGGAATATAAATATACACATAGCCAAAGCAATGTTGAAATAATGAAGAAAATAAAAAAGGACCCATTTAATCTTCAAAAGTTGAAACTTTAAGGCTTTAAGAAAGAATGCTTTTATGACACAATAAATACATATAAAATAAGCATATTAAAATTTTTCTGCACAAAAACTGATTCGATAAAAAGTACCACTAGTATTAGACATTTCATAAGAATTAAGAGTATAGAGAGAACATATTTGTTCTTAAAATAATTTACTTACCTACAGCGAGTTTTTATAGGACTTCTTGGTGTGCAATACACTGGACCTCAAAGAAAGATTAGAGATCACTTGCTTGATTGGTATACCACTCATTTATATCCATATCAATGGATTGACATGCTTTCAGGTTGCCTATGCAGGTCATTCTGAAAATATTGCTACCGAACAGCTCTCAAGTATTTATTCTACCAAAAACTTTACCACTGAAACTTGTGTAAACTAGGTGATAACAGGGTCAGCAAAGACTTGACTGAACTGAAATCATAAATTTCTCCATGAATCTCTCTCTCCAAAAGGATTACGAAGAACGCCAACAGTGTTAATGGATGAATAAAGATCTATTTGATATATAGATGCACTGCAAATAATCATTTCATAGTAAATTCGAGTAATTTTGCACTATTAGTCTGCTGTATAAGTAGAACTCAAAGGCACCATTTCCAAAAAATTATCAATTGATTTCTCAAATATTTAGCAAAAGAAAACTTTCCTTAATGTTCTTTCATCGTTATGCACAACCATATAGCTACAGCAACACTTTTTTGCCAAAGGCACTCATGATTTTGAAAACGTTTTCTTTCAGTGCCTCATAAAAAACTGCTGCACCTTAATGCAATAGTCTCAACTGCTTTTCATCTGAATCACTTTTTTAGTAAAGAAGTATTATAGTTAAAAGAGCTTCATCAGGAGAGGTAATTTCGCACATTGGCTCCCACTGGGAACTGAACCTAGGTCTGCTTCCACCAAAGTCGAACTTGAATTCTACGCATCATCAAACGCTTGAATATCATTGGCGAATTAATTAATTAAACCATTCATAAAATCGGGGAACCTTCAAGAATCCCGATATGACGCACTTACACTTAAAATCCGCAACATTAGAAATCGAATTGGAATTGGAAAAAAAAATCCGCGATCAGGGTTTGAACCACCTCAGTTACGAAGAGAAAATAATATATAAAAATAAAAACTATCAGTAATAACTTTAAATCCGATCATAACTTTTGTAACACGATGGAGAAAAAATGGGATCGGATTATCTTGACGTATCTTTGTCACTTATTCCACAACGAGGAGGAAAGTACGACAATGCACGAGGCGATTGATCGCCTTTGGGAGGTGACGAGGAGTCACTCTCCAGGGGGTGCGGGAATGCTGCATGCAGCACATCTTTAGCAAGGGTAAACCCAAGCATTTGGGCATCGACAAACGATGCATCATTGTATACGTTTCGTCAAGGCGCGCTATATCGCAGCAGCGATCGTAGCCGCTTGGCCCACTCGGCCATCCGATCCCTTGCTCGAAGTGCGACAGTAAATGCTTTTCCTTCTTCTGCCGTAAGAAGGTTATTGCTAGTAGTTCGTGAGGGATGGCGCTAATATCGCTTGTTTCTCGAAGCTAGATAGTTAGAAGCCGCGGATTTCAAATTTTGATATGATCACTCTCTTCGTTTACGTGTTTAGAAGACGTAATGCTAAACTTATTCGAAACCAATTCTCTCTCAGCTGGGGAAAGAGAAAGTTTGGCATTACTTAAAAATATATCTGAAGTAATAGCTGGACACATCTGAAAGACTAAAATCTTGCATAGAGAATCAAACAGGTTTCAACAGGAAATTTGTTAGATGGACATTCTACAAGTTGTCTGAAACAGAAATTTTAAGATGACTAATTTGTATCACTTGCTAGTAAGTATATAGTGAAACAGTTTTGAAACTTTGAGTAATCCAACACAAACAAATTCAACAAATTTCTGTAAATCTGAGAAAATAACTGGATGATATGATTGGGTGTAATAAGGCTGCATGATGGTAATTATCCACAATGATATGGTTATAACTTCGGAATCAAAGAAGCCCATTTTTCTGTTGACGTGAGAGCTAAATGAAAGATCTTAACTTGAAATGAACTTAATCTTATCTACTGGATAAATCTAAATAATTAAGTATTTGGAAAGGCAATTCTCGAAATTAATTTGAATCAAAAAACATTTCATTATTAGAATTTCGTTTGTCTTTTTTTACCCATGGTGCCTTCTCCCTAACGTTATATCTTTATATAAGGCAGGTTCACCGATTTCGTCCTTTTCTCGAGCCATTTGATGACTTGAGCTGGTTGATTCACAAGGTTTCCACATCGCATTCTAACGGTCGACGGAGTACTTCCAGCTGAATTCCGAGAGAAGTCTGGTGGTATCGACATTGCCGTTAGGTTAGGACAATATATACGACTTGCGTGGGATTATTTTATTTGAACTTCCGTGATTTAATTTGAATAATATGCTTAAAACATATCATCGAGCTTTATTAGACGAGAGTCACTTTACAGATTAGTATCGTGGTTTTGTAATAGAAATCTTCCATTGACTTTTTCGCGCACCGCTGGATGTCTCCCAAGCTTTCGCCGAAGATGGTTCGTCCTGGTTTCCCTCACTTCACCACCTGGTCAAATGGGTTGTGGTCGGAATGTTGGTTGTAAGTTCTCCATTCTTATCTCATAGTTTCTTGTACTTTCAATTAATAAGTCAGAATAATTGGTCTTGTACATTGATTATAAGAGAAATACCTTGAGTGATGGTTATCTCTGTGATTTAGTTAAGGAGTATTTGACGTGTGTTCAGTTATCAGCTGGCTATACTTTAGGTGTCCTACTTTGACCGATTTCGGAATATTCCCAAAGTTCGTGGTACGCTCCATTTGAATTATCATACTCAATCGCTCGTTTGAAGTGGAGATGAAATCGCAGTTTCCCATTGGAATCACGTTCAGCTGCGGCGATTCCTCAACTCCTCTTCCTAAGTACGACGCATTTTACAATTGAATTTTATTCGTGAAATTTCAGATTTTAGAGGGATCTGGTCATGATAGCATTAAAACCTTAAGTACAAAATTGATCACGTTAAATGCAGAATAAAATTAAACTTACGGTTGTACTCGGGAGTAAGTCCGGAGCTAATAATTGCTTTATAGAGATTAGTATAGAAAATGCAGCTGGAAAACGTAATTTATGAAATTTGCACTATGTTGCTTCAACTGGGATTAGGATTAAATTTGTAGGAAAGACTGAATTTTGAGAGGTGATAGCCTGCTTTTTACGTGCGCTTTAGTTTTAATACGAGAGCGTTTTTTCGTTCATTGTGTTTTAAAAGGTACTTTTGAATTTAGGGAATTTAAAATTTATCTTCGAAATTTCACCACTCCTGAATTGAATTTACCAAACCTATTTAAAACCTAGTTTGAATATCTTTATATACGCCTAATTATACCAAAGTCGGTATATAGCTTAGGTTTCAATTTATTGTACGAACTATATAATGTCAATGAATGCATGAGGCTTGCTTGGATCAGCCGTTGAGGTAAATAAATCCCATACCAGAATGGGAATTATACCTAATATCAAAACAATCTAAATTTTCAATTCTTATCATGTGAAGGAGTCTTCGGTAAAGGTAAATTTCATATAAAGGACTTTGAAGCCCCACGAACAGCATGACAGATTTAGGTGAGAAATGGTGGAACTCCTTCACGATCACAAACAAAGAAAAACTCGCTTGGTAGTATTCACAAACAAATTTTTACTAAAACACCCAGGTTTCGTTACGGAGTAACATTAATCAGGTCATTTCGTTACGGAGTAACATCATCATCATCATGTTACTCCGTGATGAAACCTAGGTCCTTTAGTAAAATTTTTTTGTGGCCTCTACTGAGTTTTTCTTTGTGTGTTACTTGGTTGTATTCTCTACACGATCTCAAACTTAAGTGCAGCGTTAGTGCTTGACGATTCGTTCTTTCACCTGAAAGAGAAGAATTTAAAATTTTCTTTAGCGTTTTATGTATTCTGACTTTGAATTCGCATTTTCGTTTAACTTTGTCAAACCTTTGGTATTTCTCCGATAAGTTTCCCAGATATTGGTGATGTTTCAACCAGGGCAAGCTTGTCGATTTTTCAACTTTAATTTTTTTAAGTTATAAAGTTGAAAATTTTAAAAATCATATGCCGCCGGAATACGAAATGTTAGAATAATGTTCCAATTATCTGCTCAAAATTCAACGTAATAAGGTTTTCAAAACTCCCGAAGCCGAGATAAATCCAATTTGGGAATAGGAGAGTATAAATGTAAGGCATTTAAATTGAAAATCTCAACGCTAATGCTGGAAAAATTTCAAATTCGGTCTAGAATACAATTTTATAATTTAGCCTTTTAAATTTGGAAGCTATTCGAGAATGCTAATTGTACTTTAATTAAAAAGCTTAGTGATCAATTTTTACCAATTTTCAGAAGAATGGTCATAATTATTGTGCCGATTTTGCGATAATCTCGTGCCGATCGTGACTTTTTTGGCTGCGGTGGCGGAGTGTGGCTCCGACTCCTGTAGGCTATTTATACGGAAAGGTGCAGGAATGCAAAAATTCGGCGTGCATTTTTTGAATTCGCGGAATCGCAGCCGGTGTTGGGTAGAATTGGTCCGTCCGCCAGCCGGCAACTACGAGCTCGGCTCGCAGCGCCCTGACTCAAAGGTGGAAAGAGAGTCTTGGCGTGTCACGTGATGTTTTTTGAGTGGAGCGCCGCGAAGACAAGGAGCTGTGTGAGACATGTGACTGCTTAGTGTGACTAGGAGCATTTCGCTACGGCTGAATAGACGTTATCTGGTGTCATCTTTCGTTGAACAAATCAATTGTCCTTTGGTGATGTATTTTATTGTATGTCATATGGTGCTTGATGAATAATATTAGTTTTGATGCTTATTCTGAGAGTTTGTTGTAATTGCGCCTCATTGTCGATATCCTCAGCTAGTTGCTTTACAAAGGGATTTCTTCAAAGTCGACCAGTGATTTCCGACACTTATTTAAGTTTAGGAGTCTAGTCCGGCTCATTATGATTTTTCAAGCTTTTAGAATTAAACCTGATTTTCATTTGCTACAGTGTGCTCAATATGAGAGTACATACAATATATAAATTTCCAAATATATATATATATATATATTCCAAATTTATATACATAGAGTATATAAATTTCCAAATAAGATGGATTCTGTCTTGCCATTAATCTGAAGTCCATTTTCACTATCTTGCCAAACATTGTTTCTCTATGAAATTTGATCTTCCTCAAAGTAAAAATTTAACTTTCACTTGCAGAATTGAATTATACAGCATCCTTTCATTAAATTTTCTAAAGTATGAAAATTAAATTTTCTAGAGTAGTTTTTATAAGTGTCAACTTCTAATGGATTTTATTTTTCACTGTTGCTAACAGCAGGAAGGAGAAATGAAGACTTCAAGTAACTCCATATAAATGTGTTTTAATTGCATAATTTCAATGTGTACACTTATTACAGTGCTCAATGAAGAAAACTGCAGAGAGAGGGCCTTTTCAATCTCCACTCAAAACCTGTCCCGGCTCCAACCCCCAAAAGTTCCTGGTATTGGAAGAGCCGGACTGGCCGAACCTATCTCGAAGATTTTGACGTGTCATTTGTTTTCTGCTGTTGCAGCATCCATCTGGACCTCCTGTACTTGCACTCTCAGTGGGTAGTGCTGCTTCAATGGCTGTATTCAAATAATTTAAAGTTATTTTGAATACAGCCATTGAAGTAGCACAACCTACTGTGAGTATAAGTACAGAAGGCAAAAAATCTGAAAAGAGAGTGTATATTAAAATTCAATAAATATATGAAAACAAGAAAAACATCTTATTTTTAACCAACCAAATGACCTTGGAGACTTAGAATAATTTTTCACTACTAGTAGTGTCCAAAGGGTTAAACAGTGCACAGAGGGTTGCATAAATTCAAGGCATTTTATTTTTTTCTGAAATTTCTAAAAGCTACTAGAAAAAGTTCTTTTGATTATTGCTCACAATTCTATTGTGGACTTATACAATAAAGAAATTTACACTTGAACTGATACAAAATGCAATGAGCTACATTATCACTAATCGATTGAACTGCCACAATTACTTAAATTTTGGTGATTAGAAACACTTGGACTTGGAAATGTTTTTCTCCAATAATACTAGTGACCAAAGGGTTAAAAGGGCATAAAGAGGTATACGGGGTTGAAGAGAAGGTAAAGGGTTAAAAGAAAGGATATGAGAACTGTCAAAAGACATTTTCCTGAAATTTCTAGAAGCTTATAGAAAGATCTTGGGGACTTAGAATAATTCTTACAATGCTACTAGTGACCAAAGGGTTAAAGATGTCAGATAACAGAAAAAGTTTATATTAAAAAGATATGGGATCTGTTAAAAGAACTTTTTCTGATATTTCTAGAATTATCCAGAAGCTACTAGAAAGAAATCTTGGAAATATTTTAAACAATGATGTGATGAACTTTTTTTAAGAAAGAAGATTACACCTAAACTGATACAAGTGAGATAAGCAGTGATTGATTGAACTGTCACAGAGATTTAAATTTTGGGGATCGAAAATACTCGGAGACCAATCAAAGGCAAAATCAGTAATTTATGTTCAAAAAGAAAACTTCAATTTAAGACAAGAACTTAAGATTTAGTAAAAGAATCAATAAAATAGAGGTCTAAAAGTAACCAACTGCTAACTTTTGAGAAATTCACAGACCAGTATTAACCAGTTCCTAAGAAAATTCTGTGGACAAATACTTTACTGACTTGAAAGTGCCAAATGAAAAAGAAGTGCTGTCTTGTGGAAAGAGTGACTCACTACTTGAAAACTATTTACTCTCATAAACTGGCTCAGCAAAAGATATAAAGAAACATTATTCCCAGCTGCAAATCAAAATATTAAACAAATGTAAAACAATAAAGATAAGAAACCATGAAACCACTTTGAAAAAACTTCAAAATGGAGGAAGAATTTATTAATGAATAAAATTAATTTTTTAATTAGAATTAATAGAATAAAAATTATTGTTTAGCCAAATTACTCTGTAAAGTGTTCTTTCTCGAAAACAATTGAATAGTTATGGATCTGCAATGATTTCTCTCTAAGAAAAATTAAACATTTGCTCTGAATGATAAAACCATAATCACCTATAATCAAGATGAATTCTTAAAAATAAAGGGAACCATCACTAGGCAATGAGAGACTGCTTGGCGGGTGGCCAAATTGTTTATTAGTGACATTCTTTCAGATTACTTTTTCAGCTGCAAAATTTTCAATTTCAAGTAATTTCACTTTACCACTTTCAAAACAATTGCACTGCTGGGCTTGGAGCCCAGCAGTGCAATAAATCACCGGAATAATTTTAAAATCTAGACAACCAATTTAAAATAACATTATTGTGGGTTGTCTGTAATTTAAAAATCATTTTTATGGCTTGTGCCCAGTAGTGCAACGTTCTGAAAGACAAAACTCAAAAAGGAATTTTCAGGCATGACACTGAATAATTTGGCTCATGCTAACGGCGAAGCAAAATGTTAAAACGAGAAATAAAAGTTATTTTAGAACGATGAAAAAGAGTGACTTAGTTTTTGCACATATTAAATAAGACTGTATAGTTAAGTAGTGTATATAGTGGTATGAATTACTTTTTCTTCAAGTTGTTCATTCGCGATGAATGAGAAAGCAATTGGGAAATTCTTAAGTACATATTACATATCATAATATATTTAGACCCCCGAAAATTAAAAGGATGGATCATGTATACAAGACTTCAACCGTAAGCCATTATTCTAGCAGAGAAAGCAAGGCCCTTATTTCAAATAAAAAATCTAATTATACAGGTTTATAGCAAACTATTTCCTATAGGTAAATAAGTGTCTTCCAAAATTGAGAGAAACACCTTAAAAAAGGAAATCTAATAGAGATTCTTGTCCATTCGCTGAATGTTGTTTACGATCTAAAATCGCAAAAACTTAGAGATGTATCAATTTTTGTAAAGATCGCAAAAACATTTTAAATTAGTAAATATTTACGTTGTTATTAGTCAGTTGCTACAGAAGATGTTTAGAGCTGGATTAGGTTCTAGTGAGACCCTAAGCTATTGAAGGTAATGGTGCCCTTTATATGTTTATCCGTTATTTGTCAGTGACAAATTGTCGCTGTTTTTGTGTTAAAATTAGCTCAATGGTAATTTATGGACTCAATGGGCATTTAAAGCTATTTGTGCAAAAAAATCCAGTTTTTTCCATTAAACATTTTGGAGCATAAAGAGAGTTTGGTTCTAAGTATTAAGTTGTTTAGCCTATATGTATACCTGACATTGAGTTGTTCCAAAGCTTAAACTATTCTGAAGTTTATTTATATCCGTCACTAAATCAGCACCTACAATTACAGTTGCTACTGTAATTATAAAGATCAGAAATATCCCATAGAATTTTTAGTAAATGACAAATTACTATCATTTCCCAAAGTTTTCTGAATAAGTGAAACTGGATAAGTAAATAATACTCCTATAGTTGCTGTTTGTAAAGATAAAAGCAACTTTTTTATGGAAATACTGCCAATAGACAAAGATTGTTTTTTTGGATGTAAAAATGCTTTAGAGTAAATGAATTGAAGGAAAAAGTAAACTGCAGGTAACAGAAAGCTTGAGGCAAACATAATCCTGCAAGAGGGTTGACATAATTTGTGCCATTTTAAGTTGGGTAATGAAGAAGTTCTAAAAAAATCAGAGATTAAAGTATTGGCAAAGCTACTTGTTACGTATGTTGAATTCCATCTTTCAAACGGAGGTTTCACTGTTTTCATAACACTTAATATCAAAAGATAAATCAAAGACCAAAGAGAATCTAGTCATCTTAACCAAAAATTCTGTAAAATGCTTAGGAAAAACAAAATATATCACTGCAAGTTCCAAAACATTTCCAAGAATAGTATTTAAGGTTCAAAAAACTGTTAAATTGGAATGCTTTAGAAGCTAAATGGAAATAATATCGCCAAAACCACACCTATCCAAGTAAAAGTTTACATTTAAAGTCAAAGTTGATTATTAATATATTTACACTTTCAAAAATAATGAAAAACTATCCATGAACTCCACACAGGTGTGTTCAAATCAATGTCTTTAAAAATATTGAGAATAAAAATGACAAATTTCCATGAATAACCTACAAAAACTCTAGTGAGAATAGCATTTAATGCAATTTTTTGCTGCTCAGAGCACTGAACATCTATGAAGTAAGTCGTACAGAGGGCACAACCTTTCACTGATAGTTTTATGGAAAATATTTTATTATATTGGATTAAGGTACCAAATGAAAGAAAGTAGAGTTATTCTGGAATATAAATTTGAGAAGATAATTGTGGTCCTACATGAATAACTTCTGGAGGGATAACATCAGGGAATTATACAAATAAACTACCCTAACACCGAAATATAATATATAATCCAAAAACAGCACCAATGCCTGATATTAACTTTCTATGACCAACAATAAACTAAATTTTATGAAAGATTGAACCGAGTTTTGCCACTAAAACATTTTAAGCTATTGACATTCGATCCTGAATTTCTTAAACGCTCACTGCTAAAGGTAAACTGATTTCTTCATAAAAAGTATTAAAAGAAAGACGAACTCAACCATGAAAAAGACTACCACCTTTCATGCAAATAGCGGAATGGAATAAAATCGATGCTTCAATCAATTTTGTCTTCTTAATCACCTCCTACAGCCACACGCTTCTCTCACACTGAACGAAATGAGTTTGATTTCACTATAATGATAAAGGAAAATAAGATAACGAACATTTTAGAAGAAATTGATACCAATAACACTGACTGATCATACAGCTAGACAGCATCACTGATGGAGCCTACGGATGAAACATTCCTATAGCCTTCATTGTCTAGGGTAACGTTATTACTTTGGAAGTAAGTTTAAATATTACATGACCAAACGCTCTTGCGGCAAAATATAAATCCACACCGTGATAAACTCATAAAATGCGTTAATTATCAAGGATAAATATAGGCTTTTCTTTCTGAGCATTCTAAGTAAATAAATGATTAATTAGGATTTATTGAAATATTCATTAAATTAATTGAACTCACAGAAAAGGTTACAGCAATGATGGCAATATAAGATCTCCAAATTTCAAATTCAAGACAGAAAAATAAATTCGAAATACGACCAATTCAGAGAAATACTTTACTATACAGAAGAAGGCATGCTATTGATACGTAATAAGCCTAAATTATGCGAGTTTTACAGAGATCGTTCAATTCTCTCTCTACTTTTTCCGAAGAATTGGTAGTCTTTAGATCTCATACATTAGCTTCTCATGAATTTAAAGAGGTTATAAAAGAAATTTAGGACATGTAGCAACCATAATTACTGTTTTTAATAAAATGTGTCATAAACGGAAAGAATTATTTACCATCAGCATATGCCACTTGCTGTTCGGACGTCACCAAACAATTTCCTGTCTGAGCACAAATCGTCAATGCGCATTTTCCTTGCGGAAACCAGCGGGAAACACAAAGTCAATAATACTCGTTACTGTAATGTCCTTTGATTCAGAATGAGAGAATCCAAGGAACTAAAGGGTCTTCGATAGATTTCTGGTACAGCCCAGCTTTCACTTTCTTCGTGATCATGTATCTATTTAGTCCGAGACTCGAAAATTTACATAGTGATTACATTGAGAAAGTACGAATTAAATTTCTTTCACAAGTTATATTGTTAACTGTATTCTATACAGTTTTCATTCATGAAGTTAGCCCTTCCCAATATTGATTTTAATAAAAATAATGACAAATATGTTTCCCAAAACTCCAAGTGAGCCCTCACATACGATCTACTCGATGTTTTTTCCTTTTTCTTCTCAAGCAAAGGCTCGCTATCCTGAAACCCCTGTCAGTTGTACGGGTTGCATATCGAAAAATGTAACTTCTTTTTGAAACTAGTCATTCTATATCTCAACAACAATTAGTTTGGTGATCTTATCTTAAATGCGTATTTGACTACCCCACCTTCACCAAGTAGTCCTTCCCACTCCCAAATCTTCACCTCTGGGTGGTGGAGGTTTCGCTGACAGTTAATTTTGATCAAGTCATCATGCTATCCAAAATCTAACTATTTATTCTTTTTTAATGTCATGGAACCTCTGATTCAAACTTAGTCAATTCAGATCACCTTTGCAAAGTTTAATGAAAATAAATGCACATCAAAATTCTCAATCTCAATTATCACTTCTTAGCATTCAAGTCAAAGTGAACAAATTTTTGACTTGAAAAGATTTTGATAAATGAACCAAGATGCCGAAGAATTTTTTGCATCACCACATTTTATTCTATTACAGGGAAATGTTACTGTATACACAACATAGTATTTCAGATGTCCTCAGAATTTCAAAATAATCCATTTTCAATAAATGAAGCCTCAAATGCTGCCAGATAATAGGACTAACTGCATAATTACTGCATTCTAAAACAATAAATTGAATTTAATAAATCATAAAACAACTGATTGATGAAACCTTGAAAATCTTCAAGCACATTCCAAAAGAAAAGCATTTGGGAATTTGACAATACTTTAATTTAACTAAAATAAATTATTAACCTCAAATCAGTGATTACTCACAGCAAATTGTACCATATTAATTTCTTGTTTGTTGATGAGTTAGAAAAGAAAGCTGGGATACAAGATGATGATCCAAGAGACTTTAGTGATCATTTGATCATGCTCCAATTTGTCCATGTTTTATCTGTCCCCTGAATTGTTTGCCATTATTAAATATCACATTTCTCTTTGAATTTTCATTATTTTTCTGTTAATGGCTGTCAAAGTTAAGTTATGGATTTTCTTATTTAATTTGATGTTTGATTTTAAAACTTCGTCTTTATCCCTTTATAAGTTTTACAATCTCTTATTTTGAATTCAAAGTTTTTGCTAGGAATTCTGACTTAGCTTGATATGTTTATCAGTTAAGTTTCCATGAATGAACTGAATTTCATACATGTCATATTATTAGTTTGAAGTGAAACATTACCATGTGTGTAATATGTTTCAGAAAGTTTTTAATAGTGTCTCAAATTATTTTAAGCTCTCAATCGTTAGTTTTATTAATTTACCAGTCCTTACCTTACCTTACTAGTCCTTACCTTACCAGTGCTTCAGTATTGTTTCATGCCTGTTTTCTATTTACTTAATTCAAAAGAATTTTTCCAAAAATATTCTAAGCCCAGATGTGAGCATTAATATTTCCCAGATTACTAAACTGACTTATAAAAATACAGGAAGCTGTGCTAGTACTGGGAAATAATCATTTTTAGTGAAAGAATTGGGAATCTACTTTTTCAAAATTCATTTAGCAAATTTTCAACAATTATTACAGCAATAACGTAATTTTAATAATTAACTTAAAATAGCGAAACAAAATATAATGATCTGGAAGAAATTTAGTATCTATTTGTACTATTATAGTAATGATTAAAAAAGTAGGACACTAGAATAACATGATGGGTGAAATTTCAGCACAAAAATTAGTAGAAAAGGCACATAATATATACAGAAAAATATGGTTCTAAGTATATCCTATGGAAAAAACTTAATAGAGAATATGATATGATTAATATGCCATCCTGTCTTTCAGTGCTTCCATGGCTGCTGTTTATTGGGCTATTTCCATTCACAAAAAGGTGAATGAGACAAGATTCTTCTGAACGGCTTGTATACTACTATGTCAGATAACATTCAAATAGTACAGCTTTGTTGGAGAACAAATATTGGTCCTGAATTTTAAAGATAAATGAACAGAATATTACCATCAGATAAATCTTAATAGTCTATAAGATAAAAAAGCATATAATTTGCTAATTAACAAATTTGTGCTTAACATCAGGAGTTATTTCAAAGTAACCCTCATGTATTAGAAATCTCACATGATAAATGTCCATACCAAAAAACAAAAATCTTAACAAACATATCATATCATATTCTCTCTCAATGATTCCATGTCTGCTGCTAACATTATTGCATCTACACAAAGGAAAGCTTTAACAGAGTTTTCCTCCAAGGTCCACATTTTGTCTTCTCTTTCTTCATGGCATTCTTGGCTTTATGTCATCTACTTAACTAAGGACAGCATAAGAATATTTTTCTCTAATTACTACTCATTCTTTGGATATCTGAACTATTATAGTTGTGTGATCTTTTCTAATTAGATTAATTTTATCCTGATTTGCTTGTTTTTTATATTACCAACAGAATTGATAGTATCTATTTCTTAAGGGTATTCAATATTATTGACTACCCTTTAGATCTATGTATAGAGGAATATTCTGTCATCTTCACATCTTTACAAAATCCAAAGTCCAAATAGTTTTCCTTGAAAATGTTTTCCATTCATATGAATACCACAGGGATGCAAAATAGATTAACATTATATGCATGAACACCTGGTAATCAAAAATGCAAATATAAAATGCTGGATCTTGAATTTTATAATTAAATAAAAGAAAATCATTTAAAGCATATGTATGAAAATGAGTCTCAATGGCAAAATTTTATTTTCTCCAGAAACTCAATTTCAGAGGAAGATGTTCACAGTTACTTTCCAAGAAGCTTTCTTACATTGAGCAAGAGTGATAGAGACATCATAATAGTATGAATCATTGTAATTATTTAAGGACTATTAAAATAGAAGAGAAATAATAGGATTTTAATCATCAAAGTAGTCGGCTAATCTTGGATTTTAATGTAACAAATTTTAGCTGCTAAAGAGGAATGGATGGATTCAATAAGCAAAGGAGAATAATATGGTATTATTAGAATTGACTAGACAAAAAGAAACTGGAGCATGAACTAGAATCAAAGGAGATATATTCTCAGATGGCAGTTCAGAGAAAAATAACCATAAGTATTGTCCTTTAATTAATTGATGTGATCAAAGGTAAAGTCATGGACAACAGCTGTTAACCAGACAAGATAAAAAAGTTAGCAGGTTATTCTCTTAATGATAAACCTACAACTTGGTAACCTTGCATCTAATGGAAAAAGTATCATGACATTAAATAAGAAAGGAAAATGCAATGATAAATCTCAAATGAGAGATTTTGTATTACCTGTGAGGTTATTATTGCCAATTATATGATATAAGAATAAGTTGACTATAATCAAATTGGGAAATGACCCATGGAAGTATCAGAAGAGGAATTCAATGGGAAGCCTGCAGCTTTGAGAATAAGTAGACTGCAATAAAAAAAATATGATCACATCTGAGTATATGAATAAATTATAAGAATCTACCAAAAAATCAAATTTAAAATAAGGCGAAGATAATTTAGTTAATTAAATGTTCAGGACATCAGCATCAAAGAAGCTTGAAATGTAAGAAAAAAAAGCTAGATATAGGTAGATGTAGCCACTCATTAAATGGAATATAAATATACACATAGCCAAAGCAATGTTGAAATAATGAAGAAAATAAAAAAGGACCCATTTAATCTTCAAAAGTTGAAACTTTAAGGCTTTAAGAAAGAATGCTTTTATGACACAATAAATACATATAAAATAAGCATATTAAAATTTTTCTGCACAAAAACTGATTCGATAAAAAGTACCACTAGTATTAGACATTTCATAAGAATTAAGAGTATAGAGAGAACATATTTGTTCTTAAAATAATTTACTTACCTACAGCGAGTTTTTATAGGACTTCTTGGTGTGCAATACACTGGACCTCAAAGAAAGATTAGAGATCACTTGCTTGATTGGTATACCACTCATTTATATCCATATCAATGGATTGACATGCTTTCAGGTTGCCTATGCAGGTCATTCGGAAAATATTGCTACCGAACAGCTCTCAAGTATTTATTCTACCAAAAACTTTACCACTGAAACTTGTGTAAACTAGGTGATAACAGGGTCAGCAAAGACTTGACTGAACTGAAATCATAAATTTCTCCATGAATCTCTCTCTCCAAAAGGATTACGAAGAACGCCAACAGTGTTAATGGATGAATAAAGATCTATTTGATATATAGATGCACTGCAAATAATCATTTCATAGTAAATTCGAGTAATTTTGCACTATTAGTCTGCTGTATAAGTAGAACTCAAAGGCACCATTTCCAAAAAATTATCAATTGATTTCTCAAATATTTAGCAAAAGAAAACTTTCCTTAATGTTCTTTCATCGTTATGCACAACCATATAGCTACAGCAACACTTTTTTGCCAAAGGCACTCATGATTTTGAAAACGTTTTCTTTCAGTGCCTCATAAAAAACTGCTGCACCTTAATGCAATAGTCTCAACTGCTTTTCATCTGAATCACTTTTTTAGTAAAGAAGTATTATAGTTAAAAGAGCTTCATCAGGAGAGGTAATTTCGCACATTGGCTCCCACTGGGAACTGAACCTAGGTCTGCTTCCACCAAAGTCGAACTTGAATTCTACGCATCATCAAACGCTTGAATATCATTGGCGAATTAATTAATTAAACCATTCATAAAATCGGGGAACCTTCAAGAATCCCGATATGACGCACTTACACTTAAAATCCGCAACATTAGAAATCGAATTGGAATTGGAAAAAAAAATCCGCGATCAGGGTTTGAACCACCTCAGTTACGAAGAGAAAATAATATATAAAAATAAAAACTATCAGTAATAACTTTAAATCCGATCATAACTTTTGTAACACGATGGAGAAAAAATGGGATCGGATTATCTTGACGTATCTTTGTCACTTATTCCACAACGAGGAGGAAAGTACGACAATGCACGAGGCGATTGATCGCCTTTGGGAGGTGACGAGGAGTCACTCTCCAGGGGGTGCGGGAATGCTGCATGCAGCACATCTTTAGCAAGGGTAAACCCAAGCATTTGGGCATCGACAAACGATGCATCATTGTATACGTTTCGTCAAGGCGCGCTATATCGCAGCAGCGATCGTAGCCGCTTGGCCCACTCGGCCATCCGATCCCTTGCTCGAAGTGCGACAGTAAATGCTTTTCCTTCTTCTGCCGTAAGAAGGTTATTGCTAGTAGTTCGTGAGGGATGGCGCTAATATCGCTTGTTTCTCGAAGCTAGATAGTTAGAAGCCGCGGATTTCAAATTTTGATATGATCACTCTCTTCGTTTACGTGTTTAGAAGACGTAATGCTAAACTTATTCGAAACCAATTCTCTCTCAGCTGGGGAAAGAGAAAGTTTGGCATTACTTAAAAATATATCTGAAGTAATAGCTGGACACATCTGAAAGACTAAAATCTTGCATAGAGAATCAAACAGGTTTCAACAGGAAATTTGTTAGATGGACATTCTACAAGTTGTCTGAAACAGAAATTTTAAGATGACTAATTTGTATCACTTGCTAGTAAGTATATAGTGAAACAGTTTTGAAACTTTGAGTAATCCAACACAAACAAATTCAACAAATTTCTGTAAATCTGAGAAAATAACTGGATGATATGATTGGGTGTAATAAGGCTGCATGATGGTAATTATCCACAATGATATGGTTATAACTTCGGAATCAAAGAAGCCCATTTTTCTGTTGACGTGAGAGCTAAATGAAAGATCTTAACTTGAAATGAACTTAATCTTATCTACTGGATAAATCTAAATAATTAAGTATTTGGAAAGGCAATTCTCGAAATTAATTTGAATCAAAAAACATTTCATTATTAGAATTTCGTTTGTCTTTTTTTACCCATGGTGCCTTCTCCCTAACGTTATATCTTTATATAAGGCAGGTTCACCGATTTCGTCCTTTTCTCGAGCCATTTGATGACTTGAGCTGGTTGATTCACAAGGTTTCCACATCGCATTCTAACGGTCGACGGAGTACTTCCAGCTGAATTCCGAGAGAAGTCTGGTGGTATCGACATTGCCGTTAGGTTAGGACAATATATACGACTTGCGTGGGATTATTTTATTTGAACTTCCGTGATTTAATTTGAATAATATGCTTAAAACATATCATCGAGCTTTATTAGACGAGAGTCACTTTACAGATTAGTATCGTGGTTTTGTAATAGAAATCTTCCATTGACTTTTTCGCGCACCGCTGGATGTCTCCCAAGCTTTCGCCGAAGATGGTTCGTCCTGCTTTCCCTCACTTCACCACCTGGTCAAATGGGTTGTGGTCGGAATGTTGGTTGTAAGTTCTCCATTCTTATCTCATAGTTTCTTGTACTTTCAATTAATAAGTCAGAATAATTGGTCTTGTACATTGATTATAAGAGAAATACCTTGAGTGATGGTTATCTCTGTGATTTAGTTAAGGAGTATTTGACGTGTGTTCAGTTATCAGCTGGCTATACTTTAGGTGTCCTACTTTGACCGATTTCGGAATATTCCCAAAGTTCGTGGTACGCTCCATTTGAATTATCATACTCAATCGCTCGTTTGAAGTGGAGATGAAATCGCAGTTTCCCATTGGAATCACGTTCAGCTGCGGCGATTCCTCAACTCCTCTTCCTAAGTACGACGCATTTTACAATTGAATTTTATTCGTGAAATTTCAGATTTTAGAGGGATCTGGTCATGATAGCATTAAAACCTTAAGTACAAAATTGATCACGTTAAATGCAGAATAAAATTAAACTTACGGTTGTACTCGGGAGTAAGTCCGGAGCTAATAATTGCTTTATAGAGATTAGTATAGAAAATGCAGCTGGAAAACGTAATTTATGAAATTTGCACTATGTTGCTTCAACTGGGATTAGGATTAAATTTGTAGGAAAGACTGAATTTTGAGAGGTGATAGCCTGCTTTTTACGTGCGCTTTAGTTTTAATACGAGAGCGTTTTTTCGTTCATTGTGTTTTAAAAGGTACTTTTGAATTTAGGGAATTTAAAATTTATCTTCGAAATTTCACCACTCCTGAATTGAATTTACCAAACCTATTTAAAACCTAGTTTGAATATCTTTATATACGCCTAATTATACCAAAGTCGGTATATAGCTTAGGTTTCAATTTATTGTACGAACTATATAATGTCAATGAATGCATGAGGCTTGCTTGGATCAGCCGTTGAGGTAAATAAATCCCATACCAGAATGGGAATTATACCTAATATCAAAACAATCTAAATTTTCAATTCTTATCATGTGAAGGAGTCTTCGGTAAAGGTAAATTTCATATAAAGGACTTTGAAGCCCCACGAACAGCATGACAGATTTAGGTGAGAAATGGTGGAACTCCTTCACGATCACAAACAAAGAAAAACTCGCTTGGTAGTATTCACAAACAAATTTTTACTAAAACACCCAGGTTTCGTTACGGAGTAACATTAATCAGGTCATTTCGTTACGGAGTAACATCATCATCATCATGTTACTCCGTGATGAAACCTAGGTCCTTTAGTAAAATTTTTTTGTGGCCTCTACTGAGTTTTTCTTTGTGTGTTACTTGGTTGTATTCTCTACACGATCTCAAACTTAAGTGCAGCGTTAGTGCTTGACGATTCGTTCTTTCACCTGAAAGAGAAGAATTTAAAATTTTCTTTAGCGTTTTATGTATTCTGACTTTGAATTCGCATTTTCGTTTAACTTTGTCAAACCTTTGGTATTTCTCCGATAAGTTTCCCAGATATTGGTGATGTTTCAACCAGGGCAAGCTTGTCGATTTTTCAACTTTAATTTTTTTAAGTTATAAAGTTGAAAATTTTAAAAATCATATGCCGCCGGAATACGAAATGTTAGAATAATGTTCCAATTATCTGCTCAAAATTCAACGTAATAAGGTTTTCAAAACTCCCGAAGCCGAGATAAATCCAATTTGGGAATAGGAGAGTATAAATGTAAGGCATTTAAATTGAAAATCTCAACGCTAATGCTGGAAAAATTTCAAATTCGGTCTAGAATACAATTTTATAATTTAGCCTTTTAAATTTGGAAGCTATTCGAGAATGCTAATTGTACTTTAATTAAAAAGCTTAGTGATCAATTTTTACCAATTTTCAGAAGAATGGTCATAATTATTGTGCCGATTTTGCGATAATCTCGTGCCGATCGTGACTTTTTTGGCTGCGGTGGCGGAGTGTGGCTCCGACTCCTGTAGGCTATTTATACGGAAAGGTGCAGGAATACAAAAATTCGGCGTGCATTTTTTGAATTCGCGGAATCGCAGCCGGTGTTGGGTAGAATTGGTCCGTCCGCCAGCCGGCAACTACGAGCTCGGCTCGCAGCGCCCTGACTCAAAGGTGGAAAGAGAGTCTTGGCGTGTCACGTGATGTTTTTTGAGTGGAGCGCCGCGAAGACAAGGAGCTGTGTGAGACATGTGACTGCTTAGTGTGACTAGGAGCATTTCGCTACGGCTGAATAGACGTTATCTGGTGTCATCTTTCGTTGAACAAATCAATTGTCCTTTGGTGATGTATTTTATTGTATGTCATATGGTGCTTGATGAATAATATTAGTTTTGATGCTTATTCTGAGAGTTTGTTGTAATTGCGCCTCATTGTCGATATCCTCAGCTAGTTGCTTTACAAAGGGATTTCTTCAAAGTCGACCAGTGATTTCCGACACTTATTTAAGTTTAGGAGTCTAGTCCGGCTCATTATGATTTTTCAAGCTTTTAGAATTAAACCTGATTTTCATTTGCTACAGTGTGCTCAATATGAGAGTACATACAATATATAAATTTCCAAATATATATATATATTCCAAATTTATATACATAGAGTATATAAATTTCCAAATAAGATGGATTCTGTCTTGCCATTAATCTGAAGTCCATTTTCACTATCTTGCCAAACATTGTTTCTCTATGAAATTTGATCTTCCTCAAAGTAAAAATTTAACTTTCACTTGCAGAATTGAATTATACAGCATCCTTTCATTAAATTTTCTAAAGTATGAAAATTAAATTTTCTAGAGTAGTTTTTATAAGTGTCAACTTCTAATGGATTTTATTTTTCACTGTTGCTAACAGCAGGAAGGAGAAATGAAGACTTCAAGTAACTCCATATAAATGTGTTTTAATTGCATAATTTCAATGTGTACACTTATTACAGTGCTCAATGAAGAAAACTGCAGAGAGAGGGCCTTTTCAATCTCCACTCAAAACCTGTCCCGGCTCCAACCCCCAAAAGTTCCTGGTATTGGAAGAGCCGGACTGGCCGAACCTATCTCGAAGATTTTGACGTGTCATTTGTTTTCTGCTGTTGCAGCATCCATCTGGACCTCCTGTACTTGCACTCTCAGTGGGTAGTGCTGCTTCAATGGCTGTATTCAAATAATTTAAAGTTATTTTGAATACAGCCATTGAAGTAGCACAACCTACTGTGAGTATAAGTACAGAAGGCAAAAAATCTGAAAAGAGAGTGTATATTAAAATTCAATAAATATATGAAAACAAGAAAAACATCTTATTTTTAACCAACCAAATGACCTTGGAGACTTAGAATAATTTTTCACTACTAGTAGTGTCCAAAGGGTTAAACAGTGCACAGAGGGTTGCATAAATTCAAGGCATTTTATTTTTTTCTGAAATTTCTAAAAGCTACTAGAAAAAGTTCTTTTGATTATTGCTCACAATTCTATTGTGGACTTATACAATAAAGAAATTTACACTTGAACTGATACAAAATGCAATGAGCTACATTATCACTAATCGATTGAACTGCCACAATTACTTAAATTTTGGTGATTAGAAACACTTGGACTTGGAAATGTTTTTCTCCAATAATACTAGTGACCAAAGGGTTAAAAAGGGCATAAAGAGGTATACGGGGTTGAAGAGAAGGTAAAGGGTTAAAAGAAAGGATATGAGAACTGTCAAAAGACATTTTCCTGAAATTTCTAGAAGCTTATAGAAAGATCTTGGGGACTTAGAATAATTCTTACAATGCTACTAGTGACCAAAGGGTTAAAGATGTCAGATAACAGAAAAAGTTTATATTAAAAAGATATGGGATCTGTTAAAAGAACTTTTTCTGATATTTCTAGAATTATCCAGAAGCTACTAGAAAGAAATCTTGGAAATATTTTAAACAATGATGTGATGAACTTTTTTTAAGAAAGAAGATTACACCTAAACTGATACAAGTGAGATAAGCAGTGATTGATTGAACTGTCACAGAGATTTAAATTTTGGGGATCGAAAATACTCGGAGACCAATCAAAGGCAAAATCAGTAATTTATGTTCAAAAAGAAAACTTCAATTTAAGACAAGAACTTAAGATTTAGTAAAAGAATCAATAAAATAGAGGTCTAAAAGTAACCAACTGCTAACTTTTGAGAAATTCACAGACCAGTATTAACCAGTTCCTAAGAAAATTCTGTGGACAAATACTTTACTGACTTGAAAGTGCCAAATGAAAAAGAAGTGCTGTCTTGTGGAAAGAGTGACTCACTACTTGAAAACTATTTACTCTCATAAACTGGCTCAGCAAAAGATATAAAGAAACATTATTCCCAGCTGCAAATCAAAATATTAAACAAATGTAAAACAATAAAGATAAGAAACCATGAAACCACTTTGAAAAAACTTCAAAATGGAGGAAGAATTTATTAATGAATAAAATTAATTTTTTAATTAGAATTAATAGAATAAAAATTATTGTTTAGCCAAATTACTCTGTAAAGTGTTCTTTCTCGAAAACAATTGAATAGTTATGGATCTGCAATGATTTCTCTCTAAGAAAAATTAAACATTTGCTCTGAATGATAAAACCATAATCACCTATAATCAAGATGAATTCTTAAAAATAAAGGGAACCATCACTAGGCAATGAGAGACTGCTTGGCGGGTGGCCAAATTGTTTATTAGTGACATTCTTTCAGATTACTTTTTCAGCTGCAAAATTTTCAATTTCAAGTAATTTCACTTTACCACTTTCAAAACAATTGCACTGCTGGGCTTGGAGCCCAGCAGTGCAATAAATCACCGGAATAATTTTAAAATCTAGACAACCAATTTAAAATAACATTATTGTGGGTTGTCTGTAATTTAAAAATCATTTTTATGGCTTGTGCCCAGTAGTGCAACGTTCTGAAAGACAAAACTCAAAAAGGAATTTTCAGGCATGACACTGAATAATTTGGCTCATGCTAACGGCGAAGCAAAATGTTAAAACGAGAAATAAAAGTTATTTTAGAACGATGAAAAAGAGTGACTTAGTTTTTGCACATATTAAATAAGACTGTATAGTTAAGTAGTGTATATAGTGGTATGAATTACTTTTTCTTCAAGTTGTTCATTCGCGATGAATGAGAAAGCAATTGGGAAATTCTTAAGTACATATTACATATCATAATATATTTAGACCCCCGAAAATTAAAAGGATGGATCATGTATACAAGACTTCAACCGTAAGCCATTATTCTAGCAGAGAAAGCAAGGCCCTTATTTCAAATAAAAAATCTAATTATACAGGTTTATAGCAAACTATTTCCTATAGGTAAATAAGTGTCTTCCAAAATTGAGAGAAACACCTTAAAAAAGGAAATCTAATAGAGATTCTTGTCCATTCGCTGAATGTTGTTTACGATCTAAAATCGCAAAAACTTAGAGATGTATCAATTTTTGTAAAGATCGCAAAAACATTTTAAATTAGTAAATATTTACGTTGTTATTAGTCAGTTGCTACAGAAGATGTTTAGAGCTGGATTAGGTTCTAGTGAGACCCTAAGCTATTGAAGGTAATGGTGCCCTTTATATGTTTATCCGTTATTTGTCAGTGACAAATTGTCGCTGTTTTTGTGTTAAAATTAGCTCAATGGTAATTTATGGACTCAATGGGCATTTAAAGCTATTTGTGCAAAAAAATCCAGTTTTTTCCATTAAACATTTTGGAGCATAAAGAGAGTTTGGTTCTAAGTATTAAGTTGTTTAGCCTATATGTATACCTGACATTGAGTTGTTCCAAAGCTTAAACTATTCTGAAGTTTATTTATATCCGTCACTAAATCAGCACCTACAATTACAGTTGCTACTGTAATTATAAAGATCAGAAATATCCCATAGAATTTTTAGTAAATGACAAATTACTATCATTTCCCAAAGTTTTCTGAATAAGTGAAACTGGATAAGTAAATAATACTCCTATAGTTGCTGTTTGTAAAGATAAAAGCAACTTTTTTATGGAAATACTGCCAATAGACAAAGATTGTTTTTTTGGATGTAAAAATGCTTTAGAGTAAATGAATTGAAGGAAAAAGTAAACTGCAGGTAACAGAAAGCTTGAGGCAAACATAATCCTGCAAGAGGGTTGACATAATTTGTGCCATTTTAAGTTGGGTAATGAAGAAGTTCTAAAAAAATCAGAGATTAAAGTATTGGCAAAGCTACTTGTTACGTATGTTGAATTCCATCTTTCAAACGGAGGTTTCACTGTTTTCATAACACTTAATATCAAAAGATAAATCAAAGACCAAAGAGAATCTAGTCATCTTAACCAAAAATTCTGTAAAATGCTTAGGAAAAACAAAATATATCACTGCAAGTTCCAAAACATTTCCAAGAATAGTATTTAAGGTTCAAAAAACTGTTAAATTGGAATGCTTTAGAAGCTAAATGGAAATAATATCGCCAAAACCACACCTATCCAAGTAAAAGTTTACATTTAAAGTCAAAGTTGATTATTAATATATTTACACTTTCAAAAATAATGAAAAACTATCCATGAACTCCACACAGGTGTGTTCAAATCAATGTCTTTAAAAATATTGAGAATAAAAATGACAAATTTCCATGAATAACCTACAAAAACTCTAGTGAGAATAGCATTTAATGCAATTTTTTGCTGCTCAGAGCACTGAACATCTATGAAGTAAGTCGTACAGAGGGCACAACCTTTCACTGATAGTTTTATGGAAAATATTTTATTATATTGGATTAAGGTACCAAATGAAAGAAAGTAGAGTTATTCTGGAATATAAATTTGAGAAGATAATTGTGGTCCTACATGAATAACTTCTGGAGGGATAACATCAGGGAATTATACAAATAAACTACCCTAACACCGAAATATAATATATAATCCAAAAACAGCACCAATGCCTGATATTAACTTTCTATGACCAACAATAAACTAAATTTTATGAAAGATTGAACCGAGTTTTGCCACTAAAACATTTTAAGCTATTGACATTCGATCCTGAATTTCTTAAACGCTCACTGCTAAAGGTAAACTGATTTCTTCATAAAAAGTATTAAAAGAAAGACGAACTCAACCATGAAAAAGACTACCACCTTTCATGCAAATAGCGGAATGGAATAAAATCGATGCTTCAATCAATTTTGTCTTCTTAATCACCTCCTACAGCCACACGCTTCTCTCACACTGAACGAAATGAGTTTGATTTCACTATAATGATAAAGGAAAATAAGATAACGAACATTTTAGAAGAAATTGATACCAATAACACTGACTGATCATACAGCTAGACAGCATCACTGATGGAGCCTACGGATGAAACATTCCTATAGCCTTCATTGTCTAGGGTAACGTTATTACTTTGGAAGTAAGTTTAAATATTACATGACCAAACGCTCTTGCGGCAAAATATAAATCCACACCGTGATAAACTCATAAAATGCGTTAATTATCAAGGATAAATATAGGCTTTTCTTTCTGAGCATTCTAAGTAAATAAATGATTAATTAGGATTTATTGAAATATTCATTAAATTAATTGAACTCACAGAAAAGGTTACAGCAATGATGGCAATATAAGATCTCCAAATTTCAAATTCAAGACAGAAAAATAAATTCGAAATACGACCAATTCAGAGAAATACTTTACTATACAGAAGAAGGCATGCTATTGATACGTAATAAGCCTAAATTATGCGAGTTTTACAGAGATCGTTCAATTCTCTCTCTACTTTTTCCGAAGAATTGGTAGTCTTTAGATCTCGTACATTAGCTTCTCATGAATTTAAAGAGGTTATAAAAGAAATTTAGGACATGTAGCAACCATAATTACTGTTTTTAATAAAATGTGTCATAAACGGAAAGAATTATTTACCATCAGCATATGCCACTTGCTGTTCGGACGTCACCAAACAATTTCCTGTCTGAGCACAAATCGTCAATGCGCATTTTCCTTGCGGAAACCAGCGGGAAACACAAAGTCAATAATACTCGTTACTGTAATGTCCTTTGATTCAGAATGAGAGAATCCAAGGAACTAAAGGGTCTTCGATAGATTTCTGGTACAGCCCAGCTTTCACTTTCTTCGTGATCATGTATCTATTTAGTCCGAGACTCGAAAATTTACATAGTGATTACATTGAGAAAGTACGAATTAAATTTCTTTCACAAGTTATATTGTTAACTGTATTCTATACAGTTTTCATTCATGAAGTTAGCCCTTCCCAATATTGATTTTAATAAAAATAATGACAAATATGTTTCCCAAAACTCCAAGTGAGCCCTCACATACGATCTACTCGATGTTTTTTCCTTTTTCTTCTCAAGCAAAGGCTCGCTATCCTGAAACCCCTGTCAGTTGTACGGGTTGCATATCGAAAAATGTAACTTCTTTTTGAAACTAGTCATTCTATATCTCAACAACAATTAGTTTGGTGATCTTATCTTAAATGCGTATTTGACTACCCCACCTTCACCAAGTAGTCCTTCCCACTCCCAAATCTTCACCTCTGGGTGGTGGAGGTTTCGCTGACAGTTAATTTTGATCAAGTCATCATGCTATCCAAAATCTAACTATTTATTCTTTTTTAATGTCATGGAACCTCTGATTCAAACTTAGTCAATTCAGATCACCTTTGCAAAGTTTAATGAAAATAAATGCACATCAAAATTCTCAATCTCAATTATCACTTCTTAGCATTCAAGTCAAAGTGAACAAATTTTTGACTTGAAAAGATTTTGATAAATGAACCAAGATGCCGAAGAATTTTTTGCATCACCACATTTTATTCTATTACAGGGAAATGTTACTGTATACACAACATAGTATTTCAGATGTCCTCAGAATTTCAAAATAATCCATTTTCAATAAATGAAGCCTCAAATGCTGCCAGATAATAGGACTAACTGCATAATTACTGCATTCTAAAACAATAAATTGAATTTAATAAATCATAAAACAACTGATTGATGAAACCTTGAAAATCTTCAAGCACATTCCAAAAGAAAAGCATTTGGGAATTTGACAATACTTTAATTTAACTAAAATAAATTATTAACCTCAAATCAGTGATTACTCACAGCAAATTGTACCATATTAATTTCTTGTTTGTTGATGAGTTAGAAAAGAAAGCTGGGATACAAGATGATGATCCAAGAGACTTTAGTGATCATTTGATCATGCTCCAATTTGTCCATGTTTTATCTGTCCCCTGAATTGTTTGCCATTATTAAATATCACATTTCTCTTTGAATTTTCATTATTTTTCTGTTAATGGCTGTCAAAGTTAAGTTATGGATTTTCTTATTTAATTTGATGTTTGATTTTAAAACTTCGTCTTTATCCCTTTATAAGTTTTACAATCTCTTATTTTGAATTCAAAGTTTTTGCTAGGAATTCTGACTTAGCTTGATATGTTTATCAGTTAAGTTTCCATGAATGAACTGAATTTCATACATGTCATATTATTAGTTTGAAGTGAAACATTACCATGTGTGTAATATGTTTCAGAAAGTTTTTAATAGTGTCTCAAATTATTTTAAGCTCTCAATCGTTAGTTTTATTAATTTACCAGTCCTTACCTTACCTTACTAGTCCTTACCTTACCAGTGCTTCAGTATTGTTTCATGCCTGTTTTCTATTTACTTAATTCAAAAGAATTTTTCCAAAAATATTCTAAGCCCAGATGTGAGCATTAATATTTCCCAGATTACTAAACTGACTTATAAAAATACAGGAAGCTGTGCTAGTACTGGGAAATAATCATTTTTAGTGAAAGAATTGGGAATCTACTTTTTCAAAATTCATTTAGCAAATTTTCAACAATTATTACAGCAATAACGTAATTTTAATAATTAACTTAAAATAGCGAAACAAAATATAATGATCTGGAAGAAATTTAGTATCTATTTGTAGTATTATAGTAATGATTAAAAAAGTAGGACACTAGAATAACATGATGGGTGAAATTTCAGCACAAAAATTAGTAGAAAAGGCACATAATATATACAGAAAAATATGGTTCTAAGTATATCCTATGGAAAAAACTTAATAGAGAATATGATATGATTAATATGCCATCCTGTCTTTCAGTGCTTCCATGGCTGCTGTTTATTGGGCTATTTCCATTCACAAAAAGGTGAATGAGACAAGATTCTTCTGAACGGCTTGTATACTACTATGTCAGATAACATTCAAATAGTACAGCTTTGTTGGAGAACAAATATTGGTCCTGAATTTTAAAGATAAATGAACAGAATATTACCATCAGATAAATCTTAATAGTCTATAAGATAAAAAAGCATATAATTTGCTAATTAACAAATTTGTGCTTAACATCAGGAGTTATTTCAAAGTAACCCTCATGTATTAGAAATCTCACATGATAAATGTCCATACCAAAAAACAAAAATCTTAACAAACATATCATATCATATTCTCTCTCAATGATTCCATGTCTGCTGCTAACATTATTGCATCTACACAAAGGAAAGCTTTAACAGAGTTTTCCTCCAAGGTCCACATTTTGTCTTCTCTTTCTTCATGGCATTCTTGGCTTTATGTCATCTACTTAACTAAGGACAGCATAAGAATATTTTTCTCTAATTACTACTCATTCTTTGGATATCTGAACTATTATAGTTGTGTGATCTTTTCTAATTAGATTAATTTTATCCTGATTTGCTTGTTTTTTATATTACCAACAGAATTGATAGTATCTATTTCTTAAGGGTATTCAATATTATTGACTACCCTTTAGATCTATGTATAGAGGAATATTCTGTCATCTTCACATCTTTACAAAATCCAAAGTCCAAATAGTTTTCCTTGAAAATGTTTTCCATTCATATGAATACCACAGGGATGCAAAATAGATTAACATTATATGCATGAACACCTGGTAATCAAAAATGCAAATATAAAATGCTGGATCTTGAATTTTATAATTAAATAAAAGAAAATCATTTAAAGCATATGTATGAAAATGAGTCTCAATGGCAAAATTTTATTTTCTCCAGAAACTCAATTTCAGAGGAAGATGTTCACAGTTACTTTCCAAGAAGCTTTCTTACATTGAGCAAGAGTGATAGAGACATCATAATAGTATGAATCATTGTAATTATTTAAGGACTATTAAAATAGAAGAGAAATAATAGGATTTTAATCATCAAAGTAGTCGGCTAATCTTGGATTTTAATGTAACAAATTTTAGCTGCTAAAGAGGAATGGATGGATTCAATAAGCAAAGGAGAATAATATGGTATTATTAGAATTGACTAGACAAAAAGAAACTGGAGCATGAACTAGAATCAAAGGAGATATATTCTCAGATGGCAGTTCAGAGAAAAATAACCATAAGTATTGTCCTTTAATTAATTGATGTGATCAAAGGTAAAGTCATGGACAACAGCTGTTAACCAGACAAGATAAAAAAGTTAGCAGGTTATTCTCTTAATGATAAACCTACAACTTGGTAACCTTGCATCTAATGGAAAAAGTATCATGACATTAAATAAGAAAGGAAAATGCAATGATAAATCTCAAATGAGAGATTTTGTATTACCTGTGAGGTTATTATTGCCAATTATATGATATAAGAATAAGTTGACTATAATCAAATTGGGAAATGACCCATGGAAGTATCAGAAGAGGAATTCAATGGGAAGCCTGCAGCTTTGAGAATAAGTAGACTGCAATAAAAAAAATATGATCACATCTGAGTATATGAATAAATTATAAGAATCTACCAAAAAATCAAATTTAAAATAAGGCGAAGATAATTTAGTTAATTAAATGTTCAGGACATCAGCATCAAAGAAGCTTGAAATGTAAGAAAAAAAAGCTAGATATACCGTATTTCCCGGCCGATAAGACGGACTTTTTTTTCTCCTAAATGTGCTGTAAAATTTGCCTGCGTCTTATGCGCCGATGGTATACAGATATCACGGGTGTAACTTCGTCCTATAATAAGCAACCGTTTTGACAGGATAAATAATTACCATTAAGTATTTTTTAGTGTATCAGGCATAGAAAATAGTTCAATTCATTAAAAATTTTGATAATAGCACTCTTTTGAGCAGGTTGTTAGAAATAAAGTTTTAATACGTCGATGTCTAACTCCCTTAAAAAAATTCCCGGATAAATCAGAAATGCATACAATGTAGCATGTTTAGTTTAATCTTGCAATGGGTGCTGCTGCAAAACTTACATGCATTGAGCTAAAGGAGATGTCATCTGTATGCTAATACATTGTATCTCTCACGATAAAGTCACGAGTCTACCGCCACCACCGGCACTCAACCTTAGGTAACAAAGTATGAGCTCGGTGTTCAGTCAGTTCAGTGCGTAATACGTATCTTTCTATTTAGTCTGCACATGTGCTTCTAAGCACAGAAACTTGGTAATTTCTGTATAAAAAGTCAAAATTGGAATAACCTAATGGGATCTAAAGAGAGAAGATTGTCGTACAGTATTGCATTTAAACTTGAAGTCGTGAAATATGCTTTGGAACACGGAAACCGGGCAGCTGCAAGGCGTTTCGGCCCACCTCCAACCGAGAAGATGATACGAGAATGGCGGAAGCAGAAAGTAGATTTAATGAATGCAAATAAGAGTAAGAAAACTTTACGTTCATGTTCTCCGAAATGGCCAAAGCTTGAGGAGCACGTTAAGACCTGGATAATAAATCACAGGAAGAACGGGATCACTGTTTCAACAAAAATGATTTTAATGGAAGCGAGAAAGTTGGCGATAGATATGTCTATTGCCGATTTTTCTGGGACAACGTCGTGGTGTGAAAGATTTATGAAGAGAAATGATCTGTGCATGCGTACTAAAACCACAATAGCACAAAAACTGCCACCCGAATACGAAAGAAAAATTATCGAATTCCACAAATACGTACTTAACCTGAGAAAAATGAAGTGTTTTGAAATAGGACAGATAGGAAATATGGATGAGGTTCCCTTGACATTTGATGTGCCATCAAATAGAACTGTGGATGTTAAAGGTGCAAAGACAGTTACAATAAAGACTTCCGGCAATGAAAAAACACGCTATACTGTTGTCCTTGCGTGTTGTGCTGATGGTTCAAAACTCCCTCCTTTGTTGATCTTTAAACGAAAAACGCTGCCTAAGTGTACAATTCCACATGGAATGTATATTCATGTTCATCCTAAGGGATGGATGGATGGAGAGGGTATGAAACTGTGGTTGCAGAGGGTGTGGTCCCGGCGTCCAGGTGGACTTCTGAAGAAATCGTCTTTGTTAGTGTGCGATCAGTTTAAGGCCCATATAACGGAGTCCGCAAAAATCCTTGCTGCAGAACTGAAGACACATCTTGCTGTGATTCCTGGTGGATTGACTTCTCAACTGCAGCCTTTGGATGTTTCAATCAATAAACCATTCAAGGGATTTATGCGTGAAGAATGGATAAAGTGGATTGAGGCACCAACTCACGATTTCACACCGACCGGAAGAATGAAACGGCCGTCAATTTCTACCGTTTGTGAGTGGGTGAAAAAGTCCTGGCAGAAAGTAAAAACTGAGACTATCGTAAAGTCTTTCAAAAAGTGTGGAATCAGCAATGCGCTGGATGGAAGTGAAGATGACATTTTGTATGAGGAAAGTGACGACCCCCGAGAAAATATCTACGCGAATGATTTTAGCAGCAGTGATGAGGAATTTCTGGGGTTCTATGATGAATAAACTGATATATTTGCTCATTAATAATTTTAATTTTTTTTATATTAAAGTTCCGTTTTTATGTAAAATGTTATCATTAAAATTCTTTTTTTATTATCCAAGTATTTTAGTTTTTTTCGTAAATTCTAACCTGAAAAATCCAGGTGCGTCTTATGCGCCGGTGCGTCTAATAGGCCGGGAAATACGGTAGATGTAGCCACTCATTAAATGGAATATAAATATACACATAGCCAAAGCAATGTTGAAATAATGAAGAAAATAAAAAAGGACCCATTTAATCTTCAAAAGTTGAAACTTTAAGGCTTTAAGAAAGAATGCTTTTATGACACAATAAATACATATAAAATAAGCATATTAAAATTTTTCTGCACAAAAACTGATTCGATAAAAAGTACCACTAGTATTAGACATTTCATAAGAATTAAGAGTATAGAGAGAACATATTTGTTCTTAAAATAATTTACTTACCTACAGCGAGTTTTTATAGGACTTCTTGGTGTGCAATACACTGGACCTCAAAGAAAGATTAGAGATCACTTGCTTGATTGGTATACCACTCATTTATATCCATATCAATGGATTGACATGCTTTCAGGTTGCCTATGCAGGTCATTCTGAAAATATTGCTACCGAACAGCTCTCAAGTATTTATTCTACCAAAAACTTTACCACTGAAACTTGTGTAAACTAGGTGATAACAGGGTCAGCAAAGACTTGACTGAACTGAAATCATAAATTTCTCCATGAATCTCTCTCTCCAAAAGGATTACGAAGAACGCCAACAGTGTTAATGGATGAATAAAGATCTATTTGATATATAGATGCACTGCAAATAATCATTTCATAGTAAATTCGAGTAATTTTGCACTATTAGTCTGCTGTATAAGTAGAACTCAAAGGCACCATTTCCAAAAAATTATCAATTGATTTCTCAAATATTTAGCAAAAGAAAACTTTCCTTAATGTTCTTTCATCGTTATGCACAACCATATAGCTACAGCAACACTTTTTTGCCAAAGGCACTCATGATTTTGAAAACGTTTTCTTTCAGTGCCTCATAAAAAACTGCTGCACCTTAATGCAATAGTCTCAACTGCTTTTCATCTGAATCACTTTTTTAGTAAAGAAGTATTATAGTTAAAAGAGCTTCATCAGGAGAGGTAATTTCGCACATTGGCTCCCACTGGGAACTGAACCTAGGTCTGCTTCCACCAAAGTCGAACTTGAATTCTACGCATCATCAAACGCTTGAATATCATTGGCGAATTAATTAATTAAACCATTCATAAAATCGGGGAACCTTCAAGAATCCCGATATGACGCACTTACACTTAAAATCCGCAACATTAGAAATCGAATTGGAATTGGAAAAAAAAAATCCGCGATCAGGGTTTGAACCACCTCAGTTACGAAGAGAAAATAATATATAAAAATAAAAACTATCAGTAATAACTTTAAATCCGATCATAACTTTTGTAACACGATGGAGAAAAAATGGGATCGGATTATCTTGACGTATCTTTGTCACTTATTCCACAACGAGGAGGAAAGTACGACAATGCACGAGGCGATTGATCGCCTTTGGGAGGTGACGAGGAGTCATTCTCCAGGGGGTGCGGAAATGCTGCATGCAGCACATCTTTAGCAAGGGTAAACCCAAGCATTTGGGCATCGACAAACGATGCATCATTGTATACGTTTCGTCAAGGCGCACTATATCGCAGCAGCGATCGTAGCCGCTTGGCCCACTCGGCCATCCGATCCCTTGCTCGAAGTGCGACAGTAAATGCTTTTCCTTCTTCTGCCGTAAGAAGGTTATTGCTAGTAGTTCGTGAGGGATGGCGCTAATATCGCTTGTTTCTCGAAGCTAGATAGTTAGAAGCCGCGGATTTCAAATTTTGATATGATCACTCTCTTCGTTTACGTGTTTAGAAGACGTAATGCTAAACTTATTCGAAACCAATTCTCTCTCAGCTGGGGAAAGAGAAAGTTTGGCATTACTTAAAAATATATCTGAAGTAATAGCTGGACACATCTGAAAGACTAAAATCTTGCATAGAGAATCAAACAGGTTTCAACAGGAAATTTGTTAGATGGACATTCTACAAGTTGTCTGAAACAGAAATTTTAAGATGACTAATTTGTATCACTTGCTAGTAATTATATGGTGAAAAAGTGTTGAAGCTTTGAGTAATTCAACACAATTTTCAGGCTCTTGAGATAATTAAATGTTATATTTAATGTGTCTGTTTTCACCTGAGAAGAGTCAAAGTGTTATTGTAAGTGGTGGATGTAAAGTCATTGAAAGAATTTGCTGGCGTTTGCATTCTTTTACAAAATTAAATTAGAAAGAAGAGTTCTAAAAAATGAGGCCAACACCAAAAGAAGGAAAATTGGGTAAATAATGATTTTTACATATTTTGGTTGTAGAATTTTGTTTCTTCTTCTTCTTCTGCCTTCCAGGATTAGGCACATTATGATTTCAAATTGAGAATTTTGATTTCTTTTATATTCCATGCTTACTCTGAATCTCTTTAACATTCAAAGCATCATAGGTGCTATTCAGGGGCAAAATTAGGCAGTTAGTTGACCTGGGTTAATTGAATATATGGAAGCCCTGCCAATTTACTCTTCAACATAAAAGAAAGGCTTAAAATGAATTTATGGCTCCCTTTGTGGCAAATCACATCCAGCACTCTCAGCTGGCTTCTAGTGTGCTCATGGCAAATCAGTTCCTAGTGTGCCTCACTTATGCAGAAGGACAAGGAAAGCTCAGAGTTGTTCATCTTTCTCCTCTATTCTTTTCCCAATTCACTATTTAAAATGTTGCTTTTTAGTCTTAATTCTTCTTTCCTCATGTCATATTAAACAAATATTTCTTATAAATTTGCTTAAAATGTTGTAGATTACCATGAATTCTCTTTTATGTGGATTGCATTCTAACTTCTTATCATCCTAAAATAACATAAGCTTGATTTTCATCAGATACTCAAATATAACTCAAAATGATACCTCAAAGTATGAGCAGATAAAACATCCTTTCTAAGTAGTTTTCCCAACATAATTTTAATCATAAACCACAAACTACCATAATGGAATAATTACAGTAGTCAGTGGTTTATGTATTATGAAAGACTTTAATCTTTCACTTGAAAAGGTAAGAATAATATTTTGGAATACAGATGACATAATTTATCTTCTTGGCCAAAAATAAATTTAATTACATTGTATTTTAATTACATGGAAACAGTTTCATTATCATAAAGGATAGCAAAAACTTGATTTCTCAAAATTACTTTTTTGCTACAAGTAAGAAGAATGTTTACCAATAATCTTAAGGGTACATGGGAACTTTAATTTTGGAGAAGGTGAATGAAATAGGCTTGTGTCAGAGTTCCAGCTTTTATTGAAAATTGTCATGAGGTAGCCAACTAAGTTGGTGATAAAATTACTCAATAACTGAATTTAATTTGGTAGTAGGTACATAAAATATTTGCTAGCCTCAAGAAATTGTATTTTTAATGGATTAATCAACATTTAGCATTTACATCATCAGTTTTAGTTCAAGCATTTATTGACAAGTTATTTCCAGACATATCATGGATTATTAACTATTTATTAGATATTTTGTACACACTAACATGTACCTGTTATTAGTCTTATACTATTGAACTGTCTGTGCTTTAACTGAACTCACATCTAGAGTTACACTGGATATTAACGTAGTTTAAGTTAATTAAAGATCTCAATATAGGCAGGATATCAGAGAATTTAGTATCTCAATTAATTAAACTGAATTTTTTGCTATGGTATATAGAATATCGCATTTTAAACACGAAAGAACATTGTCATATCCCTGCTAAATTTTTTCCTTCCTTAAATTTGCTGGAATAGAAAATTTTGATTGGCATGGAATGATACTAAGAATAATATTACAAACACTTCTCTAAATACTCCAGCATTATTTAAGGTATACTCTAAAATTAAATTAACATGACAAGTCAGTTTATATTAAACCTCAAACATACAATTATCACGATGTTATACCACCTCTGTAGACTAGCTTTTTGCCCATATATTATGACCTGTTTTAACATTGATATAATTTCATTTTGATTGAATTTTAAGACAGTTACATAGATACTATGGACATCTTCTACTCACTACACTCTGAGGCTTACACCCTTTTTCATTACTGGCACAATTGTAAAGCAGTTTTATACACATGATATCTATAATCATTTCAGAAAGAGAAAACAAGTTCTTAATTTCTGCTGATGTTGTGCACCATGGCACTAGCACCATAATATAGACAATTTTCAATTTGACACTTCATATGACAATAAGTAAAGAAAAATAATATCAATACAATCATTTCTCAGCCCAGTATATTTACAAGGTCATGTTTCTAATAATGAGTTTGACGTGAGCTCCTTATCCTCTAATGTAAACCTGTTTACATGATAACTACATGTCATGAGATTCGACAGATAAATTTTGAGGAAATGGGAACACAGACAGCAATCTACTTAAATGCACAATTAAACCTTTGCCAATGGGCTATTTTTTAAAAATTATAGTTAGAGTAATATTAATAAACTCACCACGGCATAAACATGCAATCATGCATCCACTTATCATGATCAAGTTTGTTGATAAAATGTCTTAGTCCTGCAGTATCACTCACTCATTTATGCATTTATACTTATATGATGACACAACAAACCACAGCTTTGCACTAAACGCATCTTGCTGCAAGTGGTTATGAAGCAATTTGAAATATTTGTCTTGAATCACCTTCATATAAGCACTGTAATGTTTAAGTATTGTGATCCTCCTTTGGTATCTTCAAAAAAGAAAGCAGCTTAAAACCACTGTTTGATGGCAACCTCAGATTTGTAATAGCAGAGAGGGTTGGAATGGTTCCATAGTCAATTATCATTTCACCTCTCTAACCTTCTGTATTTATTCTGTAATGTCACCACAAGTCTCTGCTTTCTATTTATTGCTTCCTAACCTCCTTTTCATATAATTCTAAGATTTATAAATATCAACATGATTCAGCACAATGAACTGTTGACATATCAGCTACCCTTTGAATATGCTAACAACATATAATGGCAGTACATTTCAAATATCTGTAAGGGTAGCTTATAGCTCTCCCATTTATATCATTCAAAACCTGCCAATATTAAAAGTTATTGTGAGGAAGATTTATGAACCATTTTATGGGAAGAGCATAAAAGATGTTGATAATCACAACATTTAAAAAGTGAAGTAATTCCAGGACATTTTAAATTAAAATACGAAGAATAATGAAAATGTTTCAAGGATTTCCAAGGCTAAAAAAATGACACAATGTTGGAATTGAATAACCACTTTCGTTAGCACAGTGAAATTCATCAGATATATTCTCTTACTTTTTACTTGTTGTTAAATCTTACTTATACTCATCTAGGGAATATCTTTGAAATGCTGCAAATTTTTCCCGCTTCCTTGGACAGCGTCCAGCTCTTCTCAAATAGATACCAAATTCACATTCGGGCATCACACATTCTTCACTCTGAATACATCTGTAAGGATATTTAAAGTGAAAATCAATGAAATACATCGTGAAAATGTTTTTGGGATGCATAAATTGCAAAGTCATTGATTCTGAGTTTACAAATCCTTTGTTACTATTAAGATTAAATTAATAAATTTATATAAAATATCACATAAAATATACTGTGAATATAATGATTCATTATGTTATTCTTAACTGAAAAACCTTAATAGTGGAATAAATTCTTTTTGGTGCTGATTATATACTTTTGTTTCAACCCCTAATGGTGAGTAATTTACAATTAAGAAAATTGATGATTATGACATTGATTTCTTTCACTAACTTTTACATATTCATATAGTTCTTCAAACATAGTGTTCTTTGTTGCAAAGGAAGGATCAAAACATGCAGTTTAGAACTCATACCTAAGGACTGTGAAGCTGAAAATTCATTACAATTGACCTTAAAGTACTTTTATATAGAGAATTGGATATAAATAGAAGGTTATGAAAATACTTCAAGGTTACTTAGGTATAATTTAAGAGAAAGAATATCCAAGGAAAAAACTTAGGATTTTTTTCTCACGGAGAGTTGAAGGCCAAAATTTTGCTTTTTAAGTCATAAGTAAAATGTGCTATGAGTGATAGGAAGTGTAAATATCATAAAATCAATGAAATTGAAAAAAATACATCCACATAATAAGAGGAAAAGTTAATTGACCAAGTGCAAATTTTAAGAATTTCATCCAAATTAAGCTACTGTAATTTTAAATGGGAATTTTTCAATCACTTGTATTGAAACCAGCAATTATATTTTTTAAATTCTACTCTCTATCATCTCCATAGTACTTTTGTATCTTAAAATATACGTGAGATGCAGACATATTATAAGAGAATATAATAACTACCAACCTGTTTGTCATGAAGTAATGTGTTCATGGATTTTAGATTATTACAATTACAAGTTGATATGAGCTTCATTGTAAACTAAAAAGAAACCTTAGTAGTTTTATCCTAAATTTATATTGGAAAACAAGAAACATTTCTGGGATAGAATGTTTCAAAGTTTCCTAAATGGACTCTTATTAAATGTAAAATGGGTGAGTGAACAAACTGAGTGCATCCTTGGGAGCTGAAAACTCACCCAACTGACAAATTAAGAGGATTTTCTTCATAATATTTACCACAAAAAAGTTACATCTTTTCTCAAAGTAAATATAAAACACAATATTTGAAGAACATGTTATCCTCAGGTATAAGATAACACAACATGTGAATATACCACTGCATACCAATCAGGAAGCAGTGCTTCTTTAATCTTGGAAATTTAAATGTTCCAATGACATTAATGTTTGTATTTCCCAATCATATACTATAAGATACAGATCTTAGGTAAAACATTTTGTAAAAAAGTTGTCTTATGAGCTGGGAAATGTTCCATTTTAGAGTATCTGTCCGACATCATATCATTATTCCTAAAGTAAAATAATAACACATTTTATTTTAAAAATTTAGTTATTATTCTAACTTTGCACTTTTCATGGTTCACTAATTGCTGATGGTTTTCAATAGATTACCAATGTCAAAATATGGTTCTTAGGAATAATTTACCACAAAAAATAAATCTAAATACTGAGGAAGTAATACCTACAGTCTATCTTGTAGGGAGAAATATTCCTTTCCTCTCTTTGCTCTTATGCAGTCCTGCTGTTTATCAAAGCAATCACAGGTGCATGATTCATTTGCCTCAGTTGGATGTCTCACTGAGAACAAGCTTGGGCACTTGCAACTGAAATTCAATAATTTTAGAAGATAAACTTTATGACAGAAAGTATAAAATAAAGTGTAACCTTCTTTGGACATTTTTCCAACAGAGAGATAAGTAAGAGACACAATATATTTTCAATGAGGCTCAGCAAATTCTTCTTCATCATTGTTTTCAATATCTTTTTTCAAGTTATTTAGCTGCAATAGTAAAGAAAAGATAAATTTATTTCCATCAAAGTAGAATACTCAAAACTTAAAAGAATTTTCCCTTTTTTTCAAATAAACATTTGGGAAATTATTTCTAATGATTTTATGCAGCTTCTGAGTAAAAGAATTAAAAAAAGAATTGAAAAATATAGAATGTAAAGTTATTTAAGAAATTAATTTGAAACTTATTATCCCAGATATCTCAGAGAGTTCTGGTTTTCATTTAAGTTAATAACAAGAAGTGGATTTAGTTCTTGGAATAAAATTAATTACTGAAATTTTATTAGTTCATACATCAAGTAATAATTAAACAAATTGATTTCTTGTTCATTATTTGCTTAAAAATGGAAAAAAACACACTCTTTTGTTGGTGGTGGATCTGGGGTCCTATCAATTCTATAACTCCTCAAAGGTGCAGGCCCATATGGATCCATCCTTGCTGCATTTCCTGGGTGCCTGTAGTGCCTTGTGCTTACATCTGTGCTCTTTGCTGGGTCTCGTGGCATCAAGTCTTCTTTTTTGTCTTGGCATTCACATTCAGTATGGTTATAAAACACCAACTTCTCCACTGTATTTCCTTGGTAACTGCCTAAAGTTGTTGTCTGCAACAGAAGCAAGTAATGAAAAGCTGATTTTTGCATAAAATTCTTAAATGACTGAGAATTCTATTCTTTCCACATTCAAGCAATCAGGGCAAGATTATCATTGCCATGAGCCATAATTAGTAAGCTATTCATCAAAATCAGTTTTAACTCACTAATTACTAGTGTGAGCATAGTATCATGGAAAGTATATGAGCAATAATATATTTTATGTCCGTTACTTTATCACTAAGATCGTTTATAATTTAACAAATAAAATCAAATGAGATCTTCTCACCTGAGAGAGAATTTTTACTTATATGTTATGATAGCACCAATAGTAGAATAACTATAATTTTAACTTAAAGTTTAAGAAAGAGAGAAAATTAATGGTATATGTTTTATCAGTTAGGATAACAGCTGTCAGCCAGGAGCAATTTCTCATCATGAAATATTTACAGATGTCTGCATTAGAAATGTGCAGCTGTCAAGATGATAATACATAAAATAAATTTTACTTAGCAAAGTGAATGAAATAAAATTCGATAATAAACTATTTATAATATTTTCAATAAGAAATCAGACTAGTATACCTCAACATAAAAAAATGTATTTTCAGTATAGCTGTAGCTGATATTTCAAAGATGTAGGGAATTATAATAATTCATAGCTACTAATTTTTGCATCAAAATCTGAGTGGAGATATTTCTCGTAAACACGTAAATTCACATGCTCATAGTATTCAGTTTTAAGCGATAAGCATGACAAAAATTTTTATCATAGTTTTCTGAGTTAATAATGAATAGAGTCCTTCAGACAAGAAGAAATTTGTAAATTTTAACAAAGATGTTGTAAAAGAAAGATAAAATATACATGTTAATGAAGTTTTAAAAATGGATAAGAAGTTAACTTGAATTTAGTGAATAAAATAAATAACACAGAAAGAGCTACAGGAATGGATAAAATAAGATAATCAGAATGGTGAGATTTAGGACCTTATTCTACAACTAGATTCTCCATTTTATCGTATGCTAATTAAACTAACATAAGTGTTAACAACCTGGAGCTGTGTTTGGGGAAATACATAGATCTTTGGACAATAGCATCATTTAAATTAGTTAAGAGCATTCTCACATAGTACCATATATTATTCTTCCAACAGTTTCTCGGCTTGATAATTAAAATATTTAGAATATTTATAAATTTATCTTCTTTTGCCTCCAAACTATTAAGCCAGTAATTTTCTGTGGAGGACGGTCATTCCAAATGTTTTACGTTCATAAACGCGTTTCTAACAGCAGCGGAGTCCAAATGACAGCGGAACACGCGGTGGGCGAGGGTATGTCGGTCTAAAGAGAACCAGTAAAAGCGAGGAGAAACTGAATCGTAATTTTGACTGTTATCGAGATTTCACGGTCAATTGCACTAACGAGATTGCGGTGGCGCTCTCTCGAAACCATTGGCAACGGATTGGAGAGCAGGGATGCCTTGATCCGAGACTGAGATAACGTCCACCTGGACCATAAGACCCCAATTCAATATCACGCACGGGAATCATCAAAAGGAAACGGAGAGCGCTATGCTCAAGGTTGGCGAATGAATCAGACAACTCTCTCCCTTCCTATGACATAGGGGGAAAAGATTAAGGTTCAAAACGAAGTTGCGGGGCTGAAAATATCTCTTAATCACGATAGGGTATATATTCATTTATCCGATGTCAGTAACTTCCGTAAGATATACATGCAGAAATGATTTTAGGTTTCGTCGCAGACATTTTTCTCACGTAAGAATTAATTAGAAATAATGAACGTTTGAAACTGGAAGGAGTGCCACAAGCATGGAAATTAAATATGTATTCTTACTTCTATTACCAGCTGTTGTTTTCGATCCGAAATCGCCAAAACTTTGATTTTGGTTGTCAGAAAATTTCTCCAACGCGTGAGAAATTTCAGAGTTCATTTATTTCGGTTTCTAAATCAGTGATAACTATCACCATCGCCTCAATAATTACCACGACGAGTTTGAAATAATAGACAGATTAATGACATTTAGATTGCAAAACGCAGAAACATCGGAAGGATAAAAGAGGATATAATTTATTTATCGAGTAAACCAATCGCGACAGGGACCCATTCCCAATTATTTATCTTCTTGATCACAAGAATATAAACTTCAAATATCTAAGAGGCCATTTCGTTTAAGTACTTTTTGCCATCCGAAGAGGCTTGTCTTCAATGCCATGGATAAACGAGATCTATTTTCCCGTACATTTTCCTGTTAATGATATCTATTGATAATATATAAATAATCATATTCAGGGACTGCTGAACGTACTACTGTCGGATTTAGAATGGTGTGCCTCTGTGATTTGTAAAGGCTTCTCGTGACACATATTTTCGTTGTCAATAAATCAAAAATAATTTAATGTTCTTTGTCTGGGGACATTTCCGCACGTTGAAGATTGACAATCGCATTTACTGTAAAGGAATTCTACGAAAGATAGAAGTATTAAACGAAATGAAGAGCCAGATTAAAGTATTTCTTACTGAAGTTACTGACGCCTGATGAATAAAAACGCAATACAAAAAACAGTTATACACGAGAGTGATTATTGTATATGATAGATGTGACCTATTAACTGAAATTTGGCAAGTCAAAAGAGTCCAAAGTTTCCCCTGGATGAGTGCGATAACCTTCCAACCGTCGCCAATTACAAGAAAAAAGAGGTCTTCATTCATTGCACAAGCATTCTGCTAGGAAGACAAGAGAAGGGAGCAAACATCTGGGATCGATTAACTACGGTTTTCGTCGTCGGCATGCCTTAATTCTGAGGGCATTTCTAAACCTGATTCTCATTTTTTACGGTTGTCTTCCCCCAATCTTTCGAATTCTCGGGAGGTCTGAAGTTTCCTTGAGAGATATTAAAATGGCTAATATATTATGACCAGAATAAAATAACCTCAGGGGATTGTATATTTAGCTATGATCCCGTTATCAGAGTTACGTGAAGAATTTGCAGAAAATTTTCAAACATTGCGTACATTTACGCTTTACTTAAATGAGGGCAGACTATCAAAACGCAAGGAATGCTGACAGCACATATTCCCGATATGTTGAGGGCATCTATTTCATGATTTTCATAGATACTGTTTCATTCTTTTTTCTTTCTCAATATATAAGACTCTTAAAATCACAGCCTGACAATAGCTGGACAAATAGGGACTAAAATGACATAATAAGATCTGTCTCCAAAAATTCCTCCAAGGGAGATATAGTAATCTTTTATTGGGATAATATCAGAGAACATCAACCATTTCGGCAGGGCTCTGAAAAAAAATGATGACGATGACCCTACAGAATAATACGTAGCAATCTTCAAAGAATTAATTTTTAGGCATATACACCGAAGAACACTCTGAAGTCATGTTTGTACCGACCAATATCCAGTAGTGATTCTTAGAAGAGAGTTTTCTCCAGTCCTCCCAGTGCAGATTAATTCCATTCGTGACATATATATGAATTTCTTCGGAAAGTATTTTTATTTTAGAATATCAATTAAAAGTTTTCTGAACTTCAGCGCTCAAGAATGTTGTCCGTGTTAGCACTGCGTAGATTACTGTCGCATTCAAAAGAATTCTAGAGATAGCACAAATATATCTACTTTAATTTATATTAAGTATTCATAGTAGAGTGATAAATCGCGGGGAAGGCACAAAATATGTGAGTATAGACTTTATGGTATTGACAATTTTTTAAAGACAAAAATCCTTATTCAGTTTTCGACGAGGGCTAAATTATTTAATGAAAGTGAGACGTTTCAGCAAAGTAATCGAAACAGCTTTCGGTAAAATTTCTGATATGGAGAATTCAACAATGATGTTCAGGGGGAGGAAAGGCGTTGACATTTTCAACGTAATAATTCATTAAGTAAATAATTTTGATTCTATTTATTAAAGTTGTGAAAAACCATCGTTATACGTTTTTAATTATTTAAAAATGAAGAAAGTCGTTTGGAACTAACAAATTTAATTAATACAGAACCACAAACAACTTGGCACAAAAAACTCGGATTTATAACCGATAAATATTTGCTCTTTAGTAAAGGAAAAGTGTCTTTAAGGATGATTCCCTTAGGACCGGATTTTTTTTGAAAAATGAGGAAGATGCCTCATTGGATGGATTTCTTAAAAACTGATGCCAGGATGCTAGACAACAACCACAGATGTTACATCAACAGACTCTCTCTTGATTGGCCCTGATCCTCCTCTTCAATCTAGGTGAAATTTCAGCGATTGATATCTTTAAAATGCAACCAGAGAGTAGGAAAGTGCATTCCTTAAGTTTTTATCATCCTTACAAATTCTCTCAATTCAGGGTATAAATATTTATATGATAGAACTCCGTATTATTTCAACGAGGATGGAACTGCCTAGTTAGGAAAGAAAATAACGTCAATAACAAGCTTTATACGCATGTGCTCCCTCGCTCGTAAAATAGGAATTGCCGATCGTAAATGGAAAAACACGCGTTTTGCGCGATTTTAATGCCACGGACGCTCCTCCCAGACGGATGCAAAACCACAATAAATAAACAAGGGAAGTGCTGTCATCTCCTGGCGCGTCCTGAGAGTAGACTGTCTTATGATCTTACCAAAGACAATCCCTTTTCTTTCCTTTACCAGAATGGGTGCCTCCTTAGGAACACGTTTGTAATTATTTACTTGAATTTTTTATTCCACCATTCAAGAATTAGTTTTAGATATTTATTAAATTACGAAATGATCATACTTTTAGATCTATATGAAATGAAAAAAGAGATGTCTACAAACTATCTTTTTTCAGGATTCTCTTTCTTATTTCCTTCTTGCGGTGATTTTTGGAATAACCAAGCACTTATCATCCTATTCAACATTCTACATTGAAGACATTCTGTACCATTTGTATTTAATTTTGTTTGGTATGTGAATCGTAAATAGAGAATGATGAGAAGGTGGACCTCATACCGTGGAAGAAACCGAATATTAAATGTAATATTCTCAAGGTTGTAGTTTTGATTGACTTCAACTTTCACCTCTGAAATCTTCACACATTATTCAAAGAAAATAGGCTAATCATAGCAGGAATCAGTTGCTTATTCAAGGAAGAAGCATATTAGTTTCCGGCCGGTATTGTAATCTCTATTTAAAGTGGATTTTAACTATTTAGTTCCCTTTCACTCTAACAAACCATATTATAATCGATATTTAAGCCTAAAGAGATATTTTAAGTGGATTTTAGCTTAGATAATAGATTGACTGAGCTTCAATCTGGTATTTAAGTAAAGAATAACTTTAAAGTTATATTAAAACACAAAAGATGGCATACGTCCACATTATAATCACTTAAATGCTCTTGATTTGCGTGCTTAGCTTCCGCATGGCGTATTTATTTATAAATACTAATTTTAATAAATGTTGCAATTTGGTCGGTGGACCACAAGTATTTCACAAAGAGAGAAACGCCTCATTTTTCGTATCTTCAAAAATTTTCCTTTTCCAATTTTATTTTACGGATAAATTCACGGTAGAATTTGTCTCTTACAATTTTTCGGTATTTCGATTCTTTTTTTCTGTCGTCACCCTTCAATTTTGCGCGCCAATATTTTCATCTCTACCTTCCCTTACCTCACACGCACATTTTCGTCCATCTTCTCGTTCCCCATCTTTCAGTCGCGCACCTTCTCTATTCCTCCTATTCCACCACAACAATTTCTCGCTTCTCCAGCTATTATTCCTCATTAAAAAAACATGGGAATGAAAGGGAGGCCTCTGGAGATACTAGAAACAAGAGAGCGACAATCGAAAGGAATGATAACAGCCGACGTTAGATGGGGCTGGATGGGGCGGTCCACCTGTCTAAACATTGAGAGAAGCGTTGGTTGGGAGTGATGATGGCTAGCGGCATGCTGCCGTCACTTGGTTTGGATTGGATTCACGGATAACACCGACCCATTCAACCGATTCGGACCGTGCTCGATACAATCCGAGCCTTAGGACTCAGCTTTCACGTTGTGGAAGTGAATAGAAGAGGGAGTGCGGGAGGAATGGAAAGATTTATGCCATTTGGGGAAGGCGGCAGACTGCGAGGGCGGGACCAGACGAAGAAAATACACTCTCTTACGGTTGAGAAACAATAGTCCCACATGATACCAGAAATACGACAAGTAATGAAGCATAATGCACGCGATAACGGATATTTCACTACCACAAGTTAGAGGTCTAAAAAAGATTTTAAACTATTTTAAACAGGAAAATTTATTCATTGGATGGTGGATTATATCAGAGTAATGCTGCCAAGACTAAGTCCTTTTTAATCGTACTATATATAAACTTAAAGACTCTTGATTGTATACTGACTTATTTATACTGACTTAGTTATAAGAGGCCAAGCGTTAGACTTCATATCACCAAAAAGACCGAAACTGCATTCAGGGATTCCACGGCGGTGAGTCGGACCACGCCGCGCTTACGAAAAATCGACTTTATTTCCAAGTTGGCACCTGAATTGAAATATTTTCTTCGGATTCGACATCTAGATACTTCTGACTATGACGTTATATAAGAAACTTGATGCACTAAGGCCGTTTTCCTATTTATATTCCTTACTTTATCTCCAAAAATTGCCCGAAAAAGGTGTCCGCCATTTTGTTGCTTTAAACGAGCAAAAACTCATTTTTGTAAGCGGTAATTGCAACCAGTCAAAAAATAAAAAAATGGCCTCTTGGCCAGCTTTTTTCGGTTTTAGCCCAGAATGCGACGATGGCTATAGGGAAAAGAAGACTTTCTAACTTACTCGCGCTGTTAAAGATACCTTTATTTATTTATTGATGAATTCATTTCAATGTTATTCACAACCAGAGGGGAGATTCCAAGAATTTCCTTGGCATGCCAAGCTAAAGCTTGTTACGAAAATGGATTCGAAATATGCCTCGTGTACCTGTCTTAGGTCTCACATAACATTTTGCCAACCACTTTATTCAATAGAGGTGATGACCGATACGAGTGATTCTCGGAGGTCTAACTTGAGAGAGATTCAACTCGAAGAGATTCTGCTTGTCAGTCTGTCTTTCTGTCCATCACGTAGATCTAAACGCATGAGCAAAAGATTCTATCGGAAAGCTGGAGTCGTGGATGGAAGGAGAATGCAGATGGTATGTTGTGTAACTTTTCACACGACAATTTCGATCGAGGCTTCAGCCATTTTGGGCAAACTCTCAGTGTTTCATCGAGATATATCGATGGATACACATTTGGTAGAGCCCAAGAGCGGTCTTATCTGCCTCCTTAACAGTTTTAAATTAGATTTTTCCGTTCTTCTTTTGGGCGTATTTTAATACCATTCATATTTAATATATATTTGATATTTAATATCAATACTTTTCTAATACTGTTTTCATTTCGAGTTCGTTTAATTTATTTAATGCTATGAAAGTTTCCCCTTTATAAAGATATTCCGGTACTTTGGAGAGGGAATCCATATCTGAAGTACTCATAATTATTTGAAAGGTTGCAAGGCTGAATCTAAGTTGTCTAAGTCTAAGAGTCTAATTTTCAATTCAAAAATTGTGATTGATTCAATTGAAGGAGATGAGTTTTAACTCTCCACAATCAAAACCTTCATCGAGAAGCCTCGCCAATTATATGAGTGAATTTTCAAAAGAGCAGCGAATAATTTATCCCTACTTCGCTAATAATAATTATTAAATATGTAAAGAAAATAATGTGTTTACAATAATAAAAATTTGCCAATAAAAATGGTCGATGAAGGAAAGAGGAATATCATTTTATAGGAAAATCTAAAATAAGTAAAACAAAAATAAATTGAAATTTTCAATATTATCAAATTCGCTATTTTTACGGCAGTTTAACACAGAAAATGACATAATGAAGAGAAGAGAGGTATGCGGCTGAAAAAATAAAAGGGCATGTATGGAAAGATTTATGGATATATATGAAGCTGAAGACGTACGCAAGGATAAGAAAGATTGGAATATTGTGAATGATGTAGGCGAAATTCATACTTTCTCCAAAAGAAAATAGCGTAATTGAATTAAATGTAACGCATGAATGCGCTAGTAGAATGATAGCGAAAATTTTATGGGAATCGGATGGAATTGGCATAATGGATGCTCCAGATATTTCACACTTTTATTGCCTCTCAGCTATAACTATGGAATCCGAGAAGTATAATGTCCAAGGAACCCTTTAAACCATACTCGCTGATGCACATAACATCTGCTCAACAGAGTAGGAAAGAAAGCGCAAAAATTCACTGAGGAATTTTTTTTTGATTTATATCCTTTAGTCTGGATTTCGCCAATTCTTTATGACTCACTTTGCTCCATTCCAGTCGCGAAGGGTTCATTGCAACCGTCGCTGATGCGAAAATCGTTCGTCAGTTTGAATTGGAATAGCAGAGGACTCGATTTTATGAGCACCGATAAATTAGAAAAATGAACGATTGGGGTTGCCGACAGAAATAAAAGCGAGTAAGCCTGACAATAAAATGAACGAAATATTGTTTGACTACAACTCAATGTATATCAACGTTTTTTCTTCCGTAACAAACAATTGAAATGGAGCCAACTTCTACGGAAACTCATCAATTCATTGTTATTATGAATCTCCCATATTTCACCTCCGCGACAAACACGCCTTCTGTTGGAACAATATCGTACTTTCTTAAGCGTGCGTATCTAATCGAGTAGGAATGGCTATACTCTTTTATTTTCAGCAGCAATGGAACAATTCAGACTGGTTGAGACATACGGAGACAACCCAAGAAATAAATATAAGAAAAATATACTAGTAAGAAAATACCCGCAGAAACAAGCATGCCCTAACAAGAATTCGAATTAGTACCGACCGTACCGTCGCCAGGCATTTCAGTTCCACCGATGCCGCAAAAGTCCAATATCAGAAAACATTCCCTCGGTTACAAATCTTACCGCTTTGTAATATTCCAACCCTGGTTAAGAATTCTGACGTAAATCCTCAGCGGAGGGGAAAATCATTAAGACGCCAGAGCGCGGCAAAACTTTCAACTTCCGCTTCCATCCAGGCGACGATGTGACATCGTCTAATAGTCTTCCCGACGATGGAAAACCGCTCTGCCGATGGAGAGAAGCTTAAAAAGGCGCGGTAATAACATTTAATCGTCGGAAGAGGAGATAACATCCGCCCCGCGAACGGCATTTGAGATGGCGCCACGTGCTTGTCCTGAAAGCATCCCTGTGATTCTTCTCTCGCAGAAGGCGATGACCTCTAGCAAAAGAAGTGAAAAGGTCTTGCTACGCGAATAGGAATATGGTGAGAGGAACAGTGCTGTCGGGTTCCGATTATCCGGGATGAGAAACCGAGCGATGGTAAAGTCACAGAGAAAAAGTCTCGATTTTGGCTGAAATAGTGACTTTTCAGCCCAAAAAAATCTCAATTTATTTACGAAGACCGGTAATAAAGTCACAGGAATATGTTCACAGAAAAGTCGCAATTATGGTTAGTCAATATCAGCAGAGGGCATACGTACATGCATCATCACGACGGCTAACGCTACAATTAAATGTAAATTTAATAGCTGCGTAGGATGCAGAAATTTTCGTAGCGCTCTAACCTTTTTACGTAAATATTACAATTCTGCACCGCTCGAATCGTAGGATGGAATAGGAGACTTATTCGGATATGAAAATTGACGGGAAAAATGGCAAAAAGGACTCTTTACTTTTTACCCAGACATGTAATATGTAACAATCTTACTTAAATATCTAACCAACATGTAATTGTTAAATATAACATTATCAGATCGATTATTCAAATTATTCAGACTTTCAGATTTATTATTCAGATTTCAGATTATTTAATACCAAAAGCATTCGTAACTGGCCTATCTCCCTGTTATCAATATGTTCGATAGCAGTAACTATTATCTCAGAACGTGTTGCCATCGTGTTATGAAACGAATTTACATTTTTCCTATGACCTTTAATTGTGACATATTTTCCAGTAACTCCTCTACCTGGATTTGTGAAACCGACATCCTTACTAAGATGTACAGTGTAAAATGTGTGCAATCAAATATCGTCGTTTCGGAAACACTCCTGACGGAAATTTAGATTAATCCCTTCTTATCTTTTACTCTCACAATTAGTGGAACTCTTAGCCGAAATCCAAAAGTTCTCTGAAAACTTATCCATTCGAGCGATTGATTTATATTCATTTATTGAATTTACAGATATCCAATTAATGAAAAAAGGGAACTTTTTACGTAGAATAGACGCTGTTATTTTTATGAAATAAAATTCCTCTGAGGTTTAAGAATCTCAAGTGATGAGGCATTTATAAAAGCAATTTAGTGTAATAGAGAGATCTAGGATATTATGTGGTACAAAGAGCTTGCTTACGGCACACTAAAATGCTGCGGCACACTGGTTGGGGTACACTGCTTTAGAAGATACAATTAATAATATTAACCACTTACGCGGAAAATATTAGTTCAAGCTTATAATTAACGCTTTACCCAGATAGTCATCCTACTATGCCTAAACCAGGATTTGAGCGTAAAGCCTCAATTTCATAGATTGTCGCATTAACCCTCACGCCACGGACGCATTCAAAAGAAGCCTGAATATTAAGTTCGCGAAGGAAACGAATGTTTTTGCATTCAGATGATTTCTCTTTTTGCTGTCTGACATGTCTCCAACGCAGCCCACTGCGATTCGGCTTTGGCGCCAGTGTATAGGCTATAGTGCTACCTGACATTCCTTACCGGAAAATATCAGCGATTTCTATGCTAGGAAGAGGAACTCTATCCGAAGAACAATGCATCATCGTAGGAGGAGATCTTCCTATTTTTAGATGTACGCTGAGCATAACTTTTTCTCTTACAAATTTATGTGAATTTTCTTACAATGTCTCTCTTTTCACTCACATCGTTTTCAAGGAGTTTATGGCATAAAGAATGATACGTTAACTTCAGTTCCTTCGATCACCTCTTAGATTTATCTATTTACCTGGGAATATATCTCGATGAAAGCTGTAACTGGAAATGTCATTTTATTAATTTACACTCTGAACTAATTACATCTATTAGAAAATTTTATATGTTAAGATACTTGCGTCCATTTTCAGTTTTAAGGAAAGTTTACTACGATTTGGTCCATTCCGGCCTTCAGTGCAGGATTCTTATATAGAGGAGCTTATATGTCCAATATCAAGATTCTAATACTAATTCAAAAAAGTTCATTAGAGTTTTTTTAAGAGCACCTCTCAGGGAACATTCCTTCCCATTACTTCTTAAACTAAAATTTTACCTTTAAGATATCTATTTGTTTTTTGGATTCTAAGATTATTCTTCAATCAAGTGGAGGGGGAAGAGGCAAACCAAAAGTGTACAGTTTGAGATCACGTAATGCTGTAATCTTAAAACCTAACATTGAATTATTTAAACAATCCTATACATACTAAAGTTCTAAAATTTATTCTGCTTCACCTACGTGTATCACGTTTGTTAAAAGTAAAATTAACTTTGCCTTAAAATTAAAAGATTGATCGCTAAAACATGAAAATGTTGAATTTTTGTTAAGATAGATGGTATAAATGTTTTCATTTAATGTTTTTCTTCATAAGTTAATTATTTTTTTGTATGTTGGGTATTTCTGTCAAGACACATGGCCATAGTTTAATTGTCGGCGAGTTCAACAAACACTGTTTTTTTAGTAGTTTGATAAACTTGAAATGTCGGTAACCCTAAAGCTAGTAATTTTCTATTATAGGGTATGAAGAGGAACAATTTGTACTACTTTATCCACCGTATTTTATTAAAAACAATAAAAGGAAATAAAACACGACTAGTTTCTATAAAATACTGTGGAAAATAAATACCAAAATACTGTGGAAAAAGTAGAAATTGTTCTTCTTGATAATGACGTATTTCCACATGACATCGCCAGAGACTGTGAATTTTATTATAGGGTAGCTATGTTCCTTCAATTGATACACCATGATAAGTATTTTTATCTCTGAAAAGGAATAAACATTATTATTTTTAAGAATCCAAGAGATCGTTATCTCTCGCATTGACCTATGATTCTAATCTTGGGACATCATAGTCTGCACGTGAGGGAGTATCTAATATAACTCCGTTAGAAAGGCTCTTCTCCTCCAAGGGTGGGCTAACTTACCTATCAGCGCCCCGCCGAGATATTTGTGGGAACGAGCTTATTTAAGCGGGTCATTACTGTTTCGGCGCCTCCAATAAAAATCAATTGCCTTCCCTACCCTTTCTCACGCGCCCAAATCGTTCACCTAGTCCCACGCCTTGGAAAGCCACGCGTTAGGCGTGCTATTACTCGAGGAAATATTGATAGGAAAGTTTGAATTCGTTCCGGAGGGAATCGTGGGGGATAAATTCTATTCAGCGACAGAAGTGCGCTGACCTCTCTAGTAAACGGAATGGTGGTTATTTATTCCGATTGAGATTAATCTTGTCACGGAATACAAAAGGTTTACCGTTTCTCTGATGGAACAAGCGTTGGATCTTCCCAGCGGGGTGTTCACGATGTAACTGAGGGCTATTGGGTACTGATTATGTAAGAATACATTTGTCGCGTTTCTGTAACTATGTTGCAACTCAGAGCAGTAAATTCCAAAATGTGTGCCGCGGGAAAATGGGTTCCGCAAGAGGTAGTACGGGGAAAATTTTTAAAATTATCATTTCTTTATTGTTATGCGATTCTATCAGAAGGTCGGACTTGAAAAATTTTGTATATACATACACTATATATGTGTCTCAGCTTTTACTCATATTAGTATGAAAGATTTTATTCATACATCGTGTGCCGTTGAGCAAATTTCCCTTCTTTACTTACAAGGAGAGACTCTCACTTTTGTCCGGGGATTTTGATAAAACTTTTTGCAGTGGTGCAGTAAGTAGAGTAATGAAAAAGTGTGAAGGCGTTCGTCTGAATGGGCCTTAGTTTCGCTGCAATAAATAATTGAAAATTGATAACCGGAGTACAGGCAACCCCGCAATACCCGCCCATGCTAGCCGAGTGTGCATGAAAGAACGCGATGTTCTCTGGTATATTTGACATTAAATTTTTCTTTCCGTTCGTTAAATTCTTTCCTTGATACTTACTCTTGAATTATTAATAATAATAAATAGTATGCTCAATTTGTATTCCTGTTAAGTAACCCTTCGTAAGCGATATTTTTCCATTGAAGGTAGTTAACGACTATCATAAGAACATAAAAGGAGCTTGCATTCAAGTAATTTAGGATTTCACAATCATAAATAGCGATTGCTTTCTAAAATTTTATATAATAAATACCATTGTCTTTATATTAATTAATTTATTTATCCGATTTCAGCATTTCTCGAAAGAAATGAATGTAAGCCATTTTTCGGTAACAATTTCACTACTTCCTGACGAGATAGAAATTCAAGAAATACATGCATAATTGTGTATTAAATATCGATAGTTCTGAGCAGTAAATCCTTGGTTCGATTCCAGATGACTCGAAAATATCCTTATAATAAATGTTAAGAAAGAAAAGAAAAGGATCATTTTCATCATCGCTAATCGATTACAGACTTTTTCTTTAGTACACTGAAATCAGGAATAATGGTCCTACGAAATCCTTACTAGTACGAAAAGAAAGGAAACTGAATATAGACAGTTATTTTGTCGTTGCTTGTCATGTATGTTTTACCAGATATACTGAAATAGATAAATAAATAAATATATAAATCGTAGTGATTGTTAAATAAGAATATGAACGGCAATCGCCATATATGGCTGAAAATCCTAAGTAATTCGAACGCAAATTCCTTTTTCATTCTAAGGATAGTAGTGAAATACTTAAAATGGAGTAAAATTGCTTACGAAAGTTATTTAAGGGGTTACATACCTTTCTCAACTTGAAAAAATTCAAATATTCGTTTCTTTGCATGATTGTAAAGAATCAACCTTAAAAATATTCAGGCAAAGTAGTATTCTCATATTATAATAAGTAGCTAAGCTACAGTAGTTTTTCTTGAGCAATGCAGAGCACTCAATGAGCCGCCAGTGACACTCGTAAGCTTATGGAGTGGAACATAGGGGTTATTACCTTCTCCTAAAGCCTTCTTTCCTCAAAGTAACATCGAGGTACCTGTATTTATTTTCTCATCTACAATCATAGCTTAAATGTATTATCGTTTAATAACTGATCAAAACATACATGTGCGCGCATGATAACAGGAATATATTTATCCCATTCGTAAATATCCTAAATGTCAAGATAACTTCTCTGCCAGAAACGGCTTTCATTTTGATAACTTTGGAGTTCATTTGAATTTCACGATTTGTGAATTTCCTAACGTTTCGAAGTCGAATGTTGTATTTATCTTCCGAGAATTACTCGCCTCCCTCCTGAAAACGTCGCGTCGCCTCGTTGCACACTATATGCTACTTCAACTTTCCCGCAGAATTCTAATATTTTGGCGGAAGAATTCAAATTCGAACCGGTTTGCTCAAGTGTACGCAAGATGTCGCTGCTCTTGCCGCAAGATAGGCCGCTGGATTTTGACATAATTTTCTGAAGAAGCTATGGGAAAAAACAACAGTTTCGTGAAACGATTAGGCCAATGTCGTCCATCCGCAACGATCCTTTGCGCGGAAATTTAGTTGCGTCCTGAATTAAGGGCTACTGCTGAATCACGGATTTACCTCCCCCACCAGATTTTTCAGGAGCCGCACTGGCGTTGTCGCGTTTTGGTCAGTGAAGGATCTGGCACAACCAGAAAAGAAAAGAAAGTGAAATCAAAGAAAAGAAAAAAACAATTAGGTCCTTCTGGGTGTTTGGCAGGTTGTGCTGCCCGACGGGCTACGGAATTTTTAAATTTTAAAATGCCACCGCTAGCAGCGGAAGATAGATTTTCTGATACCAACATATATTACTCTGGTAAAGGCTGAGAATTACTTCATTGCGGGATATCGAACACCTTCTGACAGAGATTGATTACGATAATACCTAAAGGAGGACTTAAGTGTTCCAGAAAAATATATTTCAACTGTGTAGTAAACGTGACGAAGTCAACAGCTTACACATGCATATTTGTTGTATTATGTAAATGTTCTTCTTCCCTAAACATAGTCTTTCATATCCCCTTTCGTATTAGCAATTCCTTAAATACCGAGTAAATTATCTTAGGGCTTCAGTGGGCGATGGAGAAATTATACTGCTCGAATGTGCGCGGTAAGGAAAGAAAATTTTGCGACGGCTTAATTGAAACACGCCGGATTGCGTCGGCATACTCATATTAATATTGGAAAATGCTGTAATATGTACAAAATATTACTGGAATGATTGGTAAGAGTGCTGCCGTTAGTAATCTAATACTTTTTAATTAAAGTCTACATATAAGTTATCAGTAATAAAAAATGAAAAATATAGTCAAATTTAGAATTTATAGTGTAAAGTTTGGCCTACTCTGTTTAGCCAAAGCGTTTATGAACATTGCTTTGAGTACATTGTTGTCGGGTATTATTAGTATTATTTGTACCTCTTGAGTATTTATTTGTATTGCGCGCTTTTTAGGGTTAATTGAAACACGCCGGATTGCGTCGGCATACTCAGATTAATATTGGAAAATGCTGTAATATGTACAAAATATACGCCAACGAACAAATGTCTCTTGCTTTGGTTATGGGAATTGAATTGTTTAGAGATTTAGCAATCTCCCCTCGGGTAGGCACCAGAGATTAGGATTATTAATGGATATGCTTGAATATTACCTACTTCTGAGCGTAATTCAGTAAACGTCGCATGTTTCAATCGGCTGACGCTTGCAATTTTTAATGGAATCAACCATTCCCAAAGCGGGTAGTTCTAAGGTTGGCACTCCATTCTTCCTTTGACATATTTGACAATCCGTTCTTTTTTCAAGGAAAATTATGAAAGATGTACCTCGAATTACGTCCATATAATATACAGAAATCTTTGACCCTAATATGACCACCGTAGAAGCAGTCTCATGTATTGGAATAATAACCTATGGTGTGCTTGCGACAAGAGAACAAGATGTATTGGGACGGAAACCTCGCGCAATATTACCACATGTCATGACCTCTCTGTTACATTTCCTGATCTCGACCGAGTATAAATCAATTTTCCATGAAGTGATACGAAATATTAAAAAATCTCGGAAGGAAACCTCGCGCAATATTCCAACTATTTGGCCGAATATTTAAAACTGGTATCAGTATGGGCAAGCGTGCGCAAGATGTCTCTCCTGACGCCGCCTTCTCGGCCGCCTGTTATTAAAACAAGTTTGTGGATGAGCTATGGGAAAAACATCTAATTTGTTTAACAATTAGACAAATGTCCTCCATCCGCAACGATCCTTTGCGCGGAAATTTAGTTGCGTCCTAAAGAAACGACTATATTTTAATTACGCATGTACCTCCCCCACCAGATTTTTCAGGAGCCGCGCTGGCGTTGTCGCGTTTTGGTCAGTGAAGTATCTGGCACATCCAGAAAAGAAAAGAAAGTGAAATCAAAGAAAAGAAAAAAACAAGAGGGTCCTTCTGGGTATTTGGCAGGTTGTGCTGCCCGACGGGCTACAGAATTTTTAAAATTACCATCGCTGAAAGTGAGAGATGGTTTTTGGATAATAATAAACATCGCTTTGGTAGAGCTTGAGAATTTCTTCTTAGCAGGATATCCTACACCCTGTGACTGGGATTGCTAAAGATAATACCTAAAGGAAAACTAAGGTAATGGCAGGATAGAATGCTTATTTGAGGTAACGATAGTAAGTCAGATGACAGAAAAACTATGATGGTACTATGATGTACAAACATAAGTAAGCCATCACTAGACTACCGGCACTCTTTCGCTTATAAAAGCACTTTAGACCAAACGTAGGTGTCGATTGTTTGACAAGTAAGACCGTTTCGTACCAATAGAACCTACGGGGAATCGATTTTGGGAGAGCTTTATCGAATGTTGACTAACATACGATACGCTTATTTGACGGTAAGGGATTGAACACGCTAACATCATACTAATCATTCTGCTAGCCAATCGAGGAAAGCACGCTGTAAACTCCGGGAGAAGGAATATCGCCAAAGACTTGCATGTTTATGCAATAAAACAAACAAAACATGCAAAAAGACAATGGTGTTTATTATATAAAATTTTAGAAAGCAATCGCTATTTATGATTGTGAAATCCTAAATTACTTGAATGCAAGCTCCTTTTATGTTCCTAGGATAGTCGTTAACTACCTTCAATGGAAAAATGTCGCTTACGAAGGGTTACTTAACAGGAATACAAATTGAGCATACTATTTATTATTATTAATAAGTCAAGAGTAAGTACCAAGGAAAGAATTTAACGAACGAAAAGAAAAATTTAATGTCAAATATACCAGAGAACATCGCGTTCTTTCATGCACACTCGGCTAGCATGGGCGGGTATTGCGGGGTTGCCTGTACTCCGGTTATCAATTTTCAATTACTTATTGCAGTGAGACTAAGGCCCATTCAGACGAACGCCGTCACACTTTTTCATTACTCTACTTACTGCAACACTGCAAAAAGTTTCATCAAAATCCCCGGACAAAAGTGAGAGTCTCTCCTTGTAACAGGCAAAAAAAGTTTTATACTGACTAGCGTAGAGTATGTGAAATCATGTAACATGATGAGAATTTTTGCCGCAAAGATCGCTTTTCCCCAACTTTCTATATTGCACACATAAGCCACCATCGAGCATCGAACACAGGACCGCTTTAACCGAAGGTGAACGTGCTACTTGGTTATCCGAGGCGCTTAGTGTAGAGCTATCCCTTGCATGGTGAGGATCTGTCTTGACAGGAAATTTGCTAACAAATGTATTTCAGATTTCTAAGAGCGCACTTGGTAAATTAATTTGCATTATTTTTTTGCTTAAAATAATCATTTGTCTGTATTATTTTTATATAGCATCATTTTTATGCTACATTATTTTACGAGTATTTTTATATTACATCATTTTCATATTATATCATTTTTATTATAAATTAGTATAATTTTCTATGCGAAGAAAAGGTTCCTGACTCCACTGAAAGTGTATGTAAACTTTTTCTATTACGAAAGAAATGCAAGAGTTGACAAACTAATGCGGCGAGACTCCGTGACCCCGCGCGTGGTACCCAAGTCAGTGTCCCCCATATCGCGCACCGGTGCACGTCTTTGAATATCACGGCAGCAAAGAGGAGAACCTTATTTTTAGACGGATGTCATTCGTCTGAGACGACCGCCTTTTGGCGAGGGATCGCCCGCGGACCTTGCGAGGTTTCCGCGGAATGCATGCGAAACAAAACGGCATCGAGATCGGTGCCTTTATCTCTCGCAGTCACCCACCCAAAATAAACCCAATCTCATTCGCATCGCCGCTAGATTTGCCTTCTGCCAGACCCTTTTTTTCCCCGTGTCTTTCCTTTAGTCGGCCGACGCCCATTGTGAAGCACGTGGCCACCTCCCGAATCAGCGATGAGGTTCTCCAACTGACGATGCGGTGCAATCTAATGTTGGGCTCCTCCGCGAAGGGAATACGTAAGCGAGGAGGATTCCGATAGCGTATAATTGACGGCCGGACTGTGACAGACGCCCAATGGTTGCGATGCGTTCGGAGAATCCGCTGGCAACAGTTGGTGCTTTTCCCAAAATTCGTAAATTACTCTCCTGTACCCATAGGAAGGGAATGCGGAATTTTCGGCGCATTTTCTTTATCAGTACAGTGCGGTGATTTATCCTCTCGTCGAGGGAGACTTTTCCTTCGTTTTGGATCCATTTTTCAAGGGTTCCCTCGACCGGAAAAATGTCAATCAGACCCCTTTAATATATTTATATACCTTTGTATTCAAAGAATTACCGTTGTATTGTGTCCTTAGTGTTAAATTTACATCCTTAACCGAGAAATAGGTATAATAATGTGCGTGATGCTACTTTGTCGCGAACATTTTTGGTAACATTTTCTTCTGCTCACGACGCGGATGACACTAGGTCTTAAGTTCTAGTTAAGAATAATTTATCTAATATTCGGATAAGTACAAAGACTTTTTGATTATCCGAATTAATGATGGCTCAACTCAAAACTAAAACATGTGCAAAATAGCTTATTTTCTACTATTAGGGATTACGACCTAAAAACAACAAAAGATAAATACCGCCGTTCTGTAGCTGCGCCTAATGAATATACCCATAACCCAACCTCAGACTGAGTAAGATTCTTCCCCTTGCCGAGTGATATTCAATAAAAAATGAACTTAAAAGTGCTATACTTAATAACCATAGATAAGACCCCAAGTCAGGAGCCATGAGCTAAAGTTTTCCGTCAGAAAGAGAACTTAATTCGGATCGGGATAACGATAGGGAGAAGATGCAATAATGCTCAAAAAACACGGTCAATCTAAACTTTTAATTCTTACAACGTTTGTAATTAGCGCAAATGTATATTTTTGTATTATTTGTGGGCGTAACCCGCTAAGTAAGACTTTTTCACTTCCTTGAGTCTCGCATACAGTTTGTGAAATTACTGCATTACGCATGCTTAACGGTTACGAATAATTTTTTGCTTGGTGCAGATCGTAAAATTTATGTCTTTCTCTTGTATCGTTTAACTGGCGGTAATGCTCAATTTTAGAGTGACATGCATCCGCCTGAGATTAATGGGTCTCACTGGTTTTAACGGAGCGATTCATCGCAAATGGCCGATAAAGGCTAAGTACCTGACCATTAAAATTTTATATCCAACTTTTATCGACCTCATTCATCGTCTCCAATTTTAAGGCACGGTTGATTGATCTAACTTTTTTTACCTCCTATTCTTGATCAAATTTGAAGTTTCCGTTAAATGAATATATTGCTCAAAAAAGCATTGGGTAAGAATTGAGGGCAAATTTTAAGCATTAGGATATTTTTCTCGATGTAACTATGATAAAACTTTCACGCGCATAAAAAGAACATTATTTATGGCCGGATATGTTGGAAAGCCATAACGACAAAGCCGAAACTCCTTCGCAAATTCCAGTAGATTTTGTGGTTGAAGTTACGAAGAACTCTTAGTTTTATTTTAAAACATTAGTTATACGACGAGAGAGGCGCTGTGTAACTAATCATCGATTTCATGCAATTAAAATGAAGACTTTTGAAAAATAGCATTTTTTAATTAATGGTATTCATAGGGTGTTGTATCTCTAAAGCCCTCAGTTTGTTGAACTTACAATTAGTTAGATTACATGAGTTATCAAGGTTGCATACTGTTTCTATGCGTCCTTGAGTTTGTTAGTTTGTTTTTAAATAAAATAGTGCTATTCATATTAAACTGAAATGAAGCTGAGGCTACTGATAGAAGAAATTCCCGACGAAGAAACAGCAATTCTTTTTCCCTAATAATCCTATACAATTTGAATACGAAATATCCATTAAGTGAAACTTTAAAAGACCTTCTTGAGTTTGACAAAATATTGAATTTTGAAATTCAGTATTTCCAAATGTTAAATCACCGATGTTCTTTACAATCTAAATGGCGCTTAAAACACCAAAGTAATCGATGTAATTTATGGTATCCTATAAATTTGATTTTCGAACTGTATAAATTGATTAAATTCGATATAGTGCAAAGCCTATTTACATGGGGGTATAACGGAAGAGTACCATTCATAGAATTTTGTAACCGTCAAAGATTTTTATCTTTGCCCTCCTAAGCTGTAGGGTCCAATTAGGTAAGACGTCACGACAGGAAGGCACAACAATCGAAAGACTTTTATTGCTTACGTAAACATTCGAAACAATTCTTGTTGATTCTAAAGAGTATTCAACGGTGGTCAGCCGAGGCAAAAAAAAGGATTTATATGTATAGTATATAAAGTAGCAGTTCTAAAGGAAGACAAAAAAATCTTTCCGAGTCATTGAAGAAAAAATTGAACTTTCCGTAGCCTTTTTCAGAGAATCGTTAGGAAGATTTCCCATCAAGTCTCAAAGGATACGGCTGCGACTCAATGAGATTGAAGAGGTATTTTTTAGTCTAGTGTACCTCGAGGTTATTCACTGATTTTTCCTATTGGACCTTATTCATCACCGAAACGCACCAGAATGCTGGATGGACGAGAGAAAAAGTGTTTCGTCAGGTGCAAAGATGTTCTTTAACTCTTTAAGGACAACAAAAGGATGACATCCAGGCTAAAAGGAGTCCAACATCTTCCAAGTGAGCAAATGGAGCACCTGGCCTATGGTAATCAGCTCCTGGAGGATAACATCTCCGACGACTTTACCAAACAAAACACGCGTCCGCAGATGCTTTGCTGTTTCTGCGCGAATCGATTAATCGAATGCGATGATCATAGCGCAGAGATATGGGAGCCTTCGCCTTCAACTTGGAAAATGCACGCGGTCTAGGAATAGAATTTATGTCACCCTGTTGCTTTGGATGCTGTCAGGAACGAAATTCCTTCTTTCATCGCGAAGAACGTCGTCAGCAGGTTCATTTTCAAGAATCTCATCCGCGTCGTCATCCATATGCAACGACCCTTGCAGTTGGAGGAGAAGATCCTTATAAGTCCTTTAGAGGATTCATTCACCAACAAGAGCTCGGCAGCCGCTAAGACACTTGCGTTAGATCGGTAGATAGGAAGAAATATGCGTAACTTGATCATCGGAAGAATTGGTAGACATGCACAACGAGAGGATGCATTGAAAAACAACTTTTCCAGCAGAGCTGGGAAGCGTTACATCTTTATTCTGACGATGTATTTTCTAATATTGTGACAGAGATGCTTGATATAAGCTCCTGAATTCATTATCTTCTTGCGCAGAGCATCCACATTTCTCAGAGTGTTTCTCGATCTCTAGTTGCCTGCAAGATATCTGAGTGATAATCGGACCATCTTACTCTCGCCATATCGAGGTAAAATACACCTTCATACGGCAATAAACCAATGCGGAATCAATGACTGTAATCGATCTAGATAACTGAAGATGATTGTTGATCCTGCATTGTTCAACTTCAAATCTCTTAGAAATACGGTACACATCTCTCAGCAATCATCCCTCCCTTCATTCATCAGTTAAGTATCTTATTGATCTACTGTGGTCATAAATTTCTTTGTCTTGCATCTCATTCGGACATTAATTCACCTTTATCGCGTCGGATAATAACGTTGTCAGCGAGTCAACTTAGAATGGGAATGTCTTCATTAGATGTGATTATAGATGAGGCCCTGAAAACACCCACCGATAATTCACGTCACGTCCTCTATTATGAGTTCCATTTACACCTCTATCAAGCTGTGACTGAAGCTAGAAAGTCGGGCAATAAGATATTGGATGCAGTGTGAGCGGAAAATTTCAGTGAGTTTTGAAATGGAAACCATATTTTCGGTATTCAGACCGTAATTTTTTTCGTTCCGGTTTTCACTGGTAGAATGAAATCGCCAAATATCTATTCAGTTCCGGTTCGCTCGGCCACTCACGATAGACCCGTTTCGGACAATTCCTTTTTCCGCTCCGAGGATGAAATAATAAAAGCAATATGGAAAGTTAATATTACGAGAAGCTCTTTCGATCAAATGCTATACTCCAAATTGTGATGCTACAAAAGTAAAATATGAGTTCCGCAAATATCATCTCAAATAGGACCAGACACTAACCTCACCGAGAGGTTAGTGTCTGGTCCAGTTTCCAATATATCCAAAGTTTATCCCAAAAGCTTATCCTCAATGGTTCAAATCCTGTTTATGGAAAAATTTTCTCCGAGTTTCCAGCTCCTGTGACGTAGATGTTCAAGCTGGCTGCCACCCTCCTCTGCTCTTATGATTAGTCAATTGATCTTATCTTACCCAATCCCATTAGTGAATCAGTTAATCTAATCATGTTCCTATTTTTATAATGATTGTCTCGTATGTTTACAAATATATATAGCAGTATTGACCTTCTGATTATCTGCGAGAAAAATATTCTAAATATAAAAAATTAAGGTATTAAGGTACTGCTCAGAATTCTTGTCTGTAGTCAGTATAGTAATTATTTAGTCATCGGGAAGTTATGCTAACTTAAACACTTTTTTCTAACCAAAAAAATAAATGAGATAAAGTTTCTTCCATTTATTTTTTTGTCATATCAAATCATTTGCTATAAATCTAATTATTAGCAGTTTTTTTTAACAAAAATTGGCATGAAAAACGCAGAAAAGGGAGAATTTCAAGTCTAATTCGATTTTGTACATCGTTATTTCGAATTGGTTAATCTGCAATAAAAATAATAATTTGTATGTGATAATATACAAAATGATACAAAATAAATCTTCTTTGACATCGAATTATTGACTGAGTCGGATGTTTAACGCATCTTGAAAACTTTTTATCGCTTTAGGAGCCGTTATCAGATATGCTACAGCGCTTTCGTTAAACTAGGGATCCCAAAACATTTTTAGCTAACGACCTCTTATGAATATTTCGAATTTTTATCGCCATCCTGCACATAGACAAGATGGAAGAAGACATTTTTTGGTCTCACAATCAACCTTCCCCTAATGAAGAAGATAATAATTATTACTTTGGTATAAAGTAATTACAACTAGAAAATCTAATCCAATTGTTATATTGCTTATGCGGTAGTGTTACATTGTACATTTTTCAGGTAAGAACTGTTATTTTTATATTAGTAATTTTATATTTTCATTACACACTTACGGTCCCGTAATCCCAAGAATGATTCGATAAAAATAATACGATAAAAATAATACTACCATAATAATGCGGTTATAATGGTCCCGGATTCGATTTCTGTTGGGGGACTAAATGTCCGAAATGACATCAGCTGCCGAAGCACTTTTAAACGATTGTATAAATGCACAAGGTTGGGACAGGAAAACTTTTTGTGTTTTAATATTCATTTTTAGTACAGAATCGTCTAGAAAAATGTTTCAACCGCAAAAATGTTTGTTAAACTATTTTTACATGAAAAACAGGAAACGAAAATCAATTTTTAAGAGTTTGTTCGATCAGGGAATTACGCAGGTAATATTTTTAAGGTGTATGAGGGACATAAAAACCCCCTTTCGATGTTATTTTACAAAAGAGGAGTCACGTTGCCTTTTGCCCCCCTCCCCTGAATACACTACTGGTCAGCAAGTTTCCTTACATCCTTGCTATTGCCATAATGTCCTTAATAGTGGGTGCCATTCCATTAAGGAAACATTAACGTTAACCTCAAACCCATTTGAGGTATATGGGAAAGAAAGTTCCGCATCCCAGAGAGGGGTGACTTATGTCTTCCGGTGGCATGAAACCATAATTCAATTTCTAACCTCGCTTTTAAGCTTTTGCGTCGATAACTTCCAATTGGTGATGTAGAGGGCGCTCTCACGCGGTGCTTTGGAAATCGCGGAAAGACCGTCAATTGTCGATTCTCGAAGATGGACGCAGAGAGATTGGAATCGATGGAATCGTGATCGTTGGAAATTCTTTTGTTTGTTCTCCACCGAGTCTTTATCTCGACAAGTAATCTTCGCTTTCAAGGCGCTATCGATCTCTTCCTTATTCCGTAACGGAAGTGATCGGAGGTTCGGCAATATCAATGAGCGGTGAGCTTATTGCTGAGTCGGATGGCGATGAATGTCTTCCCTTATCGGGAAAAGAACGGGAATTCCGTGTTTCCCCATGTTAACACGGCTGAGACTCCGCAGCTTCTCGAGACGCAGGTGTTTGGTAGCAAATACAAACAACGAATCAACGAGCATTGGATTTTCCCTTTTTCAATTCAGAGGCAAGTGGTTTCTAAAGGCAGTCATCAGTACTGTCCTCCTTGATATTGGGTGTTGATTGAGGCTGACGAAGAACGGTCGAAGGATTGTTTTAACATGGAGTCTTATGGGTATCTGCTCATTTTCAAGGTTCGCGTGACAACTGTGGATGTTACAAGTTTTATCCATCGTAATGTGTATGGAGAGGAACCTATTAGTTCCCTCTCCGAGATGAGGAACTTTCATTCTCATATACCTCGAATGGGTTTGAGGTTAACGTTAAAGTTTCCTTAATGGCCACACACTATTAAGGATACTATAGCAGTAGCAAAGGTATAAAGAAAGTTGCAGGCCTGTATAGTATTCAGGGTAGGGGCTAAATTACTATATACTACTATACTATATAAAATACTAAAAATTACTATACTGACTAACGAAAAAAATGCTGAGCAGTAACTGTCTAAAATTTTAATATTTAGAAAATTTTTCTCGAAGATAATCAGCTGGCCAAGAATGCTACATCTAAGCAATGTAATCTATATTTAATGGATATCACTTAATGCGAAAGAAATTTTATCCATATATATATTCAGTGAGACTCCTTAGCACGAAAGATAAAATCTAAATTCGATATGTACGAGTAGTGCATTGGGAATCGCAAGAATAACTATTGTTTAGTTATATAATTAACTATTATTTCTTTCATAAGCTTTTACACATATCCTTTCAAATGTGAGTTTATATTATCTATTTTATACATTTTTACTTTTCTGTAGGTTTCACTGTGTGAAAAACGGTAGGGTTGTTCCATTAACGCGTGGATCCATGGAAATGGAAAAGTACATTGAATTAAATCGCTGTAATCAAGTTTTCCTATAACTGGTGTTTTGTGGAGTTCCGTATAAACGATCGAGAATCTATGAAACATTAGCTTGCTCCGATCACCAGTTATGAAAATTATAGCCTGGAGGTGTGCGGGGATTGAATGAATGAAAAGTGGGTGAAATCGAGCTCGGAAAATATTGTCTGAACGATGAAGGAAGCCACAGAATTAGACTCCCTCGATTTTTAGCTATCTTATTATAGAAAATTATGATTATAGTATAACTTTAAACCTCATTTATACATCATTTGAACGGGAAATGATTTCAGCCATTTAATTTCCTACTTTAAAATAAAGATATTCCTTTACGTTGCTATCTAAGCGATGATTTCTCTTTGCTATCTAAACCATTTTTCTATGGCCTTGAACTGCTTTGCAAAAGCGGAAAATTTACGTGAAAAGCTTCGTTTTCTCAAAAATATTCTTAAGCAATCTCAATACTTCAATGATGATTATTTTTAAAGTGGGAAATGTTTCATGTATCATATATTGCATTGGTAAGGATTATTTTGGTGAATCTCAATATTTTCTCATTTTTATAAGTGTTTGCGATAATTATTACAAAACCAACGTCACTGCGTCAATAAATCGAACATATGAAATGTTTATTAGCCTTGTATTTGGAATCAATTATTATTCAATTATAATCAATTATGGTTTCAGTTGATCCTTTACGTTGAAGATGAAGTTGGCATTAGTTGTTACAATCGAATCTTTTCTGTCGCCAACCGTTACCGAAGATATCGTGCTGAATCATATTCCCGTCCACTTCATCGGTTGTCACACTACCGATTAGGTTTGCAGGAACCCATCTATAATTACTATAATGAATTATTTTTAAAGACTACCACGTCAAAATATTATTTTCACGACTTACAGAAAATCAAACCATAAAGTTTGGATTATACCATCCCTTTAAAATCTCTGTATATTCCTTTCACATATTTTTCCTTGAGTTGTATGCGCAGGGTTGTATTCCTAAGGGAAAACTGCCTGGGTGGTCACCGTTGGACCAATTCGTGACTTAGTTTATTCTTTTCAGAGGCACCTGGAACGAATTTCTGAGAAAAGTATTTGGATAGGCCATTAAATTTAAAAGAGAATGAAAGAGAAAAATTTCATGAATTCGTTTACTTTAACGTAACTTTATCTCTATTTTTTCTTTAAAGATATAATATGGTGGATGAATCTCTCCAGTCATTGAATATCTTCTTTGCGTTCTTCGTTCAATCCTTTTGAATCTGGGGAACAATTAAGAGTAGTTGAAAAGGATAGTAGAAGAGGGGGCATCAGTTGCATTATCTCGGGGACGGAAAGGAAAAGAAGGGTCTAGGATAAAGGAATGATGGTGCTCCTTCCAATGTATGATGAATGGTTTCAGTTACGGAGATCCATGTCACACGTCATGGATAACAGCTAAGTGGTGGAAAAGGAAGGAAAGTAGCGCCACCTTCCTTCATATTCTCCATTTCGTGGGAAGAGATTAAAAAATTTTCATATCCGAACTCATCCTCAAATTCATTTTGAAAATATTGTCCAATCGGCAGGTGTTTCTTGAGTATCACAAATTGCAACTTCCAAATAAAGAGAGAATTTAAAAGGTTACTCAAATGACACTCACCTTCAGTTTTTCAAAGTTTCAGATTGATAATTTGTGGAGTAAATTAAAATTATTGGTGGATTAATAGGTGGATAAATGCTTTTCCTTAGACGTAAAATAGCTTTGGTCAGCGCTGCTAGCAGTAAATGCTAAAATAAAAATAACTGTCAACAATTTCATTGTAATCCTAAGCGCATATCTCTTTAATAAATGGTAAAGACTATGGACTAGCCAAATAATGTGGATTTCACATTAAATAGACCAGAAACGCACAAGTTTAACAATCTTCAAGTAAAACTTAAACCTAAATTTTGATATCATGACTTCTAATAGGAGTCTTCAGACTTTTCTCTAGGGAACGACGTTTTTCCTTCAGAATCTCTCATTCTACGTTTCTGCATATCGAATCATTTACACGGTTTCTCTAACATATCACGACATCACAGAATCGTGCATGGAATGCCCTCTAACTTTCTTATAAATTATGCATAGTTCACGCGATACAAAACACAACTGAGAAGTTCCACACAGGTATGCTCTGTCACCTCATTCATTTTACAGTAAAGAATTCCAAATTTACGTCTTTCCTCAAACACATCATCACGATCCAGCTGCTCGGGGATGATTTTTGTTATGACAATTGTGTTGGATATTTGGTGTGGAAACATCTCTGAAGAATGCGACTAGAGATGAGACATTTCCAGTTTCAAATATGTTTGGATTATGATCCTTTGTGCAAATTTTACGGCAGGTCGTTAAAGTCAAAGAATCCAAACTCGAAATCGAAAAGGTCGAGGAAAAAATAAGGACATCGAGCTGACAGGTTGTCGTTTTTAAATGTCAGAAAGTTCTCTCTCGGAAAATTCTCTCGCCTTGAAGAGAAACAAGCTAAAATACTGATCGTGAAATATAGGTTATGGAAAATTTCCGCTTCATTGCTGCCTCTCACACAATCGTAACTCTTACTCAATATAACCAGTATTTTTGATTGACTTGAAAGGATATTTTCAAATTTTAATGAATACTTATCTCGATAACATTGAAAAAAATCTGTCTGTGAAGTATTTAGCCCGATAGCTGGCTTGAATTTCACTCCCTGTACCATTAGCTACGATAAACTTTGAAGTGGAAACGGGAATTAATAGGCATGATAAGGAGTGAGGTAGTTCATGGATATTTTACATTTTTAACGCCCGGATAAGGTTTATAAACTCGATAACATTGAAGGAATCTGTCTGTAAAGTATTTAGTTCGAAAGCTGGTCTAAATCTAGCTCCCTGTACTATTAGCTGCGGAGAACTTTGGAGTGGAAACGGGAATTACAAAGCATGATAAAGAGTAAGGTAGTGAACGATTGTTTTCCTTACTGAGACAGAATGTGCTAAGCCGAGAAATTTTATGTAAGTGCACCACGATAGCTACATGAGTATCAATAAGAAAGGTAAAAATATTAAGCCATCATTCAGCATCACTCATACCTCAGTCGGTTTCATAAAATCTCAGCCATAAATATGATTAAAATATATGAAATGAAAAATACATTTTTCTCCATCCTGCTCTCACAGACTAATGAAAAATATTCCATACATTAAGATATTGCAACAGGAGCAAGGGAATCGAAAACAAAAAGAAATCAAAAAATATAGATTCCAAAGATAAATAATTTCTATATCTTGTCATTTTCGTTTGTGAGAAATTTATATAAAAACTGATGGTAGTTTCTGAAACAGAAAATCCTTGACCGTTTGTGCAACCTTTGACTTCCACTTGCATCGCGAACCGATGCCCACATTTAATTGGAAACCTTTAGAGGTCAAATGAGCGCAGCCCTGTATTGTTTTAAGCCTCTCCGCCTTTAATTGCTGGAAAAACGTTTTCCCGTAAATACACCGTTTCGCTCAGCCTCTGGAAAAGTATACTAATTGCTCGTGAGCAGGAAAGGTATATTAGGTGTTTATCTCCGATGAGGGAAGAAAGGCGGTGCGGAGATAAGATCGGAGAGTTTACATGTTTTCGGTCCGGGTGATTAATGACGGCCATCTCAAGAGGTGTTGGGAAACCTTCTCGCATTAAGGCTTTATAAGAAGCAAGGAAAGACAAAGGAATTCACGCGGCTTTCATCGCCGAAGATGCAGCTGCAGAGAGGAAAGCTGCGTACTTACAGATATACGAGAGAAAGGGAAAGATTTCCAGCGATAAGTATCAATCAATGTCCTGGATTCAGTCCAAAGGAAGATTTAGCTCCGACTTCAGAGCGACGGAGCATAGGACGTCTTATTAAGCGAGCAATTATTGTCTCATTCTCTCCCTGAGATGAGAATACCGACGCACAATGAAATTAGCGGTGAAGATTTTCTTTTATCTTCCGATCAAATACGAGACAGGGTTGTCGAACGGACACCCCGCAAAGCATAATGTGGCCCACCGAATTTTTATAACCGGCCTAGGAAACATGCCAACCTTTTGTAAATAATTCTTCACCTTAAACACTCACATTCGGGGATAAAAATGGTACAACTCAACGACAGTCCGCTTATTAAAATTGTTTTCTTTTCATCTAATATTAAGATGAAATTAATATAATTCGGGCACGACTTTGTAGTAGGGCCCCATCGTGAAGGAGGAAAGAAATAAAACTTTACACTTTTAAATTTAGTTAAATTTCTACAATTTTTTCAAAAAGGACAGAATTAGATGTCACAGTGTCTAATAAAGATGTGTGGTCGCTTTTGATAAAATAGTGAAAATTTTACAAGGTTTGAATGCAATGAGAGGAATTTATTTCCAGCTTCCACTTTTTCTAGGTTGTTTCAGAGAGCAATAATTATCTGATTGGCATAAGTTAAACGTAATGGAATTATGAAAGAGCGCACATAAGAAATTTCACATTTTTTGTATCACCCACTTCGTCGATGCAATTTCTTTCCTTCTTATGAAAAGGTTAAACATGGCAATATTTAGACGAGTTACGCTCGAAAAAATTATTGCAAAGAACTTAATCAAATCATTAAAACATTCAGGAAAGAGCTGAAGAGGTGAAAATGGAGACATGCAATTAGCTTCAATAATAAAGCGGTTAATCGCGAATATAAACTTTATTGAGGCTATTTTTATAACGCCTTTCGAATTTGATACGAGCCTCTATTCTAGCAAACGTAAAAATAGAAAGCACGCCTAGATAACGAAAAACTACAAACCGATCGCTTCGAATCACCAAAAACATAAAATAGAAAGTATCGTTTACTTTTAATACACCAGGATCTTCCTTACAGGGATGGACGACCCGGAAAACCAATTTTGTCCGAGCGAAAATATATATACAACTATGAAAGAGGTTTATCTAAAGAGTCCCCTATCTTCCCGACTCGTAAAATTCGACAGCAAAATGATGGAAGAGACATCTATGAAAGGCGATAAGAAGAAGGAAAGGAAATGTCATTTCCATGCTCCCATAGGGAGACCCAAACGACTGGAAGCTAGGAAAAGGAAGATAGGAAGATGGAGAGGTAGAAAAATTCGGAATTAAAAGCCACGTGAAGAAGATAAAGCAGGGACGTAGGGTAAGGGAGAGAGAGGATGTAATCGTAATGGGGGAAGAGATAGCGTTTATGGGCGCGGTCCGTTCGAATCAATCAAATTATTTTCCCAATACCCTTCCCACATAAGGACACGTAGTCACACGGTCGTGCGCAGCTATCGTCCATTACCCCTTCCCACAACTCTCTCTTCTAGGAGACATAATAACTCTCTTAGGGTCACGCACTTTTCTTCGTATTTCCGCGTCGACAGGTTTACGCATATTGGGCGATTGTAAATCCGATAGCTTTTCCTAAAAGGCTTTCCTTGGTCATCAAATGGACGACGACCCTTGTCTTCTAATCGCGTGAATTCCATCTTTCATTTCCTGCGACGCCTATTTTAAGCATCTGCAGCGACGAGACGAAATGAAAGTGCGAAGGCATGCTTCCTCGCGATTCTGCGATGGACATTCTATGCGATCGATTTTCGCTACTTTTGGAAGAAAGTGGACACTGAGGAAATCCTGAAATCGTTAGCAATGGCTATTGACTTTCATGGAAGGAAGATCATCCACCAGCTTCTGTTTCTCCTCGATATTATGGAGCTGTTCCGGCCACTAAGGCAGTTCATTGTTTCCTTCCTTCCAGTGGTGCGTTGAAATCACCTGAAAGTGATTGCTATCTTAGGGAATCGGCGTCTTGTTGATTCCACTGTATAATTTTATAAGTACACAACTAGAGTGTATCGAAGTTTAATTAAACCATAGGAAAAGAGCCCAACAGGAATATGAAACTGATAATTCAAGAGTAGATGACAGATGGAATTCGTAATGAAATTATGGAATTTCTAAAATAATCACTGAACTCTACATCGAGTATAATTTGTTTTGTAGATTCTTATATACCATATACACCCACGAATAAGGTACATTTTTCTAAAAAAATTGGTTAAAAGCAGGATGCGTCTCATAGGAGGATGTAGATTTTCCATAGTAATTTTTTGCTATTAATTGTAAAATAAAGTTTTAATAACCTTGTTGCGACTCATCCATGGATGTATACGGTACTTTGAGTTTGCAAAGGAATGGGAAGAGAATCATACATTTATGTAAATATTTAAGGAAGGAAAAAATCATCAATTATTCTATGAGAACTGCTCTACTTCGTATACTTACTTGAGATTTCTTATGAGATTTTAGATAACTATGATAAAAAGAAACATAATATTACATTTGCTAATTGGGGTGTATTCCCGATCTAAGTCGAAGTATTTATAGATTATCGGAACAAAGTAAATATTTATTTTTATAGAATATCTTCAAGATCTGACAGTTAAATAGGCAATAAATAATCATAATATAAAAGTTAATAATTAATATAGGCGATATAGCGGGATTTTTAAGATTATAGGTAAGCTCACTATTCACAAAGAGAAAGCATGACTGATTGTAGTTATTTATTTGAATTCTTTTCTGTATTTTCACAGTTCATCTCTCTCTTCTTTGATGTTTCCACGCAATTCTGATTCACTCTTATTGCTCAATTCTTTTTCATTAAATATTCAAAGGACGTGAGGAGCTAGAAGGAAGCCAGAGCCTTTCGGGCCTTTTCCTTACCATGTAAGGTCCATCTAATCTCTCAATTCATTCTTCACTATCGGCAGAGATTGGAATCGATGCTATATCTCAACGCAAGTGAACGTTTAGAACTAAAATTGGAAGGGTATCATTGAAGGATTTCAAACTCAGTAAAGCGTATCCTTTTAAAGACAAAATCTGAGTAAGAAAGGTTATCACCTGTACAGGTGAAAGGTTTTACCTTATTGAAACAATAATGGGGATATTTATGCGCTAGACGTTCTCTCATCGCAGTGACACAGCGAGAGATTGCTTCTGCGAAGAGATTGATTCAATGTTAATGTTTCGAGAACAATCAACGAAGGAGAAAGGCATTAGCATAAATACCCGTTCGTCTGCGAGAGAATAAGGCACGTTCTCAATGACATTGAAAAGAGCAAAAAGGTTGGCGAGTATCCTAAAGGAGACTCCTAAATTATGATTCTAGCGATAATGATTACTTAGAATTTTAATGAAGGGAGATTTGCAGATAGTGGTGTTCTTAGTATAAAAAATAATTAAAAAGGGGCATATCTTTATATTATCTTATCTGTAGTTATTATTCTAATTACATCTTTGATTTATCGATACAAATTCTGCTAAACGACACTAATATTAATCGATTACCTAGCACTAGATTACCTAGATCTAGTCTTGCCGTCAGTTTTATTTTTACGTTCATCTCGCAAACAGAATTATTCAGTTTTAAAAACGAATAAAGTAAGTATAATAGCTGAATGAAATGTATCATGAGGGATCTAGATGGATAGCTTACAATAACGACAAATAACGACGGCATAAGATCAAAAAAATCGGTTATCAAATTGTAAAGATGGCCACCAAGGAACAACTCATATTTTAGTAATCATAAATTCAAATACATACATCAGAAATTTTAATGGAAAAATGAATTAATGCATTGATAAAATCGTTTGGAATTTTCATGCAATTTCTGAGCGGAAAATTTAATGCGAAGATCCTACATTTTTACAGAATTTACTTTGAAAGAGTTAAAAAAAAAAAAAGTTCTTCACTTCTCGGCTGGTTGTCACATGCCCTCTCTTAAACATTGCAACAGAAAATGTCAGAGGAAATGAGATTCCAACCAGAATGAAGGACTATGGCTAAATCTATGTACCCAAATACATGTTAGAATATAAGGGTGACACTTTGAAAAAATATTTCATGGAATCTGACGTACTGATTTTTAAATACTTCTCGTTTACTTATTCAAGATTGTTGGAATGGTTCAGGCTACTATTATTCCTTTTCTTTCCTTGAATAACAGCTGTTTACGGAAACTAATTATTTAGATATTCGCAGGCATTACTTCGTGGAAAGACATTGCAAATATGATAAAACTTCGTACTTTTCTTGAAAATGTTTTCTCTGTACCTGATGATGTAAGTACGTTTAGAAAACGCGTATTGAATTAAAGCCCCTCTGGAAAAGTACTATGTTATTTAATTTCTTATTTTGTTTTTGGGAGAAAATTTAACTAGTATTCACTACTTCACGTAATTTGTGGCAGGACTTCATTAAAGACACTCCTTCCTTCCCCGAGATCTAATTTTTATATATTTTTTAGCCGAAATGTTCATTCCTTTTACTGCGAAAACAGCCTTACGAAACTCCAGAAGTCGAGTAGTTCTGTCGTAGGATTTACTCTTTACCATGATAGAATTCCGCCATGAAACAAGATTAATCTGCCGTTGACAAACAGTTCTCTGTAATATTCTGATGTCTGCATACAAATTCTCTTGAGGGTTCTACCACCTCGGCACTTTTTGATCTGCGGTGTACCGAGAATTGATTTGATCAACGCTGAATAGCTTGCCAACAAGGCGGCGTGATACGTCAGATATTGAATTTTTTGAACTGTAATAAATCAATGACCAAAGGAATCTCTTACATTCTATCTTCACTTTTATCTACCCTGAGAAAAATACTGCAATCTTCATGAGGAGATTATCGGAGATTTAAAATATTCAGAGAAGGCCTTAGCGTAACTGTAATTTTCTTGAATATTTTTATCGTAGCTTTCATGCATGAGTCAGTCACTCCGATATCATGAAATATCTTAAGTTGTTACTAAATTTATCACCTTTAACGAACAATTTGGCAGAAATGTTAAACATAAAGGTAAACTCAGTTCAAAATCATTTCTAGAAGTTTTCTCTATCTTTCAGTACCTTTTACATTCATAAAAGACTTAATTTTACGAGACAACTTGTAAAGGAGAAATTCAATATCAAACACTAAAACTAAATACTATATTGAATTTTAGAGATGATAAAATATGAACAAAAAAGACGATAAGAGTTAAGTTTTTCATAAAAATTATTTTGGAAAAATTTTACTCTCTGTTTAAGTTATCCGCTCAATATTTCATGAAGGGAAAGAGTGAATAAACTCTTTAAGCAAGTGAGGTTAGGCCGAAGTTTGCGTTTCTTCCACCAAACCCTGATTTTTTATATTTTTTGAATATAATGTTAAAATTAGAAGAAAAAAATACTAGAACAATACAGAAAGATTTGAGTTTGTGCGGAAAAATCTTCTTAACCGTTGGTAAAAGCTCCTTGTGCTGAAAATACCCAAATAGAAAGGAGATGAAAAAACGCGTAAGCACGGAGATTAAAATGTAGAAAAAAATTTGTCAAATGAAGATATTTAAAATTAAAATACAAGATAGCTCATATGTTTAAAGCTATGTAAAATAAAATCCTTTCTTACTCAAAATTTATATAATGTATTCGATTTCGATATAAATACATTTTATACTGGTAAAAACCATCTATGACGCTATGAATGACGATTACTGGGTGAGATGACGAGTGATGAAGTTTGCTTTTTCTTTCTGAGCCAGGATGCTACATGTGGAACAAGTCGAAATACATTTAGCACAGCATTAAATGAAGAGCAACCGAGATTTCAGCTATTAATCAGTATCACTCGTATCTCAGTAGCATTCAGATTAGAAGAGAAATGTACAAAACTGAGATAGAAAGTTATATGAGTCGTAGATCCTGATCCAAAAGACAAATGAAAAACAACACATCCATCAAGACATGAAAGTCGGGACAGCAGAATTGAAGTACTGGAAAATCATTCTCATAATGAAAACAAATTCAATTTTTCTTGCTTTCAGAAGTTTCTTAGCGTATCATCATGAAAAAGCATTTTCAAAACATCATTGATTAATAACAACTCGACTTATCGATGATTGGCGGTTCCTACAAGAAAGAATCGAGGGAGTTTGCAATGATATATATTTATGAGTCGTCGGGTGATCTATATGAAGCTTTCATATAGTATTTTTACAAAATACAGGGGAGAAAAATCGCATTTTTGAGTACATTGTGAAGTAAACTAATCCTTATTAGCTCTGGTGTGCATATGGTTATACTTCTTTTAGTGAAGTATTTTACGATTTATGTATAATATTAGAAAGAAGAAAAAAGTTGTTCAAGATACTACTATATCGAAGTAATAATGAAAAACAACAAAAAAGATCAGCTTTAATGTTCATTTGTGGATTGCTATAAATTATTAATTTATGTCACAGAACTCTCCACTTCAATGTCCCGTGAAAAATATTCTGTTCAATATAAAATATGATAGGATATATAGTTAAGAAGTTCAGCTGCATCCTTTCATTCGTTCGTTAGCGGACTAATCCCAAAAATCGTTTCCTTTGATGCCATAAAAGTGAAATTAAAATAATATTTTCATAGAAAATATAGTGTAAAGTGAATAAAAGATTGCTTAAACTGAAGGCTCTTTTTTGAGAGGATTTGAAATATTGACCTTTATAGCGATGAAAACTGAAATTAAACATTTTAATGTTGACTAATCAGTCGTATCTCTTGTTATAATATGATCACGCTATCAATTAATAGGCTAAACCTAACAGTAGATGAAACCCTTTTCTCTTGCCTTTAAACGGTCAAAACTATCAACTTTAAACCCGAAAAGATAGCTAAGAGAGACTTCAATGCAGATAGATTGCGAAGGGACGTGAGCGGAAAATACTCCGAGGAATGAGGATCGTCAGAATACGGGAACTCAGCGATTTGTTTAAACACAGCAGCTATTTCTCATGATGCAGACGTTACTTTCGCTTCGGTCAGGTACCTGTCAAACGGGTATTCGGAAATGCAAAGCGCATTTCATTCACGCGACTACCCTTGAAATCGATTCCCTGGGCGTGGGTGTCTTTAACAGACCTTTCAACGCCTCCGCTACCCGTGTACTCGCTTCTTTCTCGCCCTCTGGCTAGTCATGCCGTACTTCCATTCATACTCTTCATGCGAACAACTACATCCACCTTCCAAATGACGCCACCCACAGACTTTCTACCACGTGGCGGCCCATCTAACCGCGCTGAGTCGAATTGGGTCGTTTGTCGATATCTCGCTGCGTCTTTATCGATTTAAGCGTGTTTTTATTCTCCATGATATCGCGGTTATACTATTTTCATTGCTTTGGCTTTAAGAAACTTTTGGCTATCGTTTTTTTCACTCAGGAGGATGAAGTTTGTGAGTGACAAGAGAAAGGAGAGAGAAAACGCTGAATGAACGATGCCCACGCCTTTTCACCGGTCGAGAACGGGGAGATTTTATGCCCTGGGTCTTATGGCCACTCCTATATCTCCCATTAACGAGGCTTTACTCCCTCTTTCCCCACGTCCATCTCTCGGACAAATTTCATTTTCTCGGCACTTAAACCTTCCGGTTTCCCTATTTTTATAATCAATTGCTCCATCGTTTCTCAACTTCCTCTTCCAGGTAATTCTTGCAGAATTATGCTAATGGAAGAGACGAAATGTAAAAATATTTAAATATTATCCCAAATATAATATTTAAAGAATTTTGACATTCAGTGTGCTGCTAAAGAAGGAAACTTTGGGTTTAGACAGGGAATTATCGTTGAAATTGTTGCAGTGAAATTAATTTAAGAAAAATATCCTTGATTTTTTCCTTAGGGATGTCACCTATTAATTTTTGGCCGAATTAAAATCAGTTACTTATATGGTTCTTTATTTCAAAGATTAAAACTTTGAGAAAACATTTAATGTCATTTTTTCTTGACGAATTATTTGTTTATTTTCGTTCATTTCCAATGCCCCTACAAACATCCAATCAGTGTGAGATTCCAGTGACGGATATAAACAGCTACAGCAGTCGAACGCGTAAAATCATACGCATAGATTTTAGATTGATGCCCCGCGAGCCGCCAGTGGCGTATGGCAGGGGATACCGGTTTTCGAATTCGAAAACTTTGTGTTGCTATTCACTACTGAATGAAAGATAAGAATAACTCTAGCAGTATTTTCGATAAAAACCTGTCAGTATTTAATATCACGGTCATCTTCTAAATGAAGAGGTTACGTTTCTTTAAACAAATCATCAGCCGGAAAATTGATTCGTAGGATAAAGTCGATTTCTTTCTCGGAATTAAAAATTTTACTCTCCTCCTAGAAGATTATTCTTATGCTTTTCTCGATCAATAATGAGTTTGGCTGCGCGCATTCATCAATTTAGTAAGTTTTGATTCTAAGCATTAACTAATACAGACGACGCTGCAATACTCAAAACTTAGAATGAATGTAGGCGATTATCAATATATACTAAGATTAAAATCTCTTACCTTGTCCTCAATATTTGTATTGATACATGCATTCATGTTCATGGTGGTTTTTCACCTAATTAAACCATAGAAGATTAATATCATGCCTCTATTATCGTGTGAAGAACTAACCATTTTATTTAATACTGTAGTTCACTTCTGTAACTCAGGCAATTCTACAACCATAAATAATTTTCAGTCTCACAATAAAATTTGTGGAATTCTACATACATGTAATGAATTAGAGAATGAAATAGGAGATACTTCGGAATGACCATACGATTTTCTTGAATTCCATTCTTCCTGACCACAAACTAGCATCTTCCTTCTATTTCCATGTATTTTCATTTTCCCCTGGAAAGTTTCACAGCACCTCTGGAAATGGGCGTGAAATGCTATCTACTTTACACATCTCCGTCCGAGAGCGCATAAAAAAGCATTCTGCATACGAGCCGTAAAAATATACCGTTGAATTTTATAGCCACGGAAGATGTGAAGCAATATGAAAGTTGGAAGTGTATTTGCAGACACGATAGGGATAAAGGGAAATTTTATTTCGAGATTTAAACTTTTAAAGACTGTCATTCTGAATGTGATGCATATTTTTATTATGTGAACCATTGTAGGAAATGTGAAGTTATATCTCCCAATGAATGACATTTTCATTAAATTTGAAAAGGGTACTTTACTTTATAGGCAGCAAGTGATCAGGAAATGATTGGTATTGGTATCCTATTCGAATAGCCATAAATAGGACGGAAGAGCCTTGACTTCTTTGTACGACTCTAATATTAGAGGACGAATATCCAACAGTCGATCGTATATACTCCATGACTTCATTACTAGATTATTAAGTTGCTATAGCGATGCGATGCACATCAAGCTTTGAATTGGCGATTGAGGTCAAATATGACCCCACAATTTCATTTCCTTCGTTTTCTTTCTCAATATTTCTCTATCAATTTAAATGTTCGTATGTATACTCATTTTAAGTGCTTTCTTAGGTAGAAATAATCGTTTATTTATTCTTGTCTTTAAAAACTCTTAAGTTTCATTTTTGATTCCTATTTTCGTGCAATGCTGTCAAACAAAACAGTTTTTACCTACAAGTACTACATATTCTTTCTTAAATGCGACTGATAATAGTTTATAGCACAGTATTATATGTCATGCGCAGGATATTATACTATTTAAAATATTATAATAATAAAGGATGCATTCCTATATTTTTTTAATGTGTCTTCCGGCGGTTCTAGGAACTTCTTTGACGATTGGAATGCGATTAGAGGCTACTATTATTCCAATTACTATACATCGAATAATGTCAAATAAGAGAAACCTAAGGAGGTAACTCTGCGACTAATAGGAAGAAAATATATTTGGGGTCAAGTTTCATCTTACTCAACTAGTAAGGCAACAATTTAGACTTGCACGTTTAAAGGTTAAATTTACTTACAATAGCTTTCATACAAATAAATAATTACATGGCGGCTTTGTTTTGGTCGAAATAGAAACTTTAAAATTCCTTCTTCCAATTAATAAGCATGTGAAAGAATAATAATAGTAATAATATCAAATGTAGGATAAAAATGAGAAAGAAATGAATGAGTAATTTTCTTAAAGAGAACTTCATCTTATATCTCAGGTTTGAGGGGAAGAACAAAATATTTGAATTCTTACATTATGAGAAAGCAAAAAAATATTTTTCCATAAATTTGTGAGGTTTTGTTGAAAAGTAAATGCTTCATGTCCTTTGAGTTTAACATATATAAAATCTATCTTCACGATGTCACACGAGACTATTTAATTAGTGATAGAACATGGAATAAAGTCTTAAAGAAATAGGAAATCATTGGCTATGAAACGGCCCTTAGCATTCTCTCAGAAAATAATTTTAGTCTATAAATTGACATTACGCACCATATCTTTCTTGCTTGCCGCAATTGAATGTCCATGGCATTACCGTGAGATAAACGAAGGTAGGATTTACCGTGAATAAACTTTCAGTAACAAGGCCTTCACAATAAATGTGCTATATATCACGCACCATTTAATTAAACATGGCGATTCCACTTCCTAGCAAGAAACTAATTATCCATAAGAATGAAACGTATGGACTTCGGACGGTTTCCTTTAATTAGAAATAGGACTGACCTTCACTCACAAGATATACTCTAGGTAGCTTAGGTTCTGATAGGAAAATAGTCTACTTTCTCTCCCAAACCATAAAAACGTAAAGCAAAATATCTCTTCAAGTACGTAACCAGACTCTTTAAGGGCAAACGAAGAGGAAGTTAAGACGAATAAACCAGTGGCACGTGACCGAAGCGACCTCGATGCTTGCTTTGCCATCTTAATTAAGACGTTCCGAGTATAAGATTTGCATCGCGACCGATGTGCACGACATTTTACCCCAACATGACCTCACGGTAATGGAAGATCGTCGTTAAAGCTCCTATTTGATCTTTCTATATTCATCGAATCGGCGGATGATCATTTAGAGTCATATTGAACTGCTTCGACGTCTCATGGCTTACAACTTACGACGCAACCCCTTCAATAACGTCCGGCCTTCGTCGGGGATGATGTGATATTTTGCCGATGGAACGTTGACAATGGAGGAGAGATGAATGGCTGTCGGGAGAGACGTCTCCAACAATGTTTCACCGCGTGGAGAGTCACGCTTGCGGAAGAAGCGATCCCAAATTTGAGGAAACGGAAACATTAATCAGGTACCGGTGGAAAGGTGTCATTCCTTTTGGAAGTTTAAAAAGAAACATCCAAATGCATATTATGATGGTATTTTAAGGCATTCAGCTTTTCGTTTATATTAGCGCCAGAATGCCATGATTATTTCTATTCAAAAGAGATTGAATGGGCTATCCCATGGGAAATTGGACAGAATGTGATCTCATACTTTTTGAGAATTTTGAGAAGTATCAAAGTTTTATTACGCTGTAAATATTTTACGAAATTGAGAAAATTCGTTGGCGAAGTTTCAGCCCAGTAATGTTGTTTTGCAATAAATATTTCTTTTGAAACATTCGTAAATTTTGCGAAATTTGGTATAGAAGGGATATTTTGGAGGACCTTAAAGCTTAATTTAACTAAGTCATAAAGCTGATTTCTTTTCGATATGGTTGTTACGATATAAAGCGTATCTTTAAAGATATGTCAATAAAAGTTGAAAATATTCTCTATAACGCTGCACAGTGGGCTAGAATCGAAAAAAGCTGGCCAAAATTACGAAAACGCTTTTCTTGAGTGCGGGCTACGAAACTTCGCATGATTGATTTAGAATAAATCCTGCATAAAACTATGGAGGTCATTTACGTTGGATCCTTCGCATTAAATTAATACAGGGGGTCAAAGTTGACCAATTTTTGCGAAAATTTCCAGTTTCCGATTTTTCGCGAAATTCTTCATCTTCAAGTCGATTGTGAACCCAAACTAGGAAAATCATCGGGTAAAGTATGATGCCATACTATAAATATGTTCTTTGTCTTTCATAAGACTTGGTTTCAATGAGCTCTGTCGAATATGTATATACTTAACATTACAAAATAGCGGACCCTTACTTTGGAACAAATTTTTACCTAAAGCGAGGAAAATAGTAGATTGAGACACCGTGTGCCACGGAATTACTTACACCACGATAAGCTATGGACCATTCTTAACGGGAATCTGAAATGAAATCTTACCCTTATTTTCCCCAATAATATATAAATCGACTTTTCCAAAGGGCCAAATCCGCGAGGCTGAGCACCGTCCTCCGTTACGCTCTCGTGCTTTGAGAGGAACAACGAACCAATACGATTCTGATTCGTTTTTTGTAGATTTTAAGCATTAACATACATCGTACATACCTTAGATATCTATTCTTTTAAATTTTAATCGTAAGTTAATAGTTGCTCGAGATATATTTGTGATTTTGATATTTCTTCACTCTCACTCTATACAATACTGAAAATTTTCTTACAAAATCGATAGAAAAAGCTGCCACTATGTGTAATTTCATTAAAGTAATAGAAACATATTATGAAAGCATTGGAGTTATTATGAAAATGGTGGAACAACTCCTAATAACTCTTGCAAGAAAGTACGATGGAAATTTTGTTTGTTACATACGCGACTTCATTCCCAGTAACGTTATACTACTCACGATTTCTTCGGCGTATTGAAAAACAAGGGAAGAACATCACGACACTCGCCTCCCACCTGAAAAGGTAAACGTCGCTTTGCCCGCCACTTCCCAGCACACTCTTTGGTACTTCAACTTTCCAGCAATATTCCAACTAGTTGGCAGTAGAATCAAACCTACAACCAGTATGGTCGGGCGGGCGCCAGGTGTCGCTAACCAAGCAGGTTTGGGCCGTTAGACTTTGAACTAAGTTTCTGAAGGAGCCATGGGGAAAACATCGCGTTTTCATAGGGATATTGCAAAAGCCGTTTATTTACAATAATCTTTTGTGCGGAAACTCAGTTCCGTACCGAAGAAGTGGCTAATCTTGAATCGCAGATTGTAGTTGTCGCGTTGTGATCAGCGGAGGATCCGGCACAAGAATGAAAGAAAAGAGAGTGGGATCAGAGTAAAGAAAGAGTTATTAGTTCCTTCTGAATGTTTTTACATTTACATTTACATTTACATAAGGACCCTGCTAACCGCCACTGGCGCATGGCAGGGGGTGTGAAACACCGAAAACCTATCTACCTTTGACTGCCGTTGGCTTCTCTAATACTTCGCGGAAAAAATGACCAGAAATAACTATCTGTCCTGGCAACTATTTCCCTGTAACGCTTCGTCGTTTTGTCTCGAAGATCACGTATGCTACAAACTGGTATGACAATATCAACTACCTCCTCCCTGAGATCCGTAGTGATAAATTTATGAAAAAGCTTCCTACGGTAATCAAGTCTTCTATCACTAAGCGAATCCCAACCGAGGGATTCTATCATAGCTGAAACACTGCTGTCAAAACTGAAATCTCCCTTAACAAATCTAGCTGCCCTACGTTGAACCATCTCAAGGCTGGAAGTTAATCCCACTTCGTGCGGATCCCAAATCGCGCAGCAGTACTCAAGGAGAGGTCGAATTAGGGAGAAGTACGCTATTTCTTTTACTCTCCATGAGCAACCCCTAAGGATTCTACTAGCTAAACTTTGCATCCTATTCGCTTTACCTACTACGTTTTGAATATGCTCTTTAAAGGAAAAATTACTACTGAGCGCAATACCAAGATATTTATGATGCTTCACGAACTGCAACGGATATCCTGAAATATTATACGGCATGCGAGAAACATTAGCGGAACGTGTAAAATTCATGGCTACGCACTTCTTTACATTCAAATCTAACTGCCAATCCCTGCACCAACCAGAAATAAGATTCAGATCGTTCTGTAAGCAAACAATGTCATCTGCGCTTGTAATATCACTATAAATAACAGTATCATCTGCAAATAGCCTAACCTTACATCGAACATTATCCACCATATCGTTGATATAAATTAGGAACAGAAGAGGACCTAATACACTACCCTGCGGAACACCGGATGTGACGTAAACCTCATCAGAAAAAATTCCGTCCAACGCAACTCGCTGCGATCTGTTTCCTAGAAAACATTTTATCCACTCAATAACTTGCTGATTAATCCCATAAGCTATCAATTTATGAATTATTTTTACATGTGAAACTCTATCAAAAGCTTTTCTAAAATCTAAAAATATGGCATCCGTGCTAATACCCTTATCAGCAGCCTTAACTAAATCGTTCACAAAAAGGGCTAACTGGGTATCGCATGACCTACCCTTACGAAAACCGTGTTGACATTCACCAATTGCCCCCTTATCACCTAGAAAACGCATTATAGAACTGGCAATAATATGTTCAATTATCTTACAAAAAATTGACGTTAAGGATATGGGACGATAGTCTTCCGGTTTCGAGGAACGCCCTTTCTTAGGAATTGGGGTGATATGCGCTCTTTTCCACGACGTTGGTACAACGCCTTCATCCAACGTTTTCTTATAAAATACGACAAGATAGGGAGAAAGCTCGTCCGCCAGCGTAGTAATAACCAGCGAAGGTATACCTTCCGGTCCGGGCGCTTTCTTCTTGTCAACCTCTCTCAACAGCTTACCTATTCCATCCACTGACAACTCGATCGGCCCCATCTTTGAATCAACCCTGACAGAAAAATCGTTCGTACGTCCATTGTCTAAAGTAAAGCTTTCCTGGTAATGTCGATTAAGTAAGTTCGCTTTACCTACCGAATCACTAACTGTTAGTCCCTCATCATTAACAAGACTAGATACTGAAGACTGACCTCCACGAGATTCTCGGACGTATGACCAAAACTCCTTCTGGTCGCTTCCTAAAGACTCTAAAAGGGTTTTAGATCTATATTCCAGGAACTCATTCCGCGATTCCTCCTTAACCAATTTTCGTACCTCCGCGTATTTCTGACGCTCAATTTCAGAGTCACCTCCGATCTTCTCTAGCCTCTTCATCCGTGCGTGTAGAAACCTTTGCCTCCTATGCAACGCCCGCAATTTAGGTTTCATCCAACGTGGTTCCTTACGCTCCCTCACGGTTTTAATAGGGACGAACCTAGCTAAGCCTTCCTTAAGTATACGAAGGAACTCTATCCAGCTATCCTCAACGCTGTTACTACTCATAAAATTATAAAAGTCATCCCTGTTAACGTTGATATAATCCCTGAATTCCGAAAAATTCGCCTTACGAAACATATAAACCTGCCGGGGCGGCTTGAGTGATTTTACTATATCCGTTTTAATTACTGCAGTAATAATATCGTGGTCTGAAATTCCTTCTAGTATATTTATCTCATCAAAAAGGTGCGAATGAGACGTAGCTAGTAAGTCCAATACACTCCCACGACCTTCGCGAATCGTCCTCGTAACCTTCCTGTTAAGTTGATCTAAAGCATGGATCGTAAAAGTATCTATTAATTTCTGCGATATATTCTTCTCCCGACCTGAATATGAACTCGATAAATTATCCCAATTAATATGGGGAAGGTTGAAATCCCCTCCTACAACAATGATAGGATCCCTCATTTTCTTCCGGATGATCTCAAGAGATTCAGCTAGTTCCTGTAAACATTCAATGTTACTATCTGGGGGACGATAAAACGAACAAAAAAGTACCTTCCTTCCGTTCCGTCCAAAAACCGAAATCCATACCATTTCACTTGTACCGTTACCTAGAAAGTCGACGCGCTGACTCTTCAAAGATGCTTTTACAGCGATAAATACCCCTCCGCCTATCCTACAGAGTCTATCTTTACGATGTACAATAAAATCCGGAGGAAATATCTCACTCGATTCAACATCTTCGCTTAACCAACTTTCTGTTCCTATCACAATATCCGCGCAAGTGATTCTAGTGAGATTAAGAAATTCGGCCTGCTTATTCCTTATACTTCTGCAATTTACGACTATAACTTTCAAATTACTCTCGTTCCTCTTTAAAGAAGGGCATCTTCTCTCATCACATTTTGATTTGGCATAATTCTCTTTTCTAACGAAATTATGAGCTGGAATCGACTTTCTAAGCTCGCATAAACTTTCAATCACGTTATTGTGGGTGTCAGATCTAATACGCGAAATCTTATTACTCAATAGCCTACTGCTACAGACTAACCTAAAAAAACACCCACATCCCTAAACACCCTACCTGCTACCTTCTCCGCAGCCTCGGCTGTATAGTGAACCCCGGAACGGTCAAGGGGTACCCTACACGAATCAAGGACGTGGCACAGATCGACAAAGCCCACCCCTCTATCCCGACAGAAATCCCTCAGCCGACGGTTCAGACCAACCACCCTACTCCAAACCGTACGGCTTCGATCAATCCGGGGAACAATACTGCAAATGGAGAGCCCAATACTGACCCCAGATGACCCCCGGACACGTGCAACCTCAGAAATCAGGTCCTCAAATGAGTCCAAGATCTCCTCGGACCCACGAGCCGAAGCATCATTGGTGCCAACATGGGCCACCACATGCAGTGAGGAGCAACCCGTCTCCCCTACCGCCGCACTTAACTCCTTCGTCACCTGGGGCACCGTACCTCCGGGTATACACCTGGAGAACACCCGCTCCACAACACCCTCCCGGCGGGCCCTTCGCCGCAACGGAGACACCACACGCCGGACATTGGAGCTCCCTATTACCAACACTCCCCTCCCCCCCAAGCCCGCCTTCGACCCAGCCCCCACCTTGGCAACGGGCGAGTGCTCCAGCTCAAGGTCCGTCAACACCTCAAACCTATTGCTGGTGAGGATAGGTTCAGCCGAAGCATCCCCAGCACACTGCTTCCTCAGCACATCACCACGATCACCACGGCAGGCGACCACCTTCCACTCACCAGCTCTCCGAGAAGGGCAAGCAACGACCCGCGTGGATTCCTCCGCAGAGGAGCCATTAGGCTTGCCAAGTTTAGTGCTTCGGCTAGAAGCCGGAGCACGACAAGCTTTAGGGCTCTTAACGGAGGGAACCTCACGAACCGAAACCCGACCTGACCCAGCGAGCAAGGAGCGGAGGTCCGCAACTTCCCTCTCAAGGATCGCGACTCGAGACACAAGTGCCTGGTAGCCAGCGATCCTCAAGAGAGAACCCACGGGAGACCTCTGGGGAGCCATCCTATACTAACTTCCTAATTTAATAATTTAATAAGATAAGAATTAACTAGTACAAGCTGCTTAAAGATAAGGAACTGACTTCACACTTCGATTGCTAATGAAGTAATATGACCAAGCTAACTCTTTAATTGCTTTCGAATTAATTAAATTATCACACTACTTTAATAAACAAAAGGACTTAGAACACTGCACTAAATTCCTTGAGTACCTAGAACTGAGAAAGTATGTAAACAAGAACTCAGATATCGCGCGGCAAAAAAACAGCTGACAAACGTTTCGCGAGTACTCACTACTGTAAAACTGTAACACAAAGAAAATAATCAAAAATAATGCGTAAAGAACAACAAATGACACAGTAGTAAGAAAGAACAAATAAGTAGCTTATAACAAGACAAACTGAGATGAAAATTATACTTATCTGCCCAGAGAAACTAAACTATCGATGTAAATTCTCCAACGGTCTTCGCGCCAAACTTCCAATTCACTCAAACACTCGTATAAATCTAAAAACTTCACCGAACCACACAAAATTAACACTAAACTATAGCTTGATACTTTATACACACAATACAGTAGAACAACTTCTAAAATTAGAGGTTTTCCCCCAAAAATAAACACAAAATCTCGGAGCACTAAGGAGGAGGTCTTGACAGCTTGACAGCTGACGATCAAAAAAAAGGTCTGGCGGGTCGTACCCGATAGCTACCAGAGTTTTGAAATTTCTTTTACGTTAGTAGGAGCATTGGCTGCATCGAATGTTGAGAAGACAATAATTGCCAAAAGAGAATGGAAGCAGCTCATATTTCACGCTCAGTTGTGATGTATGTACTTGAGTCAGTGGAATTCGTCATAGCTTCTCCGACGAAATAAGGTAGTGACGAATCGATTACGATTACTTCCTAAGCATTGCCGTATGCTACTCGTAACACAGGCTACTTGTTCCTTACAGCGAGTTGGCATAAAAAGTATAGGACGCAATTTGTGACTCGTAAACGTCAAATAGATCGGGACATCCCTTAGTTAATCCATCGCATACGTTAAGAGCATCGCGAGCGATATCACGCTCGGTCTCCTGCGTTTTCTTCCGAAAAACCGAAAGGGAAATCTACATTTACGTAAATATCCCCATTTATGTGAATGTCCCGCAGTATGGAGTAGGGAGGGTGCGTGAAGTCCTTGGTTAACATCTGATCTATCTGATCTAAAACCCAATAAAATAAGGAAAGAGTAGCCAGAAGTAGCTAGCTATCTTTTCTTTATATGATCTCGCGAAATCTCTTTGATGTCTGGCCACGGAAATTGCGTTTGTCTGATACGGAAAAGAAGATGACTCGTATTTCATAACGTAAATCACTGCTCAAAAATTTTTACCAGTGTCCATAAAAGAATTTATATGAGTTATACATATATGAATATATTTTTTATCGAAACATTCAAAAAGTTAAAAGCAGCCCAATTCCCATGTCACGGAAAGGTTTCCGTTTATAATAAAACGTGGAAGTCATGATAAGCTATGTGTATATTTCTGTAAGCTTTTATTATATAATTTTCATACAGATCTTGTCAGAACCGAAAATCTATCTACATACGTACCCTGCAAGCCGCCTTTCGGTGTGTGGCAGGGGATGCAAGCACCATGACTCTACTTTCCTAGTCGATCATTTTCGCATAACGTTCTCAGAAAAAATGAATTCTTGAATCGACTGGTTCTATTCTATCTATATCGCGGTATCGGAACGGCCTATATAACAAGGAGGACGCATAATATCAGCTAATGTTATATTAACGTGAATCTAGCAATTTGATGTATGAACCTTAGTTTTATCCGTTGGAAGTAGATCTTAGGCGGAGGTGGTAGGGCTGTATTTTAACCCGACTAATAAAATATATTCATGCTTAAAACAAGAAAAAGTAAATACAAAACGCTTAGCGAGTGCTCGAATTTGCATAAGTTCCAGGCAACCAAAGAGACAAACCCCACACAGCAATTCCAAAGTAACCTCACAACACACTACGATGGAAGTTTAATTTTAATAGAAGCGACTTCGTCACCATTAATGACACACTACATATGTTTCCTTCAGCACCACAGCACAAGATCCGCCTATCCCCTTAGCAAATCTTGTATTCTCAACATTCGATGCAGCCAATGCTCCTACGGACGCAAGTTTGTTTCCATTAGAGGGTGTCCGCCATTCAGCGGTGAAGTAATTTTGTTTTGCAGTCGATATATACTGTCATCGTACAATTAATTTCCGCTTATCATCCTAACGTAAAAGAAATTTCAAAACTCTGGTAGCTATCGGGCATTACGACCCGCCAAACATTCAGAAGGAACTAATAATTCCTTTCTTTTCTCTGATCTCACTCTCTTTTCTTTCACTCTTGTGCCGGATCCTCCGCTGATCACAACGCGACAACTACAATCTGCGATTCAAGATTAGCCACTTCTTCGCTACGGAACTGAGTTTCCGCCCAAAGGATTCTTGCAAATAAACGGCTTTTGCAATATCCTTATAAAAACGCGTTTTTTTTTCCCATCGCTCCTTCAGAAACTTAGTTCAAAGTCGAACGGCCCAAACCTGCTTGGTTAGCGACACCTGGCGCCCGCCCGACCATACTGGTTGTAGGTTTGATTCTGCTGTCAACTAGTTGGAATATTGCGGGAAAGTTGAAGTACCGAAGAGTGTGCTGGGAAGTGGCGGGCGAAGCGACGTTTACCTTTTCAGGTGGGAGGCGAGTGCCGTGATGTTCTTCCTTTGTTTTTCAATACGCCGAAGAAATCGTAAATAGTTTCGTATTTTTGGCCAGCTTTTTTCGATTCTAGCCCACTGTGCGCTTTTTCAATTTGAAATGAATTATTTATCACAGTATGTTACCATTATGCATATTAATATGAATAACATCTTTCGAAAAATTTACTGACGTTTAATATGCATCAATGGTTTTCACTGTAACTTTCCTGTAGAGTTCTTCCGGAAGAATTTTTTGAGGCGCCAAATTGAACTCTCAGGGGAGTCATTCTTACACGGAAAATTTTTTCAAATATGATCTTTTTACCGACTAGGAAACTTTTAAATGATAATAATTTAATAAGCATTATTCTTAATAGATAGAAAATGCCCGAGCCAATTTCTCTGATTCAAAATTGTGATAATTTAGTAGATATATTTTTAAGAACTCAAAAATTTGTAAAATTTAAACCTGTATTTTTAAACCAGCGGTGGTCAGGAAATCCTTTCATACAAAATATTAATTAAAATAGCAATCCAATATGAAGAATCGCGGAAAAAGGCTCATTATTCGAGCTCACAGCTAACTAAGCGCTTTCAATACAATTTCAATGATAATAGCTCCCACGACATTCTTTAGAGGTTACTTTTCTGCCATTTGTATTTGCGTTGTGGGTGTAACTTAAACGTCGATCAGTGAAAAATAAATATTTAGACAACTGATTTATAAATGAGATGAATAACATACCTTTGAAATTGGTTGAAGGAGAGAATCTCCAGTGTAAAACCTCAGAAATGTAGAAGTGAGAGTCGGGGTGAAAGAAAACAGCGGCAAGGAGGCCTTTAAGATCTCATCATTTTGACACTTCTGAGTGCCAACGCATAGAAATATCACTTCCGAGTGAATGTGGGAGGTGAAAAATCATTAAATGACGTGAAAAACATTCAGAAAATTTGAAGCGAAGATTCCATGTGAATTCCAGTGGGCAAGAAGTAACCATATAAGCAAGAATTCCTTGCATTATGTAATAGCACAGTAGTGAGGTGTTAGAATAGGCAAACTGTGAATGGATAAAAAGCCTTTGACGAAGAGATTCAAATGGTTCACAAAAAGATGAGACCCTTTCAGACGTATGCAAATACGATATGGTCAATGCCTTTGATTTTCTGTTCTCGACGCTAACAAGATCTGGCGCTTTCATCACTCACTATGCTCATCCCAAGAGGGAGCACGAAATCTGTAGGAAAGCCTATTGGGAAGTCCTATTCAGAGTTTTGATTGGATACACCTTTTCTCAAGCTGCTAGATGAAAAGTCGCGGGTTCTTCATAAAAGTAACTCTCAAGAGAAAATGGGTTTTTTCCCGAATTTTCCCACGGAATCATTCAGGAGATAAATAAACCAGATCGCTCAAAGATGTAGAATTCGAAAGGCGAATGTCAAGAAAGATTCTTGAATATAATCCTATAATTATGTATGTAGTTTTGCATGAAGCTGTTATTAAGTAAACACATCGCCAAATTTTCTTTCGTTAACATCGAGAATGTGTGTCTTGTGTCACTCTTCGCTTATTTGCCGATATCGTACACGATAATTAAAAAAGTCTAGCTAAAATTCTTATCGATCCATTCCATATATTCCAACAAATATTCAGAATGCTGTTGGATGATAGTCTGAAGAAAAGTGATGTGCGTGTAAAGAAAGGGAAAAGTGTGAGAAAAGCTGTCGGTGTCAGAAGAGAAAAAAAAGAGAATGACCGGGAAAGATAAGTATGGAGGATTGTAGAGAACAAACAAATCTGATTCTTTCCGTGCCAGAAAAAGTCTGAAAGTTATGACGTTGTGAATCGGGATAACTTATTCACGCTATCAGGATATTACAGGAGGATACAATGGAGAAAGATATAATGCTTGTTAAACCAACCTATATAGGAACGAAAGGAAAAGCGCAAATCTATGATGATCTTATACACTTATTGATTTATTGATTGATATAATGTATATTTTTCAGTGGAAGAAATGAAAATTTTGGAGACATAATAACACACGGGTAATAAAGAAAGATATCCGATATCTAAAATTCTTATGATGAGAGCATGAAAGAAAACGCAGAAAATTTTGAAAAATGCAGGTATCAAATGAGGATGTATGACAGTGAATAAAAGAAAATATAAAATCAAGAGCCCAAGAGATATGATTTTAAGAATTTCCTCCTTTTTTATGGCCTTATGGACGACAACGAACTTTAATATCAAGGCGCATTCACCTCTTTTACGGAAAGAATCTAAGACATACATTCTTCAGGAGTTCTATTCATAGATCTAATTCCATAAATTATAATATTTTTCTTACATAAAGCGTGAGTTTCTGTTCATATAATAACATGTCCAAATGAGAAAAACATAAATTTTAACTGGATAGATGAACGGACCAAAGAATCTTTAAACGTTCTATAAAACCTTTTCTGGAGTATTACTAGTGTATTTCTTAATGGATTTCTTCCAAGTTGAGAAACGGGCAGTGAGAAACTACAAAATATACTCGCAGAATTCCTCAAGCCTATCATATTCAGACGTGTGATTTTAATGTGAACCTCAAACATGGCATGTATTTATCCCATCCATTTAATCGCGCATTTCTTCTCTCTTAAGTCATTGAGTTATGACTAAAGTATTTGCTTTGAACCTAAGGTATCCATATTTTAAAATAGCTAGTTATATTTTGGTTCTAAAACACCGCCCGCTTAAGCAAGAGAGATCAAACAGCACTTAAGTGTGTGCGTATTAAAATTCTCCTCTCTTTTTTATACATTATTCAAATTCCCGTAGAATGAATACGTGTTTACCTAGAGCATGGGTTCTCACCAACGGAACTCTGGAGAAGAATCTCATCTCGCCGAAAACACGGATACGACGATTAAGGACATCAACGGCAGAGAGATGCTTAACATCCGAGACCGAGCGTGGAACTTAAACGTTCGAAATTTTGAATGAAAAAGGGCGTGAGAGTGTGGGAGCGAACAAGGCTCTTCGGGAACACCTTTCAACGGCAACTCCTTTAACTTCGACGGCGCTCCCTTTCACATGAGCGCGCTCTTGAATTATGTGGTTCGCGCCGGTTATGCCTAAACCCTTCATTTGGAAAAACGTGTGAGATAAACGGCCGAGAAGTGTGGGGGAATCTCGGTTCGCCACGGAGATGGGATTATATTCAATCCCAAAGTTGCCGTTCCCATTTGTCCGACGTTTCTAATTGCGGGATGGGAATCGGTTGGATAAAGATAGGCGGTCATTATCGGAGGACACTTTGCTTTCCCTTCGTTCAGGCCATCTGCGCGGAAATTTATGGTCGATACCCCATTCGTTGGAAGTGCTCCACAAACTGCGGAGATCTTAAATTTACCCTCTTTCCGTAGCGGGACTTGCAAGTGCGCGAGACTTCTCGGAACGGATTCATCTCCTCTGAGGGTATCCTCGGAAAAATTGAGGCAAATGAGAGTCTGTGGTCTAACGTTTTAAATTGAGATTCATGGACAGAGCTTGATCCCCTGAAATTTACGCAGGAACAGGTCTTTTGACCTGCAGTTGGGAATTTTTTCGATGACATCACATTGCTGATCTATGGTGTTTCTTCAACTGAAAACATTTTCCTCGAACTCTGAAATCCAGTTGTAATTTATGTGTTTCATTTCCTTACTTTAAAGGGAATGTTTACTCACATGCTTTTAACTGGAGGAATTGCGTCTCCAGTACCATCCTTTTCGCTCGGCGAAGGAATTTATCTATCATAACGCGTCATTAATACTTTTCCAGCCGCCGTTTTACCGTGATATTTTACGTACCCCATTTAAGGGGCAACATTTTATTCTATGCTATCAAAGATGAAGACAATAAATTTTGTTCAGATTTGCATTTAGATTAAATGGTGCAAAATACTTTAAAGACGAGATTGAAATATTCCATTTCCTTGAAATGTGAAATAAGCTGCTAAACCGAGAGGAGATGTACATTTTTATGTGCACAATTCTATAAATAAAGGGGTGACACTTTTAAAAATTACGGAAAAAGATTTGATATTTTACTACACTGAGGATTTCGATGCTCTCGAATTCTTTGACGAAAGGCATGACCTTATAGAAACGGCGTATTCAAGATAAATCTCTTACTAACTTTATTACATTCTTAAAATTTATGAAGATATTCTTTGCCAGAGATGATAATATCGCATTGAACGCCTTTCCCAGTAAGGGTGGTGTAGCAAATATTTATTACTGGGAAGATATTTTCGAGATAGCGAGTCCTAATATTTACATTGAAAAAATATGAGATGAGAAGAAAAATGATAAAAGAACTAAATAACTTAGAGTTGCTGGTGTTCTTTACAAAAATCTATACAAATTCTAAATCGTGAACAGTGCAGTATTTTATTATAGCTGATGCAGTATAATTTTTATTAAAGAATAAACAAATTAATTTCGACAACTAACTTTTGAACACTTAGTAATTTACATCCACGATCCAAGAATTAACTAATGCTGAGCTAGGCTAACATATCAGAAAATATTTTTCCATAAGTCGATTTTCCTTCTTATTGAACGGAAAAAGTAGATTTTATCGAAACAAAAAATTTAAGGAGAAACGATACTAACGTTGGCAGCTTCGAAAACAAAGAATGTATTTTTTCCGTTTAGAAGGACTAGGGTGAAAGCTTAATAATACCACAAGATTCAGCCTTTAATTTTGTCACACCTACAGTATTAGAGAGGATGGATTTCTCCTAAATATTTGTTTTTTTTTCCTTTAGATTTATAAAATGCTTAAAATATTAAATTTTAGGTTGGGTAAACAGTCTACATAGAAAAAAATTATTAGTTTATTCCGCACTGAATTCCTCCTGGGGCCAACTACGTAGTACACAGTAGAAATTAGGATGCAGCAAGATAATCCCGTAAATCTTAATCATCATTAACAAATGACAATTTCTACTGGAAGCAAACGTTACGTAATCTTAGGCGGTTTCCCTTTAACGACTTGAGCAGCGGAGAAAATTCCGGTGGCGTCTATGCGAAAATGGCTCATAATTGTAGACCTTGAGACTTGCCGACGTCTACTTAAGAGCCAGATAAATTATTTTTAATGGCGGAGGTGGAGGATGAAATAGATCCGCTAGAGATGGAGTGAATTTTAATCGCTGTGATCTCAAGATATTGCGCACCTCAGAGATCGCTGAGATTAGTGGTTTGTGATAGGAGACCATTACATCATTGAAATATAAAGTTTGCTACAAGAAAATCTGATGGATACGAATAAAATATAGCGGAATTTCAATTAATGACTGAAATCGTGGGGATAATCATTATTTTCCATTTATATTTTTAAGGATTGACATAAACATGCGAAAGAACTGGAAATACTTGAGTCGTGTGATGATACAAGAATTGCTATCTATAACAATAAAACTTGATTGCATTAATATTCCTCTTAAAACGTTTTAGTTACGACCATTTTACACTTTGCAGTGCACATGACGGGTGTTATGTATCTTGATATGATTAACAAAAGAGACGAAAGGCTACAAGTGTAGTTGTATTGACAGACACCATAAATATGTACTCCCTGAGATCTTGTCGCCATATTTCTATAGTATGTGATCTACTATTAGATCATAAAATTGCCAGGATTAAAATTAGGGATTAAAAAACTTTTCCAGCTATTAGTATGAAGGCTATACAAGAAGTGAAAAATTGTGACTTGGCCGGGACTTGAACCCGGGCCTCCCACTTTCCGGGCAGGTATTCTGTATAGGTATTCTTCACTTCTTGTATAGCCTTGGGTTAGTCGCACAACTTAATGTGCAAAGTAAAAATTACATTTCCATCGTTTATATTAGTATGAAGTTTAGCTGCAGAGTCAAAACCCAGCCTAAGATAATTGATTGATAACAGTTTATCGGTATCTTACGATAAATTAACTGAAATAATATTCGATGGTTTATGGTAAATAAGGTAGCAATAGAAATGATAAATTGATTGATTAATTTATCAATGAGTTAACTAATTGAATCTGTGTAGCCTGTACAATTGAAAAACAAACAATATGAAGTTAGTTTCAATTTCGTGCGGCCGAAATTTTGGCCTTATATTTAGGCAAAAATATAATTTTTATTAAAAATATTATTTTACAATTCTGTTTAAATGAGAGAAATCCTGCTTTTATCCTCAAGGTAGAGATTTGATTCTGATTCATTAAGGAAGATTCCCGTAAAGCAGCGCTATCAGAACGTTCGAATGAATCCCACGACTCGATTTCAGGAGCTACTCCTGTAGTATTTTCTTCACTTTACGACCAAAGCTTTCGTTGCTTAATTTCATGATCTCGCTCTAAACCCGATCAGACAGCATCCCAAAAAGGGGAAAGGGATCCCAATCAACGAACCCGATAATTTGATTCAAAACAAAGAAATCATTAGAGGATACAGAAACCCACGTCTTTGAAGATAGAATAATATTCTTCGTCGTACTAACAAGTTCGTTTCGAGCGTTCCTGACTTTGAAGTTATGTTTATTCCTAGGCAAGGCAATTAATAATATCTTAATCCGAGAGTAAACATCGTTTGAATAGGATAATATTATCTTCCTCTTTTTGAAGGTCGCTACTAAAGATGCATGATATATTACGGAAGCTATCTCCTCTGATCGTTTTCTCCTTCACATCAACCGCTCTCGCCACTCCCGTTTTCTTTGCTTTTCCCGCCCACGACTGAGCAAGAGCTCTCATTTGAAATTGTAATACGGTTTTGCGCCCCTAACGTCCACTTTAACAGTTCTTCCGCGGCCGTCCACTTCCTTTACGCGACGGCAGCGCTATTACTCGTTCCATGGATGGGGTAGGAAGTTCTACATCACCAAGGCGATTCTATCAGTTTCAGTTGTCTTTACCATCGGTTCCCTCGTTAAATTTTATTTTCAATGTCAGTTGCATGAGACAGGGCTAATTTTCCTTCGTTGAGGCTTGAGGAGATTGTTGGTTAAGCTATTGAGTAGATTGAAATCTCCATAAGAAATGCTAAAGCAAATCCGTTGGTCGTAGCAGAACATATAGTTTACGCTGAATATATTGATGAATCAAGCGAATGTGACAGGCGTCGAAGTTTCCAATCTTTTCTGCGCCGCTTATACACTAATCCCCAATATTTTAGATTTATTAATGACTGACTCAGGAATAGAAAACTGTCCATCTCACACTCCTAAAATAGCTCAATCACTTAACTGTATTCACATCTTTAGGATACCATTATATTCATTAATTGACAATGGTGTAATCTGGAATACTTCCACTGGTTTACTTCTCTCGTCGATCTACCCAAAACCTAGATATCTAAACACTATTAATCACTTCTTTAGTTTTCTCTATTCTCTCTCTCACAGACATGATTTTGATGAAACTTATTGGAATTTCCGATTTCTAAACTTTTGATGAAACTTATTCAAAAGAGAAGCGAGAAGTAAGCCGCATTCATAATTTGAAATAAATAATCATATACTTGTATAGGACAGTATTATTCAACTCGCAGCCCTTCCTTACAGTCAATGGCTGATTTTTAATAGTTAAAAAAAATTTTAAAAGTTTAATAAAACTTTTCGTCATTTAATTTGGTGACTGTAGTATGTACAGAGAACTAAATTTTGGTTAGACCATTACAGATGATGAGCAATCATACAAAGAGTAAATATCAAGTCCAAGAATAACTAACTTACGATGATGTGGGATCGGAGTAAACTCAGCATATATAGGTTTGGGCTTTAAACTCGAGTTTTTTTTCACAGCCGTTTTTCCTGAAATTCACAATGTTCGAGAAGTAATCAAAATTCTAATTTGCTCTAAACTACATTATCTACGACATCCGAAGTCTTTAAAGGAACTGATGAGGTCTTTTATTTACATGCAGGAACACCCTTATCTGTTTAATCACGTCTTCACTCTTACTCGAATATCCCCGTAAATGCCACTCTCTTGTAGGTGAGTATATAAACAGTATATGACCTGCCTACTCGACCACAAAGAAATCCAGGTATATGCATTACATCGAATCATGTCCGAAAGTTGAGCTTCGCCCAAATAAATTTCATGAAATATCTCATAAACTTGTGGGTGAGGTATGGGTAAACTAAGGATGGCCAAGTTCAACATTGTGAGTATATGAGGAAACAATGGGTAATTTGCATCGCTATGATCCGATACGGGCTTATATCAAGACCTCATCGAATGCGTATGGAGAAAGAGGCAGAAATTTGGGGTTTGGCGTTTATGTTTACGGAGGGTTGAATTGAGGCGATGTCACGACCGGCGGAGTTGCGAGAGAGGGCGAAAGAGGCACGCGTGACCAATGGGCGCGACTTCGTGACTGAGGATGAGTAAAAAGTACGCGGCGGTCATCACTGAGAGTCTTACGCTCAAGTATAAGAAGACGCAATGACCGTGAGAGAATTCGAACGGAAATTACACCGATCTTCTCGAGATTCTCTAAAGTTTGAGTTCACCGACCCCATCTGGCGAGAATAAAAATGCCATAGATCAAGTTCTTGGTAATTAATTTTAGAATTAGAATTTTGTTATAGAATTAAATAGGTAGAATTTTGTTATACTTTCAGCATATTGAATGACTTTTTTGGCGGATGTAAAATTGTCATAAGAATTGAAAATTTACTTTTGTTTCGATAAGACGAAATGATATTCTATTTAAATATCTAAAAAATACTAGGGAAAATAAGTGATGCTTTAACAGCTTAAAAGCTTTAACAGCTTAATAGCTTTAACAGCTTAATAGCTTTAACAGCTTAATAGCTTTAACTTGAACAAGTCGATTTAAGAACTTATTCTTTCCGCGAACAATACGCGTTAGTAATAGTCTAAAAAAGTAGCTCAATCGATTGGTGTTTACACCCCCTGCCACACGCCGAAAGGCGGCTTGCAGGGTATTCATGTAGATGTAGATGTAGAGCATATTCCAGAGAATAACTTAAAGAAATCATTCACTGGAATTTGTAAAAATTTACTTTGAAAAAAATATCATATAAACGAGATGGCCAAACTGATTCAAAGTGTAATATTAAAAGCCAATTCTAATAAAGCATTTGCTTTTTGGTGGTTTATCGGAGTAGATTTTCAGTATTAATAAATACTGAGGAGTGAAATCGTTTACACCAAATGAACGCTTAGGAGATTCAGTTTATGCTGTATATTTGCTCTATACTCGCATAAAAGCCCTAAATTTTCATGGAAGAATAAAAAGAACGATACTGTGGAACCATTCTAAAATGTTACTTCGACAAAAATTACTCTGAGTCAGGTTAAATAAATTATAAAGAAATCATTTATTTGCTAGGAAGCCTGATATAAATATAATTCAGCGTTATTTTGAACACTTCAAACATCCCGCAAAAATGGAACTCGCATTGCTATACTGCCCCTGACATCAAACAACGGCATTAACTAAGATTCTTTATTCGTACCAACTAAATTCTTCCACTAAGCGATAGCCTGATATCTGATTAATAGGACAATATACGTCCTAAACGTTTGGTCTGAATGTTAAGCGGCTTTAAGCTTGTTAAGTAAGGTGACGCCGTTGAAAAATGTTCCTTTCTGACCGAAGTTAGTTTGCGTCTGCGGTAGAGATCTGGACCACCTTTTCCATAGTGTCGGACGTCGATTACCGAGAATCGAGTTTTGCAGGCAGCTGTCGCTCGGGATCGAATGACGGCGAATCTGAAGGCCAATATCGACTGCGATGGAAAAAGAATTTGTTACTCATTCCCCTTAGGTACATTTTTGCGGGAGTGTAGAAAAAATATACTATCCCGAATGATTCCTTCGCTCGTGTATTTTCAAAGCGAATGGAAATTTATAGCGTAGGATATCCTCCGTAATTCTCGCAACTTCCGTGCTCTCCTATAGTTACCAGCCACGAGGTGATGGAACATTGTGGTCGTTTAGTTTTGATCAAAAGTATCTTATATCAGAAACTTCTACGTGAGGCATATCATTTCTAAAACTTTATTCTCTAAAAGGATAGTTATGGTGGGGTGTCCTGTTATTCGAATCGCAAGGCGTGGTGCTTTTTTTTTTATTTATCCTAGCTCCTAAGGAAGATCCTTCCGGTAATTTTATTTCAGGAATCAGGTCTGAACAGTAACTGAAACTGGTTAAATCAAATATGACTTCATCGTAAATAAATACAATTTATAACTCGTTCTCGTTTCGCTCTGTGTGGTCTGCTGGACTAAAGAAAGCATCGTAACGAGAACTGTCATGCGGGAAAAATATACTCTCACGCATACACAATTCTTAGGCTAAATATTTCCTTATGTCCATCTAGAGTTATCCACCCTTCTGGGTAACATTCTTGCCGTATTTAAATAATCTATATTCAAAATAAATTAAACGTTAGTAAATACATACATTTCCATCGTATTTTCTTAAATGCGGTGGGATCCATGGATTTTCCGTTTTACAAAAATCATTTTGAAATCCATTCTCTATGAAAAAACAAGACCCAAAATGAAGAAACCTTTCTCTAACACTAAAAAAAAACAATGCTCACAGTTTTGAGAAAAATATTGGTTTTCTTTTTGTACTAATAGGGAGATATATTATCATTTCTCATAATTATCATGAAGCAACCAGCTATACGTGAAAAAATCTCATGCAGTTAGGCTTACCTTTTACGCGCTTATATTTTATTTTCGCTGAAATATTTAAATCTACCACAAATGAATGTATGTAATATATTAATGTTTATAATGTATATTTTTTTAGTACTGAAACTAATTACGGAAAACCTATTGCTGTTCTTTCATTATATATTGAAATTCTTGAGTATTTGGATTGCAGTGGCTTTTTGACCAACCGTAGCGAAAGAATAAAGGAACAAAATAACTCGATCTGTTGATTAATGGTAGAAATCTACATCAAAGATGCCAATAAATTTCCCGCTTGCGAACTGCAATTCAATCGCGCATAGTTTCTTATTTCTGTCATAGGATTTCTTCTTACATATTTCAATACTTGTTAATGAACCAAAACCTCATACAGCGATAATTTCAAAGCAAGATCGGAAGACTACTGAAGTAAAATTACTCGTTTATCTAGACAACCATTTACCACATTTCCTTCAGCACTATTAACAGCAACTTTTCCCTATAATTTTGAATGAGATATTTAATTTCTAGTCACTAAGTGAAATTCATGGGTGGTTTTCAACTTTAGAAACACGGAATCCCTGCACTTAATACTTCGCATGACTTGAAAGACGGGTTTTTTATTTAGGACTCTAAATTTTTATTGCTTCAGCTCGAAAAGGCTATTTTCCGCGGGTTATAGGTCAGCCACAGTTTTAATTTCTGAGAATATCACGTCGTTTTGAAGGAATTTCCGGTTCGGAATTGAAAGAAGATAATTTAAAAGGTGATTGAAACGTGTAATTGCTTCCACGAAAAAGTTATCAAGGTGTTTAGTAGAGCGAAGGCCCTTTTTTATAAGTTTGAGATTCCGAAGACGTCGATAGATCCAAAAATTGACAAAAAATAATGAAAAATATACAGACATAAGTAAAAAAATAAAAACTGAAAATTTAATCGATTCAATTCCTATATTTAATATAAGGTAAAGCCTTAAAGCCTTAAAGGTAAAGAAGGTAAAGCCTGTGAATCTGTGAAGTTTTAAAAAAATTAAAATTTAATACTCGAAAATTTTAAAATCTGAGTTGTATCCATCTTGTTGAGTACCTTCATATAGCGATTTCCCCGTAAAAATAGACCGCGAAGGTATAAATATCACTGAACTATAATGCCGTTACATGTTACCCTAATATATTTTAGCAAATAAAAAAGTAGAAAATTTAATGACCTTATACATGACTCCTTTCATAGCATCTAAAAGGAGTGGCCTAGATATACACATGCTATTCATCACCATTTATACCTCAGTAATTTTAATATTTCCACAGCTCAAAACGTACCCGAGACAAAAGTAAAGAAGTATTTTACTCTATTCTGTACTGCAAGACAAATGAAAAACTTCACCGAGATAGGCAGCATGCCTTAATGGGCAGAAGAAAATTTTATTACGGAAAGCAAATGAACAGGAGCGTGACCCATGGATGAGGTCTTTTCACGACTCTTACTCCATTGAACGCCATTAAAATTCTCAACTGACTTACTCAGAGGTCACGTCTAAAACTAACACCAGTTGACCATGATTTCAAGGGAATGTGAGACAATGAAAAGTTTTTATTCAATTTCATCGATAAAAGTTGTATTGGCGGCTCATCGCCTCAATTTAATGGCGGAAGAAAGGAAGAGATACATACTATATGTAATAATAAATAAGAAAATATCAAAATATCAAAATATCATCATTATTGAATTAATGTGATTTATAATGTAAAACGACAGTTCTCAAGTCATAGCAAACTAAGATTTTATTCCAAAGGTGACGTCATAGTTAACCGTAATAAATATTCTCCTTTCCTGGTTAGTTCTCATGCCAGCAAAGTAGCAGCATTATTTTCTTGGTAAAAATCAACACCGGAAAATAAATGGTCAAAATAATTCAAGGAATTCAAATGAGAAAATATTACACCAATTAGATCAAACGCTGAAAGTGGAATTTTCTTAGAATAATTCACATACTGTGAAGTTTCGAAAGATAGAAAATATACTGAGAATGTAAAAGTTATGTGCTAATAAATTATCATTAGCTTATGTCGGTTGAAAGAAATATAAAGTAAACAAATTCCAAGCACTTATCAATTCTGAGATATCTTTGACGTAAATATCAATCTTGATTCAACAACAAACTCTACGATTCAACCTATGAACTACGATTCATCTAGAATCTATATAATCTCCCTTATCTAGAGTAAAATCAACGGATTTAATAGTATTTTCATTGAAAATGTTATGATCACATAATTGATACATCAGAAATTCTCGAGTTATGGGAATTTTTTTCAAAAACAAGGTTAATTGCTTGACTAAGTGAAGCGTCAAAGATATCCTTGATAGATAAATCTGTCATCGCGTTCTAATGGCATCATTCTTGCTTGTAAAGCTCTTCCGTGTCGGAAGAGCTTTACAAGGAATGTCGGAAAGAATAGTCATAGTGAAGGGAATTTTCCTAATAAAGGAAATTTGTGTTTAGAGGGCCAATTTATCGACATGAAATATATTAACCCTGAAATTCACAGAAGCCTTATTGCATTAATGCTGCTGTTTAGTAAGAAAAATTACTTTTTCAAATGCATTAGAATGGTCATTGAATATAATTTCATAGTAAATAATAAAAAGCACAATTTTCTGGATGGAATCTTACGCTTTTACGCCCCCTCGAATAAAGAATTTTGCTACTGAAGCTCTATTTTCGACACAATTAAAAATAGATTAATTGTAATAAATTTCCCGTAGAATTGTTATCCTTTCGCCAGGGAAAATGTGGTAGAATAATTTTGGAAAAGTATTTCAGTCATCATCATTTTGCAAATTTTAGTTAGCAGGAATGTTCGATATGGTACAGAGCTGGAGGAGAAGTAAATGGTAAAAAGAAGAGTTTTAGAGGATCATCCTTCAATACATGTGCAATATTTAAATTTATTGACGAACATATAAATGAGGGCTTTATTTTTAAATCCACAAAATAGTAAATATTATGGCATGATAGAGGATTGCTCTATTATCTATGACTATGAAATGAATATCACTCTCCCGAAATTGCTATACTATATCTGGTATCCTTCATTCCTAAGCTGTTTATTATTGTTGAATTTTCTAAACCTTGTCACAAATTAAAGTGATCTATGAAGTTGGAATTCTATTACTTCCTGAGGATCGAGCTCCACTCAGCTTAACAGTCCAATTTACTCAATTTTCATTTTCATACATAGAAGAGCAAACCACTAAATGGGTAAACGTATTTAATGCAACAGAACTTCAGTGAAGACTTTTCATTGCTAGAAACGAGTAGAAGAAGGACCTTATTGACCTGAGTGAGAGAGTAAAAAATCGTTTGATCAGTTTAAGGATGAGATCATGAAGTAAAAGCGTCTCTTAAAAAACAGCAGTGAATGAGACGGTACACAAAAAGTCTTAAACGTAACAAGGTTGAGGAGAAAGCACTTCGTGTGCCGAGCGGTCTCCTTTGTTTTCGCTTGTTATCGATAAGTGCCTCATTAAGACCAACTCTCTCACCTCCTTTCTACTACTGAATCTGATCGCTTCGGAACTGGTAATTTTCCCTTCTGTTTTCTTTCGCGGGTCAACACGAACTGCGCATTAACGGGATAAAAATGCACCATTTTGTAGCGCAGTAAACAATCTTTTCTTTTTTAGTTTCCTTGTTTTAGTTTGGAAGTGGAATCCGGAAATGATTTCCGGCGATAGGATTTACTTCATTAAGTTACTTGCTGCCGCTAAGATGATTAGCGGTTTCGCAGCATCTTGGTCTAACTCATTTCTAGCTTAGCAATGCAGGTTAGTTCATCGTTATAGAGGTCTTCCCTGGCCAAATTTTCTAATCCTCACCCAGACCGGACTCTTCATAAGTGAACCTAAACCCGGGCTGATTGATCGCATCGTATTTTAGTCCCAAAACCCTATTAAGAAATCGATCCAGGTTAAGCCCGACTAGTGTGCGTTAGATTGTAATACGTTAAAATCGTTTTTCATCTATTGATTTGTTTTATTAATAAAATCAATCACATTCCAACAAATAAAATTCGATTCCAATTATCCTTAGAACATTACTATAATAAACTTCCTAAAATTTCGAGAAGACGAGAAGTTAATAAAAGTCTGAAAGATGAAGAGTAAATTTCTAGTTTTCCAGTAAAGTTTTATTTCCAGTGCAAATCATAAAATATATCAAAACGTTATCGAAAATACAATAAGAAGCAAAAATATCAAAACAAATGTACTCATCAAAGGATAGTGGTGAAAAATGAAAATGAATTGAATAACATTTTGTTTTTAAAACATTTAAGTCCCGATATTATGTATTTAGTGTTGATAGATAGATAGACCCTTTATTGGCGAGGTTAGGCCCGTGTGGGCCTCTCTTCCACCTAACCTCGTATGTCGATAATATATACAGTTACATAAGTAATATGGACAAACACAAAAGGAAAGAGTAGAGTGTGGGAAAAAAATCTTTGCAACAGAAGGTTGACAAAGAAAAAACCCACGTTGCGGGAAAACACCCACAGAGAAGGGGGTGAAAAAACCCGCGAAAACACAGTAATAAAAAAGGTAAAAATATCAATACAATACATGAACAAAAAAAATATAAATAGTGTTGGGATGATATTATATGAATCAGGCCCGAACCCGACCCAAACCGACCGAAGATGTATGTACTCTCTCTCCGACTCGAGCTCGTGCAGAACTCTACATCATTATCAGCGGACACCCTCTTTTACAATATGCGTTCCTCTTTCTCGGCTGCTCCTAGAAGTTTCATTAGATAAGCACTGATGACAGAATTAATATTTTTTTGGTAGGATAATGGTCTTTATAACTAAGTCGACTTTGTTTTGAAGAGTCTGCAGTTCGGCTTGTGATGTATCATGAATTGTGGTCGAAAGAAAAGGGAACGAGAAAGTTTGGGAAGAAGAAACGATTTTTACTGAAGAAAATAAAAGTATGCAGAAGAAACTGGTTGGACAAGTATTGAGAGGGGAAGAAATGACAAAGAGAGTAATTGAAGGTAAAATGTAGAGGAAAAACGATGGAGAGGACAAAGACAAAAGTAATTGAAGAAAATTAATATGCTCAAGTGTAACGCCGTGGAATTGTACATACAGAGCTTTCATTTCTTCTTCAACATGAAAGTAATTGAATACCTGGAAAGGAGGGAAAATTATTAAGAAATAAAGGAAGTGGAGTTGAACGGATGATTTTATGCAAGTTTCCCTTCCGAGATATCTAAGACTCCTATGCAAAAGATATGAAACGATTTACGAAGTAGGTATTTTTAAACCATAAAGAAGCATTAGCTATTACGACTTATACGAAGCATGTTTTCCTAATGCTGAGAATCCAAAGGAATGATTCCAGTGGATTATTACTTGACAGAGAAATAGATGAAAATATTGCATTAAACTGTTCATAAGCCTGGCGTGATATTCCTTTTATATACGTTTGAATATAAATTACGCAAAGGCTATCTCAACCATGACAGTTTCCAACAAACTATTTTATGTGACACTTTTAACATTGCTAAGAAATATATAAATTAATCTTGGCAAATACTTGATTGATTTTAATTAAGTTCAGCTATAAATCTCGTGAAGTAATTCCGTTAAAAGCATACTGATGTATAACGGCAGATTAATTAACTAAAATGATCAAAGAGAGACATTCCGCACCTGAATCATTAATTATTTTACTGTAAAAACGATAATAAAAAGACATAAACCTGAAAGGTCTTCATAAATATTTGTTTGTGTCTGTACGTCAAAATGACGTAATTAATATAAAATGTCGATCTGGATGCTTCCATCGGCGAGTTAAAAAGGGTAACAGATGACTGATCGACGACATTTATATCTACAAGTAATAAATTGATTGACTTTCCGTCGGAAAACATCTCAGCAGCAGTTCTGTTGAATTTAAAAATGCTCGCTACACTTTTCTGTTTCACCAGTAAACATACATTTTCTACTACTTCTGTCAACGGTGGTATAAACAATATCCTTCTTTCTTTAACACATCGCTTTCCTGCTTTGCTTTGACATATTATCTACATGATAGTGAAGACATCTTGCATTTTTCTGTCACATTCAATTATATTCTTGATTTGATCATATTCGGACTCATTAAAACTTGGGAAATTTTATTTGGCTACCTCAAGATTTCACAGGCTGCTTTCAAATGTTTACTTAGATTAGATATTACCCATAAACGATGTATAAAGATTCAGACTATACGTTTGCTAACAACCTCTTTCATTCACAATATTCATCAATGTTTTCCAGATTTTATATATTTCTTAAGCCTGCTTATAAATCTTATCCTTAATGTCTTTTAAATCATCAGATTTCGTTGAATTACACATTACTGTATCACATTCAGCTATACTACCTGATTTATTCAAATTACATGATTCGTAATATTTTTCAATTAAAAATCCTCGATGTCTCGAAAAAGCCCCACATTTGCTACAATCAATATATTTCTGACATTCTATTGAGAGAAGGATTATTATTATTATTATTCGACTCTTTTATTAGGCGAGGTTAGGCCCGAGTGGGCATCTCTTTCTCCTAAATGAAATGAATAATTTATGTAAGTCAGGAATGAAGGGTGAAAAAGTGCACTCTAAATTGGCGCATCCTTAATTTTGGGTGTTCTACAAAATGTTATCAACAATTGCGTCTTCCAAGTTTATTTCTCAAGATTAAGTCTCACATCTTCCATTTTTAAATTTTTAACAGTGTGAAAGGAAGCAATGTTTAGGTCGCAATTTATTCTTTAAAGTAGGAAAATATTCGGTGAGAATATACGTATAAGAACAATATTCAACGTTAAAAGCTGTAATTATGATTTTCAATTAATTTTAACATATAAAGGTCCTATTGGAAGCGAAATTTCGGGCACATCAGCTCTAAATGAAAACCATTTAACAAATGTATGAACCTAACTCAGGGGTGAGGAGGTGATATAGCAAAAAATGCATCAAACCACCTCTAGGCAAGAGAAAATTTCTCTTACGACAACTTTATTTGCCACCCACATACAATATGTAAGAAACATCCTGTTGTGGAGGGTGGTTCTTACCTAAGAGCGCAATTACGTGCGGAATTTCCAAGGTTTCCCTCCCTTCCCTAAACCCCCGCGAAACTGTCTTTGGCTTTTAGCGTAATCACATATCGGACCGAGAGAATGGACATGGGGAAGGAGTGACCATTCCTCCTCCTTAATGGTCCCCAAGAAAAATGCCGTCGTCCACCCTTTCATCCACAAAAGCATTGCGCTCGAACAATGAGTCCTTGCAGCATTAGAAGAGAGTCCTCCACTTCTTCGGATCTCCCACGGAGAAAAACTGCAGGAATGCATCGCACGCCCTCAAAAAGGATACGTGCACATTTCCTTTGCGGTACATCTCTTTGGCCAGCCAAACCCACTTTGTTTTTATTTTCCGTTGCTTTGTCTCAGGGTTTGCCTTCGAATGCATGATTTCCAGACGTCGCCCCGGGGCTCTTGAATGAGTCAGTGGAGGCGAGGCCGTGAATCCGAGGGCCTTAAAAGATCACTTATCCGAAATTACCTTCGACGCAAAGGTTACTCAGGGGAGAGCAAAAACTTCGATTCAGTGCACGTGGAGAGATAATTTTCTCGTGTGGGAGTTGTTGTGTATGATGCCGTTTGCACACATGTATTCGTAAGGGATGGGAATGGATTTGAAGGTGAATTTCGTGAGAGTTACGATCAGATTCACGGGCAAATGCTCTCGGCGTCTTAAGATTTTGAATATGCTAATTAGCTAATGGCGAGGTCTCCCTTGGGTTATCTTTGAAAGCGAATCGGCATTTCCGGTCTCATTCGAGCGTTGAAATCACAAAGTACTTTATAATTGGTCAGTCGGGATGAAAGGTTCTAGAAAGGTGTTCATTCATAAAAACATTCTCAGCTATTCTATTTATTAATTTCCAATCGCTGTGCAAATCTTCGCTTATTGAGAGGATTGAAATAAATATAAAAATAAACGAAGCATTAAATACCTTAGATTGCATAACTCGTTGAGGGAATGAGCAATATGAGGAGATTATAATCGACGAAATGTACGGAGTGAGTTAAAGAACAGGAAAATATAGTAGGGTCCTTAAAGGGAAATATCTTTTTATGGCGTTGGGACGTTTAGCCCAAGGGTAACGAAAATTCAGTATCAGACACCCATCAAATGGGTATCTTAAGGTGGGTGTAAAAAAACAGATGTGACTTGAGCAGAAATTTATAGATATTTTAAAGAATTAAAGGGCGAAATACTCCACATTAATGAGAGAGACGCGAGAGCAAAGTTAGAAACTAGAAAGGGAATCATATAAAAGGAGGACTTACGATGAATGAAATAAATAACAACAGGATCAGATGTATATCTGGGCGTTTCTTTAGTGAAACAGATTACAACATATCAAGACACGGTATATTACACAGTACAGAAAATGTGTGCAGTAGCGTAAACGGGAAAAGATTCAGAGGAAGTTGTAACATAAATTTGTGGCCCAAAATTAATTGTATGTTATTGGGACCGAATCCAACCAAATACAACATTTCCATGTGCAAAGTAGTACATACAACATAGAGAAGAGGAAGCGTATAACTAATGCATTAAAATTCCAGCAAAATGCGGCTGATTGACTTGAGAGACTAAATATTAAAAATGCAATTTTTTTAAGTCATGTGCATACAAGAGCTAACAAATTCCACAGTTAAAATAAAAACTCTTGGAGGGTTAAAAATGTATAAACCTCCACTCTTCCGGAGGCGTAGGCTCGAAAGTTTCCTTGGGTAAATTGTTTCATTCCGTCATTTCCCAATTCAGATTTATGTCGTGGAGAGATTAGCAACATAGCGACATAGATGCTAAGGGATATAATAAATATCCTAAGTATATTTTCCGTAGGACACAATTATTCGTTACGCAACTGTCCGGTATTACTATCAGCTGACCATCAACTATAGCTTCCTTTTCCAAACGTCGAATAGTCGACTAAACATTAAGCTTCACCTCCAGAATCCTTTCCTTATATAAGATGTCGATCGATCACATTCACATTTGTTCCATCCTTTAATTCATTTTCCCCTTCACCATTCCACTTTCGCGACCTTTTTTGCCTCATTAACCCCATCAACACATTCGTCCTATCTGAAGGAAGAGTCAAGGTCCATCAGGGACGTCCTTGGACTGACGTCATCTCCGGACTTTTTTGCGAGGGTTTGGCTCCTTTTATTTCCTCCGATCGTCCTCTTTCGGCACACACAGAAGGAAATCGGCAAGAGGGATGGGGTGGCTTCCTCAACGAAAACCCTCCCCTTCACCCAGAGGGAGACCACCTGTGGATTGCCAGATAGCTATATAACACGATTCTTTCTTTCTCTTTGAGGCGAGATTTTTTCTCTTATTTGTCGAAACGGGTTTTGTCGGGCGGATGGCCGCGGGGAAGGGAAATGCCTCCGCGGGAGGAGACGGCGAGGTGCCCGAATTACTGTAACCGTGATTAGCTCAAGTTGATGGCGGAGAATGCTGAAGAGGCAGCTGCGGACGAATGCGGGAGGAATAAAGAATTATCGAGTGGCTTGATATGTTCACTGAGTGACCACTCCACAGGGATACTGCAGATATCAAAACATTGTCGAAGTAAAACCACACACACATACGAAAGCTATTGTGTACGCTTATGTGGAAAACGTAGCCGTTAATAAAACTGTGAAAACTTCCCCGAGGAAATCTTCAAGGGATATTATGATTCCTTATGAAAAGGATCGTATTTTGTTAGAATTATGATGAATACATTAAGGGTAATAAGATATCAGATTAGTGGCTCAAAGTACGTCCTCACTGAAAGTAGATGATCCTTGATTAATTACCTTCCATGAGGATAACATAAGCCACCAATTTGATTTATTATTAACGTTCATGTATTCATTAATTGACCTCATTAGAATATGAATATGATCTTTTGTTATGTAGCTTTATTATGTAAACTGAAATTAGGTTATGAAGGATAAATTAGGCCAGTTGATTAATTAAGCACATCAAGCCAGGATTATAGTTATAGGTAGACATCATTGGTAAGGAAAATTTTAAAGCAAATTAAAGAATAAAGTTTGAGTCGTTATTGGACAAATTCATAAATTTTAATCCTAAATTCCATGACAATTTTAACATTACTAGAACGTAAATTTAATGCTTTAAATAGTTACTATATTTCTTCTTTTTTTATATAGCTATAACTAAGTAGATAAGTAGGAATGGAAAGGAATCCAGAATATTTTAAAGTATTAAAATTATCTTTAAATATACATAGATAATTTTTTAATTGTATGAATTCTTTCACACAATTATTTAATTACAAAGAATCTCTTGTTAGAGCTCTACTTTGGTCTTTAGTCTCTACGATGGACAGTAGGACAATGTGAGGCATTGAATGCTACAATTTTGAGGTATTATCTAACAAAGGCCATTACTTCCAATCAACAAGTCGAGAACTATGTCACCACTATGCTAATATTGATTAGTGAAAACTTCCATCAGACAAACTAGGATAATTTACACCTTCTTAGGTAACCTAGTTAACTAGTTAAAGCCTAGACGAACGTTAATTTTGTTAATCAAAAAATGAAGACCTAAAGACACCTTTCTTTCTGAATGTTCGACGGGTTCTCCAAATGAGATTCTCGGATTTGAAAGACATTTCGATTCGCCCCTTTTACAAATGCTCATCACGAACGACCGATACCGTATTTGTGAAATTTCGTACGAAAACCCCTAACGGTATCTAAATCTTTCACATAGTAGAGAAAGTGTAACTGTCGGTGAAAACCCAAACATGGTCCATAGTAACAAAAAACGAAGTTCGGCATAAAGACAAAGGCTTGAGACAGGCGATGTTTCATTCAACAGGATGACCAAAATTCCCGAAAATGTATTTGTCGATTTTTTAAATGGGATATTGGAACGTGTGAATTCTTTGGGAGCTGAAGGATACAAAACAAACGTAGTATACAAGACATACAGCATTCGTGCATAGGGACATATCAAATAACTGTTGACATTTTTGAGAATTTCGAAATACTTGCAATTAAACATGAACCTGTCATGGGAAGGCTGAGATGAGATCCAAGCCTTGAAAAAGCTATTAGGTTAATAGAAAATCATTAGGAAAGGTAGCATGGATCACATTTACATGCTTCTCATATAAGTGGGATACATCCGGATACAAAAGTCCAGTTTTAGTATTGCGCCGATTTTGTTTTATCTTTCATTTAGAAAAAAAATGGCAATGTAATATGCGGTTTGGAGTTGGCAAAGCTATACTCAACAAAAAGAGACAACTGGAATTTACTCGAAAAGAGCATAAATAAGAGTAGCATGAAAATAAATAAAATAAAACATAAATAATCGCCAAATTAGGAATTCACCAGAAGTCCCCAATTTCAGCATTAGTATAGTATAGGTTTAAGGCAATTCCAGCAAGTATAGGTTTAGGGAGAGCCGGTATAATATTTATAAGGGGTGCAGTATAGCAGCTACTTATGAATAACTAAGAATTTTCGGTAAATCAAAGGAAGCTGGATATTGCTTCGGAGAATATTTATTGCGAACTTATATAAGGTTAGTAATAAATTACAATTCCATCATGGAATATATAAGTAATTACTATATGATAGATATTAATTTTCATGTGGTATATTTATTTTGATTATTGATAAGAAATGCAAATCTAATATATAAAAAAGAAATTTCAAGAAGTTGAACTTCTTACTAAGAGTATTTAATAATCACCCAACAAACCTAGAGGTTAAGGCATCTAAGAATATCAAAAACAACTATTGAAGAAAAATCTGAAAATGTTTTTACCAAATTCCGGGTGAGGATGTATCTGAACTCTTACATTTCGTCCTTGAATGGTAAGCTTAAAGAGTCTTTAATTAGAAGAACGGAAACGCAATACTCAAGAACGACTTCGAATTCCCCTAAAAAAAGTTGACCCTGTAAATTTCTTTTCAGACACTCCGGTCATTCAGTGGTATTCGGTGTACTCGAGGTAATCAGTCTCATTCCGTTTAATTTTATTTCGCACGCATTCCATTTTTACGGATCTGTTTTTATCATGACAACCATCTGTTTTCTCAATTAAAATTTACGAATTATTTTTAAAATAAAATGAAGTTGTAACGCAATTCACTCAACTGTTTTCGCACTATTACTACTCTACTTTTCCGTAGGGTCAATGGCCATATTTTCCCTCATTCAGCTTAATAATTTCCTACCAATTTGTCGCTCATTCAGTCGGCATGTCTTTCAGAAACTGAAATAAAACATGTGTTAATAAAAATGCCGAAAAGAATATTTGCGACTGGAAAAGCAAAGTAAATATTTGTAAGTTTGAAAAGGCACAAGGGCCTACGTTGGAAGGATAGATGAATATCTTTAGAAATAGTCATTTGATCCTTGAAACCATAGCACTAAAAGCTTCCGCGACTCAAGCAAAACTACAGTTATGATGGAAAATAGGCAATTACGTTCAGAAAATAGAAACAGAATCTTTAAAATAGTTATGATTGGCCGAAAAAGGGACCAAGCTGCGAGTTCCCGAAAGCCTTTAGTAAATGATATGGAAAACGGACTAAGAATATGCAGATGAATAGACACAGCGAATGCCGTAAACATTTGGAGAAATGGGTGGGCTTCTGTAAGATTATACGGTAAAAACTCTCGTGTGAAAACTTTAATTCCTTTTGCGGAAAATTTCTACCGTTTAACAACACATGAATTGTATGTTTGATAACTAAAACACAGAATTGTCCAAATTATTTCAGCCATATATCCTGCTCCTTAAGCGAAATTATCTTACGTATCTTCGTCATTTTCATATTATTAAGACTATTGTTTATTTCGTCATTTTCTCTAAGTTTACTTGAAAACAATTACATTTATCGTCATATCCTATGAATTCACTTGTCCTAACGATGAATCACTTTTGAATAAGATTTAATCTATAAGTAATATTTGTTTAAATTATATAAATTATATGTTGATGATATCTATAATAGTCTATTTGATAATAATCTTAGAATACGTAAATCGTAAATTTGTATTTTCTTTTTCATTCATGAGTCAATTTTGACTCCACTCTACCGAATACGTAACAGTTTAAGTTGCATTCGTTTAAAGGTTAGCTTAGCACGAAAAGTGCTCAGAATAAAACTAAAAATTAACGTACGTGGAAGAAGTATGACAAGACGATTACCCGAATTATTCAATAGAAGATCCGGGTTCAAGTTTTCGCGTCCTTTAGGTAATTTAAAGAAATCTTGCAGGATCAATGGTGAGGTGACCCTCTTGCTTCCGTCGAGGATACACAACTCTGTAGTAAATTGCGATAAATCCTACACTATGAATTTAGACTAACCAATGTAATTTTCTAGCTATTTTGCAATTTCGCTTTGTTTCCGTTTCTCTCGTAATAAGTTCGCTAAGTTTTTTCATTGCATCCCCAAAACCGTCTCGCTTCTGAGCCTCATTCCATTAACGTCTCATTCCTTTACAACCGTGGGATTTCACTTGCTATCTCAAACAATTGGAATGTCGTCCGTGGAAGGATCGCGCTAAGATTTTTTGCGAATACTTCTGAATTTTCCCCATCTTTAATGAATACCGCGAATGCCGTCCGAATAAGAGAAGGTTATAAACACTTATTCCGTATCCTTGGATACCGATATTAATTTTTATAACTCTGCCCAATTCAAGGAAAATACAGATATGGCAAAATAAAATAAAGAGAACTCCAGACTATCTCTGGGCGGATTCTCCGTTTTTGGATTATCTGTACGTCATACTTTACTATTTCTTGATATTTCCCGTGGTATTAATAACAATGATGTATTTCGCGTTCGTATACAAGGAAGACTTACTAAGATCTTATCATACTCTTCATATTCACCTTATAAAATGTAATTATTTTCCTTATTTACAACTAATGACTAGAGAGATCCGCATGCAGGTACAGAAAACCCTAAATGAATTTATGATACAAACGAAAATAACCGACTATGTGCGCAAATGGTGATAAGTGGTTAATTTTCGTAAATTATGAATATTAAATAAATAAAAGTAAAAGTTTGGTGTTTTCTGATTATATGTGTTTCCTCTCCCAATCATCAGTCCGTATATTTTAGAGTTCACTGTGGTTACATGACGAGAATTGAGACAGTTCATTGTTTTGTTTAGACCGAAAAAGTCTTAATTTCCAAAATTACTTAAAGAAGGGAAGATAATAATATTGGTATCATATTGGAGTACTCTGGGGAAATCCTAAAGAGTTCACAGCCGAGAAAAAGCGCCGAGACTGGGTATCAAAACGCGGATCTCCCGACTTAGTGACAGATGCTCTGAGCAATTGAGCTATCTCAGAGATCATTCCATCCTCTATCTCGGGAAGATGGAAAACTGCGGCTCGTATTCCAGTCTTTTCCACGTCCGCTTACCCTTTGGGATTACTTTATGTAAACGAATCTTTATTTCTCCGTATGAATGTTGCGCTAGGATAATTACGATGTCAGCCGAGTAAGAAAAACTTAAACCAGAGTATTTACTGTTTAATTCTTGAAATAAGCATACCACGTTCTTTCCATTCTTCTGCCATGCACTTAAAACTGGACGGATTCTTACCGACTGATTTTCTTTGAGGAGATGATCTGCATAGTATTGTTTCAGAAAATAAGGGTTAGCGAGTAAAGAAAGAGACAGTTGTGTAATTTTATGCCAGTAGAAAAACTCGTATCGTCTCAGGATCTAAGTTGGAAAACGAGAAAGAGGGAAAGAATGAGAGAAAGATCCAAGAAAAGCCGACAGCTTCCACGTTCCTCTACGGCGTTATATTTAAAAGAATAAGAGGTTCATGATTTTAAGATACCGAATCGCATAACGTATATGGCCAATCAATGGAGAAGAAATTACATAAGGAACCTCGGAAGTCTTGGAACCGCGAAACCGTTGCAACGCGTTGTGTGGAATATAATTCTACGGTTTTCATGGAAAATTATTTTACGCTTTTTACTACCGTTAATATCCCATTACCAATTATCTACCCTATAAGTATTATCAGCTTTATATCATCATTTAATTAATTACATGCGCAAGAAAATAATTAAATTTAGAGTTATTCTCCTGAATGCATAAAAATTCTTGCAGAGTAAAAAGGTAATCGTGAAGTAATTGGGAAAATGTTTTCACGACATTGAAATTCATGTAATCACAATCGTTTCTAAATGAATTAAAACGCAAGAAAGTTTGAAACAATCAAGGTGATTCTAAACTTGGTATCAACCAATTCCGCAAAAATCCAAGTAAAGGATTAAAGGAACTCCGATTAAAATACTCATATTAAAACAAATAGAAAGCTTGTTTGACTTGAACTATGGTCTCTTCAAATAAATAACCTTTTAACAATATAAATAGTGCCATTAAAATAAGGCGGGTTGAATGGTATGCAGAAGTACAGATATATCTCTTACGAACAAAAGAGAAAGGCAAAACAATTTCACGTATTAACGATTTAAGTGCCAAAGATGAACAATGCTAATATCCTTGAGTTTTGCAAGGTTACGATGAGATCATGGAAATATATATATAAATGGCTGAGGGCACAAAAATGCAAATAATTCGTCGAACAGTCGGGAAACTCGTAAAAAATTCCGATGGTTGCAGGAAGTGATTTGAATCCGATCCAAATCGTCTTACTTCTGCCTTTCAGAAGAGGATTGGAAAGTGTATTTATTCAGAAATTTGCAATACTTAATTCCGCAAATAATGATGTAATATTACATACCATACCATCTATATCAATATCAGTGATTGCTAAACGTTAATGTCGATCCATAAGTATTATTATAATTAAATATTATTGTAATGTTGGAACATATTTCGGTTAAAAAAATTCCTCATTATTATAATGTTCCCTTTTCTATGATCCATTTCTATAAACCATGTTAATCCTTAATTGAAAGTAAATAAAGTAAAGATAGATTATCAAATAATTATTTAAATCTATCATATTATCTAAGAAAATTATTAGCAAAATTCAAGAAACTTCTGATAAAGCTTTGATATGATAAAGAAAATGCCATTGAATTTCATAGAAATATACATGGAAGTTCTATTAAATTATTTCACTGTACATAAAATATTTCTAACATAATTGTCTGGGCTCTAGAAAATTTTACTGAACACAGGCATAATTCTGAATTGAAGAATCTCTATTGTTTAAACCATGGTTTCACGAAGTCATAACAAAGTTAAATGCATGGCTTATTTATCCCTATGTTTCTACGCAAGGGATGAATAAACCCTAAAAATCCTATCTGCTATTTAAATGTTTAGTGATTGTATTATTAAGTTTGAATCCATCATGAGTTTGATGAGAAACCTAAAATAGTGTAACGGGAGAACAAATTAGCTCTAATTTACGAGTTTTCTCTTATTTCCTTATTACCTTCCACGTAAAAATATTGTGATTGCTCCTAATTCATCTCCGTTTTATGACGGACCGAGTATAACAATCCAAATACCTTACGATATATAAGTATATCCAACAAATCATATTTCATATCGACTAATTATACTTTTATATAAGGCTGTGTAGCAATTATAAATTCCATACTCATAATTTTTCGACTTCCTCAAACATGTTTTCTGCATATACGTTATTGCTCATGAAATGAGCGTAAAAGATTTTACTGCTCAATCTTTCATCTCAGATATATCCATGAGCCTCTTCAAGTGAAGTATTTAAACGATAAATTCTTGTCCAGCATTACTCTTTTTTGTGCGTAAGCAGCATCCTAATGTCTTAATTTCAAGCTTCAGCGGAGGTAGCATAAAAGAAGAAAAGAGACGCCTGATACTGGACAATCTCTTTCGTCTTTCTGCAGAAAAACGGAATGACCTACGCAGCAAATGGTTAAATGACGAGTTAATCATTTTTACCGTGACCGTTTTACAAAATCAAATCTCGAAAAATGGACAAGGAATGCAATGGTGTCAAAGGGATTCAAGAAAAATTATGCATACTTGCTCAGTTCCTGCAGCTGTATCTTGATGATTGGATATTTTGCATTTGTCTTTTGATACTAAAAGGCCGCAATGAATGCCCAAAAATGTCACATTTAGTCTGAATGCCGCAGGTTCTATTTCACCCACTTCTGATCTAGACTCTTTCTTAGAGCTTATGCTTATGTGTTGTGTACATATTTTCGTATAAGTAAAATGGACTGTCCAATAGGCAGACTCTGAAGGTTGCCTATACCATAGGGACCATAATTTATTCCGCTTTTATTGCCATTTTAAATATAAGCCATGAAAATATATATCATCCACATACATTGATATAAAATATAGACCTGGAATCTCGATTCTAAAAACATTTCATGCATACAAAATAGGCAATTTTTAGCTTTTGATATTCCTCAGTTTTTGCGACGATTGGCAGTCTGTCTGATAGTATAAAACCGAAGGAGGAATTCTAAGGCTCCGTCTAATGCATGCTTCGTTTATGGAGAAAGATGTCGGCCTTGAGGTAATTTAACGAGCAAAAAAGAGGGGACAATGCGATATATACATATATCTCTCTCTAAAACGTCGAGATAAAGGGGAGGCATAGAGCAAGGCCACAATAAAATCCCTCAGCAGAAGGTAAGAGTGATTGGTAAGGGGCAAAAAAGATTGAAATGAGAAGGATGAGGCGCAAAAAGCTTACAATGTCACTGAATGTCTGAATTGTACTACGAGGAAGCTGTTGACTACTCATTGGAAATCTTTTTCAGATTTCTGTTTTAGGATGCGTAGTTAAAAATTAATTGCTCATGACGTTATGAGCTCGTAGCTCGTACACTGAGCTACGAATATTTATAGAATTTTAAATCGACTTATTATCTCAATCGGTGAAATTAGTTTAAATATACGAATATAAAAATGATTCTAAATGTATTATATGATTTAATGAATTTTAATTTGAGTTAGATGGAAATGAAATTACAAGGAAAATATTACCTTATGCTGAAATCGTAAGAATTGTATCCTTTACCTTAAAATATGTATGATTTCAAACATGAAAAAGTTTTGCTGTTAGTTTGTGGAACTTATCTAATATTGATCAGGCTGAATCTAATGATTGAGATTTTTAAAAATAAATATTCCTAAAACGCCAATAGATATAACTGGATATTGGAAAATTGTAACTCATAATCGACTTAAAATTGTAATTTTTTACTCCATTAAAATCTTCGGCATAGGTCTCCATCAATATAGTAAATGAATTTTTAGTTTCTATCGATATGATTGTTTGATCGGTGAACGAAAGATGGTATCCCTAAGCCGCAGCCCTCCTGTTCTGTGGCAACAGTAGCCTTAAGGCGAAACTGGCCAAGAAGATTAACTGCATCAGTCATATTTTCAATGAAATGATTGATTTTTACTTGATGCTATATATGGTGTTCCTGCAACCACATACTAACGAATAGACAGGATGGAGGAAAATCCACCTTTTATTTACTGTGTCTGTCTATCATGGCTATCATTTTGGTCACTCCAAATTCTAGCTCAGGAGGAGAAGCAAGGGGAGATTACCTCACTCCTCATCTTACCTGGTACTCCTCATTCCCTCTCCAATGGTTTTGGCAGCTAAAGGAGGGGATTGCTTGACAGATCGACAATATATATGGTATTTTAATTTAAAGTAGTAATTATAAGTAAGATTTTACAACATTTCCACCGTCTGACCACATTCTGACCAACTGGTATTCACTTAGTACAAAGTAAACATAGAGGCAAATATATGCGAAGGAGGAACGGTTTTTGAATAATTGGCTGTGGGTAGATTATTGAAAAGATCGAGAAAATAGAAGAGTTTATGGATCACTTTGGTTGTAGCGGTACTGGTGGGAGCGGTAGCGAAAAGGCCGTTTCACAGGTGGCTTTGAGAAAGAGGTTCCGGGCCCAGGTGGCCACGGCGGCCCTTCAAGTGGACGGTCGTTATAAAAAATACTTTTATTCGCTTCACCATTTGATTCATTTCTCTTTCGCCGCCTCCCACTCCCGCCAATATTTCCTTGACCGCTCTCCACGTGGGTTCCAGACGATGTAACCTCAGGGAAATCCCCAGAGGCGCGTAGTGGAAATAACAAAATGCTTTATGTCAGCCGCTCGACCTATATTATCTCAGTGAGTTCGTTTCGGAATGCGGATCGGAGGTATTCCGAGTAAAAAGGTGGAAGAGCAAAGGAACTGCAATCTGTGAAATAAGAGTCATTAGCATAGGCCATCGAAGTAATCTTTGCGGCATTCAAGCTTTAATTTTTATCAACCGGAAACGCTTTATCTTGCTTTAGCAAGCCGAAAATGCCGCTATATTTAAGGATGTAGTCATTGCTTTCTCGGTTTGGATTAGATGTTGAGTATCGAGGATTATCAACGCACATCTCGCAAATCCAATATGTATATCGAGTTATACCTGGTTGTTGATAGATGCTAGACCGAATGCTTACTGTTCTTGTTCGTTGATATGCTTCTGGGAAACAGAATGAGCTTGATTTCTTCGAATATGCAACACAGATATGTATTAGCAACGAAATATAGGACTGAGTTACAGAGTGTTAGTAAAATGCAAAACGAACGGAAGTCGACTGCAGCGGATTTGGTTGAGGTTGTCTTCGAAACGAAAGTTCGAATTATCTACCGTATTTGAAAAATGAAAACTTTTGTGAATTGTGATATATTTACAGACTTATATAAAATAAGTTGCTATCTTACAATAAGATATGGTTGCCCCAGTACTAATGTTCGATTTATAGGATAATGCATATTGAAATCTTTCGTGATGGGATAAATGATTTTAACGGTAATCAAGGTAACTACTAAACATAATAAGCACAATAGATTAATAATAATCAACGCAAATAGTTACAAACGCAAAGAGAGTGAGAAGCCTAAGGTAACAGCTATTCACAAAATCTTGTCATTTACTTTTGTACGCCTTGCTAATAGCTATGATACTATGAAATTTACTCATGTATGAATGTTAATAAGCAATGGTATCCATTTGGTCTACTCTTTGTTGAATTATATGTAATTTATTATTTATAAGTTCAATGATCTACGTATTTGTCATTCTAGTATTAATTCATTTCTAATATCTGGCTCATCGAGGAAAGCAAACTATCTTACCCTTCATTTAACCCAGTGAGCCTCATTCCCTCTCGAGAAAATGTTTTCTTTTTTTAGAAGATGTAAAATTTGTGCAATAATCGTCTTTAACTATGAAGCAGCTTTAACTATTTTTACCAGCGGAATAAGATCATCCATTTAGATTCTCCTTGGGTCGACCTAAGGATAGATTAACCACAATTTCAACGCATAAGTCAACTGAGCCAGCAAATCTTTTCTTACACGATCCAAACAAACCTCTATTATTGATGCACGTGCGCATATTTTCGTAATGATGAAGCCGTCATAAGTTCTCTCGTACGATTCTTAAAAAGTGTGAAGACTTGCGCATGCCTTTAATTCTACGATGTAATCCCTACTCACGTCTCAATTCACGCAGGGCGTCGAGAGCCTAGAAATGGTCGATTGGGAAAGAAAGTCATCAAGCGTAGAAAAAAGAACCCATCGAGACAGAACAATGCGCGGAACTATGTTTCATCTATGATAGATAGTCTGTCGGGGGAGAGATTGATGCCTATTGCATCATCTGGCTAGAAACGGAAAGGAGCCGAAAAATCGTCGCAGATTACGGTTATGGATGCTAGCTAGATCATCCATCGATCTGATTCATGTGCATTGATATTGTCCAAAAGTCTAAAGGAACCAAACGAGACGGAACGAATTGAGAAGCTAGAAATGGCGCTGTCGAAGAAAGGAGTGGTCTCTGAGAATAGGAAGCATTTTCATCCGCCTAGTCAGCGCGGAGGAACGGAATTAATAAACGTCGTCGTGGGAATTCTAAAATGGGAAGAGGCGAGGTCCTAGAGAGAGCGAGTGGGGGAGAGGTAGAGGAAATGGGAGAGAATATGTATATGCAATGTGGAGAAAAGGGAAAGAAGAATCGTAGTTGTCAACAGTTATATTTGGAGGTCCTAGATGTACGAACTTCCTAATTAGACGCGGTTTGCATATCCGAAAGTTCGTAATTCGAAACACGATTTCTTTCGTTTTTGATCGTATGTACCTTAAGAAAAGTTTCTTAGTTCCTTTTCTGGTCCATGAATGAAGCAATTATAGCCAAAAATACGAATAAAAGGGACTAAACTCAACTTCCTTAAAGGATAATGTAAATAATGTAGCGAACATGAGCATTTTGTAACCATACGCTTTTTGGATATTTTTTCATCCCAACCCAAAAATGGTGTAAAAGATACCAAAAGATGTAAAATACAAAATGACCTGGCAAAAAGGACGATAAAATTATACTGTTAGTTATTTTTACGAGATATTTAAGTTAATGACATTTTTTTGAAAATTCGCATGGATTTTAATGAAAGATTTACTCTTTACTTTTTCCAAGTGATGTGTAGGATTGACGAGAAAAATATTAAGTTTTGGAGTCGATGGTGTTACATTTTTAAATAGGAATTTTTTCACCAAATTTTACTAGTAAAAGCTATGAAAATTAATATTAATAAATTTACGCTGTCATTTAGTTTTAGTAATCTTAAGTTAGTCCGGCATCTCGAAATAAATATGCAAGCGAGAATCAAGTAATCATTTTTAATTTGTAAATAACTGACAGATAGTTATAATGAGTTAACATTGTTTAATTAGGCAATAAAAATTTATTTAGCTGAACAGTACAAGTATAAAATTTATATGAATTTATGTGCTGCTCTTTTTTCTGTGAGATGTTTGATCAGACTACCTTAAATGAAAATAGTTCTCCATTGCTGTCGTTGTTAAATAAATCCCTCTGCTATATAAAATCCAATGCCAACTTCTCCAGGAAATGATATCGATTGACAGCAAACATGCCGCGTAATAGATCGCATTGATGTAATTAGTGCTCCATGAATCGGTGTGAGATCATTAGTGAGATAGACGCAATTCTACGAGGCGAAACTTTCCGCTCCATTGAAAACTGAAAAATTCAAGGACAGCTTTCTTTATCGTTAGAATACCGATCACGAGTTGGATAACCTTGTAAAATAGGTCGTTGGGTCACTATCCACGGGTTATATTCTCCAAGATTTGGAGGGATACGAGAAAACAGACATTCCATGAGGTTGGCTGAGCTGACTAGTCTTGGCGGAAAATTCTACCTTAATTCTACGACTAATAACCTACTCTACTCTACCTTAATTCTTCTTCTATATAACCCTCAAAATCCTGATATTTTGCTAACGAAAACCAAAAAATATTTATAAAGTTAATTTCTATATATTATTGTATATATAAAACGTTTTTATACTGCTTTCCAGTTTTCCAGTCAGTGTGGTACCTGAAAACTGCAGTTTAAAATTTCATACGTAAATTATGACGCATAATTTTATCCGTCGAATATTTTCGTGGAATAAAGAATAAAGGAAATAAGCTGTTTCCGAAATGTGGATTAAAAAATAGAATTTGATTCCCTCATAAGACTTCAATACTGATCAGATAAACAAGAGCGCAGAATACAAGTAGAGTGTATGTGATTAGACACTTTTCCGGTATATATCCCGTATTTTTATCTCTCCTACCGAGCGCCGAAAATGCTTTTTGATAGAAGCGCCAGCATAAATATTTAGAGCAAAAGTTGTGTATTAAGATGTGTTATATCTAAATGTATTGCTTTCTCTATCTAAGAAAAATGCAGAAAATATTCCTCAGGTTATGTACAGGATTTTTCATCCCAGACGCCCTTTCGTTCATCTGATTTTGCACAACTGTCCACCGGACACCCTGAGCATGAGAACAGTGCTTGCGGACTCAATGGAATTCAGATGTATGAATAAAAATGATTTATGTGCGGAATAAGGTAAGAATATTGAGTGATTAGTTTCATGTACGTGTCTCGGAGACCACTACACACATACTACTGAAAACCTTCATGTCTGTCGAACATACCATCTCAAATGATACGGAAATCATTTACTTTTACAGCTCAAAGTCGAAGAACAGGCAATCAAAACCCATCTCGCAACAGTTTACGCGAATGTTTCCGCTTGTAAATACGCGCTAACGTTTTAAACCTTTCCGAGGGTACCAGTAAGTACTTACTTTCGTGAATGATGCTTTCTACGGAATGGGAAACCATAATGCTTTACGACATCATTTATCGTGAAGGGAGATTTAAATATTCAGTGGGATCCACGCGTGGTTCTATCACCACCTCTGAAAACTCATGTATTTATTCACTTGAGCATCCTTCCAATAAAGCTTTAAGGAGGATATAAATCTATCCTAAATCGAATCTCCGTAAATTATAGAGAATTGTCGATTGTGACATCTATCCCGTATACTAGTCTTACTGTAGGATTCTTCATGTTTGCTGCATGTATTTCTTTTTACTTCGTAAGGAAGGTTTTTGAAATTCCAACACACAGCAGCTTCCAAGTGCCAACAATGATGCACAAGAGTCATACCCAAACGGGCGACTAGAATGTTAACGTAGAGTTTACAGTCGGAATAAGAATTGCTATATGGATCGTGAAGAATTCACATTTCTAGTGACAGAGTTCATATAGCATTCACACTACTGATGCATGAGTCATGGATCATTAATTCCTTGACGAGAGATTTCAATTTTTATGGCTATTCCCCTCTATCTTGGCTATCGCTTCATGAGAAGACGATGGGTGGAATTATCCATGGTTATATGCCTGGCAAATATTTTCTATACGATTCGAAAAAATCGGTATGTTTCAGCTTGATTCGGGGCCGATGAATTATTAAAGCAAATTTAACTTCTTTTATCCAGAAAAATATTAGCCCAGCATCTTAATAAGAAAATTCGTTATATAATCAAAGCCTTTCTTAGATAACTTCCTTTTTCGAACATTGGTAATGGAAAAAATGAAAGCAAGAAACTACAGTCGGTGGCACTAGGTTACGCTATAATAGCAACTTGAAATCTATAATGTAAGAAATATACAGTGCAGTCAGCAGATCAAGAGAAATTCAATCCTAAAAGTGATAAATATAACAATATTAGTAGTACTGGAAAAGTTTGAATTAATAAAATACAAAATCATTCACTATAATCTTTCTCGAAGTGAACAAACATACATTAACTTCGTAGGAAATTATAAAATAGCAGCTTTTTATGAATTTAACGAGATGCTACGTGAATAAGAGCTTGAAGGCCTAAAAATTGAATGAAATTTTATCATATAACCATAATAAATGAAGGCTCAAACTTTGGCACTGCCTTTCAAAATCACGGCGGGTCTACTCCTGAAATACATATATTTCATAACAGACCTTGATTGATTCTGACATAATAGCTGTCCTACATAAGTGATAAGCTTATACCTGTATTTAATATCACCATAAAAGTTTCCTTCTATCGTTTTCAATTAATTTTCTATTTACATCAACAACGTTCAAAGCCTTTCTGCTTTATGCCGCATTTTATCAAAAAATAATACAGTGATAAATGGCAATGATGCATTTAAATACTAAAGGAAACCTCCCATAAAACTCTCCATTTTGTTTCTTAAAATGAGAAAGAAATTGAAAGGGAATCAAGTCAGGAGAAGATTACAGCTATTCGGATAAGAGCTAGAATTCACCGGTGGAGAATTTCTATTTAGCTGCAGTAAATTTTCCTGTTACTATGCAGATGAGGTGTTTGATAGTCAATTTTTTCATCATCCTCTAAATACCCGTTGTGACGCTGTTTATTTTTCGTTTCAGGCCGGTCCAACGCAACCTGTTATTTTCCCTATAGCCCAATTTTCTATAAACCTACATTCCCACGTTCAGCCTTCACTTCGTCATATAAACTCAACAGAATACCTTTACAAAACACAGGCCTTTAGTTTGTATTGCCCACATAAAGCATAGGATGAATATTATAATAAATTGTAATATTTAATGGTAAACTACAAAATTTTCGATGTTTTTGGAATTTCTGTTCTTTTTTTAAAAAAGGATGGTAAACTGTGATTGAGAAGACTAAAAGTATCTCCCAAAGCAAGAAAAGGAATGAAAATTCCTCTCAGAAGATATAAATACATAAATTAAGAAGCGATAACTCTGTATTAAAATTAAATTATAATAATTATCGAAATTATTATTACTTTTTCGGATGAATTTGAAGTTTATATTGTATTTCATAGCGTAGAAGCTATATTAGATATTCTTACATTAGAAAAGTAGAGTTAGCTTTGTAAATTCACTTCTAGGATTACGTTTCTATACTGAAATGCGTAATTCGTCATATATTAAACAATCTCCCACTCACAAGAAATAAGTATTTGATAATCTCTGCTGATTAATACTGCTGGAACTTCAAACTAAGTTTTTGATCTTCGTACTACAAAGATCCTTCAGTGTTTATTAAAGACGTAAATAAGTGCTTCTATATCCTTATACGTAATACATTACCTGAAGATGGTGATTTTTCCGAACTGGTCGATTTTGCTTTCAATTTAATCATTTGGAAAAAGCTTGAAAACAAATTTTTTCATTGCATTTTATACTGCTGTTCTACGAAGAACGGCTATTGACGAATATATTAAAAATGCGGCTTAGGCTGAAAGTCTAAATAGTTAACAGTAATATGTAATGTATAACAAAATTGATTATCACATTTAAAAGATGAGGCAGTAAGTTGAGGTTTCATTATGTATGTGTATCGGTATGTGATTTTTCAAAGCTAACTCCATAATTTATGTCTGCGATCTTATTGGAGGCTTGTGTGAGGAAACAGAGAAACTAATCATAAGAAATTGTTCCTATCGCTACCTCGTGAAATATTGTTAGCAATTTAGTGAAGGAAATAGTTTCTTATAGACTAATCGATAATCTAGGTAGGCAGAAATTAGACACGCCACTTAAAGAGGACTTCGGAATTCATTAACCTTCCTCCACTAAGATCTCCAAAGCAATTAGCACGCCAATGGGTTGCGCTAGAAACACAGCATACCGCAATGCAGACGTCCAGCAATTGATTAGCCTAGAATGAATTGGCAGACGTGAGATCGGTTCGATTAGAATTCTAAAACGTCTTACTGATAATCACCCATTCAAAGAATGGAAACATTTCGAAGGGACAAAAAATTTCTCCTTCGCCCGTAACCCCGGAACATATATCAATCATCTTGTTTTATTAATTAAGTCTCGAAATTTAATTATGAAAATGTTGGGGGGGATCTAACGACCCACTGCTATCTGTGATGTCTTATCCAAATGTAATTAAAGCTGTGGAGGAAATCAAAACAAGGTCGTTGCCCCAACAAGGCAGATTCTACACCCATCGACAGTGGGAAACGATAAATCAAATTAATTCGCGATTATGCTAATGGGACGTGAAGATGAGCAGTAACCTTCCTCCCGTGAGTCGGCGATTCTGAACACCGCTTTCCTATAGCTGTCTTCGAAGGACATAGCTCGACGGCCGAAAAATCTCGAAGCACGCTCAGTAATTTTACTTGGTTGAGAATGTGTGTCATTTACATGTGACACAAGGCGGGGTGGGCATACATGACATACTTTACGGTAAAGATTTCATGAACATGTAGGGCAATTAGATTGGTCCATGGGCATTGTCCTAAATGTTCACGAAGGATGTATCTCAAGTACACTTTGATCGACAGTAGATCTACCACCCTCTACTGCTCAAACGACGTCAATCCCATCATGTAAAGGGCAAATTATGACTATTTTTGCTATATTGGAAGATTTATTTCTAATAAATGCTTTTTCAGACAAATAGATCGCCGCTGTTTGATTTCATTATTTATGTTTCTCATTAGGTATAGGAAAAACAACAGCAATGAAATGGATGTGGAGAAAAACTATATTCGGCCTTTAAATTCATAACTTGCCACTACTCGAAATCCATCATTGCTTATAGATTACTTCCTCGTAATTTGCATATTTTTTAATGTTCTATATTACTGGTATACACATTTTACTACATGCTGAGGTTATTTTTTTTAAAAAACCTCCAAATCTGAGGTCATTTTGCACATTACCAGATACTATTGTATGAAGAATATTACAAATTATTTTAAGTAGTAGTCAGAGAAATTTTTGTTTCTTTGGGATTAAATTTTTATACCAATAGTTTATTTTGGAAGATGTGTACTTAACCTTCAATTTATTATTCATATAATTTTTCATTACATATTTAATTGAAAGTTTTAAAAACTTTAACTCCATTTCGGAAAAGACAATATTGAATAATGTACATTTTAATATCCGTCTTTTAATTCCGAAATACTTTTCTAAAACCTTTATTTGTGATAGTAACTTACATCTTATCATTTTAATACGTTTACGTGATGTACTTCTGTATTTGTAATATTGAATGCCCTTTTCCTTAGTTTTATTCACTATTTAGTAGTCCAATTGAATTTTCTTTCAGTAGTTGATCATCGGCTGCTATTTCAAATTTTCGCCAGTTTTACGGACGCAATAATTGTAACTTTAGTCCACCTAAGCGATGTATTTAAATTTTACAAGCCAATGCGCTACCCATGATCCAGAGAAGAAAATATCCCAACAATTCAAATCGTGCAATAGCAACAATCCCTCTTCTTCAGCAGTCGTAGAGTCCTCGGAAAGTAACGGAAGTCATCCAGGAATCACACTCTGAAGCAATGACAGAGCAAATTAGCACCGTGTTTACGCGTCCGGAGACAATTAATCAAATGTATGTACTGCGTGGAGGGGCTTTTCAACAGATTCCTTTTTATTAGAGCTCGTGAGAACGCGAAGACAGGGCGCTGCACGAGTCATCAATCTCCGAAAATGTTCAAGGACCAATCGGAAGGAAAAGCTTTCTCCTCTCACGCATCCCTTCCGGCAATGTTTGTTCAACAGGTCGGAAAAAAGTCTTATCGTATTTTCTTCGTTTTTTCCGTCGCTTCCAAACGGTTATGGCTTTTTATTAGTCTGCAGATGCTTATCTCTTCATCTTTCGGACGAGAGGATACTCTTCTTTGCGTCGAATATGGAAGGGGGTATCGGTATGCTTTCTGATAACATAAAGGAATACCGTTCGAAGTAACAAGAATATTATTAAGGTACATACTTCTGCAAATGAGTGATCTTGGAGACGAATTCTTCAGCTAAAATTCACGGAGGCCGAAATTTTGTGGAATTTCGACATAATCGAAGAATTGTTAAATAAATCAAGGTTTCAAAAAATAACAAAATAAAACTTCAAAAAGTACAACTTACTATATTGTTTTTTAAAACTTTGTTTTATTTAACAATTCTTCGATTTTTCAGTTATATTATTTCCCAAATTTTAAATACTATTTATATGTGATATATATTAAAATGCCCATAACACGAAAATGAATCAATTCATAAAATGAAAACGTATCCAAATGACCATACTATGAAAAAAGATAAACTTTTATCCGCGTTTTTTTAGTTTACTCATAAGAATAGCTGCAATAGAATAGCTTTCAATAGAATGCAAAGAATGATACACTCTATAGGTAAGCTCGTCAAAATACAATTAAGTCTTACGTAGTCTATTTTTTTGGACGTCGGGAAATGCGACTTTATTCCTTACTTATTAAAAAAGAGCGGTTTGGACAATCAAATTACTAAAACTAGTAGCTTTTCATTTCGTTTAGACAAAGATACTTCTTTATCTGATATTTTTAATAACATATATTGACGACATGCATATTTAATCTATAAATAAACAAATAATAGTAGAAGTGGTTTTTAAGGTATACAAGTATATATATCTGGGGCCATAAATAAAGAAATATTTTTGTAAAGAATCGCCGAAATTAATTCATAACAAAAATTACGAGTTGTTGAACTCTGATTTTTAAATTTCTTTTAAATAAGGATACGTCATCTTTAAATGACCAATGTAATTACTAACATTGAAAACTTCTGGTGATTTTTTTGTCAAAGAGTCGAATCAGATCATTTTCTCTATAATTAATTCATGGGCACTTTTTTCCTTCGAATATTGTATATAACTATTGCAAGCAAATAACGAGAGTATGACTATACACATCAGTCTGATTTTGATCGAATTTGGTATGATAGTACATACGTTTGTTAATATTTTGAATGCCAGCTTCCTACCAAATTTAACTGGAATCAGAGACTCATTTGTATGATTCTCTCCTTGTGAGAATGAGGAAGAATATCTGTTAAACAACGAAACTTCCGTGCTACGCTAAACGGGCCTAGCTTGACAATCCCACCAATCAAGTGGAAAATTCAAGACGTTAAAAACCGTTTTTGTTCCGGAAGAAGCTTCTTAAAACTCCCTCTAACACTGATTTATACCGCAGCATAAAGGGTCCCCCATTGGAAGAAACACTTCCTCTGTACTATGAACACAACCCAACCTCCAAATTCGATCCTAGAGAGGTGGTGAGGCCATTGGGACGGAATGTAAAAAGAAGTGCTACCGAATGACAGAACCCATTCTAACGGAGGTCAGAAATTACGCCGACGACTGCTAAAAGAGAACAAAGATTGATGGTATCCTCTTCATAAAAAGCCCGTGGGGAAACAAGAATGCCTTCGGGGAGAACTTTCACTACTTTGACCATCGGTTGGGTGGGGAGGGCCATCTGGATGCTGAAAGATAACATGATAAAACTCCTCCGGGGGCAAAGATGGTCAGCATTCCGCAGAGAAAGTGGAAACGGGAGATTATCCTCCAAAATATCAGGAGTCGATTTTTTCGCCTTTTTTCCCGAATGTCTTCCCGTGTTCGTTCATGCAGATGCACCGATCATAGAGACGTTTGCGTGCGGTTGTTTATAGAAAGCGGATGAAGGTTACGAAATATCCGAGGAGATTCGGTGATGAAAAGATCCGACTTAGAAGAAGTGTTTTTTGTCTGACGGAATTGGAACGTAATCGCTTAATCTTCGATCGGGAAGAATACCTGAATATCGAAAACCTTACGGAAATTTCTCTTTTACTCTTCGTATCCGTTTGATAGAATCATCGAATTAAATTGTTGAAGTACGAAAAAAGACTAGGTATCTTTTTTTACGATGGATCTTCTTTTATCGTTATACAAAGGACCTTTTCATTTGGATATCATAAATGGGAGAAGAGTTCTGCCAAATGAAGTTACTTTGAGATAGAAGTACAGTGGTATCTTGGACATGTTCCAGATAATATAACATGTTATTAACTTCTAGAATTCCGTTTGAGTCCCAAATCGTCTGAGTTTCAAGACATTTTTTCTCCTTTTTATTACATAAATAGGATTAATCTGTTCCTGAGTACCACGATCTCTCGTGGACTGGAACACGAGTTTCAAAAATGACTTTAAGATCTAATAACTTGGATTTTAAGATAAAACATTAAGTAAGTGACTATTTCATAAAAAGATTAATCAACCAGATGAAGAAGATGATCAGACACTGATGCAGACATATCTGAAAGTTTTGTATTTTTCCAAACTAAAAAAGAATTAAAAGCTGGTTCCCATAATTCAATATATATTTGTACGCTACCTATGTAACAGCTCGCGGTGTAACAGTTGGAGTAAATTTCAAGGTCTTCAGAACAGAAAAATACACAAAATTTCTTTTGTATACGACATTAGTTATCAAAATCTTTTAACGATAAAATACATAATCAGCACGGAACGGAATTCGAAACAATTTGTTTGCCAAGTGTTTGCTCAAATTTTCTTACTTGGTTTCTTGCCGTGACTAGAAGAATGGAAATATAAAATAATTAAATACTGACCACTGCCATTCTCAAATACGGAATTCACAAGCAAGAACTGAAGGACAGTTAAAATACTCAACTCCTAAGAATCACCGTTGGTTGCAAGCGGCGCAATACATTACTCATGCATAAAAGAACTCAACAGCAGGGGACAATTTATGTGCGTAACTTTGAAAGTCTTGTACCGCGATGTCTTCATTAACACATCGCCTGAAAATCGAAGGAGAACTCTTGCGTCTAGTTGATTCTTTACCACATTAATTAGCGGTATACACGAATGTGGAAATAAGAATTAGAGGTGGAAAGGACGACAGTAATGTTTATGGCTAAAAGTGGCTATTATGGCCAGATTATGCGATGGGAAGGAATGGAGAAGGGTTAATAAGGAAGGATGTTGTTCTTACGTCCTTGTTGTCTTTCCTTCCTCAATCTAAATATCCCGTTCTTTATGGAGCCAAGAGGAGATCACTACGGCCCTAGATTCCGCTGCAGCCCCTTCCATTTGGTAAAGAAGGGTAATTTCTGGAAATGCTGAAAGACAGAATGAGTGACAGTCCATTCTTCCCTCTGCAGTCTATTCTTTGGTAATCATCCTTCACTTTAAGTATTTAATGAACGAAAAAGGAAAAACTATGCTACTTTTTCTCTCTAGTTTAGATAAAATAACAGCATGCGATTTTGCTGAAAATGCTGCAGTGATTTTAACCACCAACTTAATTGCTTCAACTCGGATGTATTTTTATGACAAGCAGAAATTATTACCTAACTCTTTATTTGTCCCTGTAACTATATATTGTTGATTGGTATATTTGTCGTTTTTTAGTGCAGAATAAAGAAAAGTGTATCTTTCATTTACTTTATTAAGTCTTTTCTATGGCTGCGATAATACGATGCCGCTGAAGCATGCATTATATTCAATAATGTCACTGATCAAGGTGTCTCCTTATTAAATGCTGTCAATAGTATTATTCATCTGGTCATAGTGATGCAATTGTATCGAATCATCCTTTTGATAACATTCTAGTTCGATAAAGGAAATCAGTAGCAAACTACTTTACTTCTAACATTGTCTATTAACCTCATTAATTCTCCAAAACTTTAAATAGCGAATTACGAAATAGTCGAGGTTCAAACTGGTCTTGGGGCTGCTGATTGTATAGGCAGCCTCTATATATACAGAGAAATTCTTCAAAAATAAATGTTTCTGAGAATTCCACAAATCTAAAAATCCCATCTCTTCATTACCTTGATTGAAGGTCATTTTACCGTTCTTAGAACTGTATTCCATTACCATCGTTCCTCACGTTTGCGATTCCTATATGCAATCTATCACTCACCTTCATCTATCCTTCATTCCCTCATTCGTTCCTTCACCTTCATATATCATACCATTACTTTCGAATCCAATCGCTAACCTTTTGCAGCATCCATTCAAGTTTCTTTCTCCGTCGGTCCATCCATTCCCTCCCCCAAGCGTGCCATTCCTTATCTCAATCGAGAGCGGATGTTTTCCACTGTCGAAGGGAATTTCCTGTTTAGGTAATCGATAATTGCCTTCGTACTGCACGCGGTGAGCAAAGTGACCTTCATTTCGGAATCTAAATGGGAAATCTAAAACACCATTCCCCTTCTGACCTGACCACGAAAGGGTTATTGATGTTGCGAATTACGTCATCGATAATTTCATCCCAATCGCTCTCGTTCCGGTTCCAATTTATGACGCTTGTGGAAAGCTATGGAAGCGTTCTTTCATTAAATCGACTATTTTGTGAAAGAAATAGAAGAGGATTTTTTCAAGGATTCTATTAGGAAAGTTCTTCAGTATTCAGGAGTCGCATGGAACAGAATATGATTACGTAATGAATACGTTTGTTGAAAATGCTATGATAAATATGTAAGAATCACAAAAATGCTCTAAGACGAGGGTTGTAATTAGAAGTTAGGCTGCGATTGTTTGATAAATTCAGAGAAAGTACTCTAGTGGAATATATAATCGGTATTATACCTGCAATTTCGGCCGATCTGACAATGAGCGAAAAATTAATTGTGTACTAATTGTCACGCAATTTGTAAATTTCGTCAGAATTGATTTCAATATAAATATGTTTACGACCTTGATACATCACTGGAAGGCAATATAAATTATATGGCAATTTGTTTGCTGGAATAAATTTGGAGTTTTGAGCATATTTGCGGAGAATAACTATTATGAAACGCGATACCATTAAATGCTAAATTTTGTAGATAGAATGTAATTTATTATGTAAATATAAGAAATAAAATATCTTGTATATCAAAAATCATATAAAATATAATTTAAGAATTAAAGTAGACCTCACCTTGAGTATGTATTTAGTGAAAGGGACCCTGCCAAAAATTGTTGCATCCTCGAATTAGAAAAAGCCTTGCATTTTATAATAAATTGCTATGACAATTCGGTGAGTGTTGCTCAGATGCTGCAGGTTGAGAATCTTTAGAAAACAAGAAGATTCAAGCAAAGACTTAATTTATTTAATATATTTAGAGAGAGTACTCTCCTAGATAATGTGGCCGATATTAAGAGCCCTGTTTGTTACATAGGCAGTTGTGATACTGCGAGGAAGATCAGAAAATAGATGCTAGAATCAGTCGATTCAAGAATTCAATTTTCCGCGAACCATACGCGAAAGTAATCTATCAAGCCGCAAAAGCCGGCTTCCAGGGTACATTTGTAATTGTAGATGAAGCAGAGAAAACTTAGCCAGCAGATTTCTGCACCCGTTGCTGTTGCTGGAGACTCCATCATGTGGAACGGAAACGTAAGGTTCAATTACTGCAGGTGAAGAGTATAATTATAGGCCTTCTGACGTCAAATATAATTCCAACAGAGAGAAAATGAATGGAGAAAGAAGAGGAGTTCGGTAAAGGGATTTTTGATGGGGAACTGCGCGAGGAAAGCGGTTAGTTGGTGAGTTGTCGTGGCTGCCTGCATTACGCATTTCATTTCCCCTTTTACCACTCGATTCAAAAAAAGAGAATGTAATCCATTTCGTTCTTTTTGTACACGGGAATGGTGCCTAGCGACGCGTGGAGAACGTCAGAGGGTCGTTGTGATGACGGGAAGAATCTTATTCCCGATTCGTGGAATTAATTTATTTCGCAGAGTTTCGCTCCACTTAGCCCCATCGTAACATTAATTTATTTTCTGTGTGACTTCTTCATTGGTCGACATCATTCCATTTTACTTTTTCCAATGAGGAACCCCTTTATAGTTCTATCGTATCCCCATTCCCTTTAATCGCATTTTCCTTAAATTTTGATAAGCTAGTTTATTCTATTTCTCAGTGTAGAACGATTTTACACGTTCATAAAGTGTCAAGTTTTATAATGTGTAGTGAAGGTGCTATTCCCAGAAAAAATTATTGAAGGAAGAAATATATTCAGCTCGAGAGGTTAATTTGGAATCTGCAGGAGGTATCGCAATAGCATCTAGTAATAGTAATAATATCTAGCAATATAAAATATAAAAAATGTACGGTATAACACAGCTCACACTCTTAGGAGTACCATTGCAACGATCATTAGTGTCTTCAAATCTCTTTATCATATTATATGGTATAATGGCAGCTATTTACTTATGTAGTCGCATATTCACGCGCTGATACTGTATAAAGATTTGGAGATGGTTCAAGATTTAATGGCTGTAGAAAACAAAGAAATGACCTTGGTAACGATATTCTGACGATAAAGCTAATTATGGTAATGAGCCAAGAAAATATAGAAGAGGATATTAATTTAGCAACATATCAATCAATAAACAGTTTTCCTGTGACCTGAATTCATTTATCTTATATATGCGAGAATAAAGGTTTAATAAACAAATGATTAAATTATATTATATCTTTATCACATGATGCTCACCAATATTCAGGTTCAGATCAGAAACTGTTTATTCGAAAATTCTATTAGCTGACATTCTGTTCTCATTACTGTTGTTGGCGCCACAAAGTACATCTAATTTAATATTTATCGAATTCCAAGTTAATGTAAGATTAATATTTCAATATTAACAAGCTTCAACTGATTAGCAGATGAAGATAGATGAATTATTTATTCACCTATTTATTAATATTATTATTATTCAATTATTGGCAGAATTAGGCCCATGTCGGTCTATTTTCATGTAACCTGATAAACTGTTCTAATTCTTACAGTTGTTAATTAATTAATGAAGAAATAAAATCATAGAAATAAATCATTTCCACAGAGTGGAAAAATCTTTGTAACTCGAAGTTGACAAATTAAAGGCCCACGTTGCGAGAAAAAAACTGAGAGAAAAGGAAACGACATACAAAAATCAAAATAAAAACCCATAATAGTTAAGCAGCAGATATCTGATTATATCCGATTAACCCCGTATATGATATATCCGATTAATCCTCCCACAAGAGTAAATGCGGTAAAGTACTAGCATAACAAAGGCATAATTAGCTTGGCTCAGCACCGCAATGAGATATGCCAATTGGCTGGCTTTAATTTCATTTCTAGATCTCCATTATCATCACCCTGACTTAAAACATCTCATTCTCTATTTCCAAAGCTTCCTCACCCATTCCTGACTCATCTTCCCAGTCCAAAACTTCCTCTCCCTCCATCATGAATGCTCCTCTAATTGGATTTTAATCTCAGAAGCGCCGTCGAGGGCGGCATTTCCTTTGCTTCGGGCGATTCAAAGGGAAAGAATGGCTTTTGCGAAAATCGGTATGTGCGAGAGTAGATTAAGCCATCGATGTCCAATTGAGGGCTGCTCGCATAAACTCGAAAGGGAGTGCTAATTAATATTCCCTCCCACCCTCAAAAACAAGTCAGACGAAATTCATTTGAAGTCGACGTTTTTCCTTTTTCGAATACATCCCGTAATCGCTTTACCGATCAAATTTACGCGACATTTTACATGATAGCTCCGTTTGATTCCGTGAGATGCAATAAATGTCATAACATCCGTACAGAAATGAAATCGTACTACTACTTGAAAAACTGAAATGGATTAGGGTTCTAGTAGTTCTACCAGGCAAAAGCAAATAAAAAATTATTCATCCGCAGCTATTATTATGTGTCACTCTACCATATCTTGATGATTGGAATGTTTTTCATTTGCCATTTGGTATAGAATTTGGTACAGAAAAAAGAATACTTACCTTTTATTTACTTTTGTCACAGTTCTGAAGTATATACTATACTATAGCATACTGAAGTATGAGTGAATAATGGTATTAATGAAAGTTTCTACTTATAGAATATAGAAATTAAAAGTAAAAGTGTTGTTCATTGTGCTACACTTACGTGGACTTGTTCTACTCATTGAAATCTCGTTGGGTGAGAAAGGAAAGTGATAACTACACATACTCCTTGGAGGTATTCGATAATTTCACAAGAGGCTAGTGTTTTCGCTGGATATTATTCCAATTAATGCCATTTATAGCAAAAACACGATAAAAATTTCCAATACAATGCAAAACCGAAGATAATTGTAATATTATTGGAAATAGTCCCTCTTCATTCTCACCCCTTACTCTCTAAAGAAATGCCGCCTAACCTATTAGGTTACACGGCATATATATGAGTACATTTTTAGCAACCCTAAACTAAGTTCCAGTGTATGTTCACATAAAAAACATAAAAAACACCTGAATGAAAATATTTATTATGGTTGTATATATTTCCTAATGAACGAAAATATATGTCGCAAAATGTAGCGCATACGCGGGATTAGAAATATACATCCCTCTCGGCATTTACGGGGGTAAACCAACAGCTTTGTCATGGCATACTAAATTGCTGCGGCATGCCGGTTCGGAAGCACTTATCTAAAGGAACGATAGGGGGGTAATGATTTTTCTGCCTTTTTTCGTCAGATGACATGAGAACCGAACATTGCGTGCTCTGGGAATCCGTAAACATTACAATGCATTACAATTACATAAGTATTCGGTTTTCGATTGCTGAGAATGATGACACCTTAAAGAGTACTTTGATCGTGACAGACATCTCGGAAAGAATAATCTTTTAGGCGACATTTATTCCTTAATCTTCATGAACTGAAAGCTGTATACCGCAAAAGGAGAGCGTAGAAACGAAACCAGAAATTAAGCGAGGAATTATACAGGGCGTCTCAAATGATCCATTTACTACCATTCATCACGAAGAACTCAGCTTCGCACGCCCAGAACATTTCAATTCTTTTTTATATCGTGAGTTGGGTGAGGCGACAAGTGACACGGTACCGGAGAGAAATAAACCCATCACGAGGGGCAATTTTTAAGCTTCCACCCTCAGGCGCGGTAAGAACCATGGCGAAATCTGCCATTGGAAGGACCTTTTGCTCTGTAAGGAATAATAGAGAACGCCGAGAGCTCACGGTTGTCCGACTGCTTAAAATTCACGCCCCAAAATCGCCTTATTACATTCGGACGAGGCTTTCAAGGGAGGATATATAAATTCCGAAAAGGAAATAAATAAGGGAGCTAAATCAACATCCGGGCAATCTTCCTGCAGCCGCGGTTCGCGTCACGTAGTGAATTAATCAGGAGATAAAAATCTCCGGGCATCGATAGCGGATATAAGAAGGAAGACATGAGAGGGATTGAAATAACTGGTGATACGAAACTTCTTCAGCCCGTTTGAGAGGACGTTTGAAAAGTGGACAAGGTATTATTTACGATACGGAACGGGTAATTTAGTTGTCAATAAGTAGCAACCGTTGCTATTAAACTTTCGACTCCATAAATTTAGCTGAGGGATTTCGCATGGATTGAAGAGCAAGCTACAAATAACCAACGATGTTAACGAATCGAATGACTGTGAAGAGCTACGCGAGGAAACCATCGTGATACTCCCTATACTATAATTCGTTGGTGGGTTATCCGCTATTATCCATGTATGACTCTTTCCTCTCCCTCGATATTTTCCGTGGTTATTCTGAAAATATTCGAACTCTAAAAACTTGTAAGTATTTTCACGTTTTAATACATGAGCGGAATATGGAGAATACGACCACAGTGACATTATCGCTGTTGGTACGATTGCTAAAAGAAGTTGGCGACTTCAGCAATTTAAAATTGTTTAATCGACTATTTGGGGTCTTGGAGGCGAAATTATCGAATTAAATAGACATGCCGAGGACTCTGATTTGAATCCTAGTAAGGTAATAGTTGTTTGCGAGCGCGATTTTAAAACTTTACCTTTTAGAGTATTTTCTTATGACTATATTTCGCCTAATAAAATCGGCATGCTTACTACTATGATTTTGTAGTACATCTTAAATCAAATACCCGGATAACAACCTGATATTTTCGAAATTTAATAAGAATGAACTTAAATGAAAACATCTATTTCTGCGACAGCCTGCCACTACAGCGAATTTGCATCGTTACATAAAATTCAAGATAGTTGTATGAAATATTTTTATTTCCTCGAGCAATGAAGCTGAGTTTGGAGCAATATGCTCCCTTAAGAATCATTTATCGGAAATAAAAATCTTAGCAAGTTATAACCAACCAACCAAATACCATAATCGCTCACAAATTATATTCTTAATCGAAGGAGTAAAGAAAGTTATCTCGACGGTTCCTCTCTTCCCTCCGCATTTTCATTGAGGAAAACGGAGGTCAGACCTTATGGTAGCCACTTTAATGCTTCTGGAAATCTTACCACTACAAGTACGAAGATTTCTTAAAGAGGAAACCTGTTTGAGAAGAACTGGTACTGGTCCGTGGGCGAGCTGAAAAATATATCTTCTTGAAAGGAAGTTCTTCGTAACCCTCCCTTAAACAACACGTGAATTCTTTTCCTTCGCCATTCACTTTAGATCCTCATACGTTGAAACTCTCTCCAGCGACTGCGACCAAGTCAGAGGGCAGACGGTGGAAGGAATCAAACTCCAAGCGAGAGGAGTTTTGTATACGAAAAGGAAAGAAAGAAAGCAGGGAAAAAAATAATAGCACTAAAACGAAAAGCATGTATGGTCGTTGGAATGTCGTACCGAGTTTCTCACTCGGACATCTTCAATTAAAATACGCAGGTTATAAAATTTTACAGTTCTGAAACAGAAGCATCAGTATGCAATGCACATGGATACGCACACATATTATGAATTATGATGAGTCAAAGTGGCATTCCACGTCTTTACCAAAGCAACTTTCCTTATTTTCTCATGTTATGAAATGCGTCAAATTGTCAAAATAAAAATGCTTAAGATTATTTGATATAATAGCCGTCCAATTAAATTTATGATAGATTTACAGTACTACTCTCACGTTTAATTATAGCTGCCGGCAATCGGGAGATCCGGATTCGATTCCCGGTCCCGTCGGACTATTTTCTTCCTTGGGATTTTTCCTGGGTGCACACCCTAACGTGCAAAAATTACCTTCATCCATTCGTTGTAGGGTTAGTTAGTAAAACACACATGTAAGCAGCTATCTATGATATTTATAACATTCAAATAGTGCTCGCAAAAACAAGCTATTTAGTATGGTGTATGCTAAGTTACAGTCAAATAAGAATAATTAAATAGTATGACTGTAAAAGGTTTTCGACATGTTATCCTTTATTATCTAAGAATCATCTTTTCTGAAAGTGACAAAAACTTCAAGAAAATTAGCGGGAAAATTTACGGATTTCATTGGCCCGTATGTTTTGTGTAAACACCCCTGCCACACGCCGAAAGTCGGTTTGCAAGGTATTATCTAGATGTTACAAAACCCTGATATATAGCAAATGACGTCGTATTTCAAAGGGAATAAATAAATAGGGTCAAACAGTCGGCCTGTAAGTTTTCACTGATTAGCTATCTATTTTAGTCCTGTTCTAAGATAAACGTAATAATTTTTCTTCAGAGAAATTCCTCAATTTTATATCCAGAAATATTAAACAAACGTTATTATTTCAGTGGTGGATAGTCCTCACACTAAACCCACGGCCTATATCCTCAAAACACTCCTCATCCCTTATCGATATAGCTACTGTGTGTACTCAGTGTGTACTGCGACTGATGGATGCAAATGATATGTTGGCTGGAATAATGATTGCATCTACGGACCCAAAAATGAAAATTAGGATGCATTAGGATTGAATTTTAGGTTCGTCAACGTCAGCCGGTGGAGAGGATGTCTACCGAACGTCTGGAGAGAATGAATGAAACTCCTTCAAGAAGGGACCGTGATCCATTAGGGCCACGATTATCTCTACTTATCGTAGCATGCGTAACAAATTCGCGTGAAAACGCTCTTTCTTTAACAAGGAAGTAACCTTAAATATGTTGGCACTGCTTTTTCTCGCAATTAATGCGTCAGGGGACACGGGTCTGGGTGCGTTGACGCAGGCGCGGAGAAGTATGAACTAATAAAGTTAGCGCCGTTGCTGATAATTGAGACAAATACGGGCGAATTCGGAAGTCGATGGCAAAGGAAACGGGACCGAATTCTCAAGTCGAGTAGTCTTCTCAATGAAAGAGTTTTGTCGCAGTGATGAAACATTCCATTGATTCTCAGACAAATGACATCGATAAATACAGGTGGGAGGAAGAAGGTGATGTGAAAATCTGAAAGATTAAAGTTAATCGATTTTTTTTACCCGAGATATATATAGTGTGCCGAAATAACAGAATACTGATGTGTTGCATAACAGAAATGATATACAGTTACGTGACGGAAAACTTAAGGAAAAATTTATGAGAATAAAACGAAAATGAAACAAAACCCAGAAGATTATTCCGTAATTTTGGTGAGTGTTCCTATTTGATGTATTTAGGTAACTGTATAGCGTGATACGTGATTCTTCATGGAAGTTATAGCATTTTTACGTCACAATCTCATATTTCAACTGAAGATATAACTCGGCTGATAGTAAAGAAAACTGAAGATTTCATAAAAAAATATCACATCACTTTCTCTTACAATAATATTGGCTACCAAATGCTTCAGTTGCTGATAAAATGCAATCTATATGAATCTCTTAAAAGGTATAATTAAGTACTTTACACCAGCAGAACAACGAGCTCCAGTAAAGATAAACAAATTTTTATGATTTGCTACATAGTTGTTGCTCGAGTATTATCTGGCGTAGCCTGTGTATTTTCAGGTTCATAATGATTACACGATACAATTAATGTATCATTTTAACATAGAATTTACATTATTATTAATTATTGGAAGCTTCCTTCTATTGAATGCAAAATGAAACAAGCTTGGGGTAATCAAGTGGGGTAGTAAGTATTAAATTTCAATATATTACTATTTCTTCTAATGGTAAAAATGGTGGAGAAGTGAAAGAATTTTTCAATCATGTCGATAAACGACAGATTATTTTTTTTTATTTTCAAGCTTCTGTTATAAAAAGAAGCCTAGAATAAAAGATGTGGAATAGAGGATACAACGTAAGATACAATTCTATCTACGAATTCTTTTTAAAACTGAAATTAAATGCGTTTAATAACACTAAGTAATAGAAAAAAGTCATCGATCCACAAAATAACTCGAATGCAGTGAAAAGAAAGAGAAATTTAATTGTAATTAATATATATCTAAAGGATATGAAGGTAAATTCTACTTCATTGGTAGCAATAGAAGTTGAGAATTAGAAGAAAAATTCTAGTTTTAGAAACTGATTTTATATGCAAGATCTCTGAGCAAGGGATGAGGAATGAGATTTGCTGACCAAGATTAGCATTGCAAAAAAGAAATGCAAAAAATCAGAACGCGAATTCTCAGACATATTTCCCTTCGGAGGGAGAACTTAGTAAAAATTCGGCCTAAATAGCGATTCCGGTTAAAATTCATGTATAAACCACGAAATTCAAGGTTTTATTAAAAAACTTAAGGAAGAGATTCGTTTTAAAATCCCAGAAATATAAAAAGGTTTTTTAGAGTAGAATCAAGAAGATTTTTATCGACGGACCGGTATTTTTTTCTCGGTAATTTCAAAGAAAACCGACGAGTAATTTTCAAGATTGCGGTTTTCTTCAGATTTTGGAGAAAGTAGGTCGGAATTATGAATGTGAAAACACAGCGTATGAATCAACCCTTGTACCACCGTAACGGACTGGTTAATGCCACAAAATATTTGGGGGGACATTTTTATTTACTTCTAGATGGTAAAAATTATTTTAATGATCATTCTTTCAATCACGTACCATTCCGTTAAAACTGTGCTTCGTGAAATGGCAATTAACCTGATAACGTTTGAATTTGAAATAGTCGAACTTTTTTGGAAATTTTCCTCTCGGAGCTATCCTTTTGAAAGATATAAGATCGCTGTAACATACAACTGTCACGACTCCCTATCATGACTAAAATCTTCTTTCCAACTTTATGTAACTTTTTAGAAGATCATACAACAGAATAAAATAATATTTGTAAATTATCCTCACGTTCAAATTTCAAGTACCTGTTTTGTTACCGAGGTAGCTATATTGAGGTAATGACTATAAGAGCAAGCGCATTTTTTTCTACTACAAGACCTAGCATATGTTTTTTTCCTTGTGTTTTTTAAAATATTATAAAAAGTGAGAAGTTGGTGGTGTCTGAAACCACATTTTGATGAATTCATAAGAAATGGATATTCGTCAATAATGGTATTCATCTTGGTTGCTCCCTATTGAATGCTATCGGAAGCTATCGCTGCGCAAAGCGTTATTATGCTACACTTACGTTCAATTTATCAAAACTTATTGTATAATTATTACATATAAGTTTTCTGACTCAGGGACGAAAGTTAATAGAAACTTCTCATCTTGCCTAGCAAGCCTCATTATCTCTATCGATCAGAATAATCGACAGGAAATAGTAGATTGTTTTACAAGCAGAAAATTTAGTGGTTTAAAGATAGTTAACAAATAGTTCCGATAAGGAAAAAAATGTACGAAAATTACTCACGAGTATACTGAAGATTACTCTTCCAAATTACGGCTTTGGTATCAAACAATAAAATTAACATATTTATGATATTTGTTTCTAATTATCCTCCCTCCATTATTAATAAATTCAATCAAATGAAAAGCACTTGCACATTCAAGCTAAGAAAAGATATCTTGAGGCTGACTCCAAACACTGACCTTTCTTCACATCAAACTCGTGCGTTTCTTTCAATGAAACGCAGGACAATGAGCAAACCACGGCCATTGCCACGTTCGTGCCGCATGACGAACTCCTCAAATTAGCACCGAAGAGAGTAAATTCGTGCCGTTTTATCGGAAGAGTCTAGTTAAAGAGGTGTGAGGGCGATAAGTGACCGAGTAAACCCTTAAGTTGTATTCTTGCCTCACGATGGCGTCCAAGTATCATGGACATGCAGAAATTCCAAGAAGATGGGTCGGGGATGAAGTCTTTTGGTCGGTTCCACGAAGTGAAAGAAACATCTTTGAGACTTATATTCGGTAATACATCAGACATCTTCCTTATTCCATCATTATGACCTCCTCGTGTATGTGGATTCTATGCTTTAAGGACGACACTTGCGTAGCTGATTAAATACTGGGTTGGATATGGAGGATTTTGCTTATATCTCTAATAATACATACTATATGTCTAGTTCGGGCCGCTTCAGGACTTGGGCCAACCGGGACACTCTTAAAGAATTAAATAAGTATTAAACGACAAAAACCCTTCCGACAATACTATTCGGGCCGGCCCTGTGTACGGTGAATACGCTTTATATAAATAGAGATAAATATTTTTGTATGAATAAGAGGAATGTTTCCCAGAAGAGTTTACAAGATAGCAAATCAATTTTTATCAACATTCGTCAGGATACATTATGAAATAGTGGATAAGGGAATCAATGTGGAAATCAAATACATGAACGATAGCAATAGCTTACTTTGTAACATTATTCGTTGGAATCAGATTCTCACGCCAAGTCTACATAATGTCGAGTTGATATACGTGCAAAGCAACTTTTGAGTGGAATAAAATAGAATATGGTATCTTTAGTATTTCATATTCTATGATACACTTTAGCACATTTCATCGACTTGACAACGGTGATTATTAATCGAAACTAGTTGAAAAGACAATTCAGTCTGGTGGGCGGTAAAAGATTTTTAACTTATTGCTGATGAATGAAAAAAGTTATCCTTTCGATTTCTTAGCAATTTCTGGCTGTACCTCGCTTCAAAATTTTACAGAGTTACGCCCCCCGTCTTGAATTTCATTATAAATCTACGAGCCTAATTCAGATCTGCCAAGCACGACCCATATACATACTTAATTTCTTACCCTTTTTTCCTCTGATTTAGAGTTTGTAAGCATCAGCTGAGGATTACTGCACATATCTACCACCCGCATTACAGCGCATAAAAACTTGGGAGCTTAAGCAAAATAAATTACGAACAAACAGGAAAAGCAAATTGGACGGATTTGGAAATTGCATTATCAAAGAGATTTCCGTATGAGTTATCGATGCTCGGAAAACTTCAGCGTTCAAAGGGATGAAATGGGAAACTCTTCGCAGCAGAGAATAAACAAGAGTTTATGATGAGCGGACCTATAGTATGAGAGAAAGAGGTTGCAAAACAGATTCCGTTACACGGGCAGATTCCTTTTTTTAGGATCCCTCGGAATAGGCGGAACGGCAAAAACTCTTGGCGCCGTGCAAATGGCTCCCGGAATTAGGGAAGAGCAACTGTGGATTTAGAGGAAACCCGAGTAACCCGCCTGTATCCGTAACAGCTAAGCATATAAAGAGTACGTTAAAAGTTTTCTTTCCTAAAAAAGAATGGGTTGGTGTGGAGTGAGATGTGGCGCCGAAAAGGAGTTTTTCTGGCAAAAGTGGGATTTTCACCGCCTCATCAGTCATCTCGGGCTTTGATGCTCAAGCAGCAGTTAGGAACAAGAGAGGGAAGGAGTAGAATGAAATCGAAGGAGAGTACTTATAGAGAAACTAAAGGAGAAAGAGGTTCAACGAAATGTGCAGGAAGGCTGCTATACATATTAACTCGATATAATTATTAGATATTAGCTAGATTTTATTTCATGTTCGTCTTAAGAAAACATCATAGAATACCGTGGTATAAGTTGGCCCAAGTATATCAATGTCCTTTTCTATTATTTTCCTCGTTATAGGTAAAATTCACTCTAAGATAAGGGTCTGCCATTTTTAATGGCAAATTTTAATAAAATTTTACTAATTATAAATACAAATATTTTCTCTGCGATCATTAAAATTAATTATAATTAAGGATAAAGCACAGGTTTATAACAATGCATTATATTTTACCCAATGATATTTTAAATATGGATTCAACATAGGCTAAAAGTCGAAGAATTTCGCGAAGAATCGAAGACCGGCATTTTTAGCGGAAATAGATCAACTCCTGAATAATTTTATTGTGCCATAGACAAGGTATATGACTTTCATAGTTGTATTGTCCATAATTCATTCAAAAGTCGTCATGCGAAGATTTTCTGTGAGAACAAAAAAAAAAACTTTCCTATCCTAGCTCTAGCCAGCTTTTTTATTGATTCTAGCCCACCGTGCGACATTTAGATTTATTTATTGCACTTTTTTATTGCACCTGTACAAGCACGGGCAGTAGCATAATTAGAATTATTACGAATATTAATCATATTTCCTTGATAGATTACTTGGATCTAATAAAAAATGATAAAGAGGAAAAAAAGAAATTTCTATCTTTAATATAATGAAAGATGAAATAAAAAGCTAGTTTAAATCATCGATTGAATAAACAGTAGAATTAAAATAGATAAAATAAATAAAAAGAAAAAGAAATTAAAATATGTACAAAGTAATTGAATAGGATAATTTTTTCAGGCTCTGCGAAAGTTGAGAGGAAAAAACTAGAGAAGTGAAGAGGGTAAAATAAATGTTGAACTGTTATGTGAGAGAAAAACAGGCAGTGGAGTCGTTCTGAAAAGGGGGCGGGGCGCATAAGGGAATCCCTTGTTTCCAATCCCTTTTCTTTAGGGTATGAGAGATACACAAACAGCCAATTTTAGCTTCGCCCGACCCACTTGCGATTACTTCCCGAAAGCAGGTTTTTTTAACAATTCTTTTTGCTAACCTCCTTTTAAAGAGGGAAACGAAAGATATGTTTGAGTTCGTCTGGATATTTGCACACTTCTAAAATTCGTTCTTCATGCGGTAAAAATGCCTAGATAAACATACTGGAGATCTAGTAACGAATTTTCTTTTATTCCGTTGGAGCCGAAAAATAAAGGGATAATTCTATGCAAAGAACCAGTTAATAAGGTACGATTTAGAGCAGAAAACTGGTGCTTTCATCATTATGCAAACATCGAGCCCTCTCGTGCAACGTTATGCTTTTTCTATTAATTTCTTCGGCAAACAACTTGGAGGGATTTGCACTGAAATGAAAAAATGAGTAAGTTAATGAGCCACATTTTCATGGTTTGTATATTAATGTCTAACTGTCGAGGGGACCGAGGGTATTAAACCCTTGTTAGCGTACTAAATGAAATAAAACACTTCGCAACTTCCACAGAATGTATTTTTCGAAATCGGCAACTAGTTTCGAAAAATACATTCTATGGAAGTTAGGAAGTGTTTTATTTAATTTATTATGGCTTCCTTCCGCAAAGTTTAGCTTAGTCATGTCAGAGTCTTGTTAGTGTACTTCGTTCATTGAAAACTAGTGTAACCTCTGCATGTGAATTAATGAATGAATGATCTATTATGTTATGAACTATATATTAGGAGCTCATACTAATATTTATCTTTACAATTGTCCAATGCCATTTGTGATGGTTTATCGGAGCCTAGCCAAAGGTGAGCAGACGCCTTATAAAGTATTGGTTAGACGAGCAAGGTTTGATCACTTCCGTTTCATTATTTCTTTAACACAGGATCGTTCAATATTTCTTGCACGATTGAATTATTACTGACATTTCGTAATTCTTAGGAATAAACGCGCATACCATAATCAAACTTTTTCTCATAATCTCTTTCAATCAGATATATCCCAGAAAATAATATCAAATATTAAGATGTAATTTAAATTAAATTTTTCTCCCATGCAGTTTTTTAATCGAAATTGAAAATTCTTGTAAATAAGAGAGGAAGTTGTAAGTTACAGATTACACGGGGCATTTTCTTTTCTTCTATAAACGTTCGTATTTGAAACTTGTTAGTAAATCTAATTCAAAAGTGAAAATCTAAAAATTCACCTATAGTTTATTTAGCGATTCAATTCGTTTCCTATGCTTGATTTCTTCGACGGCATTTTTATATAGGGATTCGTCACGCGATTTAAGTTTTGCTGTTTACAATGGTCTTCTGATGGTTGAAGGTTCCTTATACCTACTTTCAATTCGTCAAATGATTTATCTGATCAAATTCAATGGATGTATCACCATTCATGCATAACGTCAATGAATAAGTTTTCTGATATTCTTGCTTCGAATTATATTCCAAATTTTGAGAGATGCTGAATATCCCTTTCCGGCAAGTAGTTTCTGATAGACATTTCCAACTACTTGAAGATAGTCCAGAGAGAAAAATTCAAGAAAAGAAAGGTAAACCAAAAAGACTCTTTGTGAAAAAAATCTCTATAGAAAGGCAAAGAAAAATAGGAATATTTTAACAAATACCTATTTGGGTAACGGAAATATTTAACATATTTTCTCTTGGAAAGAACTCCTACTGGGTCACCTAAACACCATAAAAGTGGAAAGATGAAAAATCAGGCGAACCAAACTTTAAAATACAAGAACGGCCATGCATAACAGCAACATATCTCTTAAACCCACTTAAGAATTTAGCAAGAGAAGTTAAGCGACCCGAAACAGCTCCGGTATTCGTAAACCAAGAAACATTTCCCACTGCGAGACTCCAAACAGAGCGAAACGTTTTTAGAAATCCGCTCGAGCGTTAAATGTTCCTCGGAGACGAAGCTTAATTTTAATAAACAAATAGAAACCTTATTTATAAATCCCATTGGCTACGAGTCGAAGAGCATCGGCTCGAGGAGATAAATAAAGAAAGCTGTCTGGATAAGTCGAGAGCTAGAGAAATGGGTTACGGAAGACAAGAGGGGCGATTGTCAGTGGATTCGCTTCTTAAGGACGTGCTAATGGCCGCGTTAGCGTAGATTCATTTGAATCGCAAATAGGCCGAACAAGCGGACAAATTATCCTTCGCTTGTTTCGGTCCTGAGATTCTTAAACGGCGTCGCGGAGAGATCTGCCCTTCCGATTCCTTTTGTCACGCTCAATCGCACCTCGTTTGTTTTCGTTCTCGTTCGACGGGCGCCTCTCTTTCTCTCTTCTTCCGGAGTCTTTGCTTCCCAATGTGCCATTGATCACTTACGCGGCAAACAATGTGTATTGATGATTCCGTAAGACCAATATAGCGCTGTAAAAATTCGTTTACCTCTTTTACAGAAATTATTTGGCAAGAAATGTAAGAGTGAAATACCTAAATTTAAAAAAAGGAAGATTTTTGGAAAAGTTATTTCATCAAAGTTAGCCTCTTAATTCTATATTTTATTAAAATAGTAAACTTCTCCGTCATGCATGACGAGTATTAATTTCAATTTTCTAATGAATACATTTAAACATAGAGGACTTAAGATATAACTTATCAATATCCTATTTTTTTAATAAATACTTATCAGGATGGAATTTAGACCTAAGAATACTAACAAAATTCCGAAAAATTACGAATCCGATACGACGGACGCTAATTATAATTAAGATAATATTTCGCAGTTGCTTCATGATGGAGTACAACAGGTCTATAGTTGATCACGAAACTGTTGATTTCTTGATAGGAATGGTACGACATGGCGTTCATCAAGTTGATTATAAAAAGCGAAACAAACCACCATGGGAACAACATGGGAACGTATATGACAATCGCTGGTGTTTTACGAGAAAGCGTACGCTATCGAATACGTGAAAAAGAAATGGAATGAACTGAAAAGCCAATTTGAAACTCTCTTCGTCCATCTTGAAAAAGTCAATTTAACTTCTTTGATCTTTACACGATAAATTTTATTTAAAAGGTAAAATGATTTATAAAAGATCTTTGTTAAAGAATTTTTTTTGTGTAATAAAAGTAAATTTTTTAATTTAATAATATCTCTAGGTAACGAATGGAATTAATTCGTACGAAACGCCCTCTTCCATAGGGTCTCAATCAAGATAGTGCTCAGGAGCATAATATTATTTCACATGTACGTATTGTGAAATTATTCAGTTGCTCAATGCAACTGATAGATTGCTATAACAAAATTCCATATTTTGTTAATTGTGCTACAATGTAGACATAAAGCCTCCTATAGAATTCATCTATACATATTTCATAAAATATAAATATTTTCCATGTATTACTACGGTATCTTTTATCTGTGGCCTCGATCTGACCTTAGCGCATCGGAATTCCGATAAACTGAATCAGGTATGAAATGTGAAAGTGAAATTTCACACATTACGGTACACATTTTTATCGAAAAATAAATTTTCATTATAAATTCCGATTTTTTCGAAAAACTAAAGCTCAAAGCAAGGAATTCAGCGACAGAGCATAACCGTTCCAATTCGTAGTAAACGAGCGATATTTTGTGATCACGAGTGAAGAAGATATGTAAAAATTAGAAGTAGGGAACTATCAATGCGTAGAAATTGGAATGCTTAGAAATAAGGGTCGACCTTACTTTTAGAGAATAGATATTTTCAATTAATAACAACTCTATTTTTGTAGTCCTTTCCATTCATACTCCTTTCACGACTGCATCGCCGAACTCATCTTTTGAACGCTTCTATATTTCCATTACATCCTTATGGGCATGCATTTCTCACATCTCTTGACTTCAGCCGTCACGACGAAATTTCCCTTCATTAAAGACCTTTCCGTTACGCCCTGTAACGCTCATTTGCATAAAAAATAGAGTCATCTCTCGGGATTGCCGCGAACTATAGACCGAAAAATGTAATTTGCGGACGTTAACTGGCCTCTTCCCACTTCCCTGGGCCCTCTTCTGAATTGATGTTTATCGTGCTTATTTCGAAGTGGAAATTCGGAGTCGTCTATTTATCGCTTCTTTTAAAACACCGCCACAATTGAGGGCAATTGCTTGCACGGTTGGAACGAGCTTTGAATATGAATTTAATAGGGCAGGCCTTTGCGAGAGATGAGGACCTTTTGTAAGAGTATTTACTCGTGGGATATAATACGGTTCCTCCCTACTATGTCCTGCGGAAATATGTAGAACGAGAGCTATGATTACACATACAAATTCAACTACGATTTATTTAATTAATGGAAGGCTTGAAATTAATCTTCGTTATTGCCGTTTGATAACTTAAGTTTCGAAACTGGCTTTGCGAGATCCACAGGGTTGGCTGATATATGCCAGAAATAAGTTGCCAATTATTAATGACTCTCTTTTTCAAGTAGTCAAAATTTCCATATCCAATTAGTTTTCACTAGAGGTAGTATAATATATTATTATATAATATAATTATATCAATGTAAAAATATATTTTATTATTCGCAGTGGCACTTCTGAAGGTAATGGTCAATAGTAATTATGACGGCAGTAATGATACTTGTTATATTTTTCTTACTCTCGAACCTATTATGTTTTAGTTGTTAGTAACAGTAATAAATTATTACTGTATTTGATCAATTGGCAGGCTACGTGTTTTTATATATTCAGTTTAAAATGTATAATATAAATAAACGGAAGTGCAAAATAAGATGCTAAGAAACAATTTAAACTAATATCTATCATCATAACACTGCTGAGGAAGTTTCTGGAAAAGTAAATCTACCAAAGCTGTTTTCCGGGATCGGATTACGAACGTTTTCGTGAATGATCGCGTGCGTTTTACGCTTGATTGAAAATTTCACGAATTTCCATTACGCATGATGGATTTGTCATTCCTGCTTGCATGGATGTACGTTAATGAATGATTGAAATAGCTTTTAAGGCATGAAATATTTGTGAATATAAGAGAATTTGGGCTAACGAGGAATGTTTCGTTTGAGCACTATTGGGCATGTACTCTAACAAGAAACGTGTGTGGCGCCTTAAACGCTTCTGAAAACATCTAAAGATGCCTCTTTCTACAACGTCACATCTATATAATGATGGAATCATTAACCACCATTTACTAGTGACGTATTCATGCATAATTCAATAGTGGAGAGCCTTTTCTACAAGCAAATCTATGAAATCATTTCTTGATTAAAGCTCGCGGCCATAACTTATGCAAATGAACTTTTTTATTATGGCTGGACTTAGTTTTAGCACCGAGTGTCTTGGACGGGGCATTCCACGCTGGGAGGTCCTTTTTTCGCAGTCTCGCCTCAAATTTTTTGGAAGGAACGACTTGAAATATGTACTCCTCCCAAGTCACGAGAGAGGGATGGTGCGTTGATAGGCGGACGGGAATCACCCTCTGGGCCGAGAAGAAGGATCTGTCAGGCTCCATTAAGTATGAGTGAAGGGTTGAACCCACCTCCCTCCTAGGGTGGGATTTGTGACGGAGAGGAGAGATAGAGAGGTGGAAAGAAGTAGGAGAGAAGGAAGAAAAGGCGAGACGTGGTGGAGAAAGAAAGAGAAGAACTTGGAATGAAACATCGCTGAGTGTGACTTTTCACATTTACTGCCTCGTCATAAGAAAGAACGGTTTTAAAATGATTTTAGAATGGGGAAGGAAGTTGTTTCTGTCTTAAAAACGGAATGAGCAGCTATCTTTTGACATAATAATTGAGAAGCATGATGGCAATGGTGCAATAGAAGAGGATTTTATTATATTATTATTATATTATTTTTTATAAATTATTGGAGATTGTTAGTAAATAGTTCTCATAAATTATGCATAAAAAATTGAAAGTGCATGGAAAAATGAGAGAATCATATTCATAATCAATTGAATATGAATATTTTAATTAATGGATTTTATAATTTTTGCAAAGCATATGTATGAATGCATATTAGAGCATCGAACCGAAACATTTATCGTTCCGTTTTTCACTTCAGTTCAACGACAAACAAAATTGAATGTCGATTACGTTCCGGTTTAGCTCCTTCTCACAACGGAAAATCAGTTCGAACCTTTTTTTTTGCTCCTACGACTGTGATAATATATTCCTCTGATAGTATTTTTTTTATTAATTTTAGCCTTTTACATTACACTAAATTTAAGAGTAGAACTTAGTAATTCTTAATCATTTCTCGTACTCACAGATATTTGGTAGACCTTCATCCAATTACACTTCGTAAAATATGCATTCTAAGGTAACAATGGTTGAAACAGAATAATTTTTTTTATTTTGGGTTCTAGAATATCAAAAATTTCGGTTTGGGTTCGGTTTTCACACCGTCAAAAATAACTAACATAACAAGAATAAAATCCATACGTAATAAAAATTTACTAACAAAAATAGTCGTCAAAACTTCAGTTTTTTCGGTTTGGATTCTGTTCTATGCCTTGATACACAAAGATAATTTCCGCATTGGCTCAGTGGGAATAGTGGGTTTCCCACAAAGTAACGCCTGCAAAATTACAAACGTGCTCTTCACGTATTACACTCATCGTAGTTAATATGACGTCAGCAACGAATTTAAAAATTAAAAAATAACTGTTCCATGTTGCGGTTATGGATTAGTATTTCAAATATGTACGACCAAATTAATGAATCCTTTCCGAATAGAAATTGAATCAAACCAAGTAAAGCGGCATCTCAAAAGAATAATTCTTAATACAATATATTCTATATTAAATGTAGAATAATAAGCATATATAAATTTTTAACTTCGTATTATATATTATTCGTAGGAAGAGAGGAGATAAGAGAAAGGTTAGCGCAAGAAGATAAGGAGATAAAATCATCCGCTAAAGGACGTTCCGCTCGATAAAAAAGCGCCTGTAGACCATAGGGGAGCATTTCATCTAAATCACAGTGATTTTTCTCCCCAACGCCTCGGGGGAGGAAAAAATATATTCAATAACAAATGCCTATCGAATTCATCGAAAATAAGCCGCGAGATGATTGGGAGATAATCAAAGTCGAGCCTAACCAGTTTTTCATTTCTCTTCTCGTGGTTTTTTTTCGTGCAGACGCCGGCTTCTTCGATAAAACTCTTCTCACACGTTTTTGCTTTCCTTTTCGATCCGATTGATCCCTCAATCCAAGCGTAAATCGCGCATCGATGAGCACCAATTACCGTCTGTCGGTTCATTTTCCGATGTGTGAATTCCGTTTTCAAAAGCGGCTGGAAGCGTTGCGGCGAAGTGTTCCCCAACATTCCAATTTTCTCGCTTAAACGTACATCTTTATCCTCAGATTACCCCTCTCCTTCGCAATTTCATTTCACGGTGACTTCGGCGGTGAGGAAGTCAACTCACTAAATCTACGAAGGCTACAAATATTGGTGTCGAGAATTAGATGGTTCAGTAATGGAGATGAAAGCACTACTATGGGATACAGGAAGCTTTTTCAAATAGTACCGCAATATACTCTCGGTGGCATGATAAAGGCTAATCATCTTGTTTAGGGGAAACATCTAAGAATGATTTTGTGAGTGCTTTAAGTTTTTTAAAAATCCAATACATTAATCTCATCACTTTCGTGTTAAAATTAGTGTAATTGATTAAATTCATTCGCTGAATGAACTAAAAGAGAAGGTTATCCGTTTTTTCACAAGGCGGCATCAACAAGAATAAAATTATATAAATACGAAATTTGTTTCAGGGAGGGACGAAAAGGTCGCAGTAAAAGACCAAAACGGCCAAATTTGGTTTGAAGGCCGCAGGTCCCCACCTCTGCCCTACACCATGGTACCGACCTTTTCGGCAGGATGGTCACATCCGAAATTTCAGTCAGCACGAGGATCAATGATGACCCCTTAAATTAGACTTCCATTCTCTCGTACAAGTATTTTGTGTTTTCGCAATGCTATCATTGTGGACATTTTTTACAGTAAAAATCATATTATATAAGTAAATAACAAGCTATTTAATTAAAACGGTTCGCAAAACGAGTTATCAAATATTCAGAACACGATGAAATTTTAGTTAAAACGAGGATAATTTTCATGAATGACTGTACATACAAGTTGGGTATCCCTAATCGTAAATATCTGGGAACGAGATCGAGATTTCTGCGAATATTGTATTTTCGGGATTTTGAAACTCATGATTTGGTGGAATGTAAGAGAATTGATAAGAAAAATTCCTCTTCATTTGACATTAAAATATGAATTAAAATGCAACAAGCAAAGAATGAAAACGTATATTTATTTATAAAAGGAGGATGATAGACCCATACCTGAATCCCCTAGAAGAAGAGGCATCGTATTAGATGGCCTACTTAAATATTTCCTGCGGTGCCATTTTCCCCATTTCAAAAGGTTTTCGCTTTAAAAATCTTTTGTCCTAGGTCTTGGTAATTGTGTTAGGATCGTTGTTCATATCACCCACAGACATTAGAAAAACAGGGCTCAAAATGGAGCTGATACAATGTTACGGCTTTCGGGATATTTCGGATCTTAGAATTGCAAACTGGGGATTGATCTGTTGTAGGTTTTCGATATGCCTCATTTATTTTATCTAAGGGTTCAACTCTCTAAAATCAAAATTTATTTTTCGAACTTTGAGAAGATTGTCCGGCTAGATGAAAACCTTCAGCGTTCCGCATTCTGGCCTGCGAGTTGTATGTAAAATCTTGTATTATGCTCTTTATTCAATCCTCTCTTACGCCTCTGAACTAACTTCTCTTCAGTTCAAATCAAATCAATACCTTCTTCTTTCTCAAAAATCCGAGATAAGTAGATATGGAAAATACACGGACAGAATTTTTATAAAAGGAATTCTTTGGTTGACTCAATGATACACGTCTCCCGACGAGAACCAGACATGTCTGGCGATGAAACCGATGGGGATTTCAAAAATCCTTTGACTCCTTGTATTTTCCATTCTTTGATGAGATTAGAAGGGTAAGCGGATCGTCCTTGACAGTGATCAAAGTTTTGAAAATGGTTGCTAAATCACTCGATGATGATATGAGACTGGAGAAATATCATCTCTTAAGAGAGGATTTTTAAAAGACAGGTTAGACTGAATATCAAATTAGATGCTAAGGCATTAATTTATGTTACCAATATCTCACCTTAAACCTAGTATCTATGGAACTAAAACTCTACGTGATGCTTCGGATACGAAATTCGGATAATCAAGACGGGAAACCCCTTATGAGAATAAGCAATGTTTATTCAGGTGCCCGACGAATCGCTGAATGATGTGGCTGCTACTCAGAAGTACGAAGACCATGACAGGATAATAAGCTTCCTCTTCTGTGTTCGGCAACTCTCCCAAATTTATCCATATTCAACCCTCGAAAAGAATCACTGGCATAAGCCTTTTGAAGTAGTCCTTGAAGTCCTTGCGATTCGGTCGGAGAAAAACCGGTTCTCTTATACACGGGATTCTCCCTTCTCCCTCTCACAAACAAATTCATATTTCGCCTGCGTTCTTCACCGATCGCTCCTCGATTCTAACATCTCATTCTTTCTATAGTCATCTTAAACATTCCCTTTGGATTTATATCAATCTTCGCCCATTTTAAAGCACTTTAACTTCAAATGACTTCTTTTTCTCTTTGAAAAATCACGTAAATTTTTCGTCCGCTACTGAAAATTTCGGTTTCTCATTCCGTTCGCCCTTTTCCTCGTTTCTTTTGTTCTGCGCCAAAGAAATTCATGAGATTGAAATCACGAGATATTTACACGAGCGGAGAGAACTGGATCGTATAATTTTCCACTAGTTAATTTTAAGAGGAACATTTTGAGGGTTTCATTGAAAAAACTCCTACGTATTTATTATGTGTACTTCTTGACGTGAATGGGATCAAAAAATTTTACCTTGCTTAAATTAGAACGACTTTTGATCGGTAACTTCCTGAAATGCAATTTTTTAATTACTTTTTTCCTTCCCTCACTGCCAATCTGCAGCAATGGAAGTAGCTTATTATTACAGTATGATTTAGTTATAGATTACTAAGAGTTTCTGAAAGATTAGATTTAGTTTAGAATGCCAAAGCTTAGATGCTAGAATAGGAAGACAAATTTACACAAAAATATTTATTGAGAGAAACTCTAAAGATGCGCTGCGACTAGAGATGATTGAAATAAATTCAGGATGTATTTGATAAGAAAATATACCAAATAAATGTTTTAGACTAAACTTTGTTTTTCATTAAAAGATATAATGTTAAGCAATGATTAGGAAATGATGAGACAAAAGTAAAATTGACATGCTCAAATGTGACTTCGTAGAATTCTACAGTTAACACCTCAAAAAGAAAAAAACTTGGTAACTCTTACAGCAGATTATTACTATCCAGTTATAAGAATTATTATTGAGAATTATAGTTAGAGTTATCAATGAGTCATAATTTTTATTTTCAAGTTTGAAATTAATCTGCAATTAGAAGAGAACTAACTGTAAATCGCGGAAGATACCGTACTTAATTAAGTACTAACGATTATAATGATACATTCAGCAAAGCTCGACACAGAAATTGTTCTTTTAAGAGTGGTACGCTGCGACTGAAGTAATTGGGGAATTTTAAACGGGGATGGAACACTTGTAATGGAACCGTAAATGGAAATGTACTATGGCGTGATATACAGAAGAGTAAAACAATAAGGTATAGCACCAGGTCTCTTCTTACATCTAATTGTAAGCTGTTATCAGCTATCAAGAAGTCATTAATACTGAAAGCTTACAGAAAGGTGATTATATTTAACGATAGGAATAACATACCGGTTAGAGAACTTATTTCTCGGCAATAGCAAACTTTCGGTTCGGGTTCAGATTTCACTAATGTAAACATAACGATTCCTTCGGAAATCCCACTCTGTATCGGTTCGATTACATGCGTTCTCTCTTCTCCTTCATTTCTCCATTCTCATTCCCTCCCACAAGAACTGGAATGGGTGTCACCGCAGTGGGAAAGAATGTTGGACCGGGGCCATTAAAATGCAAACCTATCACGCGAAGTCTCCCACATGGATGCAGCGGCCGTAACTTCGGCCTCGCCCATTTGGACAGGCCGTGAAAAGCGATCCGACGGTTGTAGCAAAGGCACGCTGAATTATTGAAAGCGTCCCGCAGATAGAAGGCATGGTGGAAGGGGATTCCATCGAATTTATTTCCGGACGCCATCGACGTGGGGCGATTGATGTATCCCTCGTGAAAATTAATGTCATCCAAAATCGCGAGCATTTAACGGCTGAAATTGTACCTGCGATTTTATTCGGATGCTTTTTTCTGTTAAAAATGATCGCGTGGTGATGCATTTCATGGTGAATACTTGTCCCAGGCATCAGGATATTGTACGACATCGCACTACTTTTTCGTTACATTTTGCTTTGTTGTTATTCTAAAATAAAATTTTTACTATTCAATCCATCCTTTCTTTAGCTTCTTTCTGTTATCCAAGTCAGTAATTATGGATGATAGGTGAATGAAATCTAATCAATGTTCCTCCGTAATGCGAGAATAGCCTCTTTTCAGGCTTTCTCTATGCGGTGCCCCCTGATCTTGTGATAAAATTCGTTGCTTAAATTAGTAATTCCAACTACAATTTTCAGCTATCAAACTGAATAGATAAATTAGGACGGAGTAAAGACTAGAGCAACTAGTTTAGTCGGTTATCAAATAACAACAAAAAATAAATTGGATTTAAAGAAATCATATTCTGTAATCTCTTAAGGAAAAACTGATGTCTCTACATAGAGGGTAGATTTTGAAAAATACATTGAACTCTATACTGTATACTCTAAGAATTTTTATTTGTAATTTCCTTTAAGTTGAAAAAAGAGGAGTATACAAACAAGACCGACGTTAATCTATACCAACACTTTATGATACTGAAAATTTATCACTAAATACGTCTTTATTTTAAATTCGATACTGCAATCGTCGCTGTACATAACCAACTCTTTGTCATATCTAAGAACCTTTATTGTATTCTCGTTTATTTTTCTAATACACATGTATCGCTGGAATGAGATTGATTAAATCTAAAATTAGACATCCAGAACACAAAAAATATTGTAGGTGTTTTGAAGATTCAATCAAGGCATGAGACTCCTTAACATCTTAACTTGCACGAAACTGCCCATGAGGATGAGGTCAATTGAAATGTTAGCGTATCCGTCGGAAAGAGGTAATAACAAACCACGGGTGGACTCTAAGGACCACTTGAGTAACTCTTCGAACGCCCTTCGAACGATTCGCGTGCTGACTCTTAAACCACCTAGCGTGCTTCCACTCGAAGAGGAATAAAAAAATCTTTAAATGCGCATGACTCACGCCCACTTTTGGTACTTAATGTTTAGCTTGCATACCGATGGATAAAAAAAACCAACTCGAATGTACGGGCCTTACGAAAGCTCATGGCACTCGAATGCGCCGTGGAAAAGGAAAGCTATTTCAGTAGGGGATGACTATGGGAAAATTGAAGTTGGCGCAAAACAGGAGAATGCACGATAATAGCAACCCAAATCCCCACAAAGAGCCATTATAAGATAGGAGACTTCACTTAAAAGGAGGAAAACATGTAGAGATCGCAGTCTAAGGATGCGGCCAAATGCACAGAAGTTAGAGGAAGATGTTAGTGAAATTATAGTGGGAAGATCGTGGAAATAGAGGTGACCAATTAGGTAATGAATGACGAAGCATTGAGTGAAATATTTTCATCGGCTGGCGTTCGTCATCTTGGATGGTACACATAACATTTCATGTATATCCATTATAAACGGGCTTAATTCAACTAAGTGGAATTTCCGAATAGTAATAGTAATATTGTTGAATGTGTTCTGACAACGGAGGTCATTTCGTGACAATATGAGCTCCCGAGACTCGAACCCGCTTCCTCCTAGGCGAGCATAATACCCACCTGGCTATCTAGGAGCCCAAACGTCTGATTGATTATAATAGAATTGATTTCAAGGCGGAAGCCAAAACAAACGGTTATTTATACAAATTAGGGCCTTTCGTGCAACTTCATACATTAGAAAATTAAGCGGCACATCCACTCGGAGAGTTGAAAGTCTTAGTACTCACGTAGAAGTGGAGTTCTACTCTGTGTGTGGATATCGGCACGCAGGAGAGGCTCTCGTGGCGGCAGCATCCCGTGTCATCTCCGCATTGATGCAGGATTGTGCAGTGAGGGATGTACGTCTTGGATGGATGGGGATATATGCTCTTCACTTGGACCACTTTAGGGCGAGGAATCTTGCAGGAGCCCTCTCTGGAAACTCTTAACGCATGCTGCACCGCCTCACGGATCTCTGATTCTGAAAATGGAAAAGGCATTATGACAATAAATACTACAGAAGAAATGGAACTGGAGGAAGGAAATTTTTGAGTATAGACGACTGATAGCCTAAAATAAAACAGGATATAACTACTATAGTGAAAAATTATGTATTTAAAAATGATTAAACGTATTGAAGGGCAAGAGATGTATACTCTGGAGTATCTATCTATGTATCTATACTACTGTGTCTCTTTTCCTTCATTATGAAGTTCAATTTCCACATCTCGGCAGCCTCCGTGGATTTTAGAGTAATAAAACGTACAAGAAGTGATACTCGGATGAATTTGCGCTTCTATTATTCCAGAACATGCCTATACATATAAGGAATTAAAATCTTACATAAGTAATAAATTAGAATACCCTTTACGATAAAATGTATCTTTATGGCATCCTAATAAAATTACATATCATGCGCGAAAAAAAACAACACTCATTATTGATGAAAGATTTCCTTTGGCACATTCAAATTGTCGATGAAGATAAATGAAGAAGGGATAAATGTTCCGAAAGCACATTGATTCTCATAGAAGCTCATATGTGTGTGTGAAAGAGAGCCGATATAACTGTTCGTCAGAATAAGGGTTAAGAAGAGATTAAATAAAAAGTATTTGAAGGTAAGATGCGAAGGGAAGACAAGGACAAAAGATGATTGATGATATAAAAGATGAGGATTAACATGAAGAAGTAAAGGAAAGAGAGCCTTAAGGAAGGGGTTTGACGCAAATGAACTTACTAACGGAGAAAGTAGAGAAACCCTCGTAAACATGGCAGTACCTCATTGGAATGAAAATCGCTCCTCCCAGTAAAGAAGAACCCATACATGTAACAAAAACTATTTTGGAAAATACTGGAGGAGATGAAAATTTACCAAACATACGATAGCCCACCAAGAGAAGATACGGAAGGAAAAAAATGAGCAACTACGGCGCCGAGAGATATCCAGAATACCGTGGGTTTGGTTTCTTTCAGCGTATGACCGCCCGAGGCGAGAAGAGTTTTTAGAACAGCCTCATATAGGGCCGCATAAGTAAGAGTCGGAAGGATTAAGAAAAAGGAAAAATCCTTCTGCATAGGAATGAGATTCCTTCAAAGAGACCGGCGGTCCTTTTACCATCTTTTTCGGCGGAGGAGAGTCTGCGGTCGGATCCCACTTTATCGCGACTCCGCTTTTATTCGAAAGCATAAAAAAATTAAGATCGCGGTGGCAGGCGCATGTCTGCAGAGTAGCAATAACCAGCGCTTAAAAGCGGATGACATGAACGGAAGACCGCACTGACTAATCTGCGGTCGCTTGAGAGGTTTAATAACCTCTCTTTCGTACAGATACAAGCAGATTTTATTTCCATACGGAGGTCGTCAAACCACCGCCCGATGGACGTTCATCGTTCGTGCAGATTATTTTTAAGGACCGCGATTCGATCTTGTGGAAGGGTTTGTGGGTGATGACGATGAACGTTGGAAAAATTTTGTATTGGTTCTAAGTAATAAGCGTGAGATTGGTAAAACATGGCTGGAATTGGGTGACTACCTGGGTCACTTAAATTCGATTCATAAAGTACAGTTACTACTGCTCGCTTCGCTATGAAAGCGACCGACGAAAATTTATTACATTGAATCTCAAACACGTTTTACTCTCGTTTATTACTCAGGATGACGAAATTGTTCTTTTTATACACTTTTCCGAGGGGCAACTTTGACGATAAGAAGTGCTTACACAACAAAGACGACAGCTATAAAAATCACTTAAATTGCTCTCGAATTAGGGTTTGTAATTGGAATTTAAAATCGTGGTGTCTTGTCCAGAGATGAAAATTTATTTTTGAAATCTAAAGTTATGCTAAAAAGTCGACAACGGAGAAAGAATATCGCCATAAAGAAGCTTAAATGTGAAAAGGCTTGATTTAGCTCATATAAATGAAACTGAAATTACATTTATTAAATATATAATGTTAATTCTGAATCTTTTATGAACTAAAACTGTTCCTATTTTTATTTATCAATAAAACAACCGTGGCATGTTTCGAGGATTTGTCACTAAAGCAAAAAAAGAAATAGCTAAAAGAAAGAAGCAGTCGCTAGATCTGGCTAAAAATATCGCGAAATTGGCAATATCAATTGTCAAAATCGCTAAATTTTCATGACCAATTCCGCACAGTTCAGAAGATAATTCTTTTCTGAAAGTTTCCAAGAAAAATACGGTTCCGGGAACCCGATGCCATAGTGTTGAAAGGCAATTATGAAAACAATTAGACGGTAGAGAATAATTTTAGAGATAAAACGATACGAATTATATTTTATTTTAAAATTCTAAAATAATATCTATCCGAAATCTATGATCTCGTGAAATGAATAGCGATAGATTTCTATTAATTAGTTATAATTAAATGTATTTGATCATAGCTTCGTATTATTGGATGTTTCGCATATTTTTCAGTAACACAGGAACAATTTCGAGTATCATCAAATCAAAACGATAAGAAGATAAGGTGAAGAAAGTTAAGGACGCAAATTTTTGTCCTTGTACAATTTATTCGTTCCATTCAAATTTGCCCGTAAGAAACTCTGTAACTCTGTTCTTTCCCATTTCCTTATTACAGCTAAAGTGTATAACTTTTTATGATGATGCACAGCAATCTTTTATCAATTTTCTCGCGCTATGTGATGATATTTGCAAATCGCCACTTTTTATGGACTCCTTTCGCCGAAGCTACTGCAGCCCCAGGGCAATGGAAATTGGATTGTTGAGCAAGTAAATCCCGCAAAAGGAGATGATATCTGTAAAGGAATGAGAGGCCATTTGAGCAGTAAATACGGTAAGGCTATGTATGAGATGAAGGGAAAGCCATCGGCCTTGAAGATATTCAATTCAGCTTTATGCTTTGGGTTCGCCTTATTTTTAGGCTACCCAGCAAAACTTTCCGATTCTGTTAGATGCACTCGGTCGTGAATTCTTTGCATGTAATCTCATTCCTCAAAACCCTAAAAAAGATACAATTAAAAATTATCACCTCTGTACATCTATACCTTTTAATAAATTCACTAATTTTTGATAAATTAATTTAAGTGAACTTGTATTATAAATTTGATTTTCTGATCTCTTAAAACTATTTTTTCTTGATTGAGTGATAAAGATGGAGCACAAATCACGTTCTCCAAACACGACAATTGTAAAGTTTTTCATGAGAAAGAAAAAAAAATGCATTCATGTTGACAATTTTGTTGTTTTATTTCATTTTCATTATTTTGGGGATTTCTACTTAATCAAGCCATACTATATCAATAACATTTTCAGAGTGAGGGTATATGATTAAACTAAGTATCTAAACAATGTGAAATGTAAACTCCACCGAATGATGAATTAAGAGCCAAAATTGAGCATATTTTAGTTTATTTTTGGTTTGCTAATTTCTGATTTATTAATTGACAAAAAGCGTGATTTTAAAATACAAAACATTTGAAAACCACACAAAAATAAATTAAATGATAAAACTAAGGTTTTTGCAAGAATATTTACTTGATATTTTTTTAAATCGCTCAATAAGTAAAGATTGAAAATTTGGAAAAAGATACCCGAAGGTATTATAAGGAAAACAAATTTCACCTTCTAAAGTGAAAACTATGATGATGTGTATAAGTATTGAAGAATATTAAACTGTACCTTTGAAAATAATTAATTTTTCTGAGATGAACATCATAAATTGTTCGGTACTTTGTTAAAAATGTATCGTGCAATGCAATGTATCGGTTGATGGCGATGCAAAAGATTATTTAAGAGCAACAGATTAAGCAAGGTTTTCGAGATATTATCGAGAAAGAAATTCTAAAGTGATTGGTCTGGCAATTTGTAATTCGATTCTCCACCCAGAAGCCCAGCAAACTGATGCAAATACGAGCAGTACTGCGAGACGAGTTGTAAAAAATGAGATCAGTGAACTTTCCCTTTCTTCCATCAGAGGAAAGCCTTCTGAATTATTCAAAAGAGACAATTTGACTTTTATTGCATCACTTGGGAACGCATGGCAAGATACTCGAGCATAGCGGAACTGTTTTATGGCTCTCCCATTGCTAAGTTCGAAACCTATCGCTCCAAACATGATCCAGATGTCGCTCCTGCGAATGCGTTGTGATAAAAAGCAGAAAAGTCAATTACAACTTCCGATTGCAGAGTCAGAATGGTCGTAATTGTCTTCAATGTGAATCGAAGCAAAAAAAAGTTTAACAACGGAAATAGCAAAGACACATCCACGGAATATTCCAGCGTTCTAGTTAATCATCACTATTCAAATGCCTTCGAGTCTAACGATGTTTTCACTACGAATCGTGATTCGGAGAGCTGATGAATAATGTGTTTAACAATTATAGTAAATTATCTACACCAATAAAGTTAATATACTCCAAACCTTTGAAACCTTTATTCCTAAATGTAAGTCAGTTCTTCTTTCTATTTCTTATGAAATGAATAGAACTCTTGTGTGTTTCTACTCTTCAACGATTTTCATTTGAAACTAACTCCTTATTTTGGAAGCTTTACAAAGATAAGGATACATGTTGAATTGCAAATCGAAGATGATAGCAAGATAATTTAAATTTTACTTTAATTAGGATAGCAAGATTAAAAAAACCCATGGCGAGCTAAAAGATCCAGTCTTTCGCATCAAAAATTAAGATTCAAAGTCTTAAAAATACCCTTATCTTCATCAGCCTGTAGATGTTAATTAAAATAATTTGAATATGTTTGTAATAATTACTATTGATTACTCCTAATGAAGGCCTCGAGAAAACATATCTTAAGGTAATTTTTCGTTTCTAAGAAGGTTAAATCATATGGTCAATCAATATAATCCTGTAAAAAATTTCACCGAAAAAGTGAGATAGAAATTTGAGAAATATACATCAGTCATCTTTAACTTTAATCTAACTATAGAGTTACTACCAATCCATTTTCTCCTGAACATCTTAAATTCCCTCATTTTCAATTTAAATATTCGACTAGATACACTCTTAAAGTTAATCATCAATATATGTTACAGTAAACTCAGATGACTATCAAATTTATCCGTTGCATTCAATTTAACATTGAGCATAATATAAATAATACACATTTGCTGCGCTTGGTGGTGGCCAAATTTGGTCTCTATATTCAGACGCAATAGAAGACTATAAGAAGAAAATATGGCCATAAAATTATACGCTAAAACAAAATAATTCATTATCGTAAATTATCATGGATACGCCAACCCAATAAATTAAGGAGACACTGGCAACGTGAATACATAGAGGCACAATAAAACAGAAATTCGCCATTTTCAGATACGAACGCTTCGGTGTAAAGTATAATTTCGCAGATATCTTCCTATATTTATGAGAAAACGATTCAATCTGCTCTTTTAGAGGTGATTTATGGAGTCCTTCCGACTTCCTCAAGCTGCTCCACTGCTAAACCATAACGAGTGGAAGATCTGAAGATTGGCCGAATTCCCGAGAGAGAGGTTATTTCTTCCCACATTCCCTCTCGAAACTGCCAGATTCCCCAAAGAACGCGAATGCCTTTCTCTGCCTTATCTCCGATGAATATCAAAAGAGAAGAGATTTACGGCCAACAGGTTACCGCTCTGCTTTTTTTTCCTCCGCTATTTGGGTTTCCATCACCTCTCCTTCCAGCGTATTTTCCACTCAACTTCCACGGCTTTTACATACATACATATATGCGACTTTATTACAGGCTAAAGTAAGACTTAACAGTCCATTCTCCCAATTAACTTGTTGAGTATAAGAAAAATAAAAATAAATATAAAAATTGCGAGGAAAAAAGAAAGAAGACGGGATAAGAATTCACGATAAAATTAAATAATACAATAGCTAAATACAATTAATTTAAATAATTACAATGAAAATATACGAATCAATGAAAATAATAGAAAAATTATTAAAGTAAATAAGATAAATAATATGCTCATTGGCCTCTAGAGTGAATATTTCTAAACATAAATTATTCTTATTATAATAATGGAACGTAAAATAGAATTTCTATGACAATTTCTTCTTCTTCGAAGTATGGAATGGGCAACAACGCAATGTCTGCCTGGCTAGCTAGGTCATAAGATCATGTGATTTTTATATCGTTCGAGCCCTAAATTGGGTGAATTTTTTATTGTTGTTTTTGTTTCACTATTACTTTGAATTGAGGTTTTCCGCTATATCTGATAAAACTTCACAAGTTCAAGCGTTTGAAAGATTTTATTCCGCGAGTGAGACATAAAGCGAGCTTAGGGAACAACCTACAGATATTTCAGAGAGAAATATGGCCATAAATATATTTCGGATCCTTTCCTTAAATTCTGTAGCATTAACGGTGACTTGCTATGTCTACAAATGTGAATAACCCACCTCCTCCAAGATGCTTTTCACAAAGTATGGATATAAATTTCAATTTGTAGCAAAATGTGGTTCTTGCTTCCGCATCATGATGAATGGGATATTTTTAATACGTTTTCGTCATTTTCAGGATGGAGGAATGTGTATCTTTCATTTACTTCTGTTTCAATCTTGTTCATAGCTGTGACGAGATGAAATCAACCGAGCTACTTGAGATTATTAATGTTGAATGATGGCATCTATTAGGTCTCTCTTTATTGGAGGCTACGAAAAGTGTTACGCATAGGATGATTGTACTTCGAAGGATTTTTTCTGCAAGTACTGTTCTAGCTCAGTAAACAAAGCAATGGAAAAACTACTTAAATCTTCATCTTGACTAGTAAGCCTCATTCTGTCTCGCGTGTTTTTTGTAGTTAACGGAGAAGAGTTTGAGTTTCAAAATAACCTTCGGAATTTACTGTCAATAAGTAAGGGCGAAAATTCAAAATAAAATGTTAAACGGTATCCAAAATAACAGATTTAATTTTTTCTGATTTGGGCAAACACTTGATTCCTAGAAAATGAATGCTTGATATCATTCTCGTAAACGTTTGGGATAGCAAAACTCATTTCCCTACTCCATTCAGCATTTCAAAACCACGAACAGATTCCTCCGGCTCCTATTTCTTATTCCTTTCGGTAATCCCAACATAAATCATTCACCACTGGAGTAAAAGCAAAAGAACATAAGTCATGGCGCACGTTATATATGAGCGTTATGTAATATCACGTTTATATGCCGGTCATGGGCAGAACGGATATTCCACCATAGCATCAATCTAGCTAATTCTTTTATATCCAAACGGAAAAGGCACGTTTTTACGACGCAATCAAAATTTCCATCTCGATAAATTGAGATATTTCGCGTTAGATACCGCAATAGACCGTACGATTGAATAGCATCAAACGAAACTAGCACGCAAGGCGATCGCGACCATTATCTCGCATCAAAATTTATTCATCGGCTACCGTACTGACACCCGATCCTTCCTTTTTAAGTTCAATTCCCATTAAGGAGTACCGTAAGTGGCGTGCATGGCGATACATCAAAGACCCTTTTTTCGGCAATGGCAGATCCAGCAATTCAGAGGCGATTCATCTTCCGTTGCCACGGGGAGCAGATGGTGGCCGAAGATCGCGTGGCGATGGTTATCATGAAATGCGGATCTGCTACCGGTCTGATTGGAAGCAAAAGAAAACAGGCTGCGAAAAGGACGCGCGGTGTAATGGCCTCCAAAAGCTATTCCGAGGAGGGATTATTCTCCGATCGGACTCGTAATTGGCATCCAATAAAGCACGGGAAGAAGATTAAAGTGATTTTATCGCTGGGTGATCTGAAACGAAATGGAGATCTAGATAAAACGGTCGCTGCGCGTCGTTTTTTTGAGCGCCTTCGATTAAAATTTGTAAAGCAAATGACTGTTCTTGGAGGTAAAGAGTCCGAACGAACAACAACTGCTCCTTTCCTCTTCGTTCTTTTTCAGTTTAGAAGTAATGGTAATTCGTAGTTAGTACATTAAGACCCACTTAAAATCCCTATCAGGAAATTAGGCTAAAAACGCGTTGATAGTTGATGAAGATGGTTGAACATGCTTCCTTTCTTCCTTTCTTATTCCTAATGCTGAATATAGCCTTCTGATGGAAAAGACTCTCTATATACCCTAAACTGATCACTTACAAAACTATAGATGTTTATAGAACCTTAAACAATATCTACAGAACTTCGACAGAATTCTACGTCACCGAATGTAATGGAAAATTCGCAAACAGACACAGCATCAGAAGTGCTACAATATTATTTTTACATATTGAGTATACCATAAATCTTCACACGGGTAAGTTTTTTGTTGATGGCTTTGAAATGCTACAAAAAGATGACTACAATGGAAAAGTCGTTCTGTGGTGACTATAACTGAAAAGTATCACAATTAGCAAGCTAGACTGTAGAGTAATAATTACGTAATTTAAATATCTATGAAAGAATTGGTTTACTTTGCACTGTAGTACGATGGAAAAGAAATCTCTACTAAGAAACGCGAGAAACTCATATTAATCTACATAATGCGCGGAAAAATACGTCGAAATAGAATGATTAGTATTAATTTAAAGCGGGAGACCGTAAGAAGAGAGTCGGATAGTAAATCTCCTTTCTTCTCTCCTCTCTCTCTTAATCCACTCTATTGCGTATAATTTATCTTATTGAATGATAAGAATAAACGGCATTGTGCCTCTTAAAATTATATAATAGTATAATAATAGAAAACTAATATTATATTTAGAGTCTTATAGACTGCTCCTATCAAACCCAATCCCAAGGCGAACTTTAAAAGAAGTTCTTCCAAGATGAACAAGAAAGTCATACAGTAGGAGAAGATTGAAACGAGGAATACTGCATTGGTTGCAACTTTTATTCCGAGAATTCCTCGTCCATCGAGTCCCTCTGGCTATGCTAAACTTCTCCGTTCTCTACTTATCATCCAGCTGTTTACTCTCCCACCCACTATAGCCTCCTGCAGCCTAACTTCAAGTCCATTCACTGTTAAAGATACAGAGGAAAAAGAGAAAGGGAGGAGAAAGATGAGAGGTATACGGAGAAAGGATTAAAAGAATGAAAAAATATGGGAAGATGAAGAATTTGAAAGGAATGATTATGTGTATACCTTTACATTCAAGAAAGTGAAAAAAATAATTTAAAATATCCAATGAGATTTAAGATGTTTTTTTAGAACAAGAGCATAAGAAATAGCATTGGAAGCTAGCTTGGCTATTTTAGCAAAACTAATATTTGCTTTCTGATATAAACTTGATAAGTTCTATACAGCATTAGTTTTGTCAAGTAAAAGTCACGCTGTATAGAACGTAGAGGAATGTAAACTTAACAGTACGTACGAGTATAGCGTAAGATGTCACTGAAATATAAAAAATATGAAAAACGTGGTTATATATAGCGCTAAATTGGCATTAATGACACTCATGGTTCCGCGATAGAATGATTTTCTGTGTACTTAATGAATGTTAGGGAGACAATAAAGCATTTAATACCTCAATGAATCTTTTCTTCTTTTTTAAACTGAATTTAGACTGAAACTGAAAAATTTTGAACAAATTTTCATATCGGAATCATATCGGAAAAGGTGATGTAAATTACAGGACAAATTTTAATTCTCCATTGAGAATGAACTTTAGATTAAAATCCTTCAATCTGTATGGTCTTTGATATCAACTGTTCTATCTCAGTTGGCGTTGGAACGGTAGCATACCGTAAACTACAGAACAGACCATGGAAGAGGTGCTGATTATGGGAAAGCAAAATATTTGTAAAGTAGGAGAAAGGATTACCACTGGTATCGGGGACGAAGTATTGGTTAAAAAAGGTATCTGTAGAGAGTATGAGCTGCAAAGAGAGAGCAAGGACGGGGAAGAAAAACAGACGGAAGAAGGATGGTGAATTGCTGTGTATAAGGCGCGTGGGTGGTCAGCCGTCTGGGAACGGCACATTCGAGACAGCGCCTTGGAGAGTAGGCAGCCCACTTCGCACCTGTGTCTGAGGAAAAGGCAGCTCGCTTCAATAACGAACGAGATACTTCCAGATCGCTTCTCTTTCAATTCTAAACAAGTTATCGATGGATGGGATTTGCATGATACTAAGAACTTTCTAATCAAAACACGGTTGGATATAAAAAGAGAGGTGGAAGGTGAACATTTCAGCTAGATTTATGAAACAAAAATCATAGTCGCGGATATTTCCTTGAAAAAATCATTGGTATGCTAGAATTTAAAAGCAACATTCAAAATTTTTATGATGATTTTTCTCCTGAAAATCAGGTCATCTTTCCTCGTCTTTATTCTTCATTCCCTCCTCTCTCTTAAAAACTCTGTCATCCAAATTAAGCATCTTTGGAAAAAATCTACAAAGATTCAACTCATAAAGAACTTCCGCGCCCATAATAACTCATTCATCTAAGAACGGCGTTGAAAATAAAATGAAAAACTCTTCTTACGTTATCATCATATCTTCTTCCTCGCATTTTTTCGAGCGTGAATATTTTCCCGTAAAACGTATTGAGAAATCTTGCCTTTAAAATAATAAAAAGAGGTTTATAAATAATGACGCAATCTATAAATGGTGCTGGAGCTCTTCTCGGAAAAAATTCTATTCAGAAATTATACGGCGTAGCTGGTTGAAGCAACGATAAGGACCATAGAGAGCGAGAGATCTGTCAAGTCAGGGAAAAGTAACAGAGCAGGGGAAGGTGAGAGAGGAAAACTTACATCACTTGTTGAAGAGACCCTTTTCTATCGAGCAGTGAGAAGATATAAAAGATACTCCGAGAAGGCAGTAATGAAGGGAATCGATGAGGTCATCGAACCTTCGAAAGAAATTATTTTCTGCAGATTCCAGCGAAAATTATTTCATTGATCAATTTTTTTTAGTTTTCGTGACTTCAGCCCAAAATTTCAACATCAAGATACACCATAAAGTAAAATATAAAAATACTGAAAGATATGTTGGAATACACCATGATACCATAGTTGTAATTTTAATTTATGTTTCCAGGTATTGTCGACTAGTTGAATGAAATGATAACCAAAAGATAATATAAATATAATAATGATAAAAATCTCTCTTTCCAGTAAACTGACAAAGTTAAGTTTAAAATTTCCTGCAAGGATAAGATAAATTATAATTCTGATGACTTGGATGCACACTTATGAACCAAGTTTATATTTACGTTATATTTCTTGATGTAGTACGTTCTTCTCGTACTCCACTTTTATACTTACTAGAGTGTTTTTTTTTCACTTCTCTCCGGTGGATATCGAAAACTTAGAGGAAAAATGACTATGAGCGTTTCTGAGGCGCTCTTTTATTCCATTTCGAGAACACTTGAAAATTTTGTCTTCTCTCATGCGACTTCTGCTGCTTTCTCGCGAATCTCTTCACGCTGAGCGATTTTTCAAGAAGCCCTTTTCCTGGAGGAAATGGAGTCTCTCTCAAATGCTTTTCGAAGAGGAGAGATAAGGCAAAACTCCACGGCAATGCCCAGATTGATGCTCGGAAATAGAATGACATCGATAGCGGAGATAAATTTCGGAACCATATGGAGATAAGGAAATGTTTAAGTGAAAGTGCTCGGGGAAGATGAATTGAGCAGAAGGTGCAGATAAGAAAATGGAAGAAGGTAGTGGAGTGATCTTGGCGAGATTTGTTAGGCTGGAAAGGCAAAATAAGGAGAATGGGAATGAAGCTGAAATGAAAAATTAAGATGGACTGGTAGTCGAAACGAAAATTGTGTGACTCGATGGAAAGATTCGGAAAAACTCACGATAGAAGAGTCGCATTACACTCTATCTTGAGATACCAATAAATGTAAGAAAAATATTATATATTATAATGGCATGAATTCATTGTACAAAGTATAATCAAATCACTGACTCAGTTTCGAAATTGAAATATAATAAAAATTTTTACTATTATAATTTACCTCATGAAACAAATATATTATACTGGAATGGAGTTCTATCTAGTTAGTCCTTCGCATAATGATGATGTAACATAATGACATGGAGAATTTGTTTTCGCAATGAATAACTAAATATGTAAATGATTTACACGGAGAAATATTTTCATTGTGTTGATGATTTATAAGTATGCTTTAAAAATTCTAAGATTCCTTCCTTTACGAACATATAATAAGTTTAAAATATAGGCTAATAATTCCTAAAATAAACTAGATTGCGAAAATTACCTAGTCATCCTTCACTCCTTTACTGGAGTTGATGTATTCTCTAACCTAAACGCTGGCTGAAGTGATAAATTATGTCATACCGTGAAAAAATGTATAAATAAAACCTTTATTTTCGCATTTAATTTATTTATGTGATATATTTGGTCCATATATGAGTACTCGAAAGTTAAAGAAATTATAGAGATGGTTAACCGTAATACTGCAGTAGTTATTTCCTTGGATTAAGTATGAACTTAAAAACCTTAGAAATTTATTACAATATTACAAAATGGTTGAGAAATCATCATGAAATTTATGAGAATTTCGCGAATTCGTATTGAATAAGAAATAATTCGCTTGTATAAGCTTCTTGCATGAAAAAGAATCTTAGAGATGACAGTAATTCCTCTAGAATCAGCAACGTCGCCATACGAGTTGAGAGTCCTTTCTAATCCTCGAAAACTCTTAAACCGTAATGAGACAAGCGTAGAGAGGAATAAAAATGAGGAAAATACATAAGGAAGCGGAGAGCTCTTTAGATGAACTCAACTCGGTACAGTTCAGTGGGATCAAAGACTAATTTTTAATATGGTCTCGTTTTGGCTTTGCAAATAAAATGGAGGTCTTCTTTCAAATAGAGAGTGGGAGCTTAATTTCACCCTTGAAAAAGACAACTGTCATTTTAATGAACGCTGTCTAATTAAAGCTCAGATAACATTCCTTTCGAAAAAACATTTAACAAAAGTTTTAAAACGAAAGGGACCCTCGAAAGAGTATATAATCCAATTACGAGCTAATTATCACTGGGAAGGTTTCAGCGGTAGAAAATTGAGCCATTCTTCCCCGCTAAAAGTTTATAAGGCAGATTAGAAGTCGAAAAATGTTAATTCTGTTGAGGACACTTGATGAGTATCCATCCGAATCCAGTAGTTTTGACGATGAGTAAAAAGATAAAATCATTCAATCCCTCTAATTAGAAATTCGTCCAAAGTGAAAGATGGGTATACAATTTTATCTAAAATGCCGAGCTGAAATCTAGAAAAATCACGGAAGCGTTTGAGATGATTCCTAAACTTATTTGACGAAATTCCCCGGTTGGAATCAGTCCACGGAATGATGAAAAATTTACTTGAAAAGATTTCAGAGTAAATTTCAGAGATTTCAAACCTCTCAAAGAATGATATATTTCAAAACACTAATAATATATAATAAATACTTTAAAACTATCAAAGAAACGCGCAAAGATATTAAGGATTCTATATTTCGTTTGTTAGTGACTAAATACATTAATATTTCTTTTATAAATTACAGAAAAAGAGGTCGGAAGTTGAATTTGCTTTGCCAACTCGGAAGCATCCCATAATTCATTCATACGTAAACACAACGGTGGCGTAGGCAGGGGGTTTCGTCGGCACTCCTTGTGGCAGGTCATCTAAGGACGGCATTACAACATAATAAATTTAAAATATCAAATATTAATCGACTATTAATAAACTCTTGTTGGACAAAGAAATACTGCAGCGTTCAACAAGATGCTCATTCATCGACATGGAAAAATGAAAACACAACTTTGAATATAAATATTTTCAGTTAACCATGGCACTTTTGACTGGTAGGGTATGTATGTAAATATAAATGTTTCCATTTTTATTGCATTTTACGATGAACGTCGCTTGCCTCTGTATTGTAGACAACTTTTCAATAAATATTTTTTGTCCATAAGTCTGGATCCTCACCATTCCTATAAAAATAGTAAAAATCTATATAAAAATCTCCCTGTAAATCCCTGTAAATACGATTATATCTATATTAATCCTTAATATAATTAAATTATTTTTCATTTTGCTATTATATCCTATACTCATAACATTTACGAATGCAATGATGCTGATAAGACGCAACATTTTCGTCCATCAAAATAAATTTTCAACAGTAAATGCTTGTAGAGGAAAGCCAACAGAAAATATCTCTCAATACGCCGACCAAAGATTTCGAGCTATTTCATTCCCAAAACGATTCCATCTGAGCAACGCAGGAAAAGGAGTTTTCAACTCTGCTTGTGGACCTCTACTTTTCATGGGACGAGGATTCAAGAGATTGAAGGAGACTTATCTCAGTGAAAAGAACACTTCGAAGCCTTAGGGTCATCTCTCAGTCGAAAGACGGTCCCCAGACCTTTAGAAGAGTGCGGCCTCATTTAAGAAAGCGCAGTGGAGATGGAAGTCGAGGAAGAGGTCCCTTTATCGATCCTTGGAAATCTACAGAGAATATGTTTACCGTTTTCTGAAGAGGCCGCTTTTAACGAAAAGGGTTTCCTAGATACGTCCTGCATCTTTTTCTACCGTAGCTCTCTTGACGAGTCAAGAAGAGGATATACTTATATGAGCTAAGAAAAATCAAATACGAGGTATTTTTAACCCAATCCATTCTTCATCCTATTCGGTATATATCTCTGAGGATGGAAAAGCTGCGTCATGAATACCGGAGGATATTAGATATTTGAAGCGATAATGGGCTAAATATTCCTAAATGGCTGTAAAGTACTCAACTCAGCTGATCCACTATTAGTTACCAAATGCTCTGTCGAGGGAATGAAGGCTACTGGATAAGATGATAAGTGAAGTACTTTGCACTTTTCTCACCGATTGCGAACCAGAATACTATGAATAAAAACTAAGTGAACCATAATTACCTCATGAATAACATTTTCCATGGTATTCAATATAAAGTTTGGCAACTCAAAACAAATGCCGTAATCCATTTTAATTAATTCATCATTCATATCCAGTAGCTTTCACATTATCTCACCGGTGAAAAAGATCGAAGCATAAGAAATTGTAAATTCGTTACCCTTTTGCGATATGACAAATGAAAAGATTCCATTCAAGTTATGGTGAGGAACAAATATCTGAATATGAAAATACATTTCACCAGGATAATGTGTTTATTTGAAGTAATTATAATATATATATCATATCATTATATGATATATATATATATATATATATATATATATATATATATATATATATATATATATATATATATATATATATATATATATATATTATAATTACTTCATTTATTAGCGCTCAGTTGACCAACGTAATTAGTTTATACAAAGCTTACTACAAACGGTTATCTACCGTCATGCACAATTTTTAAGATTAAAATTTAAGAAGATTATTAAAAGAGCTTTATGTTGTGTATGAAAGGGGGGAATAATTTAATTATATTTTTTCAATATAATGAACTCAGCTAAGACGATGGACGTAAAACACTATTCTTTACGTACAGAGGTGCACTTCCTTTGACTGAAAATTACCAAAGAGATCTGTACTAGGTTAAAAGTAAATTTTATACAGCTACTTTTCAAAGGAATATAAATTCATTTCTTAGTGTTTGTAAGTTACGATTATAGTTAAATAAAGACTAAAAATGTATATACCTTGCAGAATACGTATCGATGCATGATTATAGAGGGTATGAGAAAATCCTAAGTAAAAATATCATTTTTCTATGAAACCATATTTTTTTCAACAGCACATAAAATAAGATCTCTTTTATGGCCAGATATTCCTCTATTCACCATTAAATTTGAAGAGACAAAGAGTAAAATAAGAGAGCAATTTTCTGATAAACGTTTATGTAAGTAGCACTTATTGAAACTATAGATCATCGTATAAATTTTATCCTGAAAGACCTTACATAGCAGATTTTTCTGATTGCAAAGAAGTGAAATTCAACGTCGCTACCAAATATTATCACATGCCCGATTTTAAATCCATAGCGTTCATGATCAATCACACAACTTTTAACACCAATGAAAATAGCCTGAAATTTTCTCGAATTCTCCAGCATAGTACAACAAGAGAAAATCAGGAAAATTCTCTTTGAATCGTTCCCTAATTGGGAATTAAGGGAATAAGGGATTCTTTTCGGGGACCGCAATTAAACGAAATAAAAACCCGAGAAATTCGCTTTGTAATAATTATCCTTCTACGACCTCTAAAAGAAACACAAGTTATTCTCCCTTTGGTCGGCGCGAAAGCTTTGATCTACCAAAACGATGCGTTTTTCAGCTGTTCGCTTTCCCCATATCGCCCTTCCCTTTCACACGCCATTGCATTCTTCGCACGGCCATGCCAATCCTTTTAAGGTGCGCTCGTTAGGAACCTTTGGGCAACCGCGATAAACTACCATTATAATCCTCATTTGGAATCGCCTTTTGCGATTTTGCCATCTGACGCTTTCTGGTTCAAGTTCTTCGCGCGGTAGAATTTCTTTTGTTTTCGGCCATTTTCCCTTTCTCTCCAATGCTTGATGGCCATTCCCGTTGGCAAGGGAATCCGGAGTGGAAAGTGATTGTTTCGGCGCACTTCCTCGAATCCGAATGGAATGCAATTTCCATCTCACAGGTGGCGGATGCGAGACGAGCATTCTCAAAGTCGATCTCATTGTTCAACTTCTAGAGAGTCACCTGAAGGGGTGAAGAGTTCGACGATCTTGCCATATTCCGTAAGCCTTTTTCTCTTCCAAGAAAATAACTGATTCGATTTAACTTTTCTTGACCTTGTTTGGCTGATTTTTTTTATATTGTCACCTCTCTTTTCCGCCGCTTTACTTTGATACTACTCTATTTTACGAAATTTAGATGTTCAGGCGTTACTTTGTGGAAAGTCATTGAAGTCATGAAGAAATAAATTTGTAAATTTTCCGCAATATTTTTTAATTCTATTCTTCCGTTACAGAAGATGCTACTCCTTGGAAATTATTTTCTGTACCAGAAGATGCTACTCCGGGTACTGAAACCGGTCTTAAATAAAAAATAGTGTGGAATATTTACAAGTTTATTTCTTCATATCCACTCTATTTTACTCTAATACTCTTAACGCAACGAAATATAAGCAACGCATAGGCTTCTATTTAGGCAACTATTTAAGTGTAGTAACTTCGTAAATGTACGTGATGGAAAGAGTCTGAAGAAATGAATGGGAGACTTGATGAAATTACTTTTGGCCTGAGGTCTATTTGTCATGAGTAAAGAATTGAGGTCGTTGTTTTCGTGTTTCCTGCTGGAGCTCTTGGGTAAAAATTCTAAAATTCTAAGTATCCTATAATTGGATTACATCTGTTGAAAATAATTCCCCCAATGCTCCGATCACTCCAGTTTAGCTTTCCTCCAGATTATTTTTTGTTTGGAGCTATCATCAAGAGCAAAAGTTTGGAATTGAGTTTCGAAAGATACTCTTGTACAAATAAAAATGAGATTTCTCCAAAGAGAGGATTGAGAACGATACAATAATACATCCTTTAAACATTGTTCAGTAAGCAAATATTAATTATCATGATTTGAAGAAGAAAACTTCCCACAAATGTAAATAGTATGAACAACGGATATATTGGTTCAAACCTTCTACACATATATATTTTCTAAGGAAATGTTATCATAGTATCCTAGTGATTGGATGTGCATGTAGAAGATTTTTTATGAAAGTAATTAGCATACAAAAATGAAAGAAAAACAAGACTTTCAAGATTCGCTGTGCTATATCGTATAATGGCACTTATAACGTTTATACACCGTCGCAAAATATTTGCAAGAATTTCTGGACAAGTAAATTTAGAGTCTGGTTCGTTACATTCGTCTTTTCAATTTAGATTCAGCATTTCTTCTCGACCTATTTTTTAAAAATGCTCATCGGAGAGTCTATTCTCTGAATTTATCTCCGAATGCCTTTCTTGACATTTTGGCGAAAAAAGAAATTTGTTTCCAGTTCAAAAGAAGCAGAGTATTTTCTTGCAAATCGAGATAATTACTCCCGATGTTTTCCCACCCCGAGCGATGCCTGGTTCGCTTGTATTGACGGTCGTTGCATACCGAAATTTCCGATAAGAGCCACAACCAATCATGCCTCCGAAATCCTATTCACCGAAGGTTCATCGACTCTGAGATACGCGCGTTGCCTTTCTCGCACGAAAAAATTCGCACTGAGGCAGGGCGTCGAAAACGCTCCGTTGATTACTGGAACGTATTCGTTCAAGTAACTTCGCCCGACTATTATCCCTTTGACGAGGGGCGTAAACATTTAAGGGGTGGCCGCTGTCCCGTGCATTTCAACGCTGCGACGCCCCTTCTTTTCCCCCCCATTCACGTCCTTTTCACCCCGTCATTTTGGCGCAAACTTTTTGTTCCCGAGGGAGACATCGCCGAGATATTTGTTGATTTAAGCTAGCGAGATGCTTTTCTATCTCCTTTTGAAGTCCGTGTCGGGTTGACGACCCTTCGCAGGCGAAAAGAATATAATGCACGTTTCGGTTTCCGAATCTCTCTCGAGAGAAAATAAACTGTGGCTACGAAATGGGGAAACGAAAGCCCTAGTTAGCGCTACCGTTTCCTGTTGCGGGCTATGTTTACTTTAAACTAGCGTGTAAATAAATTCGTCCTCTCTTCTAGCTGAATGGAAATGAAACACGGATTGGGAAGTGTATCAGAGAGAGGTCGTTGGTTTTACGAGAAAGAATTGCATGTTGATCCCAAGCAAATCTTGAGTGGATTTCATACATCGCCTCTAATTTAAATGGATCATAGATATTAAATTCAGTGATTTTGTGTAAAAGCGACGATGGAGAAGATTAACTCTTTGCAAATATACTACGGTATTAGCCCCACGAACTCTGATAGTACATATTTATGAGTTGGTAGGATACTGTTCTTATATGAAAATATTAATGAATCTGTTCACACTCTCTTGTGCCTCCATCAGTAAAAGCAGGTCGTCACGAATTACTGAACCAACGAATGACGAAAAAACGTTTGTATTAGAAAAAGCAAGGTTTGTGTCAAGGACAAAAAGATAGATAAAATGACCTTATTTATAATGAACCGCAAAAATATTTTAAATAAAATATATCTTACATAATTTAGGAAGAAAAGAAATAATACATATATTTGAATTTGTAAGAAAATATAATTATATTTAGATTTCCACGAGTAAAAGATAAAACAACCTCCCAAAATGAAAGTGTGTCTTTATACTATAAGGTTGAACAATCCTTTCCAATAATTAAGCTAATTAACGTCATAACACTGATTATAGAGTACAGGTAACCTTATCGAAGTGAAAGAGGATGAAGTCAAATCGATTAATCGATTATCGAACTAAAATCCACCAAGGGTAAGCACACGTTTCCACGCTCAACGTTCATCCGCTTGTCCTTCGAATACCAGAGTACCAATTCTAGCAACTGGAGTACTAGTTAATCATTGGAAGAGACTAAATTACCGAGGTCATTTGAATAGTAAACACACATTTAGGGCAAGGTTGGTAATGTCCAGCAGCCTCGTGGAATACGATATCACGCAATGCAGCCTTCATCGACAGTAAACTCGAGAAAATCCTTAGGATTTAGGGAATACTGAACGAACGAACGCTGCTCTTTCTACTGCAGATAGCTTCGCCCAGGATACATTCGTGATCTGAAGCATTACTGAGGATACGGAAAGGAAAGGGAAAGAGATATAGCTTCACTTGTTTCTGGGTCGCACATGCTTCTCCTTATACACAGTCCAAAAGGAGTGGAGTGAAGGGAACTAAAATTTTCCGAGCGAAACCATCTCCCGTTGTCGAGTCTCTGCCAATCCAAATCGAGACGTTGGAAAGAATTCCTTCCGAAAGAGTGATTTAGTGGGAGAAACAAGGCTGAGCTGGATAGGAATGAAAGGCAGACTGGGAAGTTAGAATGGGGTTGGAATAGTAAGAGGTTAACTCAAGAAATTAGGTAAAGAAGGTTGCAGAATACTAAGTTGTCTGGAAAGTTAAATAGACTTTTAGAAGGAGTTTTAAAACTGTACAGTATTTTCCCCATAATATATAAAATGAACCTAAATATAGTTGGATTAATTTTCCTCTTCTTTTAGTATTTACATTTGTACTTTAATTCATCAACCACGGTTCCAACTCGTTTATGCAATTTTCAATGAATAGAAATTTGTTTTAGAGCGATTTTATTCATTCGCATATTTTCTTGAAGTAACCCCTTCACCTGTATTTCCTCTATCTCAATTATTTCCTTGCGTATTCTTATTTTCACAGCCAATCTTAAAGCTGAAGCTTCAAATGAAATTAATAGGGATAATTACATCATTGTGAGTGATTTCATGATATAGTTCCAACTGCCACGGATTTTCTCACACCACTGAGGAAGATCAATTTTGTTCCAATTCGTTTGATTTTATTTTGCGTGATTCGCATGTACTATGGATAGTATGGATTGAGATTCCAGGAAATTGGAACGAATCACATTCTTAGCGGATGATCAAATTATAGCTAATACTTTTCATACATCCTCTTGATCACCACAATGAAATGAATTAGAGAAAATGATATTAGCAGCTTTAATTTCTACTTTGGGATGGATCTCATCTACTCCCAGCTGTTCATCCACTATAGGTGAAATTAGTGTCCAGTTAATCCTGTAAATGTATAGGGACTAATGGCACTTGACGAAGCAATAAAGTAGTTATTAGGGTCGCGTGATTGCTATAAGATGCAATTATGAATAACCGTTAGTTTAAACTATCCTATATTATGTTTATAACGTTATCTAGCTCGGAAAATGTGTATATATACACAAATTGTAATGATTGGATACTACATAGCAAGGGAATTAACGAATGCTTATGTTTCTAAAATTGATTCAAATTTGATCCATGCTGTTTTAATTACCAACAATGGCCAGCCCAAAGTAATATCTTGGAAAATTAGTAAGAATGATTATTTAAAATCATGAAATTTAATGGACGAAAAACTATAAGAATTTCGAAGAAACACTTTCCTAACAGCTTTATTAATTTTTTCAGCAAAACAATGTCATTCGTCCACATCTTTTTTTATTTCGGTATGCAATTGTTCAAAAGTCCATTTATTTAAATTTTGAATTGAGGTTTTTTCTCATCATAATTTTACACATATATAAATCCGATGTCGGAGCTCATTAAAAACCCTTAACTTGATTCTCTTTACTGCTTTAACTTCAAAGTGATGAAGCTCTGGCATGAAAAAATTGAGAGGCGATATCTTTGAACTTCTATTCAGAAAGGGATACGATAATGAGCTAAAATACGAAAGAGTAAAAATCAATAATTGCCAAACATGAGTCATCCTGAAATTAAGATCCAATGTAATGCTTAGTAACATTGATATCATAAATTAATTTCTACTCAAATTAAGACGAAATTTCCTACTGGCAAAAGGTAGTAAGATACAACGTCGAACCGATAAGAGAGGCGACTTGTAGGGTATTAGTATTGATTGTTAACATATGATAGTAATTATAACGAAAATGAAAAATGATAAAATGTACAATGGGCATTAAAAAGCTGTTTCAGACAAAAGATTAACTTCATTAAATTTCGACCATTTTAACAATCTCTTGGGCTTCAAATGACCGAGCAAAACTGAATGATTCCTTCAAACTTAGCAGTAGTTCCAAAACATTTTCAGTTGTGGACTTAATAATTTCCCAGTCCACTCTCACCGCCTATAAGACCACCCGCCGAGATATTCTGCCCCCGCAGCTGCTCTCGATTCAATTGAGTGGCGGTTCGATGATGTAAGATGAAAGATGATGATTTGGTTCACTAATAGAGTGAAATAGCCTCAGTAGGAGATCCTCCCCTTCAGCAGAACATAGAAATTTACCTAGGCAACTAAATCTTCTGATGATTCAAGTGACTAGTCTAACGTGATTGGACATCCTAATTTTAAATATATCAGACGAGTTAAGGTACTGAACTCAATGTTTCAAATTAAAGGGAATCAGAGCTATAATAATTTTATAATTCTTGCGAGTAAAAGAATTGTAATCAATACATCTTCGATGAATTAAAAGTGAACCATGACTGAATTCATTCATTATACCTTTCTCTTTTGCATAAAATATTCTTATTTATCCAATTGTAATAACTGCTTAACACAAATCAATTTCATTTATCCTCCGTATCATCTGAATCCAGCTTCAAAATTTTGGACGCGTAAAAGATACTCAAGTTCATCTTTTCATACAACTTGGGCCGCTATAGATTGGCTTCAATTACACCAGCGCAGTAGCGCAATTAAGATGGAACATAAAGATTAGCTGAAACCATAAGCTTTTACACCATCAAGTTAGATATGGGGAATAAAGTGAACTGTATTACGTTCGAGCTTACTTAAAGGCATTATATAAAATCATCTGAAGTATTAATCGCAATTGCAGGAGCATAAAAGAAATCAGCCGTTTTCCGAGAAATTAGCCCGCTAGCCCAGCGTGGTTGTGCCAGCGAAGCAGTATGAGTCTCCGGATCAAAACACGCCCATATTTCAACCTCCGAATAAGGAAGTGGCGTACACAATTAGTCAAATGGCGAACACAGTGGAATCCAGTATTTGCTCAAAGGGTTACTCCTCCCTATATTCCAGGGGTTAAACTGGAGGGTCGAGGAGAATTACCGCTCCATCTGGTGGCGATTGTGTGTACTCGAGAGAAACAAGGGGCCGTTCATATGGCTCGCTCTCGAAGCGTCGAATGCTCCGCTCGCTTTGCTTTTCGTGAGGGGCAAAATGCCACCGCATCTCCGAGAATGCCTTCTTTTCCCGCGAATACCGCCGACGAGGGACTTATGGGATGGGTTTGATTGAGTAGGCACATTCGGCGGAAGATGATTCACAAGGAAAATTCCTCTCCTGGGAACGATAGAGGTCACGAAGGCAAAGCTCACCGAACAGCGCAAGTGAATTGATAAAGTGATATATTTGGTTATGAGCCATTTATTAAGAATCGGGGCGTGGGAGGACGGAGTTGAGTTGCTGATGTAACCAAACATGAAACAATAGAATCGCTAACGAAGATAATTGGTAGCGAAATCATCCTCGTTACTATTGAACATACTGGAATTTGGAGACACAGCTTTTTAATAATAAATGATAAGGACTCCTTGGCCCACATTGTTAACGATTTAGTGAAAAAAAGTTTGAAAAATTTTCCAGCAAAATTCCTAAAATTAATTTTCAAAGTCAAAGTTGATGATAACAGCTTTAAAGAATGTAAAATATCATCTTCGATAGTCGAAATACTATTATAGGTTTTTTGAGAAACAATAAAATACAAGTTGACACAGCCAAAAAACACAAAAACTAACACGTTCTTATCCAAATGAGCAATAATAGGTAGTAATTAATCATAATATTAATTTCTATGGTAATTTATTCTAAATGCAGGTCAGAAGACAGCTTCGGTGGCTAACGGATCAGTTCGATAGTCTTGCAACGGTCCCGCGGTCTCATTAGACTAAACTTTAACTAATAAAGCAATAAAGTAATATTCGTTGTGATTTATGAGTCATTCGAAGGCTATTTGTGTGAGAATGCATGAAAAAATTTGTTAGCCGAGTCTATCTACAGCGAAAACAAATTTCCTTAGCCGAAATGTTCGTATGAAAGCTTATTATCGATAAGAATTTATCGATATACTTCTTCCCTCTGACATATCCCTCTCTATCAACGATGAAAGGATCGGATACTCACGAAGAAAAAATTCGCAGCCTCAGCTGTAAAGCATCTGAGCGTGCTTTCATAAATTACGGGTAACTTGGCATAGATACCTTCCGGTCAGCGACATTCCAAGAGGAATTCCCAAGAAGAGAATGCCAAAGTAATTACCGCGTTTCCGTCAGCTGGTTGCCCATGTATGTTATTGGGGAAATTCGTAAAATTTCCGTTTAATTCACCAAAAGTGATCGAAATATTAAGCATTTCTAAGAAACCTCAGACAAAGGATATCTGAAATAAATAATACAGTAAGGTTTGTTGATAACGGAAAAAGAACCATTAAAAATTTGTCTTCAACATTCCTTAAATCCTACTTCTCTGAATCTTGACTTATTTTTAATGAATATAATATATATGTTTTTCTCTGCATATATGACCTTTATATTAATTTTTTGATTGAAATCGATTTATTTTTAGATGGAAACATGGAAAACGGTACTCCTGGAAATTGCTCTATATATTTTGATTTTTCTTAGCTTAAGTTATGCATCGTCGAAATTTTTCTGACAAAAGTTATCGATGTCAGTAGTATCAGTATTCTTAAAAAGCTTCGGAAACTGAAGTTATTTCGCATATCCCATGAAGAATCGGACTCAGGACTGCTTGCACAGAAAGCGGTCCTCATACTAACTCACTTGGCAATGTGGGGTCCCAAACAGCAAAAATAAATCGTTATTTCTCCCAACTGTATTTCATTTTACACCGTTATAACTTTAATTTATGTTTCACTTACTCACAATCCATCTTTCGACAAATTTTCTGTCTTAAACGATTTACATAAATGACCCTACGAAACATCTATCAGTTGTCGTAAATAAAAACAGTTGAGAAATTCTGATATGAAAAATATTGAAGCGGAATCCGTTCATTACGAGACAATTATATTCATAAGAATCGTTTGCAATGAATACAACAGAATCAACCTTTTTTGTTAGTTAGGGAGTGTATAAACAGCCCCGAGGGATTTGATAAATGACCCCGCTTTAGTTCCATTATTTCCACGTAAATATTTCCAGGATCGCATTCTGAGTTTCAAAAAGAGAAAAGATTTCGGAGACCTGGGCTTCTGAAGAGATTTTTGCCCCGGTTATTTCCAGGCCCATTCAGCCGTAGAAAGTATCACGGAACAGTTTTGATTCAAATATATTCCGCTACACAAAGACCTCGCTACTTGGACCGGCGGAGAAGAGTTCTTTAATGAATTCTTTTGTGCTCGTACAAAAAACACACGGGGGCTTTTTCACATAGAGAACGAGGCTGAATAGCGGATAGATGGGGTTAAGGATCGTGCGAATGGGAATTTCGAAAAAGAGGGGAATAGCTGAAGGGTTAGAGAGAGAGCAGAAATGGAGTTGTGAAAGAAAGGAATGCGGGCTAAATAAAAAAGAGCGAGGGGAAGGAAAGAACGAGAGGTAGTGAAAAAAGGAAGAGGGGGTAAAAAAACAGGAAAGGGCGCCAAGAAAGTGCGGAATGTCCGGAAGAGAAAGAGGGAAGGAATGAATGAATGGGTGCCCAAAAGACTTAAGTCGTGTGTTTACCCTTTTTGGAAGGGCCAGGAGGCCGGTCTAGCAGTGGAATTAAAAAGTGGAAAGGGATGGAAACTATACTTCATAAAGCTAATACAGGAAGTGCCTGTTCTTCAAATCGGCAAAGCAATGGACATACAATATCTTAAGAAGCCATATCTGGTACGTTCCAGTTTACATCAGAAGCATACATTACTCAGCGCGTATGTAAAAATGGGCAAATGCTACTTCAGAGAAATAATTTTATTTTTCAGCTATATTATTCCCATCAATGTGGGGATGGTTGATGATTATAATCATGACTTTTGTGAAGACGATGATTTTTGCATCGATTTTCCAGGCCGTCCATGCCATGTACCATTTTTGAGATAATTTATACAATATACTGCCTCTTCAAAAGATATTTTTTTGTGGAGGAATGTAAATACTTAGGATTTCAAACTATGTTTTTATTTAGCATTATTTAGCCTTTGGTTTGGCTTATGTGGGATGCAGTGGGTGATTGCGAAAATATTGCATGTTTGCAGTTTTGATACAGGCTTATTTGAAATTTGTTTTCTGTGGAGTAACCTTTTAAATTTATATCAGCAACTCATCTTCTATTAGGGTCAATGTCCTCAGTATTTTGGTGGGTTCATATCTATTAACAATACCTTGCGCAACGCTATTTACTTTATTTCCTGATAATCAAACCCTCCCTTTAAATCCCCATAACTTTAATATTTCCCTCCCGCCGCGTATTCCACCTGGCATACTACGTTCGATTACTTTCTTCAGCAATCTTCAGCTCCTCTAAATATCCAATCAAATCATGTGCTTAACCTTCACTTCTCTTTCCGAGCGAATTAGAAACGCTCTCCTCTCTAATCGAGTGCATTGGAAACATTTAAATGCCTGATCAAAGCTCACACAAAAGTCTATCTGGAAACACGAATTTGGGATTAAATAGGGGTTATTAATTCTTTAGTGTATTGCGATACGTATCAGATATTCTCAAAATATAGCGAATTCACGAGCAGTGGAAATCGCATTATCGCTCTCCACTTTGTCCTCCTATAAAATTCATGTTCATCGATATATAGCAATTAACGATGGATTTTTAAATTTAGTCCAGGGAGTATTATGGGATGGAGTCATCATATCAAGAATTCACTCTGCGGTATTCCGCAGCGAAATGTAAAATAAATTCGATATAGTTCAATTTTAAAAACATGTAAAATTACTGGTCATAATTTATTCATATTAGTTTTAAATAAAGCATATCTTCTCAGTAGAGAAAATTAGTGCGCCATGACAAAAACTCATATTTTACTGCGAAATATAGAGATCAAAATGTTTTTGATACGAAACAAATTTAATATACCTGCTTCACCTTATATTTATATTTAAAAGACCTTGGAGATCTATAGGGAATTTATCTTATGAAAGTTTACTACGCATGTTATCAATTAATCATCAAGGAAGATTGAAATTTAGGGCCCATATATCCTTTCGCAGATCTCATAATAAATTAAATGGCTAATTAAGTCTAGAATGTCTACTATGAAAAACTTCGCAATTATAGTTTCCTGCTAAATATACACTGCGTATATGAAATATTTTTAAGAGGCTGATGATGAACCAGTTGAAGAGTCAGAGTTTTTCCATAGATATTCCGTAAAATATATACCAGTATTGTTCTCGATATTTACAGACTTCACGTAGGGGGTATTAATGTAGGGTTTATGTTCTGGTTAACTCCCCGAGGCCCGGTGCAGAATCGGCCAAGAGGGTGTTCCGTGGATTCTAGTTATCTGTGCCCCCATTTTAAGGGTCCTCTTTCAAAAATGTATTTCATTTCATTACAAATGACAAAAAAATGTAAGAAAGTAAATTTCACGCAAGAAAGTTTCTTGCGTGAAATTTCTCGCCCTAATTCTAAACAATTATTTATTGCATGGGCAGCGGAAGCAGAGAAAATTTTACACTAGGGCCTCCTTTTGCTAGATATCCGGCCCTGGCCCTACGCAACAATGTCATCACACTCACCCGAGGTCGGCGTCTTGCTAGCTCCGAACTTGCGCCTCCTGTACTGCTCTAGGTTCTCTCTGTTTCCAAGTACCTGCCATTTCCTATCGCTGAACGAAGTGCCACTGCTGAGGGATCCGAGGGACAGGCTGCCTCCACCTCCGCCAGCCGCCTGCTGCTTCTGATAGTTGGCATCCAAGTTGAACTTCAGATCCTTGGGAAAGAATGAGAAACAGGAGATCAGTCGAGCGTGAAGAACGCGATGTTTCAGATTCTGGAGAGTGAGGAAGAAATTGTTTACTTCCTTTTAATCCACTGACGCCTCTCGATTGATGGATGTCGATTCAGCACGCTCCTAACTTGAGGCATGCGGAAATTGAAGACGTGTTTCTTTGGTTGACATGTGTCGTGATAGAGATCGATTGCTTTTATATTCTGAGAAGGAGAGGTCTGCATGGATATATTAATTAATATACTCCTGTCGACTATGAACGCATGCTATTTCCAGGGGGAAATAGAGCAACGTAAGGGTAGGCAGAAAGGGGATAGAGGCAGAGGCTGCTCGAGATAAGGGTTGCCAACTTTCCCGGATTAGACAGGAAGCTCTCGGAATTGGACAATAAATTTTAATATCTCCCGCCTCCCAGACTGAGGTGTTTTCTCCTGCCTTAACACAACTGCACTCAATTATAATACACCAATTTACCGGCATTTATAACTTTTCGCGGCTTATTTTGTAGTTATGACAGTAGTCTTCCTATGTAATCTAAAACTTATTAAATCTTCGTCGCGAAATATTCGGAAATATTTTGGAAGAATTTAGATAGTGAGGCTACAACTATTTTATATGCTTCTGTCGCGAAAATTGCACTAACTCGTTCAAATTGAAACTCTAGGTAGAGCTAGTACAATTCTGATGAAATTTCACATATTTTACGGTGGCTAGGGTTATGCTTCAGATAGTCTCCTGGAATCCCGCAGATTTTACCACTATTGGAATGAAAAACTCCAGGAATCAACTCTCCGAGAGCCAAGCGGTTTCCTAAGGCGCACGACTGAGTTAAGTAATATTCTGCATTTGCTAGATTCTAATTTTAAAAATATCCCGCGAGGCAAGCAAATTATATTGCCAAATTATTTGAAAACTGTATATAGATACAAAAAAGTGTAAAATCCTTACTGCCACTCCATATGATACTAAGCCTGTGGGTATATATTAGATTTATGAAAATGAAAATTATGAAAAATGACAAATTAACTAACCAAAGAACGTTTAATCTTCGTTTGACTTGGATAAGACATAGATTGAATGCTATACTTCTAAATTATATTATAGAAAATTTCCAAGTAACCCGAAAAAAATCGTTTGATAACTGATTGCTGAAAGTTAATTAAAAATGAAAAAGAATATTTCTTGAATACTTCGTTCTATTATGTTCCATTATCCAAAATGTGGAAAATATCTACGAACGATTGACAAAGCAATCGCTAAGTTGTATTTAACTTGAGACACTACTAAGCGATGACTTCAGCGTGGGAATTTTTCTAGTAAAAGAGTAAAATAACAATGATAATGATAATAATATATTTTTCGGTCCTTTGGATTACTGAGAATTACCATGATGGCACAGGAAACAGTAGTACCACCGATATTTAGATACCGCCATCAAAAACTTTTCACATTTACAAAATTATTGATAACGTGCACTGTTTTCTCACCTCGATAAGCCAGTGCATGACAGAATTGGCGGATGAATTGAACAGATTAGCAGATAGTAAGAGCTATAGACTTGGATGAAGTAGCATCATTGCCTATGCTTAACATTCTTCCGATACAGTTTCACAAGTTGGGGAGAAACACCTCGAAGATTGTGGAGTCTTAATATAGCGCACGAAGTCCGTAAATCACGATTTTCCGCACGCGTCTGCGGCGCCGATACCTTGAGTACATTTGGTGAATCAACAATGAGGCCAGTGTAACCAGCGGACCGTGAAGTCTCTTTTTTTCCGAGATCTCCTCCGAAAGCAGATGCTGTTCCGGGTGCTTCGAATGCGCACGCGTGTATGCACACGGGTGTGGTTCACACTCTCGAGACGTGTGTTTAGGGTTAAGCACGCGAGTGGGTGCGTGCCTCTCTTGCGGGATCCCGAATGTGTTAACGAAGGTGAGGTCAGCGAATAATGATTTCTTCCACTCTCAGGACATTCCTTCGACCACTTCTTGAGTCTGGACACTAAAACTAAAGAATTGACGAAAATATCCTCACCTACGAATTTCAACAGAACGAGTAGGAATTTTTCCTGCACTTGTTTAATTTCCCTTTCTTCCTGCGATAGGCAACAAAGGCAGTCAATTACTTTATTCGGATCATCGTAGTCCAATAACTCCCTTATCGTGATTACATGATAGTGATCATCATTCTTATGTCACAAGAAAATCGATTAAAATTTAATAATTCTGAAACACAGAACGATTTTCGCGAGAAAGTCAATCACGTTGATGGCTTCAGACTTTTAATAGTCTTTCTAGGTGAGAAAAAAGATTGGAGAATGAAATAGCATTCAGTAGGGAGTGCTTAAATTTTATAAAAAAATTTGAGGTGCCATTGTAAATGTGTTTGTAAATGCGTTAATGTTTTCTTAGCTGCCTTTTTCTCCGATTACCTTTTTATATTTGTGTGTGATGTATTATTTTTTATAAACTGCAGACTGTTTAGTTGTCATGAAGGAAGATCTATCGGTATATCAGCCGGGTCATTGCTTCGAAGTCTTGTTTTGTTTTCATAGTTGTAAATTGTTGTTTCAAATCTCTTTAATGCAAATATCAGAGATCTTCATTATAATATTTTTTTAAAACTATTAATTAATATACTACTGCTGCTCTTTGGATATATAAAGATTATAAATGTTCAATATATTTGAAATGCATGATAATCTAATGTATGATCCAATAAAAAAATTTAATTTTAATATTTAATAATTATTTTAGACATACGAGAACCTCTAATAAAAAGAATCTTGTCGATTTGTTAAAAACTGTAGGAATTTGAAAATGTTTTTTTAACGATTCACTTATATCGCCAAGGAAAACATCCGTTGTATATGGGTTGAGAATATCTTGAAAGAGCTACATTGCACCCGATGGAACGGCTAAAGTGCTGTAAGGTCTCTTTTATACGGATCACTTTAATGGGATTTGAAAGTAGAGCGATTCCTATTCCATCGAAAATTTCTTGAACAAACATACATATAGACTTGTTTAGGAAGCTCTCGTATAGACAGTCTCCAAAAATCGAGGAAAGCTCCAATCCCAATCCATTTGATGCACTCGCATATAAGATTAATGGATGTAAAGTACAGCTATAACCACCTTAACTCTTCATACATATACCAGTGATTTGTTTGAAGAGTGAGCTTTTGCAATTCGGGGTTTGTGCATTCTCAATGATACTAACGAAAAGCCGCTTTTTATCATTCTGAATTTTGCGAGGAAGGGTATAGAGCATAATTTTTCTGAAATAAATTTTGTAATTGACGTGATTTGTACATTTTTATGATTTTGATTTTAAACGATGCTGATGTCACTATGCAGAAATAAGCAGCACATTCTTATTTTTGGAACGGAATGTTTTATAAGTGAGTGTGGTAAGTTATGCGATTGTGGACAATTACAGTACGTTTCCCTTCTTATTGCATAATTTTATTATTATTAAATGCGCTTACTACATTACATGCGATTTACTGTACTGGAAATGTTGCCAAAATTTTGGAGGGCGCTGGTAGCTAATGACCTAATAGATAACGTCTTCTCTTTAGTATTTGAACGGGAATAATAATAAACTTGTGACGCAATGAATATTTTTCATAGATCAGTTTATTATAGTTAATTAATGCTTAATAATCAATATTTTGCTCTCAGAGTGCTTATTATCATTTTTAAACCGGTGCAAAATTACTGATACATTTTTAAACCGGTGCAATGTACTGAATGAAATAAAAGTTACTTCCTCTCGAAACAATTTTCATTTCATTTCATTGGTAACGCGAATCCTTATCGTAAGAAATGTGAAAACTAATGAGAACCACGATCGTGTTACGAAAATTCCCGGATGGTTTTACCTCTCCCATTGCTAGAGATTATGTCTGCTTCACGTGCTCCGGGTCGAATCTCCTCCGCTTTCTACGCAACAAAATGAAATCCGATAATTCGGGAAGCCTAATGCTTGCTAAACCGCAGGCGCAATTGAAATTGGGAATTAATTGCTGCCTCGGAATACGAAGCCCTAATTAATTTTCCGTTCGGAACATGGAGGGATTGATGGAATCTACGTCAGCAGGATTATGGATTTTAATATAATGGAAGGAAATTAGATTCGTGGAAAATAATGCAATTATCAATCAAGCTAGTAAATTTTTTATTTCGAAATTTATCATCCATTCACTACGGATATGAGAAATTACAATATTTCTGGTAAATTAATAGATAACATTAGTACTAATTGAGTAGAAAATGGGGTAATGGGGGAGTAGAAAAAACTTTTCCACAGCTGCAGCATATTTATCCTTAAAAATGTAGAAAATGTACATTATTCATGAGTTGAAAGGTTCTACTAATGCACGACACAATATCAATACTTGCACTTCCGAAGCGAAAATTCTGGGGAATTTAATACCAACGCTTCATGCCCGAAACCGTACGAGATTATTATTTTAAATAGGATAGAGAATATATATTACTTTAAACTAGAAAGAAACCGATATTTTTCCAAAAATGAACAAATATAACCTCTAATCGGCTAAAAATCTCAACGGTTCGCGCGAATTGACTCTTGAGCTCGCCGAAGCATTTCTGTACTGCGCACTTGCATACTACACAGGGGTAAGTAGTTAAAAAGCCTATTCCTAAAATTTTTGAATTCCATTACTACTTCGATACCTTGTGATACATTCTATTAGGAATTGAACCCAGAACAGTCTAACAAAAACGAAACAAACACAATATTTCCTCAGGATTTTGTATGCTGTCAATAACATAACAGTCAAAAAACGATTCAAAATGAATAGTAATCGTATTCCGGAAAAATAACCGAGAAATACACGAGAAAATGAAAATGGAAAAACTTAGTAAAACATGAAAATTTTGTGACAGATTCTTTTCTCAATTCGAGATAACGACTCGAGACGGCTGTCAGAATACCTTTACACGGAACCTCTTTAATGAGAAGATCCGTTTGAAGCTTGATACTCCACGGGGATGCAAATAGGCACGCAGACACACCTATCTAATTAAGAAGCGCAGTCTGCATTCCTCAAGGCCATTCCAGCAGAGATCTCAGTTATCTCTGGTTACCCACCCACCCAACATATCTCCCACAGATCTTTCCTGGAGTGGATAATGTAAACAAGGGCAGCTTCCGGAGGAGATCTGAGTGAACCCGCCGCGCAGTCTGTTTGAAAGACGCCCACTCTGCGCGAGACCAGAAAGAGATACGACTTCCTTTCCCTTCTTCACTGTTTGCCTTCCACTCGCAGAAGAGGTGTCGCGGCCCGACAGGGATCCACCATGGGGAGGATCCCGCTTATGACACGTCTTCATTAAATGGGTATTCCAATTGCAATGGTAAAAAATGCAACGCTTCGCTTCAGTTGCCTATAACATCTACTATATCATTCACTGGGGTATTGGACAATATATTGCTGCGTTTAGTTTAAATTACTATTCGTTTGTTCTCCTCGTTTGTCTAAGTTAGTTTTTAATTACATATTGAAATTAAAATTTCTATGCTTAAGTTTTATTGCAAATAAATACTGTGCGAACTTTGTAATTTACCTGATTCCCTTCTTTCTTTTGTGCATTAATATGTTCGTTCCTACCACATATTTTTACCGTTTTAATAAATAGTTTAGTGATGGATATCGTTTGGTTCACTGGATTTGAACATGGTTGATAGCTCTTTTTGTACTGAGCTGTGGAGTTGTATGACAGACATTATGACAAACCCCTTGAGTCAATATTTATATTGTATGACTGACAACTGGGTGTTTTCCGAATTTTGCGTTGTGGGTAGTAAAATATATCCAATTTGATTTTGAAGATTTTAGACCAAATTCTCATCAAAATACCCTATTTTTCTTACATGGTTTATTTGAAATGACAATATAATTTATTAAAGAGGTTACTCTTCTTATATTCAGTCCATATTATCTCCTTTAAAGACTTCGCGGACTGCAAACAATGCGTTTCTTGGTGTAGCTTGAAACTAATATTCATCGCGAATAGTTATCTTTATCGTCTATTATAATTACATTGAATGTGAGTTGATTAGTTAACTTCCTAAGGTATATTCCAACTAGTATTTGATTTAATCCCCTTAAATTTCACATTGGTTGTTACGGAAAATTGCTTGAATCATTCAGGAAACAACAATCACTGGGTCGCAAGAACTTTAAGGCCGCATGTCTTGTTTCGATGGGAAACATCGCTAGAATTCGTTTGGCGTTCTACAGATTGAAAATTCATGCATCGTCATGCAAAATCGCATTCCGCTATACGAACATTTGAAGAGCCTCTTTGAAAAGAATCTCTTCTGCAACGACCGATAGATGTTTTCTTAATGGATACAAGAATCAAAATTCATTCAGCTTTTCTTGCAAACATATCCTTCAGACGTTCTTATCATCGATCAAAACCGACATTTGAAATAGGGAGATGTTTTGGAAATAGAGTTAGTCATCCGAATCATAGATTTCCTTTCAAAACATCTTGTCGTCGGACGTCAGAGAATCAAAGCCTTCCAATCCAATCATGAAATGATTCCATGTTTTCCGTAACATTATAAGCTCGAATTGGAATGACTGATGAAAGATACAAAAGATATTTCATATTATGTCAAACACTACTTAGTGGCATATTTCCCCGTAAATATTTATCATATTTTTTGCTGACTAAATCGCGGATGATAGCGGAAAATATTCTTTTAAGATGATCACTTTATTGGAAAAGCAGTCTAAATTTTGTATAAAAACTAGATTCAAGGAATCCTGATAAATGTTTCCTGAGTTAAAGAGGTCATTCAAGATACTGGTCGGAATTCTTGAATTCCATGAGGGAAGTCTTTATTTTTTAGTGGTCCTATGGCTCTCTTTAGTCAAATTATGCTTGAACAGACACTCATTAAAATATTGGTATATATATTATAATATGTTATAGAGATATTTTTCTCTGTCGCTCAGTAATATATTATGGCAGTATAAGGATTAAGCCAAGGATGAAGCATTGAGTACCCAGACCTAAAATGCATCAGCAACACCGCAAATATTTAACATATGAGTATACATTCGGCTGGTTAAATCGATTCCTATTAAGAAGAATTTCCTTTAAAGTAAAATAGTAGATGTTTCTGAAGGTCTAGACACCAGAACGATGAATGAGGAAGGATTAAAAATTTTCCCGAGCAGTGGAGTGGGCGATAAATTTTAATTTATTCTTATAGAAAATAGTGTTCAGTGGATTTTCGAATTTGCATCTCATTAAAAAGATATTCCTTGGGAAAACACTTGGTGCCCTGTCCTCAAATATAGATATATTACTGAGATATAAAATAATCATTCAAAACGGGGTGGCAGTAGGCAAAAATATCGAAATTACGGACTTAATTTTAACCCTTTTTTTAGATCTTTTAGATAGATAAATCAGATAGCCGAATAAATGGATTCTTACATTAACAACTCGAATTCTTGCGCTGTTTTTATGACCTCTTGCGTTAAACGTTTAAATTAAGCCGGTGAAATTGGTAACGAGCTTTTCAACACCCCTAATTAATCGCAGCTGTTCACCCGTTAACCGGAAAGACGGCTTATCATAAGAGGGAGGAACCAACGCACATGCAGTACTTTTTGAAACCGTTAAATATAAAAATCACGTAAGGTATGCGAGCGCGCGTCCCGATGCGTGTGTGTGAGGCAATAAATCATCTGAGATAACAGCTTCATTCCGCAGGGGTCGTTGGTAAATAGGACCACCGGAGCATTTTCAATATGCTCGCCTCTCGGTCACGGAAAAAATTCTCGGGGGTAAAGAGGCGTTAAAAAAACAACCAGAATCCTACGGTCTACCGCCTCTACCCGCAAGCTACACCTTTCTTTCCCTGGAAGAAATGCGTCCAACCCCCACACGCTTCTTTCCTAAAAAGTTCAAGAGCCCCGCCCCCTTAACTTCAAACATCTCACGCTCCGTAGATGATAATTTTATGGTCTGCGGTCAGCTTTTTGACGCCCTTAAATGGTCTTTTAAGTGAGGACGCTCCTCCCCTCTAATCCCTTTTCCTACCGATGAACGGCCCTGTTCACTTCTTATGAGCGTAAACGTCGTGTCTCGTTAAAAAAGGAAAGTCTCAATAATGCATCCCTGAAAGACCAATGCACCAGGATCAATGGGCGGTAGAAAGAGGCTAGGTTGAAGGGAGGATTTCTAGACGGATTGGACTCAAGATCTATGATGCTGGATTAGAGGAGAAGGTTGGGGGTGTACCTTAAGGTAAAATGTACCGACTTTCTCCATAAACCTGATCGAAAGTGAATGAAATTCAGGTTTTGAGGATATAAAAGAACGCTCGCCATTATTGTCGGTGTCATCATTCCTTCCAGAAGGTTTCTATGATAGGCATATTTATACAATAAAGCATTTAAGAAACCTATGGCGGAAAAGTTTGAAAGAAAGTAATTAGCAAATGAGTTGTGGTTATTTCATTGAGTCTTCTCCGGAGACGACAATATAATCTATTTAGGACGAAACGGCTTTTAATATTACATCATAAAAACAGTACTACTACTAGTATGATTTCGTTTAAAATAATAATTTCTTTGGAATTTACAAGTTCATTTTGTTTCTTTACATCGGAATGTTGTAGTGAACTACCTCCTGTGATTCTAGCAACACAGTGTTAATAAGTTAAAGTTTAGTATTAGATAGAAAAGGACAAAATGAAAGAAATGGTGTATGACAAATCTGACTAATTTAAAGCACAACAGATTGTTTAAAAAGCTTTTTACGCATAGATACTTCAAATTTTGAAATTATACGCATGAGGCATTTTTAAATATATGAGGAAAATATTTTGTCAGGAATAAGTGAAAAGAGCAAAGCAACAAAAAAAATCAGTATATGGGGTATCTATTGGATATTAAATTCAAGAAATATCAAAATTTATTTATTAAAAACTCAAAATTTACTCTTGCTATTGAAAATATGCTAATATGAATTACAAATATCGCATATCAAATTTATGTTATTGACATAATATAGAAACATTAAATATTTAATTTAATTCTGTTTTATTTACCGAATTCCATTATTATCTTCCTTTTTGTTCCTACCAGAGTATAGAATTTAATGCAATTTCCAGATGTTTAAGCCAGTGAGTCCGTACTCCTTTCCCTGAGTACATATCATGTCATGCTACAAACTTCAGATGGAAATATCTAGAATTCCTCAAGGGAATAAAGTTCCATCTTATCCAGAAATAAGCGACGATAGACTCTCTCCTCGGGAGTAAAGAAACTTGTATCCTCATTTATCTGACCAATAAATATAAGTCTCATTGTCTTCCTCATCTTGAGGAGTTCTTGCAGTAATCTGAATGCTTTTGAAGAAAATCGAAAGGGATCAGCTTAATGATGAAAATGTGTACCAGAATCCGGAGCGATTGCTGCTAGTTATAAATCTCACTCGGTCGATATATCTTCCCCGATATTGATGCGCAAGGAGAGAGTAAATATGGGATAATTTGACGTTTATGATGCTCATTACTCTCGTGTGACAAGCCATTAAGCACAGTATGCATAAGTAGATCGTGATGGCGACGCCCCGTTTGGTTTTATGACCACGTTACGATTCTCGAGCATTGATCGATTATCGCCCCCAATGGACAAATGATTTACTCCCTTTCTTTCCACTTCAAAGAGGAAAATACCTCGGATGAGTGTCTCTTATCGAGGGTGTGCGTTTTAACCCTCTGTCGCGAGCCATAAATCCTTTTTCTCGCCCCATTTGACTCTCTCCCCCTCGCTTCCGTCTCTCAGGCTTTCCATTCACTCATTCAACATGGAGGCAGGACAAAACAAAAACATCCCCCCAGAGGGTGTTTTTTCTAGGTGTTTCCTAAAGTGAGCGATAACCCTTTCCTCCCATCCCTCTTTTTTTGTCTGAAATTCCTTCGAATCCCTAGTGATTTATCGGAACCGGTGTCCGCCGGGAACAAGTCGCTACCGAGAGCACGTGCATGTGTGAGATATTGCATCGATATGCTCGATCGGTATTTCTTAAAAGTTATAAAATCCTGTCTAAACTATTCGAACTATGGGAATGATGGAAACAAATTTTCTGAAAACGAGTTCAAGTTTTTTAGGCACATTCAGTTAAGTTCAAAGTTATGGAATTTTGAGAGAGGGATTTTACTTTAATTCCACAATGTAACGAATGTGACTGCTGATATGAGGCTGTTGATATGAAAAAAAGATCATATGTATTTTCCTGTCCTTAAAGCAATTAAGTAATTTACTGCAAGGGTGAATCAGCGAAAGTCTATAAAAGACAATAATATTCTCTTTTAGTTTTTGGGCATCTAAAAATTGACTGCAAATTTAAACACGACACGATACGTTATTAATTACGAAGCCCGAAGGCTAAAAATTGTTAACATAAAAATCAATATATCCTGGCAGATAACTTGCATAGTTTCCGTCAGCCTGCTCCACTGTCTATCCTCTACCGTTTATCTCCTTCCTTTTGCCAAAACTGATATGAATGAAAGGTTTTTCGCAGAATTTCGTAAATCTGATAATCTTCCCCTTGATTACCAATGCCATAGTTAACGTTAAGACTACCGTAAATCATTGAGAATAAATTTTCAGTATGTGTATGGAAAATGGAGATCATTTCATCATGTTTATTAATATTAAAGTTAGTCACGAATTCATTAACACTAGATAGATGTCTTGAGAAAGAGAGGTATGACGTTCAATAAACTTCCTGAGAATCACGAACTTATTTAATCATACTGAGTATATTCTTGACCATCAATTTATAATTTACGTGTGAACAGTCAATTTTAGAGGGGAATAGTTAAATTCAACCAGAATACGCATAAATTTAACCCTTAAAAGTATGAAAATAACGATAACGCTATATTTTTCTGTATTGTATTTTGATCAATTAAAATGTAATAGCTAGGATATATTTCTGGACGCATCCTTCAACTACTTACTTACTATTTACCGAAATATTCTGTCTAATAATTCATAAGAGTATACTGTATCATAATAATAGCTGTTCATACCACGGATATTACAGCCTACTTTCATAATTCCTCGCTTCTTCTGAAATATACCTAATTACAGCCAACAGTTGCGATCTAGTCGTTGCTTATGCTTAAATGATAAAAATTAGATAAGAAGTATATTTCCGGCCACTGAAATTCTGTCTATGGATTAGAAATGAATAATGAATCAAACTCACATAACCTTTCATAATCTTGTCCCATAACTAACTGATAATAGGCTGATGCTTACCAAATATGCCATTTGTTTTCTCACCGCAGTCGTCCTCCGCCTTTGCGAATGACAAACCGAAAGGATAACAAACTTGGACTCTGTTCGATTTATTGCTGCGGCAGCTGATGCACGGATCCACCGCCTTTCCCACGCCCAAACCATTCAGCGTAAACAAATGAGAGTCACAGAGGAAATGCACGAACCATAAATAACAGAATCGTATGGGAATGCTGGTTAACGATAGCTGCGGAGAGGTATTAAGGAGACCTTGAAAAATCCGTGGAGAACGATCGAGCGTAAGCCTTTTCCGCAGGAAGTGATTCGTAAAAGGGTTTTTTTGCCCAACGAAGAATCGGCAGACTTTTGGGGAGATTTGTGAATTTCGAGGTTCTGAAAAATTAAGGGCGGGGTTAAAACCGGCTGGAAAGTTACTGCCAAATTTGTGAGAAAGTTTTTACAAGTGTTCTCGTCCGACGGGATTATCGAAAAGTATTTTCAGTTGAATAACCACGTTCAGAGAGTCGAGCTGGATCTTCATTGGGGAAATTTTATGAATATTAATTCCATAATTTTTTATTTAATATTTTCTTCTATTAGGAAGACTGAGAGCTTATAAAATCAATCCATCGATCAATTTCCAGCGTTTTCACATGATCACTCATAGGTCTGTGGATTTATTAATAAAAAAAGATTTTATTCCACTCATTTTAAAACGGAATCGGTTGATTTTATTCTAGCACTGTTAGAATGGAACCATTACCAATAGGTTATTAATTAAAAGGAAATGAAAATCGCTCGATGGGATACATTTATAAATATCTTATTTGATTTTACTATTATGTTGTAAAGTAGAAAAGCATGAGTTACTCTTTGAAGACTATTGTCAGTGATATATATATATATATATATATATATATATATATATATATATATATATATATATATATATATATATATATATATATATATATATCCTCTATACCTCTATTACAAAAAGTATCAAATTTGATTTTGCGGAAATTAAGAGTTCGCTCAATTAGAGAATAAATTCCGCTTATCGCCAGAAGGCCATAAGCAGAATTTAATTCAAATAGTTATAAAGTAAGAGTGCTTCCTAGTAATTGTCATTTGGCTTGGTTTGAAATTATTTAGAATGTGCCACCGACAGTAATGCCGCTTGCGGTCACCGTTTCCAGATCCTGTTCATACAAAATAAAGGAAATCGCAACAAAAATATCTTAGTTTTTTGATCTTTTGGACCCGAGAGAAAAAATACGTTTTCTATCTCCGGAAATTCTTTCGTCTCCACAGATGTTCCAGAGCGGTATCGAACGTTCGACGTATGGAATTCGTCCACAAAACACATTCCTTTCTTTACTCATCGCGCTGCATCTGCCTACAGTCATTTCGAAACATCAACGTAATGTTTACGAGTGCGAGATACGGTGATTCAGCGCTCAAGGAGATGTGAATTGATCCGTCGTAAAATTAAAAATGTTAAATCCATGTAAGTTCCCGAGTTCCCTGATTTTAGGGTTCCAATAAAGTGAAAGATTGACGACGTAGCAAGGGAAGACTCCAAGGGCACTCATGTGAGATGGCAAAGGGTTAAGAGACTTATGATAAATGATAATATCAATATGCTATTCCTGTATAGGAGCCTGGTCTATAAAGGAGAATAGGAATCAAAAACCTCAGATCAAAGCTAAATGTGATGCTTCTGAACAGAATTTATAGGTTACTTCCGTGAATGCAACTGTCTCAAGGCACAAAGCATATTTTTGAGAATGGATTCATCCAGAATACGGCATGAACATGAATGTTTAGAAGGAACTATCGATGGAAGCCGGAAGACAGCGTAACCCAAAAATTAAGGACAATTCACGTTGTGAAGTTACTCTATTTTTCTCTCATTTACATAATTTTTACATCTTTTAATTTATTTTTCTTGCTATATTTTATTTGTGTACATTCAGATCCTCTTAAGGATTTTCCGTAAAAATCTGTTTTTGATATAAATTCCGAAAAACAAGTCAGTTTTTTTAAGTGCTGGCAATCCATATGAAAGATATTCCTCTACTTCTACTTTCTGTTAAACTTTCTTAGTAATGTATTTTTCATTACAGTAAAATAAATATTTATATTATGCATTATTATTAAGGTATTTTTTCAAGTGTTTTAATAAAGGCTCTGACATTATTTTATAACTATATTATTGCCTACGGTTTTTAGATTGACCATTGGAATCAGTCATGCAAACACATGAAATTGCACTGCTCTCAATAATAAATTATAACAGTAAAAATGAAATATACTTCAATCTTTCGAACCAATATAAACATAACACGAAAAATCTTAACGATTAATGTTGAATCAAGAAAATTACGATACATCTGCTGTCAGGGATGTTTTCATATTAGCTAACGTAACCCACTGGAGTGAAACCTTGAAGACTCCTGCCTTGGAGTGATTGAAATGATTTAGAATCCGGGTTCACTAATACTCTGCCCTTAGCCAATCCCGAATTTGATATTCCGCGAGAGGTGAGCGCTCCTCAAAAACGGCGCTATTCAATCAAACGAATCCTCCTAAATGGTTTCTGCTCCCATAAAGATAGAAATAACGACCATGTGCGGAATCGACAGAAGAGAAAGGCCCTCCTCCCGGCGGTGGGAAATAATTACAAGGTCTGTCTTCAGCGACCTCCTGAGGTCAAGGTCGCGAACAGGTAAGGGCGAGGAGATGAATGACGTATGTATGGATGTTGTATGGATCTGCAGCTGACGAAGTGCTTAATCATCTCCATATCTCATCTAGCACGGTACGAGGTGGAAATGCTAAAGGATTACCGCAATCCCGCGAGTTGTTGGTTTCCTTATGTGTGGCGGTTAAAAATGAAAATTGTATGCGAATCGGGGCTGAGCAAACATTCCTGAAGAGTCATACTGGAGAATGATTCAGTATGTCATCTATTATGTGATACAGTGTATATGTTAATGAGAAATTCAAGCGTGTAAGCTCCTTACACCGCAATATGATATGGCTTATGTATGTACTAAGAAAACATTCTCGCCGGTAAGTATCATAATTAGCAAAAGTTTTGTTGTTTTGTATAAGTGTATACTAGAGAAAAGTTACGACGTAAATGTTGGTCTTTCTGAGACCTTACTTCTCAAGAACTGTTCAAAATCTTTCTCTCCTCCTTTTGCATAAGTAACTTTATCATTATGTTCAATTACTAGATATATGACATATTCTACGATTTATTCCCCAAGTGGTCCAATAATTAAATATACTTACAAAACGTAATTTATATTTAATTATATTTTCAATGAGCGGTTTAAATTATATTTGCAGCGATAGTTTTTGGTACCTTCACGAAACTAGGTATCTCCGAATATTTCCTTTTAGTCATGATTTCTTTCTTCTGGATTCGGATATTTATACTTTCGTTCACTTAATTTTTATTGTTTATCATTCCACGAAAAGATCGCCCAAATCTTACTGAGGGGAAGATATACAACTTTTGAATATATCATAACAAATCAAAAGAAAATTTCCTCGGTCCCTATTCGTCATGGATAAACGGTTTGTTTGTTGAGAAATTTGACAATATCACTATCTTAATATATATTTTCGGCATAAAATTATACGATCCATATCATTTAAGTTTTTTAATATCAGGCCCATGTACAACATGTAATGGTTGACCAATATTAGGCGTGACAGGAAAACCTTGTTCACACCGTTTGTTCCCAAGTATCAGATTTGAAGAACACACTGTGAGAATGCGTGAGGCTGTCGCGCGAGACGTTATCATTCGTAGTTTAGCACACGTGCTCAAATACGTGATCATGTCCACTCACACGTGGGTCAGACAATCATCTGCGCTTTGCAGACTATACACCATTGTGGCACGAATGGTGTCTCTGAAAGGTTTATGTTCATTCAAAACAATGAGGAGGTATTCAAATGCACAATAATAATCTTCATAGCAACACCTTTAGATGGTATCGGAGGAAAATCAGGTGGCTTTCAGATACTATTGTCTGATCTATTATATTTATAAGATCACGTATTATAAAATTTGAAACTACTAGCATCCTGTTATATTCATAGTTATATAGTATCATACTTTGAATTTATTGTTCCGAATTATTACGAATTTAAAAGATAAAGTAGACTAACTTCGATATAATACTCTATTAATTCCTATATAAAGTAAGTACAATAATTTACTCTATCACCTTTAGTGAAAAAGGGTTCACTCGGGTGTTATCACCACTGAGGATAGTGATGTACCCCTTTACCTTACCCCTTTACTGTGAAAATTTTGGTAGCTACCTGAATTACAGATAACGGATCCTTTGCGGCTATGAAAATCTGTTGATTATGGGATCCAAAACGTTGATCACATATAATGCAATGAAATGCTATCTGAAATGGTCCCGGATTTCTTTGGGCTTTATAACCATCTCGCCAGATAGTATGAAAGAGGAAAATCTTGGTCCCATTCCTAGGCATGTCTAAATTTGACGCTTACGTCCATCCTTAGGTAATCCAGGCGTAAGCCCCAACAGGGATATTTAAAAATCCTATAATCCAGTTAATCTGGAACAAATAAATTTACCAACTTTTTGAAATTTTATATACTTATTAATTTAATTGCGAATTTTTAATTGATAAACAATGAAATTGTTCATATATGTAAATATAGGCATTGTAAAAATGTAAATATAGGCATTAAAGATTTAAAGACCAGTTCTTTCCAAGGATTTTCTACACGTAAAAGTGTGAATTCTTTTTTAGAGAATGCTTTATTCATATTCAGAGTGTGGGCCATCTCCAAAAGGAGAAGAATAAGTACCACAAATACGACACTCATACGAAACTTGTTATTTAGACAAAAATAGCTCAGACATGCCGAGATTATCTCACAGAATAATTAAGAGATAAAGTGATTCCACTGACTCACGGGCAGACGCAATTATAAAATTTGAAGGTGAGATGAAAAACCGTACGTCTCGAGGGAGACTCAATGTTGGCTTCCTTCAGCTACTGAGCAAATGAGCAACAGGTGAATGCGAGCTTGACTTATGACTTTCTTCACCGAGTCTTACCCGCAAAAATTGGCGAAGCTTATGATCATCTCTCTGATTATTTTCCGCAAAAAAAATCGCGTGAAAGTGAAATCACCGCGATATTTACGGCTTGCTCAGGTGCAACTGTGAAATATGATGCATTTCTCGGAAACTCCCTTCGTAATCAGCCGAGATGAAAGCGTCATCGTATGTTACACTATGCACATACGAACATACATAAGGATCATGAAAATAATATGCAGACGAATGCATGATGGTAACCCTAGCTTTTTGGCTCCCGGATTGGCGCCTGAATTTGCCGCCCCACTCAACACTTATCAAACACTAGAACAAAATGTCAATCCGACGCAGAAAAAACTCTTTCTTCCTTTTAAAAATTTAAATGTTAATATTCTTTTCTATAAAAAATATGCAATTTGAATTTCTGTAGTTCATGTGGTACATCATAGGGAAATGACTTGTCACACATAGCATCTTGTGGAGAATGGCTGTGAAAGAGTTAAAAACAGGAAAGAAAAAACCGAGACGTTGAATTTAATTTTAATACCTAGCAAATTTTACTTTCATGTTTATTTAATTCATTGCCTAAGTTATGGTAATTTCTATCCCAATTTTGGCAATATACCCTGTGTTTCACCCTCAGCAGTTGACAAAAATTTCCATTGGTCCTCCCCCTTCACTACGTCATTGAGTTTACCTGTACTAATGCAAATATCATTAAAAAATATCTGTCAAAGAGCAATAAAAATCATCCTCATTACTTCCAGTTACCCTTGATTGATAAATGGCAATCTTCAAAGTGATTCAGCAGCTTTCTCTCCACGATGTCCTTCATTAATACACCTCGGCCAGACTATTAAGCGGGTTTCAGGTCTGTCCCTTTGACCCGCGTAATGAAAGAAAACTGCTTTAATCGACAATTAAAAAAAGCGATGCTCAAGAGATGGCCAGATAGAGCTATATATCAGAAAGTTTGTTCTCCGATGAAAACATAGAAGAGATATTATAACTAAGCACTAATTTTTGTCATTTATCGTATAAATACAAATTTAAATTAAAAAAAAACCAAAACAGATATTTCTCCTGGGGTACATTCATACCTACAGCGATAGACCTACCATAAGCGCAATAGGAGTTATCTGAAGGCCTCCCCGTAAAAAGGGGCCCAAATGAGATCTTTTGCCATTCTTTTACGGTGAATTATCTATTGGTTGGACCTCAAATGGGTCTTGCGCTTAGGGCCTGAGATTGAGAAAGTTCACCCCTTCAATCTTCATTTTCTTTTCCTTTGTTAGTTTACATTACATTAGTAGTACATATATAATGAATGAGAAAGGGGAAACGACAATAATACGACTATTTTTAAAGAGCTTTAAACTTTTAGGAAATGAAAAAATGTGAAATATCGTTGCCAAGAGCAATCAAACAAACGGAAGAGCGTAACTTTTTGCAGAATACGGCGACGGCTGCGTTACTTCTGAATTCATAGAATATCCTGCAAGAACGCAAATTTATGAAAATATTTTGAGAAATTGGTCATCAAACAACTTCTAATGTAGTTGCTCTGAATAATCTTTTCGAATAAAATTAAAATTATTGGGTGATACACGGAACTACTGCTTCCAGTGAACGCTGGCAGTCATTCTCCAAGAGAGAAAAAGAGCGAGGCAGTTGCAAGTGGAGTTAGATCAACGAAAGCTTTTATTTGACATCTTCCAACAGCCTCTGCCGTCGTCTTGGAGACGCAGGTTGAACGGGTTTGTGGAGCAAGTGATGCGACTCCCGACTGAGAAGCATTCCTACATGTTGGATCCACTTTCCTCGATGCACGTGACTGCAATATGTCTCAACGGGGGAGTGTCCACTCCCTTCGCGTATACGGACAGCAGAGAGTTGCTGGCCATCCACTCCGAGAGACGACGGACAACGATCAGGGAAAGTCTCTTACGTAGAAGATTACGAGTTTTGCGCACACTAAAGTTGGAGCAATCCCCACGTTACGTATCGCATGCATTCCTGCATTGGTTGATCCTACAAGATTTTACGTAAAACTTTCGATTGATACATCTATTGCTACATTACAAAAACGGAGTTTAGGTGGTGAAAATTCGGGGACGGAATCAGCGCAGAATTAAATTATACTTGATTATTTTTATTTGATATGGTGCAGATACTTCAATCTCGAATATTTAGTATTGGATGCATCTTTTTTGGTATACATGATCTAAAAAAAGCTAATTTCGATTCCGAATCTTACAAAATTAAACGGATAGGTTATCTAAGACAGTTTGGAAATGTTTATCAACTATATCTTCAAAATGACATAATAGCTCAGAGATGTAAATAAAGTTTTTTATTTCATATAAGCTGCAATTTTGTTATATCGTTGAATACTAAAGACACACGAGCGCTGTTTCATAAATCAAAGTAATAAAAAACTTTCTTATTATTATTATTCTTGCCTTTTGAAAAATGGCCTCTCTTACAGCTAATTTATCCATTTATTATATGAAAATATGCATAAAGAAAAATAATCTGTTTGTATTGATTAATTTTTACCAGCTGTGAGTTAATTGTAGACGATTGGTGTGTTGTTGGTAAAATGATGTTATCGGTAAAATCTATAGGTATATGATGTGTAAAAACTAATGGATAAATAAAAACACTCAAATATAAATCTCGGTACAGTTAAATGTAGAAATAATTGGGTTACAGGAGAAAAATTCAACTGATGGCTTACGGAAAAAAAACAAAATGTGGGAAAAAAGTCCACAGAAGGAAGAGATGAAAAAGATACGCGAAGAAACAGTTTTGGCCGTAACGCAAAACATATCGAATTGATCTATTTTTCGTCTCCTAGCACAGATTTTAATATTTAAACCGCAATTTCTCTTTACCTTTAATTGCTGACTCTTTAATCGCATTCGCAAAAATAAATTTTATTTTGAACCTTGACATCTCGCAAATTCAAAAATCAGAGCAGCGGCAACGCAGTTCACGTGTCTTTTCCTATGGTTAAACGGGGTCTTCCCAGAAAGCCTGCCTTATTTTGGACCTGGAAGCTAAACCAAATCTGCATGTTAAATAAGCCGCTGTTTTGGCATAGGGATCGCGGATGTAGTGGGAGTCTCGAAAACAGCGTATTCGTGTTATTCGGTGCGCTTTTCAGCTTAACGACTTCTGGCCCACGGATATCACTTAACGGCGGGTTAAACTCGCTTCACTCGGTTGCAACGCCCTCAGCATCCCTGTCTCATCCATTTTGGCTGCCGACCCGTAAAAATATCGGAAAATAAAAGAGCGCTGGGACGACTCGCGCCCGCCGTTGAGTCATATAGATTGGCGTGGATGTCGGACGTTTGGTAGAGTAACGGACATTTTTAGACTTCTTTTTCTGGAGCGCAAAGAAGGTCGCCTAGTGGATTGCCCTTCGCTGGGGAAATTGCCTACGATTTCTCATTAGAGTATTTTAAAACAGAAAAATACTAGAGCATATGAATAATTTCTAAATAAGTCTTCATGGACCTCAAAAGCAACGACACGATTTCCAGTGACTAAACATTTTCATGTCCTACATTTTCAGATTACATACAAATAAACACGAAAAACTTAGTTATGTTTTCTATTAAGTGAAGTTTATTTTTACTCACGTAATGCCTTCCTGTTTAACTGAAGATGTGACGACAAAATATCATTTGTTTAAGCAATTAAGAATACTAACTTTCCAACATTATTATTCTAACGTTCTTATTACTTCCGAAATATCTCTGTGGCATTGTGTATATCGAGGAAGAACACCACTAATTCATTGATAATTTATAATAAATTAGAGAATATAAACACCATTGGTTTATTTTGAAGACCTTAACATGTACGCTTGTAAGTTATGTAAGGATTCTTGAATATAATTGAAAATATTCAGAGTTTATGGACTCAAAACTCTGCGGAATATCTTTATCGATACAAATAATATAGATTCAGCGTATTAAAACATTAATTTCTGATAACTTATTATATCACCATGGAATAGGAGCATTTTGAAATAAAATTTATGCTCTCAAGTAACAAAATTATATTTCACGATTTTTTTGTTTAAATTTATTTTTCATTAGTCATCATATAAAATTTCTTTTCGCTATCAAAATTTCTTTCCCATAATTTTTGAATGGAGTGTTTAATTATGTAAGTATTTCTCAAATATGATGATTCATATAAGAGTCAGGAAAAAGTCATTTTAAAACACGGAAAGACGCACTGCTTCAAAGGCAAGGAAATTACGGACAACCACATCATAATTTTAAGAAACTCGCACCAATGGTTTTCTAGAAACAAAATTAAGATGTACATGGAAGGTTCGGACACAGGAACAATCTAACATAACGAACCACATTTTTTGACCATCTTTCATACTGGAGACAAAAAAATGTAGTTATCATCCTCCTGGGAAGTTTCGAAAGCGAGAGTTAAGGAAGAGACAAATTCTTTTTAAGGGAGCCATTAAGATAACACCGTAAGTTAGTCACCCATTCCATTCACACCACAAAACGAGCTGACTAACCCACATCCAAGGTTGGAAATCCGTGCCGTGACAACAAAATTTGAATCATCCTCAATGAAAGCCCGTGAGTATTATATAAATAGACCCATTTCCGCGTAAAAAAGACCCCACCCAGCTTGCGCCCAACAAATCTCCCCACGAATAAATTTTCTCGCCTAAATAAAACATTCCCGAGCCACAATCACCCTTGCAGCACGCTCCTGCAGTCCCAATTGCGCCCACAAAAAGGTCTCTAGTCACCCGCAGAGACGGACAAAAAAAACCTCGTCCGTCCGCGCGAATTATACACTAAATCTCCGAGGAGAGGAAAGGACACGAAACCCTTTCGAGATGAAGAATCATTTACAAACAACTCCGAGAGTTTCCCGGGCGACAACCACGTTTAAATAAACTTCCGCGATCCATTGTTATCCATGCGTCTGACGACTTCTAAGGCATACCACCGCCATCTCCTTAACACCCGTGGAAGGAGATATATCCGTGACCTCCTGCTCATAACCTTCACCTCTGCGGTCTTTTCACCGTTCGCAGTGCTCTGGAGACATTGTGGAATGAAAAGAAAAGGCTGTATTTTCTTATAACTATCCCTTTCCCCTGCCTTTATTGCTTCATACATGCCCCATTCTACTCTTTGGCTGGGGACCGTTGATTTACTGTTGGAGGCAGCTTCCCTCTTTCACCGCCTGAGGGCAACTCATGCGCTCCTTAATTTATGCACTATTCAAACGACCTAATTGCTAGCTCAAGGAATGATTTTTTTTAGAACGTGCGGGCATGATAAATAAAGTCCCGAATTGGAGAATTTTAAAACTTAGAGGGCTTGTTATGGCTTATTTGAAAGATAAGTTTATTCGTGTTCTTACTTCTTAAATAATTATTTTCATAAACTTATTTTCAAGTAGTTCAAGCTGAATGTGTTAAGGTCATTTCTGATTTCGTTGTCTTATATGTATATGTCCAAAAAGAATTTAACTCAATCGATAAAATCTTTGGGCTGTTTTATTACATAAGCTAAGACAACACTTTATAGAAATAATATTAAAATTGATATGAAATTCCTTTCCGAAATTTCAGCTTTAATGATGATATTCAGATTTAATTCATCTTTACCCCTAAGGAAGAATTTCTTCAACAACAGAATGGCGCTATAGAGTCATACAGCAATGTTCTTAGCAGTTCATGCTATTACTTGTGGTTGTTAAAGTTCGCTTTCGTTTATATTGAGCCCTAATGTATCCGCAAAGACTTTAATTAGCAAAGTAAAACGCAATGATATTTTCTAATCTTAGTTTCATTATATTCCCTCTTCATAAAGCTACATCGGAACTGAAATCCAAAACCGTAAGTAGGACAGAAATATCGAGTTAATACGTAACTATGGCGCCAATGGATAAAGCTTTAGAAGTACCGATTTAATACAATACAATTATTTACGTGTTAGATAACTAAAATTAAAGCCTCTCTCAAATGAAAGAAAAGGAGCAACTCCCTACTTCTTCAAGAGCACAGTAGGAATGATGGAGAATCCTCAACTGCCAATTTGTGAAAACTAATTTATATCTCCTCCCGAAGGTATAACATTGAAGATCGATAAACTTTTAAAGATAAATGGAATTTGTCCTCCCTCTCTCTAAACGGTAAAAGGGATCCCATATATCCTCTGCTACGGTAAACATTTGTTCCTGCCTAAAGGTGATAATTGAATTACGATCGCTCATTTGAATTTCAAATAGGGAAGGTTGATTTAGGAAAATAAATAGAATTCGTTAGACGCCTTTCACTTCATTAGCGCCCCGAATTATGGAATCTTAAATAGATTTCACAGTCGTGTCTTCGAGTCATTCAATAAATAAGGTCTCTTTTCGCTGTACCTATTATATATGCAGTTATTTTAACGATATAGAGTGCAGAGAACAAGGGTCCTCAGTTACATCTGAGGATTAGAATTGAATTCCCTGTATAGAAACATTACTAAGTGCATCCATTAAATTTTTTCCAAGAAAGTTATATTTGAAGTCTTTCACAAATTATAATACGTATGCACTACCTGATCTGTAAGATCAACGTTGCCTCACTTAAAAAATATTTCCATAAAATTTAAAATTTTCAAGTTTGTGTTAATATTATTATTTTAAAATGCGAGAGATATGTCTTAAAGCAATAATTTAAAGTTGACATTTTTAGATTTATTTTTGTAGCTTTAATGTACGCTAACTCGTCGATTTTTTTATTTATCAATCTTATCACATTTTCTATGTTCAAAATTGATTAACTAAATACATAAACCTGCCAGCCTCTCTTATGAAATTTTTGAATTAAGGTGAACTGTCTTAATTATATCTCTGAAAAAGATCTTTCAGTAGATGTCATTTTACTGTCATATGCTAGAATCTTACTAACGAAAATTTACTCTTAACGAACTTAAATATTCTTAAATATCATTAAATAAATCTCGAAATTCGCAAACTTTTATTTTGAACTCTTAAGTACACAGAAAAATTATGTAGTTCTATAGTCTTTGTGAAGAAAATTAACTGTGCACTTCTGAAAACATTCATTTTTCTGAATAAGACAATTCCACTGAAAACGACTGCCCTTCGAATTATTAAATATTCTATTTATACCTTAAATAGTTTTGTGATTCATGTTGACTCCATTTTGGCGTCAGCTAATAGAAATTATGTTGGACATTCCTAATAAATTACCTTAAAGAGAATTTCGTTTCTGAAATAATTGTTTTTCACACTAAAAAAATTATATTACAAATCAATGAGAGCGTTGCATTTGGAGAATAGGAGATAAATAAAAAAGAATAAGTTCCCTTAATATATACATTCTATTTAAGGCAAAAAAATTTGTTGTGAAGAAGAGCCACAACGGGATCATACACCTGTATCTCAAATGAAAAGATGCTAAAAGTTCATCTTCCGTAACGTACACTCTGCTTTCTCCACTTCTTTCATACTTTTAAATGTGTTTATATCGCACAGAAAAGGTTATACAACTCTCGGTAATTCTTTTCAATAGCCTGATTCACTCCGGCATAACAACCCGGTGGCGCGATAATTACGCCACTCCTGGATTAAGCACGGCGCGAAAAAGAATAAGTTGAGCGAAACGCAATTACGTGAAACAAAACCCTTCATCACAAGGTACACACCCTCCTTTGCTGAAAAATAAAAGAAAGAGTAAATCCGCAATTAGAAAAGGTCTAGTGTTTGAAGTCCGTCGGCGTCACCGCGGAGAGGTGTTTACAAAATCGCGTGCTTTCTGGCGAGCGCAGGGTAACGAGAGGAAATCCCTTTGGGAAACTGCCACCACACGTCATGGAGGTGCATTACAGCTTCTCTTTTTCTCTTAGACCTTCCGTCTCCTTCTATCTCTGCCTTTTTCGGTAGCTACTCGCTGAAAAAGATGTTGAATGGAGGAAGGGTATGATTTCAATGCGGTTGCCAGATTCACGAGTGAGTTGTTTTCTACATCTATGCCAATACAAAAAACTTTAACTATGAAAGAAGCGGATTTAGCGAACCGTTTTCGAGAAGAGTTGATTTTTAGAAATACAGCGAAAAGCAATTTGAGAGTTGAAATAGTGATTCTATCCAGATTCTAAAACTATTCATTCCGGATTCATTATAAACAGGTAATGTAACTGCTCCTATCATCTTGCTATATCGAAATTAAATAACTGATAGAATATTATGAAGCGACATTTCTGTCACCCACTTTTTACCCTCTACAGATACTTTTCTAAGGGAAATTTCCTATTTCCTCCTATTCTCTCTTTAAACTCTTTTCCCAGAAACATTTTCAGAGCCTTATCTATTGAAAATGTCTCATTAATGTTCCGGTTGCCTGAAGATGCGGTATTACCTCTAAACCGGTGGCAGTGAAAGAAATGTTAGTGGAATTAAAGTTGATCTTAGACGGTTGTACTTTGTGATACGCTATTCTGAACAAGTAAAGAGAGCTGGGCTTTGTATGCTTCACAATTTCTTTTATTACTGACCGGTTTGGACCATGACGGCCATTTTCAAGGTATACAATTTATAAACTAAATAAAACTCTCTAAATTTAACACTCTCATTCCAAAAACCTTATATTTTTAATTTCACAATATCAAAAACTAAGAAAAGTTTTATTTTAATAATGATTGCTGCTTGTCGTATTCTAAGGGAGGCGCATAGCAGACACAAGGGAAATATGCCGAGGAATCCGTAATTTTATTGTAGTGTTATATTAGTTATTATGATGCAAATTTATTATATTATACAGAACTAAATGATTTACTGTTAAGATGGGCGCAAAAATAAATATCCTAAAGTTGTATTGGTTTTTTTAGAATTATAATCATCAAGAAGTATAATTTTAATTGTATAAATTAGACATTCGATGTTCAAAACAGGAATGAAAGATTTAACCCAATTGCGAGTGCAACCTCATCTGATCAGTAATTACGATTGACTTATCACAGCCTTAATTATCTCGACGGAATTTTTTTCAACGATCGAGGAAAAAAATTCACCTGTAAATGTCCCCACACCGAGATCGCTCATCATTTTCCGGTCATCAACTCCATCCCTTTTCCATTGCAAAAAAAATAAAACAGTCTCGCGAAGAACCCAACCGTAAAAACCAATCACTTTTTCCATCGAACACGAGTAATTAGTTTCTGCTAATTGATTATTCCCGTCTGGCGTCCTCCCAGCTCAATTTCCCTCACCCAGGGAAAAAGGAGGTTACCCATCCCTGCACAATCTAAAAAGTGCCAACGTTTTCGCTTCACCCCAACGCAGCACGGTGACTCACCTTTCCCTATTAAGCCCCGCCTCGGATCCTAACCCTGAATAAACCCCTTTAAAGCATCCACGTGTTACTCTTGAAGATATGCCAAGGCGTAGGCAATGCAGAGCGTTATTCTTTAAAGGATGGGTTTCCCTCACTGCAGTTAGGCGCAGCAGGTGCATTCATTGCCGCTGTAGACACCGTTCCTTACGCCTCTTAGGATATAAAGAGCGGGGAACCCTATACGCGACAGAGGTGTGACTGCGAGAGATTAAAAACCTTTTGAACTGGCGTTTTATTCTCTGTTCTCCGTAATGAGAGATATTAATAATCCGAGATGGGAGGTCCTGTTCATTTCCTCGGTCTAAGATTAGAAGGTTTACTCAGTGTCGTTTAAATATCCTTTTAATTAGAGGGATTTCTAGGAACAAATTGGAAAACGTCGGCGAGTTTCTCACGTTACTGGCGAGGATAATGCTAACATTGACGATTCTACTATACTACTGAAATACATTAATATTAATTGCAGAATAACAGTGGAATAATTCAAAAGAAATAATTACGTATAGCATGACGAAATTCTAAAATAAACACGGTTAAAGTCATGGTAAAACAAAAAGAAAGTAATTAAAAGTAGGGTTAAATGTAAAAGGCTGATGGAAAAACCAAAACACCATTTCTTATGTTATCAAGAAGTAAAGGAAAGGTCGTTAATGGGAAAATCATGTCCACATTGTTCTAGACAAGTACAAGAAGCACATCACCAGTTGATTGATCTGGGAATTCTCCGTAACGATCAGGTACAAGAAAAGGGACGGGGAAAAATTCGACACGATGAGGTACGGGCACATATAAACCTAGGGAATATACGAAAGTGAAGAAGTAGGACGTGACTGGGATTCGAATCCGTATCATTCATATAATGGGTGGATGCTCTAATTAGTCCTGAAAAATAGTTTATTTAGCTTGACATCTCAATGTAATTAATCAAATGATTCTTCCGGAAATAAGAATTTCTGAGTATGAGTTCCGTTCCCACCAGATCTTCCAACTTCCGTTTATATTGTCATACATGTGTTATTACTCTTTTAACTCATAATATTTCCTAAGACCTTTTCTAGGATTGCCGGAAAGAAGTTATGATCTGCTACTGTTCTATATATAGATTTTGTATTACCTCAATCTTCACGGAGAAAATGACAGTTACGGTCTACATAGACGCACAAGGACTGTTATAACCTCACAAACTCGTCAAGTCTTTGAAATTGGGAGGAATTTATTTTTACGGCCGCAAAAGTAAGCGTACATACTGCTTCGTCCTACTTCAAAAGAAGCGACCTTCCACGAATGAATAGTTGGAAAAAATAACATTTCCCTCTAATAAGAAAAGATTGTCCTCAATTACTGCAATCCAATGTCTTTGGTGCTGATGGTCTTAAAAAATAACAGTCATTCTAATGAAACCGTCCTTTTGATACAGAGAGTACTACACCGCTAGACAAATATAAAAAATCTTAGAACAAAACAAGGGCTGTGTTTCTGAAAGGAGCACGAACTTAATATACGTTTAAATTAAATCTTCTTTCGTTGACATAAGTTTTTTCCATCCATATGTTGATGAATGTACTGTTTCTGATTCGTATTTAAAATGTATGTACCTTTTGTTTATTTGTTCCTCATTCCTTTTCGAGACAGCGACAATATAAGATTGACTTAGATATGAGTAACGGTGACAATCCTGGCCACATTTTGCTGAGTTCTACGGAAGGTGTAAATCACAAGGTCATTCAACTGCACTGACATGGACTCATTCTGGTATTAGTGCGGAAAGGAACGGCTGATTACCTCACTTCTCATCAGGATCTGTCATCTTGTAATGAAGGCCCAGGTGCAAATTTCCAAATAGGCTCCTTATGCGCTTACTATGCCCACGTTATAAGTAATGGTGTATGAATATAGCTCTTCGGCTGAACAACATTTTCTATATTTATATTGCTTTCTTTATATGTCTTGCTGATTCCCGCTCTTCATCTTACCTATTAAGCCTCATTCCTTCTCCAAAGTCTTTGATAGCTACTAGTGGATGGTAGAGTTTTGTATGGATTTGGATGTATGTATGCACTACTACTAAATGGAGATAATTTCTGGAAACTACAAATAATAGAATGAGGATGTTATATGACAAACCGCAATGTGCTCTGATTGAAACGTGACAGGCATTGCTGCCACGCCAAGAAAAAAAAAGAGTTTCCAATCCAATTTCCCCTTTACCCTGTTTCATTTTGCATTCGGAAATTGCATTAAATCATCTAAAAAATAATCGAGGGCAATATGACAAAGGACAATATATAACTCAATTGGGGTCAAAAAATTAATTATAAAAATTTTATAGCTATGATACGGTTGATTTAATTCGATTTCACTGCTGCATACGGCAGCAAATAGCGATGGACGAGGAAAACTTTCAAATAACCATTTATCTTCATTTAGTCGATACCTTTTTTTTATTTAATCGATCAATAAACCAACGACAGAAAAGTACTCAGCACTATGAAACTGAGAACTTGTTGAAAATGAAAATGTTAGCTAAATCTACATTACCACGTAATAATCTTTTTTGCATTAGAACCTTTTGTAATATAAGGCTAAACGTTCGCTGCAACGATGCAATCTTCGTTAATCTTCCCTCGATGTTAAGACTATATTTAATTTACTCAGTGCACAAAAGGTACATACAACGCCTTTATTTGTATGTATAGGTCGTTTTTAATGCGATATCATTTTCATTATTAATAACTGTATAAATTAAATAGAGTGTTGTACAACCTTTTGTTTCATATTTCATCTACATCTACGTGTATACTCTGCTTATGGCAGGGGGTGCATGCACCATGACTTTACTTACCTGATCGATTACTTTCGCGTATTGTTCTTGGAAAAAAAATTCTTGAATCGACTGACGGATTTAATTAAGGTTCACTAATGTTTTGATACATATCATGATGGTTTATGGTTTATGGGAGACCATTCCAACGTGAGAGAATGAAGTATGCCACAGATCGCTAATCTGGTCCCTACCGTCCGCTAGTGATAAAAATTTTCAGCTGGGCGGTTAGATTATAAAAACGACAATGAAAGGATACTGGCATTGATGTAACAATGGGAAAAACTTGAATGACTTCATTGTGCAAATTAATTCATCGATAAGCATTATTAACATAATAAATAAATTTATTAAATTTATTTCCATGAGCGCTAACTGAAGTTCTAAAAGAGACGATATGGATATTATACTGTTAACAAGATTACTACTGAGGGCGGTAAGAAAACAGGTGGGCGACCAATGGGTAATATTGTCTTAGCAAAACCGGGATTTTAAATGCCAGTTCACATACAACATATCTGGGTAACCCATGATCAATTCTTCTAATAGAGTGAGACTCCAATATATATTTTACCAAGTCTACTACTGTTAAATTACTCTCACAAAGGTTGTAAAAATATTCTCTTGTCAGATTTTTTCCAAAGAAAAAACGTACTTATATATATTTAACTAAAAATACTAAGAAGAGTCTACTTGAGCTCTAATTGCCTTTTATTGCTCCATTCTATAATTTTATTACATAATGATCCTAAATTCTGCCTTTGCAGTATCTTCACTATTAACCTTATTGATTCCAGATTTTAACTATAAGATATAAGTTTTCATAAACGATCTATAGCCTCCATCGAATGTGCACTAGTGAGAAAATCAGTTGAATCCGTCGGTAGAACGTATCGGCAGAAAAATGCCGTTACCAAACGCTTTAAATATTCATTCCGTCCATCAGAGAGAGAGAGAAAGGAGGAATCCGCCTTCATTATAAATGGGGAGACGCGTTTGTTTCGATCGCACGTGAGAGCGGTCCGTAATCCGTCCGCTCTCTTTTTGGGGAACTTTGGGAAAGAAAGGAAGGGTTTAAAAACTGATTATACGGGGGAATTTTTTCCGATGGAGCACCGTGAGAAAGTGAAGCCATCAACGAAGGAGTCTTATGAATTTAATAATTGCAACGATTGTCTCCCGAAGAAGAAGAAGAAGACGTGCTAAAAACTTTTCCGACGGCTACTTATGACGCATCCGTGAAACATGACACGTCTTTAAGGATGGGGTGCTTTCTTTCTGACGAGAGATGAATCTCTAATGTTTTAAGCTTTGTAGGCTTAGAATTACTCGTTAAAATTATGACGGTGGTTTCTCGCGAGAAAAGGCATTGCTCACCACCAGTCGCGAGGTTTGGAATTAATGAGGTCCTTTTTTAACTCCTACGTTTTGAAATTGAAAAGAGCCTTTGATCACAACCGGATGTCTGTATTATCGTAACTCAAATAATACCGGGAGTTTAACAACTGATTATGATGAATATCTATGACTCCTCGTGTCTTACATTTTAATTCAAATAAGCGAGGGAATTAGTAAAAGTTTCATGTGAATGGTAGCTTAATTAGCGGGACAAATGGCTTTACTCTTAAGACTATAGGTCGTGGAATTATTTAGCATGAAATTACCACTTCTGCATTATTTTTATCTCTGACTTATCGCAATTTTATTCCTAGGAAGAAGAAGATGAATGAAATTTTTTTTAACCAATTCAGTTAACATTCTACTTAGAGTCGTGTCACGTATAAGTACGAGGGCTGTTCAAAAAGTTCCCGAACTTTATTTATTGCAGCATAAATATTTCACTTACAAATTATTGCTCCGAGTCTCCTTCAAAACACTCCCCACCCCAACGTATACACTTATCCAAATGGTATTTCCACTATTTAAAACAGTCTTGGGACGCTTCTTTCGGACTGTTCATAAGCTCCTCCGTCGAATTTTTCTTTATTTCTCGAATGGTGGCAAATCTTTTTCCTTTGAGCGGGGTTTTTAGCTTAGGAAATAGGAAAATGTCACATGGAGCCAGGCTTGGTGAATAAGGTGGTTGAAGAAGCACAGTGGTCTTGTTTTTGGCTAAAAAGTCACGAGTTGCTCGTGTTGCTCCTGGTCTGCTGTCATCAGGCGAGGCATGAATTTGTCCTCGACTCGATGCATCCTCAATTTTTTTAGTTAGGATTTCGTTGCAGAACCAATCGGGATGCCACGCTCTTCTGCAAGCTCCCTGACAGTCAAACGTCAATTTGCACAAACGAGATCGTTCACTTTTTCGATGTGGGGGTCATCTGTGGACGTTGATGGTCTTCCGGAACGCTCGTCGTCTTCCACTGATTGCCGCCCGTCTTTGAACCGTATAAACCACAAATAACACGCGGTACGTTTCATAGCATGCTCACCAATAGCCTTGGTAATCAACTCAAAAGTTTCCGTGAAAGATTTGCCCAGTTTCACGCAGAATTTTACAGAAGAACGCTGCTCCTTCAAAGAGCTCATTTCCGCGGACCCGATTTTTCGCCGCACTCTACGATCATCTGTTCACATAAACATCCGTAACTAATGAACAAATCAAGATATCGACAAAGTGATTGAAGGTTGTTATTTGGGAAGCTTTCGCGGATATAACGCCTACAGGCAGATTAAAAAATCACCAACTGGAGGCACACTATAAAAAAAGTTCGGGAACTTTTTGAACAGACCTCGTAGATGTAATTTTTATCGTATTATACACAAGCAGATCTCAGTTGTTTCACATTTTTATATTTATCGTTAGAGCTAAAGGTAATTACTAAACATTATGTGATAAACTCTGCGTAATGAATTAAAACGCTCGAATTTCAATCTAAAACGAGAGCTCAAGTTTCTAGTAACTATATATATATTATTTACATTCATTACTCCTCTATGCATATTTTTTCCTTTGTAACTTAATCGCATAATCGCTGAGCGCTGTAAGTATGACTGCATTTATTGACATACATTTATGACACATTTCTCGAAGATTGACTTAAGCAATGAGATATTTATATAAATCAATTTGTATTGACGCGGATAAAATGAAATTAGAATACTAATTTACATTTTCAATGATTGTGAAACAACCTCTTTCCTTAGAGCTTCCCTGATTCATCATATTTTAAGTTCATCAAGGATGCAAAGCACTTTAATTTCGCAACAAATGCAAGCCCCGCATCTTATTGGAAATAGCCTAAGTGCGACATTTTATTAATCGCTAAATCTTTGCATTTTCCAGATATTTGTAACATATACGTACAGTATTTTAGGATAAAATCAAAGCAACAATGTAAATATTCGAGAACTGAAACGAGTCAAGCAAACGTGTGTTACAATGAATTACCTTCGACGATTTTGATGGGTCATGAAAGAACTATGTTTAAACTCGTAGGCGATAATCCTAGTTCTGCAATAGACCATAAACAGGTGAAATAACCAGACTCCTTTAGCCACAAAACAGCCGCCGTCAGTTTATTTACGCATGGGAAAACATGGAAATAAAAAGGAGATTTCAATGCCCATTTTACGGCTTAAGGAGAAAGCCGAGCCGTAAATCATAACTCTAGGGAAAAGTGGGTGAGGTAAATTATTAAATTATCGACCTCCAGAATCACCGAGACTCGACCACTTATAAAAACCACCTCGTCCAGACAATTTATTCCTTGGGTAAATACAACCGCCGCGTAAAAAATGCTTCAAACGACCGCAAAATGCTTCCTTCCGTCCCCATCAAATAATCGCTCGGCACAATTCGGGAGAAAAACCGACCTGACGCCCGTGATTTTTCAGAAACGATCATCGCTTAAAAAGCGAGAGGGTTTGCTGAATCCACGCCAAGAAGAAGTATCCCTCAGCGAACGTCGGTTCCCCTCCTGGAAGGGTTTCACGCGATGGCCATATCGCCGCCCAGTGATTACGACTATCTCCCAGACATGTTCCTCTCCGGACGGCCGCCTTTCAATCCGAGAGAGGCCGAAAAACACGGCCGACCGACAGATCGCCTCAGGAAGAAAAAAGGAGCGGACCTCACACGAAGAAGTTGCGAGGATTCGCTCGGAATCGCCAATGACACACATCTCTCCTCGCCCACTTTCCGAAGAGGCACGCACTCGACGGGCTCTTCTCCTGGAGCGATCCGGGCGATTTGCGACGCGCCCCGGACTACTTGTGTTATGATGAGTGGGATCTGTACGCTTCTTATAAAGGAGCCCCCGTTTTGTCTGAAATGTACTGCCGTAAGAAATACGGAGTGCGGCAGCGGGCCAATAAGGTGGACCAGAGGTGGGGAACCTGCGACCTTTTCGTTCCTTCCTGAAATATATTTCAATAACTTTGTTTTGTTTCAATCCTTCTTATCCTTTGTTTCGATCTTGTTAATCACGTCAAGAGAAGACAAAATAAAATAGCTTTATTTAACTAACCAAAACTTTTTCCCTGTATAGTATGGATGCCCAACTTTTTCTTATGGGACCGGATGGTACTGAAATGTATGTATACTACAAGCAGCCTTCAGACGAAAAAAGCTTCTCCACCTAAGGAATCTTAAAGGAGTTGCTTAACGACCGAAAGTGAGTTCAAATCATTATTTCCTGAGTATCCTACCTCAAGTCGTGTATACGTCTACCACTAATTACTCATTTGGACACATAATTTAGACATCATTGGAAGGCATATGGGTATCAAAGTTATTTTAATCTTGCCCTCTTTTTTGCATTCAAATATGTTACATTTAAGCAATGAACATTTATGCTATTTACTTATGATTTCTATTTTCTTAGTAAATAAGACATTCAGGCCGAAAAATGGACGTGTTTTTTACAAAGTTGTTTAATTTCCAGGCAATAAAAGTGTGAAAACATTATGGCAAGTAGCTTCCCGGCTTCCTCTCCATCATTCGTTAATGTATAAATCCAAGCTATTTTTACAGCATTTCTCCATATTTACAAACAATATATATCATTATAACAAGATTTCACTCACTTTAAAATTAATAATCACATGTATACGAAAGTCTCCTTCCCATATCTTCTAAAGAAGCCTGTTTCTGTAAGAAGGCAAGAGAGCTGTCAGAAATTATAGGGCTTGACGCATCCTTCAAATATCTCCTTTTAAAAAATACATAAAATGAGGCACCTCGTTATCTTAAGTATTGCTCTTGAGTCTTGTAAAGTTTCCTAGGAAGTGATTTAAAAGAGAAGAATCCAATCACGCGAGAGTGATAGCATGGATTTCGGAAAATGAGTCAAGAGTTTCCTGCTGATTTCCAAATGGTTTTCTTGATAGGCAACCATATGAAAGCTAAGGATTCTCAGTCTTATTCATTTCGTTGGAAATACAGGAAATGCTGTTCAAAGGGACCTTGTTCTGAAGGTTATCATATGCTGAATTTGAATCAACGACTAACCTAACGTTAAAGTATATAAGCATGTATTGAAAGGCGGTGTAGCGTATAATAAATTCTGAATTTAATATTTATATATTAGAAACGGTTAAATGCGACTTCATCATCCACTTTAATAAAAAATGTTCATATAATTTAAATTTATAGGAAGAAGATAATAATGTTTATGTTTATAGACTATGATGATTAGAAAAGTTTTTTTAAATTAAGGTGCACCAAAAGTCTAATTCTGTCCTGAAAATAAAATATAAATGAAAATATTGTCATATATAATATTTTATTTAAAAGGAATATTTTAAGAATTAGAAGTTTGCTTACGATTTTCTTTTCGAAAACAAAGTCATCTGAAGTGAAATCTGGTAAAACCATATATTCCACATTAAAAATGAGATATTTGTAATGCAAAATAAATTGCAAGCATCTATTCTCGACTTTTATCCCATTACCACTCTAGAGCTCTTGGCAGCTATGTAAAAAAGAAGGGTTTGAGATTCTAACATGACTCAGGTCTGAATGCTATACTGAATGTAACTAAAATTCGCAATAGTCCAATGTCATATAGGTGATTGTAATGAAGCAACCTTCCAATCAAGTATAATTAGTCTTCAAAAGACTTGGTGGAACAACAGAGTTATAAGTTTGACAACAAAGATACTGACGATGCTCGTTTGAGAATAGGAGATGAAAAAACTAGCCGATGAAAGAAATAGAAAGCTTCCGTTGTGGCTGACGAAAAGGGGACAAATTTGCAACACAGTGACTGAGGATACAATGGAAGAACCATGTACGTGTCGGAGCATAAGCGAGGAGAGAGGAAAAACAAACATGGGGATTAAATTTTTTTGTCTTTGTAAAGACTCCTTCAGGTGCGCATGATGAGTATTCCTAGGTGTATAACAGTGAATAGTACGGGATTACGTCCTGACAAATTTATGACCGTCGATTTCGAAACACAGCTCATGTCACTGTGAGTCATTCACAGCCTTTTACAATTTATCAATTTTAACGAGCTGCATAATGCGAGAAAAGACAAATGGACAGGTGCGAAGGAAAAGTATACAAATGAGCGAATATTCCAAATAAAGCTAAACCAAAGATCAAAAGGTAAGGCGATATTTTACGCATATTAAATTAGTCTAAATTAATGCGGCATAATTCAAGGACCAGGACAATTAAGAACAACTTAAGAGTGGATTTATCGCTATCACATATTATAGACTAACACGTATGACTCATTTGCGAATTTAGAACCATATTGCGAAAGTATGAACCATTTTCCGTTAGGCCAGATCGAGGTCCATGTTGGGAAATGAGTTAGTAAAGAAAAAACAATACCCGTTATCTTATTTATACATATACGAGGGTGATCTGAAAAGTTTCCGACCCCAGATTTTTCAGAAATCTTCAGAAAATTTTCAGAAAACATTTCGAGAAATGGCGAAATGTCGGAAACTTTTCAGACCACCCATGTAAATATAAACCGTGATGTTTCCATTGACGCATATACAAATGATAGTGCATATTTAACTATAAGTAATGAGAATAATTTCTGTCAGTAAAAATAATGACTACATTTTACCTTAAATAGTGCCATCAAAGTTATACAACTTACTATAAAAAGATCTTCAGAATAATCTTAATAGCGGAAACATAGGTTGAAGGTCCTAAGATATCATCCAAGGGCTATAGCTATGAATTCACCTCCGCTCAAAGTATCTGCACATACCAATAAACTATCAAGCAAATGAAAATTATAGCTCCTGATACCACTCAGCAATTTTAATTATAAATAACGAGACTCGCTTAAAATGGGTTTTCACCAAGAACATAAAATGTTCTTAATCAGTTAACTTTCGCAAAAAACGTCGAACAAACAAACGGTAATTCTGAATGTACTGGGGAGAATATTCTCCGCAATGGGATGACTTCATCCATGTTGGTAAATGAGGATAAATCATCATTACCATTGAGGATAGTTTTTATGGGAGATGTACACTAGAACCTGCGCGATGAAGCTAAGTCACATCATTAAGAAAAACTGCTAAAAAATACGGACACGACTTCTTTAGACATGAGTAACTCCACAACAGAGACAGTTCATGAAAATAGAAGATGACCTTTATCTCGGCTCTTGAAAGCCGTGGTAGCCTCGGCTTTTCCGCTTCAGATGAGAAACGTAGATTTTTACGCCTGATGACGTTAAGAAGGGAAAAGCGTAGACTGCTAACCCTTCAAACGTAATTGACAATTAACCTCAACGAATTCCCTCTTTTCGCAGACTACGCAAGTGTTAATGGTGGACGGTTAATTTAGCGGGACCTTCTCGCGAATATTGCGCCTGGCATCGCTTAAAAAGCCTGCGGAAAGATGAGGATAAATTGATATTTGAGTCGATCCGGAATTATCCTCGTGGAAGACTAAATATATCAGACAGTTATTTTCAAAATGTTTGGCAGAATATTAAAATTATTAATTACTGACTTTCTTTCTCCACATGAAACAATCTAGAGTTTCAGAAAACCAAAAATGATTAATCATAACCTATACGTTCTTCGCCGGTAATAACCATAAGGTGATTCTTATCTTTATTTTCCTATTATTTCAACAAAGTACAGTGATACCCCAGATAGCAAAGATAAGTTATTCGTAGGCAGAAATTTTCTTCAGCTGAAACGTGATTTTCCATAGATTTCTTTTGATAATCACTTCATACGTTCCGTATGTTTTCAACCATTTAGCGATAGAGAGAAAAGGAGTGATAAATGGAATGGTTCTCTCAATGGAGAGAAGGGGGTGAAAAACCAGAATAAATAGAATCATTCGGCTGTTCGGCGTAGGGTAGAGTGAAATTAATATTCAATGGAAGAAAATAACCTAATTATTCGATTTCTTTAATTACTTAGCTCTCACCTCTATGAGAATTCACTAAGACATTATTGACTAAGTCCGAAAAATAGCGATAAAATCTTCATTAGCAGAAATATCACAGCATTCCTTTTAAATATGAGTCAGATTTCTACTTTTCAAACTGCCGCTGTTATTGTGATGGTTTCCGATTATTCAACAACAGAAAATCTCGTTGAATTAGAATAATTAATTATATTTGGTAAAATTCGAAGTTTATTACTTGCATTTGTCCCGCCTTGTCCCGACTTCAATTTTTTTAGAATCATCAACCCCCCAGAAATTTTCCAACCCTTACTTTAAAAAATCTGGCTACTCTAAGTAATGCAGTATTTTTTAAGTAATGTAAGACAAATACGCTACCTACTTGCAGCTCAAAGAGCAGGTATGGAAACTAGTAGAACATGAACCCGGAAGTTTTAGTATCTATTTATGCTTCTTTACCGTCTCTAGTGCAAATGGATCGAATGTAGATAAAATGGACTTCAAACTAACCGAAACGAGGTGAGGTGCCATCTGCAGAAAAGGCCTTACCGGTCTTTCTTCACATTTCCTCTTTCACTTTGACTCATTGTCAGTTTGTTCTTACCCCTCCCATCAGCAGCCTGTGACTGGAAGTGACAACTTATGCACAAGTAAAGCTACCCCATCTGCGGTACAGTGAACAACATTCTTGATGTGGAGAAGAAACAAAGGCTCCGCCATTCCCCAGCAGGATTACGTCCAGACTGGAGAAAACGATAGGGCTTATATCGGGAGGATACTATTGAAGCAAACCGAAAAATGTCCTTGCGGAAGGAGTACTCGGGTTGGGGCAAAAAGACCGCGACGGCAGTAGGAAATCTGACCGGAAGCCAAGGTTTGAGTCAACGTGACTTGGCACGGGTAGTGTGTGTCTCACGTCGTACTTTTTAGTCTTGGGTGAATTTTTTTCCTCCTCTCGATTCTAGAATCGTTAAATGTCTCGCGGTGAAGGGGAACGCCTCTCAATCATAACAGCTCACGCATGTGGAACGGCTCTAGTAGATTTGGGAGTGGCAGACATCCCACGCCCTCTCCCAGACGCCGTGTGACAGCTGAAAGAAACCGAGATCTTCGGGATTCTCGCTCGAATTATCATGCCATCGATCGACTTCCGAATCCGTTACCTTTTTTACTTATTCACGTCGTTAAATTCACGCGGAGGATTCGTGACTTTGTTTCTGTCGTGGGATGCGACTACGAAAGAAGGAGGATTTGATAATTAATGCAGCAGCTCCTATTGCAGCGTAAATCGGTTTTTGAGACAGGAGCGTATATTGACACTTTCGAAGGATGACTGCTGCAGTGGTTCTTGTTCTTTCGGATCTAAATCACGGAACTAACACGTAGTCCTATCTAGCAGTCCGATCGCGTTGGAATTAACAAGTCCGCACTTTTCAAATATATTGATTTCTGTCATCATGAAATGCCAGGAAGGAGAAATTGAACGTGTTCAGCTAAGAAAAGGGTGATGGGTGATTTTGCTAGCAGGGGTGGATTCAAGATATCAGCAGTGCAAAGAGCAGATCTGGTCCCTCAATACGAAGTAAAAATTCCACTTTTCCTAAGGTATAAAATAAATGCTACAGAAAATTCAGTCACCCAGCTAATAATATTATAGGCATTTTTCTGTAAATTTCAATGAATGATGGTTTAAATTCACTGGAATAAAATCCATTAAAAACACATTATGCATGCATATTCAACACATATAAAATTCTTTTCTGAGGCAAAAAATATAGATTTCAACAAAAAAATCCAAGAAATTCAACAAATAAAATTTCAACGGTCAGCTAAAATATATGGAGTCTTTATTAATCTTTAAAGCTTACGCGATCTCAAAACTATGAGCAAATTCATATTCTTAAATGGTAATGTAACAAAAATGAGATGAGGGAACCTAATATTTTTCATAACTTTTTTGATTTAGTCAGGTTATGGTAAATACAGCCATATTCAAGAAACTATTCCCGGTAAATTAATTTCCACTCAAAATAAAGGGATAAATAGTGTCGAAGAAGTAAGAATTATATCAGAAATTCACGGTTGGTGGCCCTCATGATTAGATCAACTTCACGTAACCTTCTATTTATTTCCTGGGTGCGGTTACTAATTTGATACATAGTTACAACAGGACGGCTTTGGAAGATGTCCATGAGAGGGATGGCTGGCGTCACTCAGTAGTAAAATAAGCTAATCAAGCAGGAGTGGACCCTGTTTTCAACGAGTAAGCTTCCCTTTCAAACTTTAAAGTGTCCTGCTTGGAAATAAAACGCTCTGGTACATTGGTAGACAAAGGATGGAGTGAAAAAGAAAGCGAAAGTCGGCGCAGACAGGAAATAAGGAATAAAAGATGGTGAGTATTACGAGAACAAAACCTAAGTAAAACCAGGGGCAGAAAACAAAAGATATCGAGTACGAGCTGAAAGAATCGGGAAAGTAAAACCAAGGACAAGAAAAGGAAGAAGCGAGCTGTGGGAGGTGTGAAGAGACTTTGTGAAAAAAGTGAAAGCTAGGTGCTCTTCTCCGTCGTAAAAATAAAGTGGATCGTCTAACTTCGCAGGATTAAAAATATTCTTTAACAAGGACCACTATATCTGGTTTATAGGATACCTCCTCAGAGATGAGCTCATCGTTAAAACATAAGGGATGGAACGAGATACAGGCCAGTTTTCATTATTAGCTGGGATGATCCACTAGAAAAAGGCCGATTCTGGCTTGAAAGGATCAGCGCAGGTTAGTACGTGGATAATAGATAATTTACTCGAGAAAATCAGTTCGCTTTATAAGCATAGAGACGAACTTTTTCAATTAACTATAACGAAGCTATTATAGAAACACTGAAAGTTTTTGGGCTATTAATTTACTTTGAAACCTTCGTCTATCCTACATTACCGCCTATTCTTTTCTTCATCATTGAATTGAGTAGTTTTAGAGGCTTCTCATGCAAAAAAACCAAGCCTGATGAAAATTGGCTATTCGATAAATATTTGCAGGAAATGTTCTCATAAGAAATTATCGCTGAAATAAGTATCTCTTAAAGCCCAAGTAACAATGAAACTAAATTAGTTTCTCGCAAAATTTAGTCTAGCGAAGGATCCTTGTCTGTCTCACTAAGAAGAGAAAAGAATCTTACATAAAGGCCTATACATTACACATATCATTTTGCATTAAAAATGAAAGTAACCTCGAGCGGGTCTTTTAATAGAGGCATATATATAATAGATATTAAAATTATTTTGAATTCTACAAGTATACACGGCAAAACCATGGCAACATTACGACTCCATTCCTATTGGCTGATGAGCAGCAAATAAAGATAATATTTAGCGTTCAATTACCTTTTAATTATTATACAAATACACGCTTTTCATCAAACACGAAGCACTGAAGCGTAGGATATAATTGGATAAAACTTTTAATTAACTCGTTCTTTGATTTTTACGGGAAATATGGAAATCATGAAACAGCTTTAATTACCTTTAATAATCCCGCTCTTTCAGTCGCTAACCACCGAGTACTCACCTGAAAAATAAAAAAGTTAACATTAATGAACGTAATTATGAGCGATAATTCTTAATTTCTTTAATTTTATTTGATTAATTTAATTATCAATTCATTATAAATATTTTATTTCTATGGATTTTCATGTAATTAGAGTGATAGAATTGCTGATATACCTTCGGTCGATTGCTTGATATTTAAAGAATCACAATTCTGAGGGAAATCATTGAATAAATAGTAGCAATGTAGATGAAGCCTTCTTAACTTCCTTCACTGAAATTCAATTCTTAACATAGCTACTCCTACATATACTTAGAACACAAATACCCCGGCTGCACTCCATACCAAAAATTAAATATATCTTTTAAGTGAAACTTTAATGCAACCATATTTTCATATAATTGCATTAACGATCGAGTAGCGAAATCGGGACCTGATCGACCAACAAGAAAATTTAAGATGGTTACGTTTACAGTGATGGTGAGATATAAAATAACATTAGGATAGAAAATATTGCGATTTCTGTTTATATAGTTAAAAGAGAAACGGCAAACAAAGTTCTACACAGAAGGTTGTCTGGAATTGCAATTTGTTTTCCCATTTTCTTAACATTGATAGTTTTTAACGTATGTACATCCATATAATTTATGATGTATATTGAAATCAATTAATGATCTTTTTAATTAGATATCATACTCATCGGTGCTATAACACTTTTTAATCATTCGAAAATATATGTGAAGTATGCATTAATTTGTGCCCTACCTACACAATACCTACCTTCAGAATTTTGCATTCATACGATACATACAATTTATAATTATTAATATAGCCTAGATCACATAGTTACATTAATTACAAGCAGATATTTCTAGTATAAACGTATGTATTAAAACTCATGGTTTAAAATGACCGTCAACTATCACCTTTACCGAACTCTTAATACCGGATAATGATACATTACATTGATCCAAAGAAGGCTCATCAGGAAGATAAATTCTGCTTTAATAAAAAGGTAAATTAAAATCGGTCGGTTGCAATAGATCAACATGCAAAGCGGCGTCTTTCATTTGCAGGAGCTCATTAATTTCGTTAAATTATTTCCTAGCCTGAAATCTGGCAGAATGTTTTCAGGCCTACTCATCCATATAACAGTTGAAATCGGCGAAAAGCGAATGATGAAGGCTTCGGAGAAATCACTGCATGCAAAGAGGGTACTTATTTCAACAGATCCATTTTGTATGATAAAAGACGGAGAGGCTTTCGCGGGAAAGATTGCATGAGTCATCATTGGATCCTTTTTCAAGATTCTCCGAAGGCTGATGTGCAAGAGAAAAATATATCCACATTGCATATGCTGTGGCTATCGGAAGTATATCTTAAGTCCTCAAGTGAAGGACTAAAGACGTCAAATCTCCGTGGAAATATCACTCAGAGAGTGCTTATATTTCCGCTACAATTTATCCACACATTTTTAGCACCAAATCGCTTCCAGGAAAGAGCACGAACCCCTGGTTGATACGATATATTTATCAGTTCAGTTTGAGAGTTCTCAGAAGATATTCTCCGGTATAAAAACGATGGAAAATCTATTTTTAAATATTAAAAACGACCATTACATCAATAAAGAAAATTATATCTAATGTAATGTTTGAACTGTATCTCTTATATCCCTATTTCTACGAGACAATCCCGATTTTGAAATGTCTATCCCGTTTCCCATTCCTACTTTTTCTGGTCCAAAAATATCCCGATTTCTTTCTGCCGCGAAAGAAAAATTAGTAATACTGGAGCGATATTTATCGAAGAAGGCTTTATTGCGGCCTTTCATAAGGGAAGAGGACATACTAACTATCCTCTGCCCTTTGTATCTACGAGACCATTTGGTAATACATATCTAACCCAATGATCTTGGCACAATTATAGAAGTTAAGTGAGTTTTATCTTCATATGTAACCAGACTCATAATTAGGAGACTTGGCATGTTGCCTAGTTTAATTTAAATGCGATTAAAGTACACCAGCTATATCTTCAACGCTAAATTTTAATTGACAACTACATCTCTGTAATTAATTTATATATAATACATTACATAATAATACCGAAACTCATTTTCAGTTTGTTTCGTAACTATTATTGTCGCTTTTGGATCATGAAAAACGAAATTATTCAAAAAACTTTCAGAAAGTTATTTCCAGTTGTCTCAAATGCTGACCTGATTAAATATGAAAAAAATCTGTTTTGTTAGGGATAGTTTTGTCATATTATTAGGACGACGTTGGAGTAATGATTTCTATTGACCAAAACATTCATTACAGCAGTCATAACGTAACTGAAAAGCTACAGGATTAATACCTTAATTTTTTTCATTCCTGAATCATAAGTATAAATTTTACGAATAGACTATGCATGCAACAAAGCTAACATGTGTTTTTGCGGTATACACTTCTATAGCTCCATTCTCGTTATTACTTCATTAATGTTGATTTATCCTGAGCACTGGTCCAATTGGCCAATGCTTCAATGAGTTAAGGTCTATTCCTAACTCTCGTTGCTATCAGTCCTTGCCAAACAGCTTCTAATCCTTTCTACTCCTTTTACAATTGTCGCACGCGCCTGGAAGAGCCTCTGCTGTTTTGGTCTATCACCGCTCTTCATATTTTTTACGCGGCTGGATGGCGTCATGAGCTATTCAAAGAATAATTTACGAATGTTTTTTCTTAGGGTGATGAGTGGAGGAGTATCTTTTTTCATTATCCTCTCAAAACTCTTTGGAATACGGCCACAAGAAGGTATCAAAAGGGACTTGGTAAATAAACAAAGATAAAGGTTACGTTTTATTAGCCGCTGGTTAATATACTGCAAAGATAACTGCCCAACGTCAGGAAGTACTCACGCTTGGACTTCAGCATAAGTGGTTTCGGAAATAAAATTTGCATAATTGATGCTGGTCCAGATTTAGCTCTTAATTTGTATCTACATAAATTTTTCGGTTAATATATTCATTTAACAGACTACGTAACAAAGGACTTTGATGCTATGTTATTTCAAGTGTATTTAATAAAGTTTGAAGTAATTAATTAAAAAGTGATATTGAAAATATGCAATATTTGGATTATTGAATAATTTTTAATGCAATATAAAATTTGAAAAACTCATTATTGGACATTTGATCAATAATTAAATCGAAAATATCTTCAAATTTCCCATAACTGGGTATATACCGACATAAAACTTCAATATTTTTTAAAAGTGATATTATGATAAGTATGATGTTACTTGTCGCTGATTATGTAGAAGTGGATGCAAGAATAAATAATTTCAAAATCAATATTTGCAACACAAGACGGAGAATGACTGAATAAATAAAAAATGCAGTGATTTTGTCTAACACCTAACTATGAGCTTCATAGCTTCTATATAAAATTTGTTGATGCATCATATATCGTGCACCATCGTAATTTTAAGCCATTTTGTTTTGTATGAACATTTTGTGTCAACGTAAGAAAATGTTATGAGACAAACCAATGCGGAGACCAAAATGAGTCATTAATACCGACGGAAAATCTCATTTTTTCTCCATGCTCATTCAGTTTTCCCTTTCATCTTTCAAACCGCGATTTTTTCCTTCCTTTGAATGCCAACCGACTGGAGCCATTAACCCCTCCCCGAGCTGCACTCCTTCACCCTTTAATCCTTTCTTCACCGTCTTGCCAAACATGTCTCCATCTTCGGAGAAGGGATTACCATTCCTTTTTTTTCGAAACGTGCTAGCCGTAGGAGCGGCGAGAAAAAAGCGCTTTGCATCGAGCGAAGGTACTTTTTTTCCCCGTCCAGAATGCCGATGGTGAGTTCCCGATTAAGAAGTCAAAAAAGTTATCGCGCCGTGCGAATATTAATCGCGTGTTTGCTTTAGGTGGGGCTTATTTAATTAGCCTGGCGTCTGGACCAATGCGACTGAAAGGAAGCACACCTTGTAATTACGAGCGGGATGTAATTACATACGAGTAACGGCATTTCGATAAGTCTCTCCTTGGACATTTACGAAGGCAAGCACGCCGCGATAATCACGCTGTTTTCAACATTCCCTTCGAATTTTGCAATCTTCGTACTGATTTAAGTGGAGCATTTTGCCAAGATATTGCTCTTTTTCTGATATAATTATTCTGCTGCAAGTGGTAAGTGTATTATTATCCCTACAATTTAAAATCGCTCAGTTATTCTGGGTTAATTTTCCGATCCAAATAATCTCCTCATGTAATTGAACGAAAGCTTATTAGCAACGGACAAAGAGTTTCGAAGATCCCAATTCTGGAAAAAATAGTTTCTAAAGTCTTCAGGTTATTTGGAAACTAATCCATTTTATACGTAAATTGAACTAAGTTTGTGAAATACTATCCTTAAATTTCCTAGAATTAACTCTTTGCTAGAAATTGATGTAAGGAATGGTCTATAACTAAAAGCACTGCAAAATATATAGTTGCTTAGCAACTAATAAATCAAAGAACACTGTATGATTATCGCAAGTTAAATGCTTAACAAGAGCCATTATACACTCCCTTCTAGATTTAAATCAGTGATTACCAAAGTGGGCATTACCTCCCCCTATGGGGTGCTGTACTAAGGGCACTTGATGCAATTCCATTACCTATAATATAATAAATAATGTTGTTATATAGGAATTTTTTACGATTTTAGTTTTTATTTCTTTTCTTGTAATTCTCCGATTTGGTCGCACTGATGATAATTTTCATAGATTATGATTAGAGGGGGCGGGGGAGCGTGGCATGCATTGTATGGAATTAAGGTGGCGACAGCATGAGAAGTTCAGAAAACACCAATTTTAATCTTCATCACACGCAAGATAGCAATGAAAAATGTCGATAGATTTCCTCGATAATTAGGAAAATTTCAAACAAACTTCGAAATGTCATGGCAAAGGTCAATATTTCCAAGAAAAATCTTATGGAAAACTTTGATTGCGTGATTGAAGCTGTGAAGAGATTTTGACTGGCTGCACGGTCCTGTGAAAAATGGAGCTTTTCTAATGTCATCGCGGAAGACATTAAAGTAAATGAAGTTCTATTCCACGAAAAGGAATGCTATCGGGAATTATAGTACGTGATATGATGACAAATTGAAAGGAAATAGATAGCACCTATCGCTATACATGTAGAAATATATCGTATTGGCTGCATACCATCCATAACTATCAGATTCATCTTGTACCGACGCCCACCTGGGAAGTGAAACCATTCAATTTTATGGGAATAAAACCTATTATAGCGCGTTCCTAGATACATGATAGGAAGACGAATCTCACTTTCCTCGTAAAATTAAATACAACATTCCCGCGTTATAAACGCATACGATATTCCAAAGGCGGCGGACGTGTTGATTTCTTTTACATCCTGCCAAGATCTTTGCAGCTTTCCTTTCCTTTTTGAGGAAAAATGGGAGTCGGTCCCGAATCCCGTTCTGAGGGCCATTAAAATCTCCGGAGGGTCGCGTCGAAAGCTGCGCGGAGGGCGTAGACGAGATCGCACGTCACTCGTCGTGTATTTAACGAAAGAGTGAAAAAAGAGCGACGCCCACGTAAAGGCACGCGTCTAGAAGGAGGACTCAACTCAACGGGAATCGCTTTTTACGATCCGCCGAGGCCATGGAGAGTAAACACGGTTATCGCCTAAGAGGCTACCGCGCTGAAAAGAGTTGATGTTGTCTCCGCTATTTTTCAAACGGCAATAATTTGCGAGGAAGGTTCCGTGGGCGTGGCGTCTTCATTAATGAAACGAGTGGCGATGGAGTTATCGTTAGCTGTCGCCGCCGATTTGGGCATTCGCGAGTTATTTAAACAGCGCTTCATTTCGGCGAGCTAATTTTGTAACGCTCCCTGGCGCTTGGAGACACGGCGCTCTTCTGTCGTGAGAATTTAGGAGCCAAAAGACTGTGTGTAGACGCTGAGGGATACCAGACCCAGGAGAAGGAAAAGTTTGGAATATCTTCCTCAGACAGCCGTTTTATAGCTTAAATGATAAGCAAAGGTAATGAAGTAATGCGATGACTCATAATTCAAATCTATCATAATTTTCGAGATTTTCTCTTGCTCATGATCTGTAGATGTTGCCTTTATGAGACATACAGACATTATCTTCACTCCCTCTGGGGGAATATCTACCGTGGCACCTGGTCCAGTAGGACTTTATCCTCGTATTTTGGCAGTATGTTCATAACAAGAGATGGCATTTTTATATAAAAATAGCTTATTCATAAATAAAATTTAGGTATCGTAATTATTAAAGTAATTTAAACTTTAATTAAAAACGAATAAATAAACATATGAATAAATACATAAATAAATACAATCAAGTGAAAGAATACTTCGTTTCAGGTACAGTTACATGGTTAAAAATGAAATAAGTAAGTTTACGTAATGGCTCAACTTGGTCTCTTATGTTGGCTTATAGATGTCTTTTTGAGATAAACTGCTAACAACTTTGTAGATTGAATTCTGCGAACTAATATCAAAATGAAAACAGAGGCAAAAAGCATTACTGCAACCCGCTCTATCAATTGCTTCGGGTATGACTTTGTGATTCCAAAGAACTGATGATGACACGACGCGTCGAAATCCGAGTAGTGAAATAATTTATGGAAGTGGAACGGGTAAAAGTTGTTACGTTCTTATTTTTTCATGCAACCCACTCTATTTGAACGGACGTGAAATGAAAGGTCGTTAAAAATGATTATTAAATATTGCACTCTTCAATTGAAATGCACTCTTATGATGCTATTGCAATTGATATTAATTATTGCTATTGAGATGCACTGCTATTGAAATGTATTCTTGTGATGTTATTTTTCTGTAACAAAGATGGTTTGTGACATAAAATTTTCTTATTGCATTATTCAAAAATCGTGAAAAATACCAATGTAAGAATCCAGACGAAAGATAAAATTCATTATTAATGCCTTACTATTAGAACTCTAGCGTTTTAGAAACAAGATTTTAGAAACAAGCAATTGATTCTTCAGTAACCGCAAGAATCGCTTAAATTATACGTGTGAGGTAATCATCAAACTTGGCAAACGTTTCGACACCAATGATTGTAAACGTAGAATTACTATTTTCCGATCGATCTTCCAGTACTCATTAAGATGAAGAGTTGCCTCCCCCTGAGAAGCACGGTTCGCAGCATTCCATTCCCCCTCATTTTCAAAGAATTACGATCGGCGTTTATCTCTCTAATCCTAGCAGAAATTCCTCTCCAATAAAGAAGTTGCACTAACCATAATTGGATGACGCAATTAGCCGGCATTCATCCACCTCCTCCGTAAAAATTCTCATCCTCAAAGGCAAGACGAATCCCACCTCAGTTACGTAAATACCCTTGAGTTGCAGCAAAAAGAGAGGAAAAATAAGCCTTAGCGACGCTCTTCCTTCCCTCAGCTCTTCAATTACTCCTCTGCCAATAAACACTTCGGCGGAGGAATCAAAAGAGTCACACATATCTCCTGCAAGGAGAATTCCTCGCCGCTCTTACGGCTTTATCGACTTCGCCTGAAAAATGCTCCTGAGAGAGCGATGCAGTTCTCGGTCGCGGTTGCAGCGCAGTATCTTTCATCTCAAGGGAGGAATTTTACGATCCAGCCAATCGCGCCAGAGTTATATTCGAACGGAGATAAAATGAGAAAGGAAAACAGAGCTAGTACCGAATAAACAAAGATTTCGGTGGAATTCCTGGTAGTCATCCGTATCTGATGCAGCGAGCTCTAAATAAATCAGTAAGGTTTGCGATAACAAAAGGGGACTCGAGGAGCGGGAGTACTTTACGCGGACGTTAGAGAGATTTTCATGCGAGAATTTCAACGGAGATTTTTTGTTGCCTTGAGATGTGATTATTTGTGGATTCTGAGGAAGAGCTGAATGGAAAAACGAATCTGATAGACTTAAAAGCCGTTATAAAACAATTTTCGAAAGCAAACCATTTCCATTTGAAAATTAATCTAAGTCTGTTTCGATTAATTATCTACATTAATTTCCAAAATGACGTTTTGGTCCATTATTGTGAAAAATTACTTGGTAATCTAAAAAAAATTATTAATTTAATGTCACACGTATCTAGAGTAATAAGATTTCAGAGAAGTGCAAGGGAAATCCCCAAATTATCCCCTGTAGCATAGGCAATTTTCATAGCATATATATTTAATTTTGAATCCAGTTGCTAAAATAAAAATATATACATAGCACGCATAATCTCTAAGAAAGCGCAAATAACATTTGGTGTAGTGACTTACGGAATTTTTACATTACTTATATGATGTAACAGATGTCAGCGGTTCTAAGGATATATTTACCAAGCAATATGTGTATAATTCCACCAGTGTTATGATTAATGCATTTAACAAGAGTGCAAAAATCTATCAATTTCGTTACTGAATTCATAAAAGACAGCTACGTTTATTTCAGTTTTAAGTAATAAAGATGCAAAATATTAAGAGAGCGAAACCTACCAAGATATCGTCCGCCTTTAGTCATGATGCTAAATAAATAATTGCGTATCTCGTTGTCATATTCATTTCTAAATCCAAATTGATATCTACTGATACATAATAAAGATACATTCATGTGCCGTTAGTCTCCCGGTGGCTACTGGGAGAAGGTTTAAGCACCAAGCTATCAGTGCCATTTCTTTTGTTTGATATCATTGTGTATCTCTCGCAGAAAACGAATTATATTTTTTCTTCCTTCAGTCTACGCTCATGGTAGGAACAGCAGTATCGGCAATGATGTCTCGTAAAATCTATTACGTCTTCCTCAAACGTGTTTACTCTCTATAAATGTAGAATGTATTTTCAACCTATCTTTCAATCTAGTACCTTCTAAGGACTCCAAACATGTGACAGAGAGTAAAACCGTAACATTACCTGATGTATCGCAATTTTAAACGGAACGTGCAACCTTAAGTAGTACCTCCTCCAGTTAGCATTTGCGTTTCCTTTGAAGGTTCACAAGTAGTGCAACATACGTATGTATCCGACGCCGTATGGATGAGACCAGACTAAAGAAAAGTAGCTTCTCTCTCACTGCTGGATCGCAATTGCTTAATGCGTTTATGCAAAAGTTTTTTAATTCCTTAACTGCATATTATTCGTATTTCAGCATCCGCTTAGCGTGGGTATGAGCGTAAATATTCGAAAAAATCTACTATTACGACCCCTAAAACACGAATTTTGTACGGAAAACTTCAGCGAATGTATTTGATGACTGATAATAAAGTCACGGAAAAAGTCACAATTTTGCCCAAGAAAAAATTTTAAAAAGTCACTGAAGAAATTCAAAGAAAAAGTCGTTATTTAGGCTATCAAATTTCAGCAAAGGATATGAGTGAGCATTCGCCATGATCACAATATTTCAAAAAATAATTAAATGTTATTGTTATTTCTGTATTGAACGCGGTAATTTTCGTTTGAATATAATCTTTTTTTGCAAAAATTAGGATACCAAAAACCGGAATGGGAATTAAATAATTAAAAATTGGTAAAAGTGTTGTTCATATTTAATATTACGTCTTTTATACATAAAATGGGATCGCGACATACTCAGAGAAAGTGAGAGGATTGTCCTGTTGCTTTTTTTTCTGCGATTTTTTCCCTATATCCTTTCTGCTTTTGTGACTTTTTATACGGGTGCAGATATTCACCTAATTTATTCACATATTGCCGTTATTTGAAAAATCATTCCGAGATATGATTCTTCCAGCGAAGAGTTAACTTATGATACAATTGTCGGAATATATCTTTGAATGAAATGTTTTCTTGAATGAAAGAATCACATCTATCCACGCAGAACGCGATATTTTCGCCTACTTCAAGGAGAGCTTTTCTGAAAGTAATGGAGAGGTGAAAGCTTCAAGAGGGAAAAACAGAAAAAATTATGAAGGAGCTAAGAGAAACGATAGGTAAATATTATGAAGGGGTTAAAGGGAGGATAAATATCCGCAAAGTGAAATGAGCTGACGTTTCCCATATGCCGATAGTAATGGAGCGAGAAAAGAATAAAAAGCTTTTCTGGAAGAAGATTCTGTATGGCAAGTGACGCAAATAGAGAAAGAGAAAAAGTAAGGAACTATTTTTGAGGAACGTATCTGCTCGGAAAATGGACTTCTTTGAAGAACGAAGGAGGATTATCCTTATATCTCTCTCAGAAGAGGGTAAGGAATGGAATAAATGTTTGACTCTCTTCCTCTCACTGATATCTAGACTAGCTCCTTCATCTCACGATAGAGACGACTGCAACCATTCCAATTGAATGTATATGAAGATACGTTCCTTATGGAAGTTAGTGCAAAGGTTGCAGTAATTCAACATAAACATGCCTTATTTTGTACAGACCAGTAAAAATGAACCTATCCGTGAGATGCTCCAATAAATTACACTGATATTGTATTTGGAATCTTAATTATTATTTAGCGTAGTTTTATTATAATAAATTTTCTTTGACTACTACTAATAAATTTATTATAATAAATTATACTGCGATAGTTTAAAGTTATTCTTAAGAAATACACACGATCAGATTCAAGAGCCATAAGATATGTGTAAACTAGATATTACAGAGTAGGAGAGTATAAATTTAATATTCTATAATTTCGTATTGGTCGTTACATATATATGTGTAAATTTAAGGAGAGAATGTGATTTTTAAGTACATTGTAAATCTGGTCAAATATTTTTATGCTACGTTCACATTAATTTGGAATAAGTTATATATTAATTAAAAGTATCAAATGAAAAAATATCCAAAAAAATTGGATAAACTTTGATGCCAGTAATCCCTGACTTTTACCAGATGATGATAAGTTTTGTTCGACAAAATATTTAAGTTACATACTATTACTAAAAAGTTTGACTAAAGAATATTTACGAACTACATATTCTGTATTGCTAGAAGTATTATCTATTAGACTTAAAGATTTTCTGAAGAATAAATCAATAAATGGAAATGATACCGGAAGCGACAATGTTCTATATTATTTTCAAACCTTCCTACCGCTCATAAATTGAAAAAAATCTTCAATCATAAAGATATATCTTTGACATCCTCGTATTGAGGAAGCTCTACCTTAATCGAGTCAAGACGTAGAAAAACACCGATGGAGCTGTTCAAGGATAAGGTCATGATATTCTTCAACGTCAGCATATACTTCCCATTCTTCCCCTGATTACAGATTGAGGTCGCGGACTACATCGGTATTCATGAAGACCGTGAAGTCAATTTCGAAATGCAACATTCTTCTCCAGCGGCCTTTTACATCACAATGGACAATAACATAACTTTTCTCTTAGCGGAAGATGTTGCTATGAAATTATGCATGGAAACTGTTGCATATTTTCATAATTATAGAAGAATGAAGACGTGGGTCTATTTTTTATGGCAGGAATTTTACATGGAGAGAACAATTTTTCATATAGCTGCGGTGAAAGGTAAGGGAGGCGATGACAGAAACATGGCGGTATTTCAGGTGACTCATTTTCATCGGGTGATTAACGGCAATAACATTAAAACTATGCGTCATTTGCCATCTTATATATGTATAATGTTCCCATTGGAATTGCTAAGTTGCTAGAGATCGCCTATATCTCAATCATTTCCATGTTGACTAAAATTACTTATGAATATATTTACAAACGATTCCAAGAGCCAGACTTCCTTGTCATAGTGTCATATGCATATGGAGTTAATTATCTTCAAATATGGCAATCAAAGCGGGAGAAAATCCCTTTCCGTTCGCCAACTGTGACTTAAATGAGTTTATTAGTTATGTCGGACTTAAAGGATCCTTCTACATCAACAATAAAACTAACTTAATCTTCAAGTAATAAACTAGACCTATTCCGATCTTAGTAGTAGCATTAATAGAGAGAAAAGATTTAAAAAAAGCATGTCCAAGGCAAGTACGAACAGTAAAAATAAAAGATACTGTATCAATAAAAGGTTTCGAATGAAATTAAGCGTTTAAAATTTTGAAGATAAGAGCTTCCTGAAACAGTTTAATTTTTATGCAGTTCTAGTTTAATTAACATATAATATTTCGCATTATATTTTACGGATATACGCATAAAATAAGATATCGCAGGATGTCAGACGAAACTGAATTATATAAGGCAAAATCTGTAATTAATAAACAGGTAAAATACTCGTTAAATTATATAAATTATTTAAGGATATATCCAGCGTGTATGACAGGAAAGAAAATAGCATTCGATGCTAAAATTTTCTGTTTCATAGCTGAGTAGACAAATCTTTGACGGCAAGAGAATAATTTCTACAGGTACGTACAAATTTGTTTAATATTATATAGAAATCCCACATAATTCGACACTGAGAGTAGCATCAAAATATCCCACAAGTTTGTCCATCTCAGCCCAAAAAAACGTTTTTCCTCCGCAGAGATCCGCTCCAAATCTCCTCCAACCAAATACGGAGCCTCTGAAGATACCATCTCATCCACCGTAAAATACGGCAAAGCTCTTCTATAATAGAGCTCTTAACAGAACCCGGAGGCGAAAACATGAAAAACGATAGTACAGCAACCTTTGTTTTCCCGAAGAAAACAAACATTGTGGTAAACACGCCCGACCGCGCGAAACCCGTTCCTTTCTCCCCATCTTCTTCAACACGTTTCCGGAAACTCATCATTGGGCACGCACGTGTGCCCACCTACGCGTGTTGGATAGGCCACGGAAGGTGGGGAAGAGACATGCGAGAAATGCCTTCGTTCGAGGCGCCGATGTTGCGCGACCCGTTTGACCTGTGACCTCTCTATTCTACGCCCGGGAGGAATGCATCCCACTCTTACAACGCCCTTTTCCCCATTTAAACCACTTGAATTGATGAGGCGGACAAGTCCGTCATGGGAAGGAACGAGTGACGCTTACAATCGCACTACCTGATCTTTTTGGTTGTTGGACTCTGTTTCGCCAAGTATTCGTATAATGCAAAGGAGCGATTTCTATGTTTAACATATAAATTATGGTATCTTACCATCAAGTTTTCATCTCAACCACGATAAAAGGTTTTTAGGATTAAGCCTTTAATATGAAGAACTGTGGTTTGTCTGTCTTGCAGAATGTATCCGTGTTTAGCGAGCCTCAGAAGATCAGTAATAATATCATTACCTTGTCTGAATGACAGTAATAATGATCGTGTGAGCCTTTAAAAAAATACTGGGAATTAGCGCAAGTTTTTGAGATATTACATTACTTTAATCCCTCTGATTTCAAGTTAAAGAAAATTTTCAAAGCGAAAATTCAATTAGCAATAAAAAGGCATAAATGAATTTATTTCTTGAAGCTTGAAGTTTCCGGCCTAAAAATATTTCAGTTACGACCCTTAAAATGAACTGAATGTGTAGAAATTTTAGAAGAGTTTTTGAATTTTGCCGTATGTGAATAGTAAATCCTTATGAATATGCTCAACGGGAAAGTTTTTCCGTAAGGAAGACGATCCAAAGATGCCACTCTTTTGGAGAAGTGGCCACCCATATATCCTGCAAAGTAAAAGTAGCCACTACACGATTATATTTTCGATGCCGTTGGCCATTTGAGATTTACAGCCTCTAAGGATGTTGCCGAGCAACGAAAAAACGGGTTCCTTCCAGCGTCCTACTCTTTCAGTGTGATAGGTTGGGTTGAAATGAATAGGAAGATGAGAGATATTTTAGATGAATGCGTGGATTCGCGTAGCTTTCATCTGGAAATTATGAAGGACATCGAAGCAGGTGAATTGATGAGGACGAGGAGAAAACTGAGAATTTTAAATCGTTACTCACCATGACAATTTTTTAAAAGTAGCATTTTTCTTTTATTTCAGAAAAAAAGTAAAAGGAAAGATGTGTACATGGAGGATAAAAATCAAGTTAACCATTAAAAAACTGAATTTCAATTATGAATGAATGAACGAAGACTAAATTGGTGGAGCTTGAGATACAACTTGTTTTCCTCAATTATCAATAGAGAAAAGGGAAATTATGAGATGGACTCAGAGTAAAACGAAATAATATAAAATTTTATTCTTAGATTCTTTGATGAATAACTTAATAAATAACTACAGTGTTTGTCCCAGATTAGAAATCAAAATTCTTCTCTGCCATAACACTTTTCGACCATGCAGATAAATTTCTTAATTGATAGATAAAACTTAGCGTCAGCAGAGTAAGAATGCTTATATTTACTTACTCTATGATTGAAGCTACCAAAGGTGATCAGGAGAGTATTAAAAGTATGTTAATTGAGATGATGTTTGACCATTACTCGTTTTCTTCGAGAAGTTATGCAAAATACGTTGGTTCTGCCGAATTCTACCGAAAATTTTGTTATTCCTGAGAGAAAAAAATTTTAAGTGAGTAGAATAAAGTCAGGCAAAATCAAATAGAATTTTGCCATAATTGCAATATACAATCCTAACGTCTAACAAGGAATGAATGAATAAATACTTTATTCAGATAGACCAAAATAGGCCTCTCTTCCATATAAACTCATTTGTTAATAGATGTTTTATTTCAATGTTAAAATATGAAGAGAAAAAATAATAAAAAACACAGAAATATTTGAGTTTTTGGGAAAAATCTTCTCAACTGAAGGTTGGAGAAGACATATATCCCACTGTCATGAAAAGCATTTACAAATAAGGGAAGGAGGTGACTACGTAATTCACCCAAACCCAAGGTAAGCCAAGAAATTACATTCAAAGTTACGTATGTTTGAGAATTCGACACGGAAATTTTCATGTTCGTGTTAAGAATTGTCGCGGGGAGCATCGGCGTAAAAGTGGAAGCTGCCTCGCCGGCGGCCCTTCCTTTTGAGGTGGATGAGAGCCGTTTCGCACGCCAACTTTGACGTCCAACGTCATAATTACCCTCAAGGAGCGAGTGTGTGCTCACGGCCAAGTATAGAGCGTCTTACGTGCTAACTCGCACTGCTGAATTGAACAAGTGCGCTAAAATACTGTTTAGCATGGTGCACAACCTTAGTGAATTTACATCAGTTACTCTTAGATAAAATATGCAAATATTATACTAAATTTTGCACTGAAAATTTTCTCTAGTTCTCTCAAATTTCCAGCGGTCCCGTTTAAACATTCTTGCATTACAATGTTTTCTTTTCTAGAGATTTCCGTTGTTTTTTCCATAATTTATCCACAATTATATGAAGTAACATATTCCTATAAAGGGTAATAAAGTTTTTTGTTTGTTTTTTAAGTCCTATATTGCTCTCTCTACCATGTCCTGTCGCTACTTGATGATATCATTACAGAGAAAATGTGTTATCCTGCTAATAGATTTGGATCTCCTCCTGTTTCTGTAATATCTCAAAGACTGAGTTTGAAATATGATTTTTTTAGCCGAAATTCACCTATTTTAAGTGTCTCAATCGAACTTTGCAAGGTTTTATTAGTTTTTGAACTAATCTTTTAGGGTTTTTAGTATTTTTAACTCGATTTAATGCTAAAACTAGTTTACTAGTTTCCCTATATTATTAACTCTATTATTAACCATTAGAATTAATAGAAAATCTTCCCATATTGCTCTATGAGCATTGATACAGCGAGCACTTAACTTTATTTGACTTTACTGTATAGATGCATCTTGTGCAAACATCCTAAACATTCGTCATTAGCAATGCTAGATCCCTATAATACATAATACATGCCTTTCTTAATGATTACATTACCTAAGTGAAAGAGAACGGCATATTCTATGATTGATGTGAATTTCAAGAACAGAGAAATGAAAACTGAAGACTTCCCTGAGAGTTTGTTTTCTGCTATTTTATTCTTTCTGCATTAAGAATAATTTACTGTTTATGCAAGCACATTAGTACCTTGACTGAAGAGTGCTTTGCTGATAAATTTTCCGGCTAAGGAAGATTATAGAGGAGTAAGTTAAGGTGGGAACATCCGAATGGAAGCAATCGAAATAGAAAAATAGATATTGATTCAGATAAACGATAGATTCAATTAATTCAAATGTAAATCACGTTTCGGCTGACGAATGTGATTCCGAAAGGAATTATCATCGTTAGCCGAGGTACATGTATCACTGCGTTCTCTATTAGGCAAACATTACTGGAGCATTCCAAAAATATAAAGATTTCATGTTCAATTACCAGCAACTTCTCTTGTGCTCTTTACAACTTGTTCTTTACCCATGGCGGTTGAAATCAGGGTCACGAATACGTATGTCCTTCAGTGTAAACTTCATCCTGAGTTCGTGCTGCTCGTAGCTCGCGAGAACAACGAAAATGCAAATTCACGATCCTATTAACATCATCCGACCTATGCCCATTATGAAATCAAACATCTCAACCTGTTCTATTCGAACGGTTGTTGAATTCAACTCCGTGACTTAAGACGAGATCTATGTTTGCTCAGAGAAAGATAGTTGTCAGTTTAAAAAGTTATCGATGAGGAAAATAATTCCCGTCGTTGGTTATTACAGAGCTAATTTATCTCTTTCAAACATGCATTCTACAAGCTTGTCAGTCAGCAGTCTTTTGTTAATAAAAATCCACGAATTCTGAAAGAGATTGTATTTTAGAACACGGAAAGATAATATCCTAAAAGTAACTGTCATTCGGGATGAATACGGAAATCAAATGTTTGATATCCGAGATCAGGAATGTTGAATGAATGGTTCGGGAGTAAATATCGGGTGAGGTTTACGTATTATTAGCGTAACGGAAAATAATACAGAGCCTAAACCACTAATGCCTGTCAACATTCAGCGTATAGATATTTACAAAAAGATAAATGGAGATGAGAAATTTTAAACAAAGAACAATGATGAAGATGACATAGCTGGGTAATCTTTAATGTTAGGAATCACTGAGATCGAATCGTACTATAAATTAATAATAAAGGAAATGATGTATAATTAGCATCATAATGCCACCATTAAGTGAATAGGTTAAGTGAATATTTGGATGAATAATAATAGATTTATTATCTGATCCTCCTCTAAAGTACTCTTTCCTCAGTATCTACGCAGAATGTTCAATTGCCTTAATACGGATGGGAAGCTTTGGACGAAACAACTACACCCTCTCATATCGCATAAAGGGCACTGGGTGAATTCTGTGGAAGAGGCCTCTTAGCACTTTGCCTTCACATGAGCGCTACAGCTTTACCATGATGGAATTAAAATGGACTAAAAGGTTAGGAAATGAAATTTGACTCTATTCCTGGCGCAATCAAGTTTGTATCTCATGGAGATGCGAATATTCCAGTCCAAGAGATACGATATGCCTATGTCGTCACACATTGGATACCTTCAGCAAAGTTCACGGCAACTATGAATAGAAGATATTAAAATTTGCATATTTATCCTTGCAGTGGAATACGGCAGGTTTATTAATCTTAAGAGCTCTAGCTCAAAGTACATACAATTCGCCTTTTCCTCTTTGGAGAAAACAAGACAATAATTAATTATTTAAAGCGATCTTTTCCTTGTAACTCTTTGTCGATTTATGACGGAAATTAAAATTGTTAAATAATGGTATTAATAAATCATATATTACGTTAAATTTTCAGAAAAGTTTCCACCGGTATCATGATCTCTTCAGCAGCGAGTATAACCTCAGGGACGTGGGACTTTATTAGAGGCTAGACTGCTTCTGATATGAAATCTCCTTATGGTTTCTTAGAAAAGTGGATATCTGAAAGCTTATTACAGCGCCTAAATTTCTACGAGAACTAAAAGAAATTTAAGAAACTACCCGAAAACAGATGAACCACAACCGTTACTTTAGCCTCAAGGACAACCAAATGGTTTCAAAAAAAAAAAGAATTCTCTAAATTTTTGGAAAAAAGAAATTTCCTAAATTTTCGGAATGAAGAAAGAATCCCAAAAATTTGTAGAAAAAAGGGAAAACGAGAAGTCTCCTAAATTCATAAACATAAATGAACAGGTGACAGCCTTGTGAAAGAAAAAAATTCTTCCGCGTGTGAGTAAAATGGTTCAATTCATAACGCTCTTCCGCGAAAATTTTTAAGACGGGAAACGTTAAAGTTAAATTAGGAATATCCTCCCTGTAACCGTCCCGTCAACAGCAGTAACCCTCCATTAACGTCCAGCTCACTCCCTCTCTGCATGTCTAACCCGTGAACTGCCACGCCTCCTTTTCACAGAGGCCGTGACTCGGGCAATTGCAGGGCTCCATGTCACTCCTTAATCCTTACGTCACCTACGCAAAGGGGACTCTTGTTTCCACAACTATTCGACTTGTTTGCGCTGAAGGCATCAATTTTCCAATTGGGGAATACATTAAGGTCGATTAGAGCTGACCCAATGCACACCCCTAGTTCCCATCTTGCGGTGGCGCGTTTAGTACTTCGCGAGCTATTCAGAAACGTTTGAGTTAAAGCATTTCGAGAATAGACTAAGGAAAACGTGTAAGTTTTCTTTACTCCTATATACAGTGATACCTAGGATAACGAAGATAATTCGTTCAGGAATCAGATTCATTAGATAAATTATATGCTAGCCGAAACGTGATTTCTCATAGGTTTCAATAGAAAATTCTTTAATTTGTTCTGGATGCTACCCACTGTTTTAAGATAAGTTTTGTAAAATAGAAAAGAGCACAGCATAAAAGGCTGAGATAAACATTTAAATTGGATGGAGGAAATTGGAATTGATAAAGTATCAAATCATCAAATCCATCAAATGGTTCACTCAATGAGGAGGAGCGCTAACGATATTATAACTTTTTTCTTCATACAACTTAATTCACATAGAGAAGTATATTAAGTGTTTCCAATACACTTAGTAAGAAAGCAATGTGATATGTAGTACTATTGAATAGCAATGATTTAGTTTACGAGATAGATACCTTATCGTAACAGCATGTATCAGAAGCTATATCCTAACATCCATTGAATGGAGAATCAATGACTTATTTTCGGCTTCCAGAAGTAAATTTTGAAATATCATACATTGTTATCACTTTATGGACGATATTCAATCTAAGTGCACTAGTATAGAACGATAGATCCAGAGAATATGAGTAAATAAAGATGATAAAGATCGGAAATGCTCCTACGGTGGCAAAGGGGAGAAAATAGAAAATAAATATCTTCCGAGAGGAAGACGAAGAAGAAACGTAGAGGGGCGAAGTTTTTCTTATGTGGAAAAAGTCGTAATTCATTTATAACCCCTCTCTCCTATTCACTTTATTTTTCCTCCATTATGGCGACTTCTTCGAATGATATAAGGGGAAAACAAAGATGAATGAAAGGATAACGAAGGGGTGATGAAATGGGCATATGTCGGCACCTTTAAAGGGAAGGTAAGCATCGAAATCAATCCATTTCCACTAAATCCTCACCAATATTATTGCAGAAGAATTAGTAAAATTCCTCATGGCAGCATAGCGAACCGATCTTGAAAATGCTGACCAAAAACTCAAGTCCCTGGTATTTGTTTGAACCAAGCTTTTTAAGGGATGCGAATCTCTGAACCGTAACTTTGACCCTTGAGCGGTTGTAAAATATTAGTTTTTTTCTCAGGGTAGTGAATTTTCGTTACGTTTTTTTTTCGGATACTCCTTTTAAATCCTTCAGAGCATTTCGTAGCATAAGTTAGCCAATTTCATTCCTTGTCGTTTTTACTACTTTGATCGCTTCAAGTAAAAGCCTCTAAAATAAGGGTATACTAATGCAACTGAGAAGGGAAATCACGTTTCCACTTCTTCAAACCGTCAACGTATAATGTCTAGCGTAAGGCAATAAATCATCCCCATAGAAAATGATGAAGACAAATGATGGATAGCAACCTTGATGAATTCTGTTAGGTATAATGCTAGCAATAAAGAATGAAATTCTCCTCCACGGTAGCATGATTTCTACAAAGGAAAATTGATGCAACAACGGTAATTTAATAAATTGCGGGATGTTTTCTTGTGTAGAAATACACGACAAACTGCTAACGATAAAAAATTGGTGAGTAAAGTATATCTGTAGAAAAAAATGTAAAATTTATCTTTTCTCTACAAAGAATATGTGCTCGAAGGGAAATAAGGATCAGAAAAGGCTGGTTTCGTGGGTTTGATAATATATTGAAATCCATATTAATTATTTTAAAGAATTTATAGCACGTAGAACTCTGCTCATAATAAATGTAGTGATATAATTATTTCTCTGTTAGCGTATGCAGCTAAATTAATTTTTCTCATAAAAATAATATACTAAGCTAGAATTATAAATTTTGTTGCATTGCTTCCTACGTAATGTAATGTTATTTTACTTTTTAGAGTTGCATTTTTCATGCTAAACATTTTTATTATTTTTCTATTATGCACTTACTTACTTATTTTCTACTATTATATTATGAGTTAATAATTTATAACTAGATAGAACGAAAAGCCTCTGCTGACAAGCAATTTATTGTATTGGTCGAATCTAAACTGATATCAAAATACGCCATTGTTCTCGGTTTAGTTGTACTTAAGGTTAATTGTAATGTTAACATATAATTATAATTTTGTGATCTGATGTAAGCTATTATTATATATTAATTATCATAAAAATTATTATAATTATAATATACGTTTCAAGGATAAAAGGTATCTTTTAATTACCTACAATCTGGTTGAATTTCAACGAGAAAGAATTGGAATGGTATCCGACGCTACACGTGTGATATCTGGACTCAAAAAAAAAACCATCCCAACGAAGGAGACAGTGGCGCCACGGCGCTCAGATGAATCGACAAAGCATCTTCCCCCTCCAAATCTCGTCTCCTAACTCACCCGTCCTGCAGTCAATGGGGGAATATCTCTCTTTCCGAGGATGTTCTCCAACTTGTCGGATATCGCGATCCCCTATTTCATGCCTATATGGGTTTTTTTCTCGAACCCTCCCTCTCTAAAAAAACACCATTTTCAACCCTTGTTCCCTCAATCCTTAAAGGGAGCCCACCACTTCCGTCTCCGAGTATCACTTACTTCCTCTCCACGTGCGCTGAGAAGAAACGATTGTCGCAGCAATCGAGATCGGGAAGATGTATGAATTGCCTGCGAAAGGCTACACGTGCGAAATCAAATGAGACGGATTCTCCTATTGGATGGGCTAGAAAAGCAAGATTAAATGGAAATTCATTAGATTTATTCGGAGTGATTTATTACGTGATTAATTACGTGCTTATATGGAATCATTTTTAATTGAATGATGAAATTGCAGAAAAATTAATATGATAATCCTCCTTTGAAACTATATAATTACTATTGGCATCTACCGCTGATGTTATAAACAGCAACTTAGTAATTGTAATTAAGCAATAATTAGTAGATAATAGTAGAATAATATGGTTATATAATTGTATTGCAGCAATGTAATTCTTGTTTTTCAATTGCGAGAAAGCAAGCCTATATTTTTATGAATGCTATAAGATGTTTTAAAAAATTCTAACGAAAGGATTCCTCAGTTTCACCAGAGATTGGAAAATATTCATATTTGAAATTTTTACATTTGATATTGTTGCATAAAAATATCACGGAAATTTCTGACATTTACCTCAAATTCTAAACGCTTTCTTATATTGCTAGGATTGACAAAACAGGAAACTCTTCTAAGAAATGCATGTACCCTTTTTTATATTGTCCAGCTTATAATAACCATATCAACGAAAAGATAAGTAAAAGGATAAAATATGGGTATTTTCCATTCAGAAATCAAAAGAAAACATTGGGTAAATAAAAAGTAGTAAACATAAATAAATTTGCATTTAAATATTATTATCTCTCTTGGAAATTAAGATAGAACGAGATAGAGGCAAGTGACGTATGTTTAAAGAATCGATTTGGCTGAATAGATAAATTACTGTCGAAGTGGATTTTTGTTTGACACAAAAAACTTCCTAATCTAAACACGCAGAACAGTTTATCACATTTTGTCCTCAGTTAGAGAGTTGGCAACAAGTAAACGACTCCCTTTGTTTCCATTTGGCAGTTTCCTTGGAACTTTTCTCTCTCTGGGATTTTTTCTACTACTAGAAGAGCGGCCATCCGAAAGATATTCCAGTTGCCTCCCAGAGATTTGTTTATCGTCCAAGTAGCAGTCAAAAGAAAGAATGGACTCGTCGAGTCTATAATCTATTAGATGGACGCACTTCTATCGAAAGAGAAAAGTGATCAGTCAACTTCCAATTTATCATATCGTTATTGTTATTCACTGTTTTTATTCTTAGCAACGATCAACAAGAAATTGGAGAAGCATCATTTAAAAGAATTTCGAGGATGAAATATTTTATTCCCCTTGCAGTTTAAGAGAAACTCTACGCTTCTGGTTTGAAACCTAACGTGTGAAATAGGCATATTACTTATTCATTACAATATCTATTATATAACTCAATATTTTGAAGAAGATAAGAAATAAAGGATTAACACAGTCCAGTCCAATCTTTTGTCGAAAATTTTGGTGAAATTCATAAGTACACTTCATTACAGTATCTATGTGTATAACGCGTAGAAAATGAATTTAATTAACATAAATTTAAAGTATACTTGAAAGTCGAAAATCGGACTGTTTTTTCTTCGATAAAATAAAAATGGCGAACTGGATGTCATTAAAAGTAAGAGAAATGTCATAAGAAATTTCTCAAGCGATAATATACAGATTTATGGATAAATAAGTCAGCTGAAATTGCTCGTATTCTGTAATAATAACTCAACGTTGGTTCAACTTCATCGTAGGGCGTAAAGATTATCAAGATAGAAATACATGACTAAAATGAGACATCCATTGAAACATAATTCACTTGCAAGGAAAGAATTAAACTTTAAATTATCAACTGTCATGGGACTTATAGCAATTGAAGTAAATTAAAGAAATGAAAGTAATTTATATGTTTTTCAATGCGAAAAGTTATGACGCACTAATCAATAATGAGTATTTGCGCAGTGATCTAAAGATTTCTATTTTATTTAAAACAAAGATGTGGGTTGCATTTAAGTCCAAATTGTGCAGGAAATTTACTTTTGTTGGGTACTAAGAATGCATTACAGAGTACGGAGAAGCACACAGAGTTATACGCTATGGATGGATATCATACATAACCGTCTATTTAACTGAAAATATTTTAGTTTAATTCACTGAAGCTGAGTTGAAAAAGATGGGGTAACAGGCATCTATTTAACAAAACGCCTCATTTTTCCTGAATGAGATATCTAAGATTCCTCAACACCAAAAGGATGACCATAGATGACTCACTTGGTACTTTTGATCTGCTACCTCACACATCGACTCGGCCCTGAACGCATAATTTACATATTTACCACATATTCCCATAGCCTGAATAACACCATGGTATAACATTTATCGTCGTAAATAACACAACCGCCGAGATTTATGGGATGATTTCTTGAAGAGCACATCTTTACCCCGCGCAGGTGGGTTAAGAAATCTGCAGGTGATGCCGATAACGGGGCGTCTCTTGGAATTGCATCACGCATCGACTGCAGAATTTTCTCTGATCTTCCGATTCTGGCGCAAGTCCCAGACGCTAGAAAGTCGCTGACATCCTTCGAGATCATGGGATGTTAAAGAATCGCCATTGAAAGTGGTGTCCATCAAATATAATCCTCTCTAAGAAAAAGAATTATTTCTGCTCGCACGAACACCTTATAGCGCTATCGGGATGGTAAACGGGATTTATCTAGATGAAGCAGGAACTAACGCTGCAAAAGTTTATTTGTATTAAACTTTTAGAGGTTGCCTGTGAATAATTTAATTCGATTATCGAAAGCTCCATTAGGAAGAAAGGCATATTAAGTAACCCGTCATCTTAAATACTTAAGCAGACAGGGTAAACTGACAGGGCAGTTCATATTGAACAGAGGAAGCTGATTATATTCTTTTCCATTCTGAGGTGAGCGACATCGATTGAAAGAGCATGGCGTATGAATGATCAAGAAAGTTCTTATTTTATTTATTCATAGACTGATTAGCATTTTTCCCTTACGGAAATTCGCATCATAACGCAGACATATTTTATTTAAATCCTGAAGCGATTTTCCAGAAGCCGTTGGTAAGGAATTCAAACTTATGTACGTACTAATCGAAAATGTACTTACTACATGGAAAACAATTGACCAGACAATTATGTATAAAAGAGGATTTATTTTTTCTTCCTAAGATTTCATTTACGAAAGGAATGAAAGAGAATTTGATATTCGTAAGGAAATAAAAGAACAAATTTATTTCGCAAGATAACAACCGCAAGATGAAGAACTGTTAGCCTTTACTGCGCATTAAAATGTAAGGAACCACTGGGAGTTTTCTCCTTTCATATTCAAGATTTCTCCCTAAACAGCAGAAAAAAATTTTTTACAGAAATCAATCAAACAGAATTAGAGGGATTACATATAAACCACTGTAAATCGTTAATAATTTCTCATAATCATTCAATATAACTGCAGAAAAGTTTAACTTATACCTCTACAGGAATAAATTTTATCATTCATATTTACGAATAGTGCTTTGATATCGCAGAATTCTATGTAGATCTCCGACTAATGCATATAGAAAATAAGAGCTCGGACATGTACCTAAGCCATAACATCAACCTATCGATCTCATTGCATGTATTATTTAGTGTTCATTCGGCTGGAAAATGTTTCAAAGCTCAAATAGGTACAAATAAACGACAAGAAACGCCTTAGATTAGATTCTGAAACTTTCCTGGTTTCTCTTTGCTGACAGCTTTAAGTTTTCTTCCCTTGGAAGAGGTCCAAGCGGTGGATTTTCTTTTTCTCTCTCAGACCCTCCATTTGGAGAGGAAAAGACGCTAACAAATATAGAGGAATCGTAAAGAGTTTATGGTAAGCAAAGAGAAAAAGACCAATTCAGCTGTTGAGTGCGAAATTAAAAGCAGGGTAAAAAGACCGACATAGGTCTTCAATCCTACGGTGTATCTCCTAGGGAATGGCAAGATAAACATCAGAGGAAATAAAATAAGGCGATGTTAATGCTTTATCAGCAAATAAGCTTGGAAAATTTCACGCAATATGGTTATAGAGCCTAAGGATTTAATAGAAGCCATGTAGGCTGCTTCATAGGTTAGTAGCGAACGGTGCCATGTAGTGTGTAATCTGCTGTTTAAGGGATTCACAGACGCTGTCTAAATTTTTAGAACTACTCAATTACAACAGAACTTGCAGTAAATAAATGTTTACAACCCGTCACTTTATATATAGCATTTGCGATGCTATAGGTCACTTAAACAGAAGATTACATGCTAAAGTCCGCGTATGACGTGACTTGCAAATACGTGAGATGTCTTCACTCACGTTATATAACAAAGCTTGAGAAACAATAGCAAGCCCATCCTTAACTTAGTACACATTGCTCACCTTCAGTTAAAAACACAGTAAGACCGCATGATAATTCGGGGCACAAATTAAACTTACTGTATTATGCTTGAACTGTTAAGCAAACAGTTTTGCCAATATCTGTTCGCTAACCGCTAAGATTAACAGATAAGATTAAAAATCCGAGTAAGGTATAAATTCAATAAATTCTTCTGTTAGAGGGGATGTGTAACCTGCGAACCCCCAGGGTCTGTTATAAAAAGTAAGCTCGCTACCCTAAGCATGGGGATACTAAAGTTTTATGGGCACCCTGGGTACATACATTTTGGTTTACGCTATTTGTGAGGACAAATATAGACGGGGAGTTTCCATACGATTTTGCAGTGGGACACCTCATATGTAGACCTGACCCTGCAGAAACCATTTAAGTCAGGCCCATAGCTATTTTCTAATTTACTGTTTCATACATTTTCTAGTCTTACAGCTTTATAGCAAGTAATAAAATGAAATTTTGGTACGAATTTACCCCATAAATGGTAACACAATGATCGTTTCGAATAATACCGTAATGAATCAGTGAAATGACGATTTTGGATGACTTATCAATATTTGAACACAGTGAAGTTATTTATTCGCATGTCTTCATAGGGAAATTGGAAGGGGAACAGGATGATTCCCTCCACCTTTTCAATGCGAGACCCCTACCGCCTTTTGCCGCTACGGATTTTCAGCAATTAAAATATTACTTGTAGAATATTTTGCAATTTTTGTCAGTTTAGAGGAAGGTTATTACTTGATGATACCTTAAATGAGAGGAGTTTTTTTCAAAACGTAAATAATATAGGAGATAGTGAAGACTACTCTCCTTATGAGCGGTAATTTAATTCATTCACAATTCATTGACCAGTGAAGTCATAGGGATACATTCGCAGAAACCATCAATTTTGGTTAGAAATTGTTAGCAAAGGGTATAAATGAGCATACGACAACATTACGATGGCTCACACCACAATTAAATGTAATTTTTATTTCAGTATAAAATGCAGCTGTTTTCATCAGTGTTTCCGAATTCCCAATTAACCGTGTTGGGTTGGGGTGGTCGTTTGAGGTCGTAGAATACCTTCAATGTAAGGAAACCTTGCGTTCCTAATAAAAATCCTAATAAATCTGTTCCTATTTAAATACATATTATATACAAGATATGGTAATACTCGCAGTGAAACGGCCACTGAAAATTGGCCTAGACCCCTTCTTAGGAACTGATGCGGCGCACAGCACGTAGATGGTTGGACACCCTTCTTTTGGAGTGAATGACCGCTGAAAATCCCCACTTTGAGGACAAACACCATTCCCTTCAAGAGAATTATCTGATGCGCTCTCTCTCTATGGACTTAAGAATCGCCAGTAATGGCTGAATGCGCCGCTGATCCTTCAATGAGGAGACGCTAATTACTTGTCAAGCGTCTTAACATGCAGAGTCCGTTTCAGATTCTTACGCAATCCCATATGCACGTCACGCCACAGATCTTATTGACTCGCTCCACCAAACGTGACAAGATAAAACTATGGGACATAATGGATGTGTTAGATCTCCCTTGAGATAGAGGAAGCTGTCGATATGCTCGAAAAGCTTTGATGTGACCGGAAGCTGTTACAGTTTCTCGAAATCGGTGCCAACATCTTGAAACAACTCCGCTTGATTAACATCTCTCTGCATGACGAGGTTGTTATTGACAGTAGATTTTGATAGATAGAATAACATTGACGCAAATATTTCATCCAAGGTATTTGATTTGCCTATCAACCTTGATGGATAGAGAGAGAGTGATTATTTCTTGTACAAGCCAGCCATTTCCTCCAGTAAATTTTGGATTTTTTTATACGGTGGACGCTCGATCATCCGGGCTAATGATGGGGAGGGGATGCACGAACAGTAACAAAACACTGAGAATCCAAACTTTGACTTTTATTCTCATGATTTTTATAATTGAAGTAGACAAAATATTTCTTTTCACTTCTGTTGTTTGCTCCTTTCGATTACTTCATAGCTAATTAAGATTTATCATTCACCCGGCCGCGAATCTTTACAGCAGTGATAATTCTACTGTAGTCGTATTACACCCCATAGAAAATGTCTTACGTAAGTCCTGCTCATATTAGAATCAGAAAATAGTTTTTTTAATTTTTTAGTTTGAACATTTAAGAAGAGCGAAGCCAATGCCGATGAGGAGTAGAAGATCGTGAACAGATAATCTGCAAAACAGAAAATCCACCCACGGATAATAGGTAGCTCACTCTATTTACAAGGCCCTTCCCATATGTTTATAACTATTCATTTACAGAAAATATGGCAAATTCGCCGCGATAATGCCATCTAAACAATTTATTGCTACATATTTATCATACCCACGATTCATGATCGAAAGCCCTGCCTTGATGAGTGGTGGGATTCATCTCAGAGAGTATAGCAAATGCCCTATTATTTACATAATTATGAATCTTAAGCCTCCAAAACACGCACGCTCCGAAAATTCTGCTATGAAGTAACTAAACAGAAGTAGAAATGGAAATAATCTAAAATTTACGGAATGTATTGCTCTTAGTTTAGTCAGATTTGAATACGATAATACTGAAAATTGACTCCTTAGGGATCAAAATGAATACTGAAGAATATTTGTTTACCCAAGCTCAGCTACTGTCGTACTGCATCGCTTCTCTCGATATTTTACAGAATAATAGGAGAGATCCAATATAAAAACTTCAGAGCCGAAATTATTTTATTTAACAGTTCTATAACATATGTAGATATGAGCTCTGTATTCATTAATAATTGCTAATCAACGATTTGAAAGTCCACTTCTTGATTAATTTGTCCTTGATTGATTACGATACGACAGGAGCAACAGGGTCAGTAAAAAGAATCATCGGAAAGCCAATACCGCTGCCATTTGAGGCAATATGCCTACATTTCCGGTTTATCATGGGATTGGATTCCGCATCCATTTATAAGCATTCTTGGTTTCTCGGAATAGGAAGCCGCTTGTGTTTATAGTTTTATTTATCAAAGTAACGATCGCCGTCCTCCTGTCAAATATATACATCCGATTTCCTCTTTCGTGTAATTTTTTGGTGACGGATGCAAATAAATTCCGCTCGATCGGGTGGCACAATAAAACAAACATGTGCTGACAAATGACGCGATTCTAGGACGTAACTTCCGGCCATTGTGTAAATGAAGGAAAGAGTGGTGGAGGGAACATGGGTGACTACACGAAAATGGAACGGAGGAAACAGATGAGTGGGAGTGGCTGAAAGATGGAGAGAGACGAGGAGAAGAAAGGACGGATGGAAGAAATGAGAAAGCCAAAAGATTTGGCGCGAAGTTCGACTTGTTTACTTGAATTGGGTAGCAAATACAGCTTTCGAGTCCAAAAGCAATTAAGTTCTTTAAAATTACATTCCAAGTACAACGTAAGAAGATGGGCATACGTCTGGGTTTCAATTTAATTCACGAGCTCCTAACACCTGGTTTTTGTTCTCTCAGAATATCTTGTCTAAAAATGATTGATGGAATCGAAAATTTATACATCATATAAGCAAAGTATCACATCACAATTTAAGTACAGGTCAAAGGTTTAATTACAAGTATTTCAACTTAATGTGCATACTTTTAAATCTTCTTGAATTCTTAGAGAGACTTCTGAACAATGTCCTTTAACGAACTTTCAATATACTTCCTCACCAAACTGAATCGAATATATCGATATCAACCTTTTTAGGTTATCAGTAGATGTACCCTACGATAACCAAGAATGGAGCATCTAAGCAAATAAGGTATACATTTCTAACAAAAATGAAGTCTTTCCTATCACCTAATTGCTTCCTGTTGACATGATACAAATGTCAATATGTATCCTAAAAATTAATTGAATGGAAAAATATTCATAAATTCTCATCATCCTCACGCTAATTTTTGGTGAATGGTTTTTCATTAAATTTATATTAGTATTAATATTGTAAAAGTGCTTCGATAGCTGAGGTAATTTCGCATGTTTGGGCATCCACCCGGGAATAACACCCGGGACCGCTTTCACCAAGCACAAACGCGCCAACCTCTTGGCTATCCGGGAGACTATTTTTGTATTTTATACTTCCCATTAGAAAATTAAGTGATATAAATATAAGTATACCTGAAGTGAATTGTGAGTGAGATTTGAAAGACCCTTGCAGACGCTTTTTTCCCATGCAACCATTTATCCTCCTTCGAGTTTTCCCTTACCAAAGTTCCCAAGAGAAAATATCACCGGATAAGTCTTCATTCAGTGCTTCCTCTCGAATAAAAGTTGTTATTTCTTACCAAAGTCTCCTAAGCTCGAGGGGATGTGGAAAATATTCACTTAAGAATTTCCGGAAAATTCGAGACTTATATTCCATGTTTTTAGATTGAGAAATTGGTAAGAGAGAGGGCAATGAATATTTATCATTTCCATTCCAACAGCGGAACCTCAGAATAGAGTTAGAGAATAGACTCTGAATGGATAAGAATCGGAAGAAGAATGACCGCACTTTGGAATATTCATGAACTCCTATTTCGGGACTGGAGCAGAGGAGATTGGACTGCATACATGCAATCATAGAGATGAAAATTAAGGAGTGAGGGAACCTGCATCGTTATCGTAGTCAGCTGGACGGATCAAAAGCTCTTGCGGAAGAAACTTTGTCTCTAGAATTGTAGATTTCAGCGAATTATACTCGCAGGAAGGCTAGTGATTAAAATTCGAGAGGTCAAAGACATCACTGAGTCTCAGTATTCAGATAAGCAAATTATATACAGGAAAAACTTACGAAAATCGACGAACCAAATTAAAAAATTAGGGAAATTTAATGTGATAAAACATAAATATATATTATTTTCTAAATCTAATGTAAACAATAAATAAAAGATTCTAAACTAATTTTAATTAGAAGCAAACGTTGAATGAAACGGAGTTTTAAAGTAACAAAATTTTCTAGAACAAAAATATACCTATACAAATACTAAAAAATAAATATATGTAACTTTAATTGGCTAACTGTTTAATGATCGCCGATCTGCAAATACAGGGATTGAATATCGGATAAGCAATGATCGGTAGCATTTTGAGGAAGCAGAGATAGCTAGAAGGCAGTATATTATCTAAACAAGTATTTAAATCAATATGGGAAGAATTCTACACGATTTTCCAATTTACGTATTCCATGGTTGGAGTCCTTGTTCAGATAAAAAGTGGAGCTATCAGTTGGAGGGAATGTATAATGAGAGAAACTTGTTTGTGGCTATGCTAAATAGAACATTCAGTAATGTCATCTACTGAATAGTGCATAGAATATGTAGAATATGCACTCTTTTGTCGGAATACTCAGTTAGCTTCGCAGATAAACTACATTTCAGGATTTATGAATAATGAAAATAAATTTACTATACACCTAAAAATCGAAAATCAGAAGGATTTATTATTTCTCGGATAAATATAAATGGCTGAGTAGATATCATTAGAATCAAGATAAATGTCATTGGAAATTTTTGAAGCAATAATATACAATTATATGGATATATAAAGCAACTTAATATTTCTTACATTCTGACATAGCTAATAACTCAACGTCGGTTCCGCTTTTTCCTAGAGCGGGAAGACTATCAAGATGAGACCAAAAAGAAACAATGCCCCAACCAACATAAATCCAGAATTGCGAATTTCCAGTTAAGGCTTTAGAAAATATTAGGAAGCGAAAGTCATAAAGAAAACTGTTTGTCACGAGCCTATTTATTTCAGATTAAGGACTCGACCTCATTCATCTTGAAGAGGGTCCCGCAGAGTATTTATAGAGGCCCACCTGAATTTTAGTTGGAGGCTTCCCTCCTGGGCGTCACATGACCGCTCCGTTGGGACAGGTCATTCTTACATGAGAAATGGCACTCGTTGTGACAAACGGGCGGCTATGAGGATAGCATGACAGCAGCTATAAGTCTGAAAATCTCCATCTGAAAGCGATTTTCATCGAGGGATGAGAGTTGCGGAAAGGATGGAGTTTGGATGAAGCCTTGCTCTCGACACTCCATCTGCTCGTTCATAGGAAATAATTAATTACGTGAGAATCAAGAAAGTAATGCTTTATTACTGCGTGATGGAGTCAAATTATTGAGGAAACTTTTTCAATATTCCATCTCCAAGTAACCAACTTTTCACGGTAGATGCATTAAGAAAGCTCATGACACTTGGACTTCCGCGCTGTGAACGAATTCTGTTAGGAAGAGTTGACTTCTCAACTAGAGTTACGGGCAAGGGATCGGGTTGCTTTTATAAGGTATTCTTCCATTATTCCAAGTCTAAATTTCCATTCAGTTTACTCCTTCCCTCTCCATACTGCGCATCGGAGTGCCGTTACCTTTTGTGAACCTTATACATCAGTCCACACAATGAGATGTCTTTAAATTACTAAGGAAACGTACAACAGTATACTTTTACAAATAAACTTTTATTGCTTTCTTTTTCCTTTTTGATAACTAGGGGTCTATATATTTTAGGATTTAGCTGTAATTTTCCAACAGGAAGTCTTTCCTAACATCTATTGCCGATTATCCTCAAGTGAGGGAGAACTGACTTTCACCAATGGATGGATGCACTACCAACTATGACATCAAAGACCTTAGAAAACTTTACCCGAGGGCTCATAGACACATAAAAAGGAGTGCCTCTGGTAACCTGATTTCTTTAACAGAGGAGAAATACTTCATAATTCCCACACACATGTACTACCGTGGCAGAAAAAAGTTAAAAATGTATTATACATCACATTTCTGGCAAGTTGCTACGTATAAATTTACAGTGAAAAACTGATAGCTCCAGTAACTTTATCACGTCTTACACAAGCATTAATCTTAGCACGGTGAGATTAAAACTGAATGAATGACTGCTATTGAATGGAAGACCACGAGCATCGTTCTCATGGATGTCGCAGAATAGAAAATAAATAGATGCAGGTGTCCACTAACATTTCCAGCTTAGAGGTATATGGACATAGGTGTAACCACTGAGGATGGAGGCTGTGCAATTCAAACACTCATCTTGTTAATGGAACATTTTCTAATGGTCGTGCGATCGTTAACTTTTATTGCGTAAAAGTGCTCACCACGCCTTGCATTTAACCGCCACCAAAAAAGGTATCGCCGGAGAAAATTCCCGAATGAGCAAGAACAAAGGAAAGTTATAACAATCCTAGCCGTCGTTTTGGCTGAGGGATGTTTGTCATTTACGGAAAGACGTGTTTATAAATCTCTAAAGACAAAGTTTTCTAGCTCCGCCTCCGACAATGGTACGGTGTGTTGGTTTTTCAGTCAGCTGTAATGGGAGCGTTAAGTCTCAAAAGAAAAAGAAACCGCTCTCTGTTCTCTGAAGAAGATAGAAGTGTTCCGATTGGTGTAGCTGATAGAAACGGGTAAAGAAGATGGGCGAAAGAAGAGATCAGAAAGTGAGGAGAGAAGGGAGGAACAAAGGAATAAAGGAAATAGTGAGGGGAATCCAACCTCTTGATGGAATGAAAACACACAATAAACGGAGGAGCGAAACGTAAAATTCTTTAACGAAGAGAAGTTAAGTAAATAAATGCTACCACAAAGAAAAAGCGGACGACTTAAAGATCTTTTAACCATTTTAACTGCAAATCTCTCAAAGAGGGCCATTCATCTATCCTATCAAAATAATTCGTACAGAAATGTATACTTTAGAATACGGAACTCCGATTTAGTCTTTCGAATTCTGCCGATATAACGTAAATAAATCCACTATCAATCTTCAACGTAAGTGATTTTTAAGCTACAGATCACGAACCTTAGGATATATGATAAAAACATGGGGTCGCGAAATCAGGATAAATAAATACAAACGCATCCTTCGCGTTTCGTCTATTGACTACAAAAAGCACCATAAACAAGATGAAATGACCAATAAATCTGTTTGTGTAGCATGGATGAGAATCAGACACTTACGGCAGAGGGGACACATTCCTACAACTTTGAATAATAAACTATAAAGATGTTATTTTTTACTTCTTGCTTGAGTTTCGAGTGATTCAGGAGAAGGAATAGAACTATGAGTTTTTATTACAATAGTCCTCTATTCTACCCCTTTCTGCATTCTAGAGAAGGAGATGTCGTAGACGGAAACGGTGATACGCATTCTTAAAGTGCGATCCCTATACTTCAATGCATACGATCATAAAGAGTCTCCATAAAAATAGTTCCTTGAGTGGGTTGCGGTGTTATCAGAGTGAACAACAGCGTTCAACTAAACTAACCAGTCTAAAGAATATAATTTAGATTCACATTCAAAAGTTAAACTATCCGAAACTGATTTGACTCATGTTAATAATGGCTATCATATCTTTTCTATAGAAAATCCCAGAACTCTGAGGACGGAATAAATTATCAAATAAACATGGTATCAGGTGAAAAGCCTTTTATGATTCATAAAAGAGAATATTTTATAAATATTCAAACTTGAGTAAAATTTGTATTTTATGTTCTAACAAACTATAAGAACAAGACTATTAATGATTGTTATTAAAATCCTTAATATGATATCCATTCTGATATTTTTATCTTATTATAAAAAGTATACATTTTTAAGATAATTTTTTTTCATTTCACTTACAGAAAAAGTAACGATCGATGTTTCTTAAGGTTGTTACTAGTTTATTCCTAATTCTGACGTATTCAAACGATTTCCTAATTGTAAAGGTGCGAAGATATACGTCTGATTTTTCCAATGGAAGGATGAACCAGTAGAGATGAAGAAGCTACCAAGGAACGGAGACGGGAGTTGTAAAAGGGAGCGTAAGATAGATAAAAAGATAGAGCAATATGAAAATAGATCTCGGAAAGATGCTCTAGGGAACGAGAAACTCGCAGTTCTAAGGGAAGAGTAAACAAGATAGTAGTCAAGGCACGGAAAATAGCGTGGAAATATGAGAAGATGGGCGGAAAGGCATCATAACGAGTAGTCGGAAAAGAAACCTACTATAGCTAAGAAACATAAGCGAGCATTAAAAATAAAGATAGCGAGGGATGAAAAATGATGCCCAGAAGATACGGAAGATGTTAGTTTAAAGGATAAAGGAAAATAGGTCGATATATAGAAATAAAATACACAACCAAAGTATTCGTAGGAATAGAGAGGTAACTAATACGAAAAAAATTACTCAAACCTCCTTAAAAATAAACACAGGCACTATAAAAAAGAAAGGGAATTATTTTTTATGCATATGTGACAAAATATTTTAAAGTGAGAATTCGCTTGAAAAACAATCAGTTCTGAAATTCTATTTGTCACATTATGATTAGTTCTTTAAAAAGTTTTTAATCGTAATTTCAAATTTAAAAATTATAACTTCATTTAACAGCAAAAATTGGTGTAATATATTTTTTTCATTTCAAAATAATTAATCTAAAATCAAGTAAACATGATATCCTGTGTTACCTTGAGTTCGAATTTGCTCTTTCTTTACCTGATGATAAAATTAATACCTCACGAATTATTGCAGAAATTCCTGTATTTAAAAATTACGATTTCTCTTTACTATTCTATTTTATTCTTCAAACAAGTTGATTTTTCATGCCATCGAAAAGGACATCTTTCCGTTTTTGATAAAAATAATTTAATTTAATTATTTGCGATATTTTATGTCTTGAACGAGCTCATGATAATCCAGAAAAGGGAGAATAAACTTTTTTGTAAAGTTCAACAACGTGCGTCGATTGATTCTTTACAAAGAAGCACTTGCCGGATGAGTAATAAAAGTCGGTAATAAGGAAATGAGTAAGAATACTAAAAAGTTGAAGAAAATATTGAACCGGTATACAAAATATAAACCAAAGAAAGGTAAGAATCTTAGCCCAGGTGTTTAGCAAGAAAACCTTTGAGTATAAAGGTAATAAAGGAAAGGAATTAAGGCATTAATACTGAGGATATAAATTGACGGAAGGATGTGATTCTTAAAAAGGAAAGAATATCAATGAAGAACAGTTAGGAGGAAGTGAGTTAAAGAATGATAAAGGAAACTATAAAGAATGACAAGGGAAAAGTTGTGGAAGTAACGCAAAATCGTTAAAGAGTATCTGCTGAGTTTTGCATTTACATTTATTGCGAAGAAGTTTTCTCACGTGTATATTGTATAACATGTGAGGAAATTTCTTCAGCATTGAACAAAGTCTCTGCGAGGGATAATTTCACTAGTTTTCCGTTTAATAAGTTCAAATGTTAAGAAAAATTCCTGGAACCGTTATAGAAGTAAAAATGGTTTCTGAGCAGTGGCTCAAAGCTAAAAGCATAACAAACTCCAAGCGAAAGCAGCTGCTACTGTCATATTGCGTCGCATATTCAATTAAGAGAAGATTCTCCCATCTTATTTCGGTACTTTCAAAACTTAAATACTTCTGGGGCAACATATGCTAGGAAAAATAATCTTGAAGAAACAAAAATACGACCCATTGGCGGTGTCTTCGCTCCCAGGATAATTTTGCTACTTAAGCAACATTATTTATGCATATGAATCTCAAATTTAAAACTAAGAGAAAATTTCCTGTAGAATAATTTCTTATCCATTAAGTTTCTTTCAGTATGGGATCTTAGCATTTCATTGGAAAGAATTAAAGGATTCAACATTGTTAATTTAGGGCAATTACCCACTGTTGTCTCTTTAGTCGACGTTATTCCGTCATCGAATTAATGTGGACTTTAAGAAACTATTTATGTATTACTATATATGCTATACCACAAGTCAACAAAAAAGAGATAAAGTATTTGTTAAAATCAGTTGAATCTTTTGTATATCTTTCCACATGACGAAGCTACAAATAAATTTGCTTTGTTATCATAACAACATCGAAAGCTAGCTTTTTACCCATGTATACTAATGAATATACTTATGAAAAACATCACAGTTCAAGAAAAACGTATTTCTTAGCCCTAAAGCATTAGAAAATATCAGCCCAATCCTATTGAAAAGCAAAAATTGCATATAGGAAACCATGGATTATCAAACACGCATAAATGCAATTTTGCGGTCAAAATTCGATTCTCGAATTGCGCGACTCTAAGATAACGGGACTTCGAATCACAAGACATCACTATAAAAGGTAAATCCCTAAGCCTCCCCTCTCAGCAAGTTCCTAGATCAATCCCTGATAAGTCCAGATGTAAGAGAAACGGAAATAGTGAGGAACACGTTTACATTCGAAGAAAAGGGACAAAGGAGTTTAAAACGAGGAAGAAGGAAAGGTACTCTGGCGCAAGAGTGGGACAGATACATATTCGTCTGAGAGGGAGTGTCCGCAGCATCAACTTCAGTCACTGTCCGCCCACAACGAGACCACAGAGATGCAAACAGGAGCATCCCTTTTTCGCCCCATTTATTTCTATAACTACCTTGAAGATGCTCCTAAAAGACCTGTACAGAATTCTCAACCCGCAGTCGTTAAATACGAAATAACATCCAAAATCAATTCAAATAACGAGCATGTTTACGAAAGGCATTAAACTTTTATGCCTGGTCGTCAATTAGTAGACCTAAAATCGGCTGATTTCGTATGCGACCATCCCATATTCAGGAATTTCCAGAGAAAGTTTTATTTGTATATTTAATGGAGGTCGTCCTTGCAGAGAATGGAAGTTTAGGTGTAGGAGAGTTGATTGGATTCACGTGCCAATGTAGAAAGAATGGACGATGAAAACGAAAGTTTCATGTAAATTAAATGGAATAATGAAAATCAATTTGGAAATGGACATTTTAGCAATCTTATTGATAATAGAGTGCAGGACGGGTAACGAGCGAAAGATATCAAGTCAATCAATGCGTAAAATGTATCCAGAACAGAGGTATGACAATTTCAAGAATATCGGACTGAAATTTTTGCTTTTTTAACAGGAAGAAATGAGAGAGAAGCCGAATCTCTCCGTAAATATATAATCAATCAGTAAGGACTTTAGGAAGGATATCAATTTCATTACTGCAATTAATGTATGTAGTAGAGCTAATGGAAGAGCTACATTCAGATTTACGCATTACATGTTACATCTCGGTCAGATTCTTCTTTAAATTTGTAGTCCGACATTGTTTTTCCATCTATTTGAAGTGTAGGAATTTATACAGGTGCAGAGAAAGATGTTTATTAAATTAAATACTTATCTTCACGATAAGTAACTATAGCCATAGAAAAATTTAAAACAAAGAAATGTTCCTGAATAGAAGGATCATGGGAAAACTGGTGTACTTCTCGAAATTCCGTTATGGAATAGCGATATTTTATTTTCAACCATCGAGTGATAATGTGCGTCAGTATAACTCAATTACTAAGGCTAAATGAGCGATTTAAAGTTAAGAAAATAATTTTGGCATAAGGGAAAAGAAATGGCCTACATCGTAGATGACACATTGGCTAGGTAGACAAAATGGGAGGGTCAAAGGGTATTATCAAGGGAATCGATGGCAAATTAAAGCAACTGAGATATTTAAATAAAACGCAGACAGGAAGAGTAATTTGATAATTATCTCAAAGAACATAAACCTACAAAAGAAGAACATATTTGCTTTCCTTACCAAATTGACAGATGAAGAACGAAGAACTGAAATCTCCTATCACAATTACTCTCCTCTAAGTCCCTGCAAGTCATTGAAAAACTCGTTTCTCCCTCCAAATATCACCAACTCCATGATGAAAGAATGAGACCCCTCTTCTTGCCACATTATTGGGGCCAATATTCAAAAGGAGCCGCCTTCCTGACATCACAACCACTCTTCCTCCATAATGCTAAAATTTACCATATGAATTATGGGCCAGGAGTCTTCGGATGTCAGATATAGCGCTGGCAAAAGGCTACTCCGCGTGATGTCACGCCTTCTATCAACCTTAAGCGTGCTCACGAATTTTAACACTGCTTTTAGTAACGCGAGACGATCCATCTGTCAATCGCGACTGCCAAAAGACAGGCGGCAGATCTGAAGAAAGCACAAATGAAAAAGGTCAAAAGCTTGAGATATAACGAGGCGCTATGTGAAACCGATTACCACTCGGTATAATGGGTTAATAGAGGATGGAAAATTAAAATAAAGACATTGAGAAGTGACCTGGAAAAGAATTTCATACGCCGTCTTCACGCACTGTGCAGTTGGCACATCACTATGTTAATTAATGAAGCGTTACTGTGATAGGATATCACAGAAAGCAACCGCCATAGCTGTCAAATTTCTGAGTGTTTCTTTCCTAGAGGAAATAAATAAATCTTTAAAACCTAAAATATGGGCAAGAATTCAAATCATTTACTTGTTTACTTTTTAGACATGAGCTATAGTTTAAGGTGAACTTTAGCTTAGACTTATAACTAACCGAAATTTTCGAATTACTTTTCCATTTATCTCTTTTGTCAATGGCCAAAATATTTAAGAAAATTTACAAAAGATCTAGTATAGTCACATATGGATACATGAGCTCATCTATGTCAATAGTAATTTAAATATCCTATTCACATACAACTAATCAAACAATGCCGCTTACATTCAGGTCGCGATTCACAGACGAAAATCACACATCTAAATGTTAGCGATGTCTTATCTTAATATACACCCAACTCTGAGATTTTTTTATAACATTTTTAGAAACTCTTGATTATTTTTACTTAAAATTTTAAATAAACTTAATTAAATTGGTCTATCAATGACAGACAGAGAGGTCCCATTTTTTCTCATAATCGGAATCCAGTACTGAACCGTCACTTCAAACTCACTATTCACCGTCTAAAACTACTTGAAAGAAACAAAAGAGCTGGTTATGATCCACAGAACTACATCAGACCATAGCCGATTTGTTTAATAAAATCCAGGACTCCCTTAATCTATGTTTACTAGATACTACTTAGAGACTGTCAATTCAAAATGAATCGAGGGAATTTCAAGGAATAAACTTGACGAAAAACTCGAACGAAAAGAGAAATTCCGGTTTTTTTAAAAAAAGTTCACACCACAATTAGAATCACACTGAATTCCCTGAAAATAAAACCTTAGAAAATATTCGTTCCCACAGAGACGTCCCCATTCTCATTACGGCAGCTTAAGGAAGCTTTTCTTAACCGACAATCATAAGCGCTAAGACGTCAGCGCCACAAATAAAAACACAAGGGAAATTAAATTTCGCCAGATATTCCGCAGACGTCGGAAACGGCGCTCCGACATGCGACAAAGAAAAATATTTCAATAATTTTTTCAACCTTCTGCCCCTGAAAAGATAAAATTGGCGCTCGTATTTACGGAAGCAGACGCGTAAAAATAATTTACTCGATTATGCGAAGGGAGAGAGAAGGGGAAGAGAGATAGCGAGCTGCCGACTAACGGAGACCTATATTGAAAGCCGCCGTAGAAGCATAATCGTAAAATAGATTGACCGAATGTTTCTTTAACTCCTTTAAATTCCAGACTCCTTCCTTTCCGCTCCTTCTGCCGACGCCTTCTTTCATCTTTCTGCATCTCTCTTTCTCACTTACTTCATTCTTATTACTGGGAGTCCCACAAGGCTCATATCCTTGACCCCTCGAGTACAATGTGCCGCGGTTTCTCAAAGAGATTATTCGGGAGGCACTCACTAGCCAAAGAACTCTTTAAGGCATTTTTTTCCTTTAATACACATTCCTGAGAAACAATGGCACTGAATTCGAGGAACTTTTACTTTCCTTTCATGCAGTCGTTGAACTTGTTGCAAAACTTTAACTTTCCCCATCACGAAGGTATGCTTCTAATACGATGGATGTTGCATTTATCGAAAAAGGAAAGGATGAAGGCATGGGATATAGTATTAGGTAAAATTTAAGCCAGATATAAACACGTAGAAATTATATAAGTCGTTAATCCCAGGTTTCTGGTTTTGCATACTCCCTAAATGTGCTAATAGAGAACACACATGAGTCATCTTTCAAATATATATTCGTTAGTCGACATGGAATGAAATTTGTGGCACGGATTTTAAAGCGTATAAACATTTAGAGAATTGATTTATCATATTTCAAGCTCAACTTGATTCTACTTGCTTAGTAACGTTCTAGTTCTGAATAGTTTTTGGGGGAAATATAGTAGCTGATTTTGACCAGTAACACGTAGCAGGGTATTGAAATAAGTGGAAGCAAGATGGGCAGCCATAATTGAAAACGTCGAAATTCATGGAAAAAGACTATGCCTTCACAACTTAATTTCCTAAAAGTTAATAATAAATCTTTCGGTCTTTAGCCGTTCCCTTATTGCTTTTCCCCATTTACATACCCATCAAACTTATTCGCTGTAATTTGGAGCTATAGCAAGGAGATAATGACATCTTTGGATGCCTATTCGGTTTTCAATAATATACAAAATTCGAGCGATACCTTTCTCACAACTTATGATCATCCTAGACAATAACGTCAACCTGAACAAGATAGTTCAAGACTTTTCCCGGTTACGTTTAAATATTAAGGAATGGCATAAATGATCACACAAAGACGCGTGAGAAATTGTCCACCTACGAACGTATCCAGTTTCACAAAACCAACCTTTTCCCCAAACTTATAAACCGAGTAGAAAACTTTCTCCAGGAACAAAACTCAGATTAATCACAACACGCGTAATTTTTCCAGTCGTAACCATTAGGAAGCCAACCTCCGTAGTTTCGCTGAACACGTTCTATTCACAGATTGAGGCAACCTCCTAAAGCGTTAGCCATCATATCTAATCCGTAAACCCTCATACCATCGCAGCCTTGTTTATAACGCACTCATTTTATGTCTCGCCAGCGGAGACTTGTTCGACGGAAAGGACAGCTGACACCGACGGAAAACACTCCTAGACGCCCAGCACTTATTTCTCCACGGGGAGAAAAATGGCTCACGTCTACGTAACAGGAAAGAGAGCCTTACCTCTGCATGCAGTCGCATTCTTCATCCATTACAATTTTTCCACGCAAGTCGCATCCTCATTCAAGTCATGACTTACGCCTTACGCGATGATGACGTCATAATTTGTTCCTACCTCTTGATCCCTGCATGCCTCGGCTTCCTCTGGAGGGAGTCTGCGACAAAACGAATCGCCCCCTTATCTCAGACGGAGGATCGGAGTCACGCAAATTGCTACCGCCCTCTTTCCTGCCTCCACCCTCCACTACCATCGTCATTTGTAACCTTTTCGCCGCTGGCTTCGACTGCTATTTGATCTTACCGATGCGGGTCCTTAAGGCGGGGATCATTCGCGGTTGTAGATTTGACCCGATTCCCCAGACAATGCATGTATCTGCTAATTTTACAGAGACTAACATGAGGGATTAGGCGATTATTGCATTTTAATCCTTTAACATTTGCCATATCTTAGTAAAGATTTTGGCTTTTCGTGCTCTGTATTCTTCCTTTAACTCGCTCTTTCCATTCCTTAGATATACTCATTCTTAACCATTGGTCACTTCGCCCTCAAATAGCCCACAGAAATTTCAGAGTACCAGATGATGAGGTATGTTTGAGAAAATCGTTCATGATTTTACTAGTGTTTTTTTTACAAGTATCTTTGAGTTCGTTGTAAACTCATTACTATAAGTGATTTTTTTAGAAGATTTTGAAACCTTGTCATTAGGAAGGATGAGACTATTTTCATTGCTGCTTATGACGTCATACCGCTTATTCAAAGTCCTAAACCTGGATCATACCTTCAGAATATGAATTAAGAACAACTTAAGAACGATTTTCCCTCATTTAGGCAAAAATATAATGATTATGAATTGCTTGTCATTGATAATCCTATTATTATCAAAGATCAATTGGAAGACTTACTATGAATATAATATACTATAATATACTATGAAGACTTACTAGTATGAATAAAATATTTTCAGCAGTTCATTTTGTAATCTAAGCCTTTACCTATTAGCGGCTATAAATTGTTTTAGATATTATTAGACATTCTCTCATAAATCACAGTTAACCATATCATTTACTGAATATTCTACTGGAAAAGATTTTTCTAGCATGAATGATTTTAAAGTATTTATATTGAATTAATGACGTGTTTCACAAAAGTAAAAAAGCTATTATCTTGAGGCAATAGCATCATATTTAATATATATCAGCAATACAAGTAGTACTTGAAAAGTTTCTGATGAAGTCATTAAACGTCTGATAAAGCAAAACATAGACATCTTTTCTTCACATAGAAATTAACTACTCATTAGCCTCTTTCATTTTGGTTGATCTTTGGATAATACTAATCATCACTACAGCGATGACCATCTGTACAATCGGGCGCAAAGAACCCATTCTTTCCTCAGTGGTTAACCTCCGACTCGCAATTCCACTAGCAGCAATTCTTCTCCGCAGCTGTGTCAGCAAACCATTCTACCTCATTCAAAGCCTCGGGGGAATACCCATACGTCTCTCCCCGCGACAAGCACGCGTATACACCCCATTCTAAATCCTCTCTCATCCCTTCCTGGTTACACCCTTGTAACCACTCCTATCTCGCGATCACCTTAATAAGATAACCGGGTAAGTGGATAGGCGGCTCAATTAAAACTCGCATTCCTCTTGACAACCAATTTGCATTATAGTTCTCCTATAATTGATTCTCTTCGGATGTCTCTGGCTTCCTATGAAGCCCACGGGTGATATTAACGTCACAGCAGGCTGAGTCTCGTCAGGGAAGGCGTCGAAAACTCGTCGATAATTACACTACTTCTCCCATAGATTAAGATCGGTGATTGATATCGGGGATTTTAAATGAGCTACGCGGGTATGGAAAGAATTCCGATTTCAATTTTGAAGCAATTAAGACTCTACGAGGGTGGGGAATGGGCTCCTTTATTTATATCCTCGAGGCTATGTAGAGAATGGATCGATAAATAAAGTAAAATGTAGGTAAGTGGGGAGCTTAATGGATTACCGACTTTTTGGCCACACCATTGAGTTATGAATTGCCTATCCTTTACTGTAGCAGATGTGAGGTATTCGGAGCAGAGCAAATATATCAGCTTTTGGCACGCTTCGTTCGTTCAAAAGCATTTATTTTAGTTCGCTAATCGATTCCAGCTGAGGACCTTTTCTATAAGGCTGAGAAATTGCTCAAATACCGCGGCTTAGAAACTATCGATTCATTGACGTGGTGTCCATTTGATGAAGTTTCCATTTTCCCGAAATGAACTGCATGCAATTAATAGAAAATCCTCCCTGTTTTATCAGCTAGGTTAGCAGCAGGGCTATCCCGAGACGTAGGCGAACCATGGCGGTGCATTTTGAGGTAAGCATGACGTTATTCTGAGGTTTATAAAAGGTGCAAATATCTTCTTGATATTTTCATTGAGAAAAAACAAAAAAGCTGTGAGGGACGGCTAATTGTAAAGATGAATGGGTTTTATTGAGAATTGATATATTAGTGGAAACGATCAAATAATCTTAAAAAGATGCATATTACGAATTTTTCCGGTAAAATGGTTGTAAACTTAGTTTCAGATAAAGAGTTTCATAAACTAATTGATTTTAATCAACAGCAAGAGTCGATTATTAGAGATCATTCGCTCTCTATTAATAAATCTATTTTATTTTCTTTGATATCAAATACCTCGTCATTATTGTATTAATATACCAATTGCACTAATAAATAATATGATTGAAATAGATTATAATAAATGCCAAAAAATAAACTCTTAAAAGAGCAGAAGAATAAATTCCATGACTCCAAGCCCGGGGCATCGATATGCCTCAAGTGGCCCTGGTTCAGAGGGCGATTTCTACCGAAGTTTAGAGCACAATCTCCGCAGGCATCTTCAGGATTTCGAGGAATCCTTGAGACCGCTTTTATATGCCATGTCCGGGAGTGCCTTTCACTTTTCGACAAAGCTGCATTCTGAATGGCAGGCAAACACGGCTGAAAACCTGAGAGGAAGTTCTGCTGATCGACCGTCGACTGAGTACCAAATTGTTGATTTCAGTTAGCACATGGAATTCTAACTTTGTATCTCATCAATAATCATGGTTAGATATGGCTCGGGATCAAATAGAACACGATTGCTGTATCTTGATCATTTCGAATTAATGTCCTCTCTTGTCAAAGAGTAGATATACCAAAGAATTTTTCCGCATGTTATTTAGTACTATCTGAAATTTTACCGAATTGATTCGAGATAAGATATCTGCATCGTGAGAGAAGCAATACTCTTCTGTATCCGGACGATTCTAATAAAAACTACGTAGAATGTAATAAAATTCTTACATGAATTTCTCGGTAGTTATTCCCTCTTATATAATGGACTGTTTACTCCGTATGTAAGTACCCTCGATATTAACGGACTAAAATATGAATCCAAAGCGAAAAATAGAAATTTCTACTACCTGATGATTTCCTTCAATCATCATTAATTGTAATTCACTTCATTAGAAAAAAGGGAAAGCATGGATAATTTAAAATTAATTTAAAGTGAAATTTCAATGAATGACTGAAATGACTTCCCAATGTTATCTATATTCTTAAAGAAATCGAAAAATTTCAAGGAGATTTTTATGATAATTATAGATATTGCTTTCTGTAGCAAAGGTATTCTGCACAAGGTGTATTTAACAAACAAGTGGAAGTAAGTGCTTTCTTTCCAGCTTTCAAATTATTAAACCACAAGTAGCCAGCAACATCCGCATTGAAACACTTTCTGTTTAACTTTCAACCTTAAAGTCATCCGAAAATCAAAGTCTTCCGTTGGCTGCTTTGAAATTCAACGGCATTGTCCTCAACAGCTAGAAAATAATTTGAATTTCTATTAAATTATTCTCACTTTTTCTTGATTTATTCTGTCAATGTTTGGATTAGCTCACTCCTCAAACAGGAATGAGTGGAAACCATTTATAGCTCCTAATGATTTAAAGAACACGTAATAAAATTTCGTATTCAGACAAAAGATTTCCGTCCAATACGCCGTTATCATTTATTCTGCCGATTATACACCTTTGTACATCTTCACCTCCGGTTTCCCACGAGAAGGCGCAATTTCCGTAATAAATACAGTCATGACACAACGCCCTGCTCAAATAATGACTACCGCACTTCGGAAAAATGTCGGAAATGACGTCAACGGCTTTCGGCTCCTGCGTTTTAGCAACTCGCTGCCGTATGAATAAACTATGATCCGTTAATGTGACAGCAATACCGAAGATGCCGACAAAAAAATCTCGCCGAGATTTTGGGATGCGTAAGCGTATGAAAAGGAATGCGCTTGGCTCGTGCAGCTAAGGTCATTTTCATAGCCAAAAGATAAACGTGACTTTCTTGTATTCTCTCTCCTCGTAGGAATCAGATAAATGAAACGATTTTTCATATGAACGTTTTTAATCATCATTATGACGCCTTATTGGAAGAGAAATGGTAACTTTAACTGAATTCAGGTTTGGTTTTGCATTCAATTGAAAAAACTTATTACTTCAAACCACAGATACTGAAAATTAGGGCAATTGGTGTCTGCATACATTGGTACGATAGGAGACAAACAATAAGAATAATTTTGAATTTAGATATACATTACAGCCCGGTTAAGACGCTTTGAGATGGGCCAAGAAAAAACTTCTTCTTAAGTGGTATATACTAAGAATAGTGTGGTTTGTGATTTTCACATATAACATTAGAGTGGATTGAGATTCAACGTCACACACGATTGATGGTAATATATATGATTTGATATTAAATACATAAAATCGTCCAGATTTTAACAAAAATGAAAAAGAATTCAACGGCAATATCAAAGGGAAATGAAAACGAACCGGAGAAATAATTACCTTTTCATCGGACAGTCTTTGATAGCAATAGTACGAACTGATTAATTGCTTCCTATGGAATCAATAGATCGATTAGTAGAAAGTCGATTGATCAACTAGCAAAGAATTGCCGAACTTAAAGGCTTCAAGCCGAAAAATATGGGCGTCCCAGTGACCAGAAAATCATATTCGGGACACCAATATAGCTGAATAAAATTCGGGAGAGCCTCTAAAATCAGGAGCCTACTTAATAGTGGAATACCTTTACTGATTCCTTATCTATAGGAGAACACCTCGATTCCGAACCAGTTCTCTCAGAATAGGGCAAGAGAAAATACTATGAAATATTGCAACGCAGATAAGATAGGGCAAAGAGGACGTGGAGAAAGATGAATGAATGTTTGTGGATGCAGAGAGACATCCGATATAATGAATGGGTTTTGTGGAAACATAACGGTTATATCGCGTAAATCAAAGGGTGTTGAACTTAAACGCCTCGAACATTACAGTTTGCTGCCCCTCCTGTTTGCCGTAATAAGAACTGCTATTGCGCGGGAGCGAGCGATTCGTCTCCTCAGCTTCGTGAGAAAATTTGCATGCATAACTGCAGAGAGAGTTATTTTCGTCTGGGGCATATAGTCACTCCTCCAATGCCACGAGGTGAGCTACATAAGTGCTTCACTCAGGCCCGCAAAAAGATCACTTCTCGAAATGGATTGGTTCTTCAATGGGTAATGTAACGGCATTACGAGTGCTGATTTCTATTCAATATCTTTCTGAGATGCTTCTTAACCCTGCAGAGTGGGCTACAATCGAAAAAAGCTGGCCAAAAATACGGAAGAGGTTTTTTTGAGTTAAGAATTTGAAACTTCGCATGACTATTTTTGAATAAATTATGCATTCTGCAACTGTGTAAGTCATTTTAGTGGATTTCTGCGCATTTAAATTATGCAGGGGGTCAAAGTTGACCAAATTTCGCGAACACGCCGGTCTTCGATTTTTTGCGAAATTCTTCAACTTCAAGCTGGCGCTGAACCCATACGAAGAAAACTATCAGATGAAATTTAATTCCATATTATAAAATTATCCCTTATATTCCATGCAGGTGGATTTTAATGATTACAATTGAGTATTAGCATACGTTACATAACAGAATGGGGACCCTTATTTTAGAGCACATTTCTGCCTAAAGCGAGGAAAATAGTAAAAATGGACATCGATGGACACAGGCTAACTTATACCATACTATTCCGTGATGTATCCTGAAGGTGAATCTGTACATAACTTTTGCGACCATTTGCGACGCCGATAAATAAACGATGTTTTCGAAACCGCTGCAAGGTCCTCAGCCGCGCGGCGGAGAGCCGCTCTGCATGACGCTCTCGGTTTTGGGATCAAGAAGATACGCGTTTCTAATATAATATAATAGCTCAAGAGTAAGAAGAAAACATACAAAGGAATGTGAAATGTTTATTTGAAGAATATCGAAAAAATTCATATGAAGGTGGAGACTTCCTGGGTGCAATATTAGGAGTCTAAAACATGATAAGATTCGCTAACAACATGCGTGACCATGAATTAAACAAAAAAACAGAAGAATTGCCCTTAACAGGGATAATTTTGGCTATGAAGCATGAATGAAATTAATCCGTGGACTACTTTATCTCGAAATGGGATGACAATGCATTCATTGTCCTCCTGGATGACAAATCGCTTTTGTTCAAGTAGAGCGAATGGTTGACACATTTTAAGCAATTTTCCCTGTAAGAGTACATAATTTTATTTTGACCGTGAGAACTAATTACATATTAATCTTGTTTTTAATTCATCGTTCCTTTCCCATGGTCAAAGACAGTAAAAAAGAAGCATGTGTTCATAAGCAATGATTTGGCGGACACTTTTCTGATTCCTGTAAAATAGAGGGCTCACATTACTGAAGTTCCCCAGAGTTCTCAAAATGTCCCCAAAAAGCGTGGGGATGCTCGTGATATACCACTATTCGAAAACTATTTCCATATAAAATTACATTATTGCTCATTTTTTCACCAATGACATTCCTCGCTATAATACTTAATAATTTTCATCTTTCAGTTATGCATATTTCGATACCTACGTGTAGTCACTCCCAAAATTTATTTATTTATTTATCTAGGGGCTTTTATGCGCGGAACTCAATAACAGAAGACAGAGAAAATATTTCATAAATCATATTCTGGAATATCTTCTCATTGAAATTTTTAAACAGATTTATTTTGTTCTCTTCCTACCACTGTATTTTCTTTCCAATTTAATATGGAATACTTCTGTTCAGCCATCTCTCCTATACGGTGGTAAATGTAATAGATGTCGTCGTCCTGTAAATAGTATAAGTTTTATACTTTTCCCGATGGCTAAGATCAAACATCTGATATCAAATATCTGATTTTTCATTCTTAAACGCTATCGATAAGGATAGAGCGTACCATATGATATACCATAATACACGAGATTTTCTATTAATGAATTGTACACTTGAGAAATATAAGTATAGATATAATGCAAAAGTATGGGGAATAGTCTTCGGCTAATGTTAAAGATCATAGTAGTTGACCATCATCTTTGATAAATGTACACACATTACCTCATTCGAATGTACTGCGCAAAATTTTGTCTCCACAAAAACTTTAAGAAAAGCTCGTTTTTTTTCGGGCTCGCAGGGAAAGAGAGCCTTGGACTTAATTCATTGTCACCGTCAAGGATTACGTCTCACGAAGGACTGATTCAGCAGAGATGCCTGTTTATGAGTCCAGTTGACCCGTCGCGGAGGTCATTCGGTCAGCGCCACTTCCAGTTCAACATTCGTCCACGCGCCTGCCCTTCAGTTCTTTCGCTCGGAGATGAGGGCACTTCCAGCGAGAAAAACCACGTAAAAAACTCAATGCCTCTCATTTCTTAAACTAAACATTCTTTAAATGCTTTTCATGGACGCTTGTGTTCTATCATATGTCGCTAGCTATTTTTCAAGGTGAGGAGATTATAGGTATCAGTGGAAGCATTAGATATTCCGCAAGTCTGTCCGGTACGTATTGCTATTTTGTTTCAATTTGAAGTATTAAAGAGATAATCTCAGAATATCTTGTGTTGATAAATTAAAAATGATAAGTGTACACATACACAAGTTACCCAGCTCACCTTTGTATTCACTCAACGCCATTTCCTTTCCTTATTTCAAAGTATAATCATCTAACCTCATGCTTTATGTCACCCAAAAGCTCGTCTTTCTCTTCTCTCTTTTTCTTTTGGTATCCTATTTTCAGTAAAATGCACATACAATCCCTTTCCTCTAAATATCTGCTTCAGTCATATCTTCTGCAACCGCTCTATTTCTCCAAATTTTGTTACCCTACCATCTCCAACACTCCCTTTTTCTCCCTCAAAATTTCATTTTATGTCTATACAGCTTACTTTTTCCGCATTACACCTCACCTTAAATCTCAAGACCTTTTTATTCTGATATTTATAGTCCATATTTCAAATTCATAGAGCAAGATACTCCGGACATGAGGAAAATATTCGTAACAACGTTATCAAGGCCATTCGCCATTACTACTCTTCTAGAAAGCTTTCATTCTTATTCAAGAATCGATAAAAATTATTCACGATGTATTTAATCAAAAGGCTGGATAGTAGTATTAGTACTTTTAAAGTGCTGTGGTCATTTTGCGCATATGGACTCCCATGATGGTGCAGTTTCATCTATGGAAATTGATTTCTACGGAAATTGATCAAAATTGAGCCCATGCAGAGAGATTCAATAGATGTGCGTTAATCATGAAACTAGAGTATTAAGATATTAGGCCATCAGAAAGTTTTTTCCCAGCGCCAAAGCCTAACTCAAAATCTCCCACATTAAAATAATTTTCCAAAAGGCTACCTAAGAGCTACTGTGTTATTAGAAGTAAATTTCCACCAAATTTCTAAAATATGATTTTATTGAGTATATTTCCAAACGCAAAAAAATAAGAGCGGCTCTTGCATCTTCTTGGATGATCTAGTGAGTTAACCGTAAACTTCGGATACATAAATTTTTGACGTGGTGAAAAAAAGCAATCTTGAAGATACATTCAGCCAAAGCAAAAGGATAAAATGAGGCGGAAGAGTAACGAGTTCCACGAAAAATTGAAGATTCTCGTAAAATATAAATACGCATAAACCTTTCAGGCCTTCTTTCCGTTGAGTGCTTTAAGAGAAGTTTTCAAATAAGTTTTATTTTTTTTTTAATTTTGAATTCTTTTGGATTTATTTACCCTACTTGTACTGCTCCGCATCTTCTAAATTGAACCCTGAAGTACCTCATTAAACAACACGGAAATAATTAGCCTGGGGCAAAAACCAAATCCCTCGGAAAAAAAAACTAAGGCGAACGAGGAAATAAATTGAGGGTTCGAAATTCGTTTAACCACGCCAATGCAAATCTACTCCTCTTAGATCCCGACGAACCGAAAAAGTAAGGTAATCTTTCTGGCTTTAATGGCACCGCTGCCTGAAGCCGTCTCATCTAAAGTAAGAGCTCTCCTGACCATATGAGGATGCGGAATCGTGATCAAACGATCTCCATTCACATGGAGTTTCCATAAGGTGCCGTCCTTGACCTGAGCTCCGAAAACAGCCGGCTATGCATCAAGAAGAAGCCTTCCGCAGCCACGCTGGAGGTCACTAGTTCTGCAGAGGATTATCCGCCGCTGACCATCCTCCTCCTTTGCCCCATTTGACCTCTCCGGCGTTCTCACGGACCATTCATCAGGAGGCCCTTTTGTTACTGACCGCTCTTTTGCGGATCTTAGCCCTTCGTGCTTTCCAGAAAACCCCTTTCGTCTTTCTCTCAGTCTCTTGCGTGACCGGAATCTGGTTGGTCAGCTAAAATAGTTGACAGTAAAAAATGCGCACCCGTCTCCCCACGTTCTTTACAAGAGACCGACTCTTTAGGCTAAAAGATACGGAGCTTTCGGCCATAAAAGTCCAATAATTTTTAAATGAAGATATTCGGGTATTTCCCATCTCTAAGAGACTACTCTCAAAGTTCGGCTGCCTCTATTCAAGATTCGGCCAATGCTTTTAATTCTTGTTTAGTTTTTGCGGAAGCGGAGCTTGTCTTTTTAGCATCGTTAAAACGGCATTAAATGCATACGTCATTCAAAATTGCGGGACTGACCCGTGTTTCCTGGATTTTATTTAAAAGCCTGCTAACTAGCGGTCGCCAGAGATAGGTTGTGCTTGGTTAAATATATTTGGCTTTTAGGAACCTTAGATAAGTTCACGATTCAAAGGCAGAAGGTCATTTGACCCAATGATAGCTGAAGGAAAAAAGCAGTTTTTCCATGATCTTGTCCCAAATTGACTGCGATAAAAGGAGATTTTTCTTGTTGGCATCATAAATCAGATATAAATCTCCGAGGAATACAGAAATTCAAGAAACGATGGAAATTTGGAGGAGAAAATTCGATCTACGAACCAATCTTTTTTTATTTTAATCGTTCTGTAATCTAGTAATTGCAGACTTTATTTCTAGCATTATTGATTTAGAGCGCAGAATGATTTACTTTCCATAAGAACCTATCAACTTTCAGCTATATAGATTACTTTTCATAAAGCGATTCCTATATTTCATAATTTCTTTGGGGTATGCTTGTGAATACCTATTTCTGGAACGGTAATGCGATTTCTTATTAAAATATATCAAGTAAAAATAGATAGAATAAAGGTCTACTAGGGTATAAAATCATCAAGTTATGTGAATTATTTTCAGTGAAGTTACTGGAACGAACTTCTATAATTCAGTGTTCCTGAAATTCAAAAAAGTTCTCACTCGTCTTTTTATTCTAGCCATAAAGATAATAACTTTGACTACCAGATGAATCGCTTAAATTCCACGACTATCCCATGAGAAAAATACATTCGTATTCTAACTATGATATGAACAAGGTTTTCCTAAAACAGAAAGAATACGCGGATACGCTTCCAATTTTCTCTGAAAATCTCTCACGGAAATTTTTCATGGTATCGGAGGGAATAACATAAATCTCATATGGCGAATCGCGAAGGAACATTAACTTCCCCTCGAAAAATAATCTGATCGCTGCTCACACATTAGCCACGTCATTTTCAGGGCGTGATAAAACATGACTCCTAATTACCAATAAAATGCAAGCCATTAATTAAACTGAGACTTGTACACGTTCGAAGCCCTTATAATTAACCGTCATTCGCGCAATAAATTAAAGGCATAACCGATATTACGGGAACATTCCGAGAACATTAACTGCAGCAGTCTGAACCATTCGTGATGAAATAAAACAAAAGAAATAGAGTTCGCGAAGATTGAACACCGCGCTGACACGAGAGTTAGCAGAACCTCGTGTAACAGGTTTTTTGCGTCTGGCGAAAATTAAATCTGAAAATATGAAGGGAAGATAAATTTTGAACATTCATTTCCTCTTTTAATGCCTCTCGAAAGAATATGAAATGAAAATATGAGCATATGAAATGTATGAACAGGAAAAATGAGGAAGTAAATATAACTGAAGTAGTAACAATACTCGATCCCTTTGGAGAATTCGGTCCTAAGTAAGTAAGAAAATTATTGGAGGTTTGATTTACAGTTCTTGCGTAAGGTTTGGTATTTGAATTTAAATAAGAGAGACAATTTTAATGTCTATTTAATGATCATCGAAAGTTTAGAGTTATTAGCCTTTCAATGGGGTTGGGTTAACACTTTCAAATACTTCTCCTTCATAAAATCTTTCTTTAGAGCGAAATGCAATAAAATTCTTGTATTCTGAGTGATTTCATTGACTGAAAATTTGATTCGATTGAATACTGCTTAAAAGTGTAAACGGCTTTCATTTTCCATCGATAATTGCGTACTTAAAAAGGAGAATAACGTAGAAAACTGATATAACTATACGTAAATGAGCAAACAGGATATATTGTCATCTAAGAGTGGAGTACATGGTCAATGGTATTTTTAAAGGACGATTGAAAGATATAATAGAAGCAGCTGGAAATAATTTTTCGCTTGCAGAATAGTATTAAAAGTAAATAAGATAGCTATGGGAATATCAAGAGTTGAATATCAAAAAGGAGCAATTGAGAAATAGGCGTAACGCTACGTAGTTACGGATCCATCAAAAGATGACAAATTCAATTACGATGATATTGGTTGCATTACGATCCTCTCGAGGAAACGAACAATCCATAAAAGGGCAAAACCGCATAAGTTGAGGTACGCGAGCGACCATCTATTTTGAGTCCATTCCCTCATGCAAAGGCATTTTAAGCACATTCGGGCTTGTAAAGCCATGCATTTACCTTCGGAATCCCTCTCGAAAATATCCGGGCTTTAAATTCCGAAGATCATCTCCTGCCATTCAGGAAACCTCTTTAGCTTGCGCACCGAAGGAAAACCGGAATTAAAAGGAGCCTTTCACTGCGCGCGTTCGAATCTACAAAACACACGCCTCAACCTCAAGACGCTAAACGCCGTAGAGTTTGCTCAAAACATTATCGAGTCCTTTCTCCTTAACGATCCGAACACAGGTTCTTTTCTGTGGAAACGAAAAAAGCTCAACTAGGAGAGAGAGAGAAGGAGAGATAGAAAGAGGAGAGAGACCGAGAAGTTCCGACCGTACGCCTGAAACAAAGGCGGTTTTAGCACATACAAAAGCTCCCGCAGGTTGGGGAGTAGAGATATTCGTTGGCTCTTCGAAAGGCCAATGAGAAAATGGTTAAAATTTTTGGAAAGCAAGAATCGTTCGAAAGACTCCTCGAATCATCTCTAAAAAGGGTCGGCAAAAGGTTAACTGCACTTTCTTCGCTCCTCGTGGAATGGCCATTAGCATATATGACAACGGCAGCTGTGTTTCGGCTTCACGAAGAGCACCGATACGGAAGACCAGCCTCTCGCACTCCAATGAGATGTACGGGACATCATTGGTATTGAAGTCGAATTGCTAAATGTGCTTCGACAGCTGAGGTCATTTCGCAGGTGGGCTACTCTGGGAATCGAACCCGGGACCGCTTTCACCAAAAAAGAACAGGTTTTCCTTTAGGCTATCCAAGAGCCCGAGAGGCATGGAAACTAGTGAAAATTGAGCCCGGTAATTTTGGGTCTCCGGGTAGTCAACGCGTAGGAATGTGGTGAGAGAAGTACCGGGTTCGATTTCCGATAGGGGCCCATTTCAGGGTGGGAAAAATTCATTCTATCGTGTTTGAAAATCATCTACCAGACCAGAGTTTATTCTAATACGAGAACTCTTTTCATATCTCTTATTCAGGAATCCAAAACATAAATGCATTAATTTATTTTAGCGTTTCGATTGCTTTTCTTATCCTCAGAATTTCGCTACAGATTTTAGTTTGATGAGATGAAAAAGAAGTTTCGCCTCGATAACAATATTAATATTTCACAAATTGATACATCTCATACAACGAAGAACGTAGGATTAAGAAATTTTAAGTTCGGAATCGATTGTCGAACTCGTCGAACTTATGCCGCTTTTACGTTGAGGGTGAAAAGAGCGACGTAAAATAAAAGGAAGCACTGAAAAAGGGGAAAGGAATGGCGAGAATGGTAATAATATATAAGAAAAGAATCACCAAAAGCATAAAATATTGCTGGACAAGTTAGGTTCCCGAGGTCAGGTAACGACATGATATAAAACACTATTGTAAACACTAAGGAAATATCATGTCTACTATGTTTATTATGGCATAGTTATAGTTCGTGGCTCTCCGAAAAACCTTTAGTCTCTAAATCGGAGCCCAACATCTCGGGATCTCTTCTGCATTTCGGGAAATAGTACATAATAGTAATAGTAATGTACTTCGCTGGTAACTTGAATGAGTAAGAAATTGAAATTGTTTCGCTGTGCCATATTGATATTCATGCAGATGCTGATTAAATGATATTCTTATCGTGAATAGGAACGGCGATGGATAATAATAGCAGTGGAACGCTGATGGAAAAGAAGGCGATGTATGTATGGGTGGATAGCAAAGGAAAGGGAGTGCTTGAAACAGACGAGAGGGAAGAATAAATCAAAAGTCCCTCCTCCTCTTTTTAGGCGATGAATGAAGTCAGACAAGAATTTCTGGAGTTTTTGTCGCGCCAAGCTGTCGACGTTCGGTATAGGGGTCTGAAAAGAGCGATAGCGTACTTCATAACGAAACAGGCATTTCATAGTAGTGTATGTTAAGGAGTTTTCCTTTGCGGATTATTTTAAAATTTATAACTTCAAGAGAGCGGTGACAAGGTGATTTGAACCTGGAAAACGCTGCCAAAAGATAACAGCACATACGATATCTATGTCCCTTTCGCATAGTTTTCTAAATAGCATTATTTATTATTTGCTGAACACACTAGAGTGTTCAAAGTAGAGTACAAAAGCATCAAGCCGCATAAATAAAATTACGACCGAACAGATAACCTGAACTTCATCACACACGATTTAAATAATTAATTTTAGCAACTTACATCTTTTACTGCTTCTAAATGCTACCGATATCGGTTTACAACATGTTACTCCTTATAAATCCTTAAACATTTATTATTCTTCTTATGTATTTTGAGTACGTCATGTTTTCATGATACTATTAACTTTAAAATTGTTTTTATCTTAAGAAACTGTTTGTAATTGTAGCTTAACCCTAGTTTAACTTGGACGTTTATGAATTTAATTCGCTTATACAGAAGCACTTTTCCAAAATTCTACGAGCAAACTCGGGTGAAAGAAAAATTCCAATATATTGGTCGCATTGCCTTTCAGTAATTCTTTCTGATGAAATTTTTAATGTTGATGCAACAAATTAGAGGAAAATTTCACAGAATGAGGTATCATAAAAACGATTCATGACCGAATACATTTTTTTCAACGCCCTCCCACAAATTATACTGAATCCTAACATGATAATTCGAAAAGTATATTAGCCACACATTGTTTTAATCCCCTTAAGCAAAGATATAAAGAGATTTTTCTCGATAAAATATGTAAATATATTTCTTAGGTTATGATTATATATCAAAACTATCAAATACTATGCCTTTCAAGTAAGAGGAACATTTTCCTATCTATTTGTCTAGAGAAGACCTTGCTTTCGAAGTTTCCGTAAAGACAATTCATTCCATAGCTATCCCATTACGCACGGCTTATTTTATGGGTGCATTGTTCATAGAATATCTCCTTGAATAGAAGAAAGAACTCAATGTAAGGAAAAGATAAGCTGAGAGTGTTGCTTCCTATCTCATAGACATACGTCCACGTGCTGTATTATCCACTCTCTATGACTAAAATCATGAATCTTCCGCGTTTTCCAGCCATCTATTGCAACTGAGAAGCAATCTCTTCTCTATAAAGATGAATTGGATACACATATGGCGAGATAAGAAAGGGATCGGAATAGATTCCTGTTACGGTTAAATGGCCATGGATGTATCCGCACGTTAGAATCTCGCGCCCGTATGGCAGCTGACGTGAAAAGCCGATAATGGAAGTCGTGAACTTTAAAGTATTGATACTTCAATGGAAGCATATTTTACCCCACAGGATCTCTGAATAATTACTTGATGTCAGATAGATTGCATCTGGTAGCATACCAGAAAGAGAAAAGGCTATAAATTTCGCTGCATCTGTCATCGAAAATGATTTCATTACGAGGCTCTCAAGGTAGGTAAATATCAAGGCAAGCACGGGATTCGAAGCAGATATGTATATCTTTTACTTTCTTTGTTTATCACGTTCCTTCTATCATACCTTGACAAAGGGATTTTTTTCATTAATTTTTTGGAGCAAGATGGAGAAAATGTGTACTTTTTTACCCTTTTCCCAATCCTCTTTGTGACAGTGAAAATACGAAATTTTTTGAGGCATGAATGTTGCTGACTGATGGCATTCATTAATTTCTCACCTTACTGAGTGCTATGAAAAGTATTTTCTAAAATTCATTGTCCTGCAATTTCGTCTACTTTAGTCATTTAAAGCTTTCCAGCTCAGAGAAGAAAGTAAGGGAAAACTACCCAATTCCTCATCTTGCCTAGTAAGCTTCATGCCGTAGTGAGAACTCTAGGTAATGCTCTAGGGGTTGAGGAGTACGGGTAACGGTGTAGAGGTTAAGGTTCAAGCCATCCTCTGGGCTGAATAATTTACAGACGATGAATATCTTACGGCGATGATGATTTCAGAGAAAAATACTATGAAAGAATAGATTATTTACTAATGATAGAAAAAACGCCAACTTCCTCCTGGCTAAATTTTGAAGGATTTCTTTTACAATAAATTTTAAGTCTTCATCGGTGGCAGCCGAGGTGTATTTTATATCTATTCAAAGCGAATGGACTATTAACTTCCCCACAAAATATTCTACGAGAGATACGCGTTCAAACATAACATTTTTATTTTCAGGAACTGAGAGCTCTGGTAACGAGATTAAGAACAATTGTCACCTTTATTATTTATAAAACTAAGATTCAAGTTCTTATAATCTCAAAATGCCATTGGCGAAACTGGCCTTCCATTCTCTCAAAAACACAACGAGTATACGTCGATGCACTTTAATTTTTAATCTGTTTATACTTAGATTTTACGTAGAGAATGAAAAATATAGCTGAAGGGTACATCAAATTAAACTAATCACGCTAAGGCATGACGATAAGTCGAATAACTTTTTTTATACTCATGGTAAATTATTTGGCTTCGTTGAACGCTTTCTTTGGGAAATAATTCACAAACAAGCAATGAGACAATTGTAATCAAATGACTATTCCAACATATGTAAAACTTTAAAATTTAATCAAAGTTTATTTATCATCATACTTAAAAGGCTAATTTTGACACAGAAACAGTATTCTCCTGATACTGACAAAACGGAATAGATTCTGAAGGTGAATTTCTATTCTTGTCATTGGCAAATATCGTATTCAAACAGGATAGCGAGTGATTTGTACACAAGCAGAGGGGATTGAAATGCGTTCCGTTACTTTAAATTTTATACAAATTTATACCATAGGATGGGAAATCTCTTTAAATTTTCATGCGATAGTGCAAGTCGATTCCCTAATGAAACTGCCACGTCAGGAGCAAAACTAATTGCTAAGTCTGTCAAGGATCGTTGGTGTTTGCAGACCTTTATATAGGTATAATTAACTTTATGTGACGATACAAGGTCCTGAAGATAACAAGATAAAGTTTTCCCTTTTACAATTTAGTAATAATGAAGTTGTGGATAATTTCCGGGGACTTTTTTACGTTTATATTCGTGGCTACGTTAATAGAGCAGAATAAAACGGTTTAATTAACGCATATTGTACTCCCAAACTTTTTTATTCGTTCGAAATTTTTTTGCAAAGACAAGGTCCAACTTTTATGATTCTCGAAATCCGACTAAATACGGTAAAAAGTTCCCAGGTCTCAGATCAAGGTTAGCGGAAAAGATTCCCAAAAGAAACAAGGGAAAACATTTATCAAGTATTTGCTAAAATCTAGATTGTTTTCCGTGAATCGAGAACAAAATGATTCTGTTCAATCCTAAAATATGTAAAGGTTTTTTTTAGAGCTTGTAATTATAGATTTGTAAGTAAATGAACAGTGGTAATTGCAGAATACCATAAGCAAAGACGTAGTTGATTTTTATCACCATTTTAATGCCAGTTGTATAAGTAATAATAATTTTGCGATTAATGCTCATGAAATTACGATAGAATCTGGTAGTATCCAAAATATATCTGAATATATCTAAATATTGTATGAATTAAAGAATCAAAAACTAACCAACAGGTGACTTTACTCCTTACTGTGTGAAATCAGTACATCTAATTTAATTTGTCCCCGGTTGTCTCTGAATTATTAACAGAACATGTTCTACATCCATAACGGGAATACTGCAAATTACAAAAGTTAATTCAAAATTCGTTCGATGAAGGATGCAACTTTCCGCGGCTAAACTTAAAATCAAATCTTCTTACATCTAAGTAATTCCTTCGGCTCAACACAATAGAATAAACCCTATAAAACGCTTACAATCACTTTCACCATTAACCATCCATCAAGTCCACAGCTGAAGTCTTATACTCACACCTATGGAGATTTCCAGTGAATGGAACTGAGAATAATTTCATTGAAACAAAACAGGCATGCTTGAGACAGTCGGGAAGGAAGGCTAAGACAGTCCTTTATACCGTTTCCGCCTTCCTGAGTAATATCTGACACGCGCTCCACTCTCAACTTTCTCCGTGGGCGTAGGAGAGAGGATGTCAGCCAAAATATATATTCCTTTCGAGACTTTTATGCATCCTTAATTAAAGTGGCAGTAAAAAAGAGACACGAAATTCTAACGCGACTAAATGGAGTTGAAAAACCCTTTTAATAATTTGAGTGATTGCTTCACAACGTTATCGTTCCAGTGACCTAGACTGGACATTCACAAGTCATATGAGGTGTATAATATGGGATAAAGCAACCATATTCGAAAGCATAGAATGCCAGAAGGAATATCTATTTGAATAGATAAAAGCAATAAGGCTAAGATCGCGCCTGTTATCGTGTTTTTATGTCAAAAGCCTTAAAATGCTGCCAGGATATTCTAGAGGGCCTTTATGGGTGGTCTCTTGTTCATTTCTTGATGCAGCGAGAGTTATTTTCTCGTTGACAGCTGAATTAATCTCATTCTATGGCTTTGTTTCCCCGTCTACGGTTACAAGACTTAGGTTTCCGCATTCTTGGATTTGAATCGGTATCATACGGGAAAAGTTGCACCACAGTATACGCATAAAGATGAAATTTTACTCTGAAATATGTCGTAAAACACTCCATGATGTTCCAAATGATGGGATTCTTCTCACATTTACAGGCTGTTGGAGATAAGTAGGAAAGACAATATTCCTGAGAAGAGTGGTTAACTCCGTACGGCATACAGTGCAGCTCTCACCAGCATGGCCCATGCAGTCATTGAAACGTTACGAGAGTTTGGATAGTAGAAACGATTCTCGACGAGGTGCTGTCAATAAACAATGCGATTATATACATGAACATACATGCGTATACATGCAGTTATATTCATTCCAAAGTTTCCCATTATTGAACACTGACCAGTCAAAGAGAGAGAGAGAAATAGAGTAGACTTCACGTTCACAGGAAGCTGAAAATTTTTGTTAATTAAAATCAAAAATTTATACGCTTTACCTTCGATGGACCACGGTATGTTTTTCTGTATCGCGAAGCCGAAGGCGAAACAGAATTCTGCAACAAATGAAAAAGTAAAATTTGTGAAGAAAGATGAAACAACAAATGCATGACATATGAAATACCTTTGGGATTTTAAAGATACAATGAAATGAGATGGATGATGCATATATGAACCAATTTCTTGAGTTGATCATGGATTAAATAATCCTTTCATCGAAGCATATTCATGACTCGAGGATCAATTCAAATATTAATATCAATGAATAACATCCTCCTTTACAGCAAGTGAACCTCACGAATTAATGATGTTCTGAATATTTTGGTGTTTTGGAATGAATATCAGATATCTGCCAAGTCGTGCAAGAATAACAGCTAGAAAAATATGATTTGGTAAATTTTCAGAATCTAATTTTCAAAGCCAATAGGAATTGAACTGAAGTAACGAAAGAGATATTTTGTTAGACGGACTCGTTTTCGTTATCAGCTAAATATGGCAATTTAAGCGCCGAATTTAACACTGAATACTTCCTATTGTTCTTAGTTAGCGTATAATATTTAAAAGATCCTTGTCATATTGAAGTTATTTACCGTATTTTCCGAGAAGCAGTGTTCTTTGCGTAGAAATGTGGGGAAAATCACCCTCCATCTTATGCGGTGTATGCAAATGTCAGGATTTGCCGAAAGACTATCGGTAATGCTTATTCTTATGTGCTCGTGCATCTTATAAACAGGAAGATACGGTACGTAAGAGTTAATTCGCGGCACATCGGTCACTAACGGCGCATCGCTTTCGAAGGTTATCCTTCACTAGTGTTTTCTTTCCCAGTTATTCTTGGGTGATAAATACCCGGATATTTTAAACATCTAAACTGCATTCATAGACTCTGCACAGCACAGATGAACAGGTCGTGATTCTAAAATAGTAGGAAAAAAGAGGAGACTTCAATATTTTGCATTAAGTGAACTAAAGTAAAACCAGAAAAATCTTTTAAAATATGAGAGAAGATATACATGTTCAGTTATGAGTGAAACCGAAAATATCTCACAGTCGGGAATGATGACTACTCACGGGTTAAACTAACCCATAGCTAGTACAGAGCAAGAAAAGAAGATAAACATTTCAATGACACCTGAACCAAGTGAAAATGTAAGCAATCATGAAGTAAATATGTATAATTAGGATTCATGAAACAATGCAAACTTGCCGCGGCAAGTTGATGCAATGAATAATGTGCGTAGAAGGAGAACTAGAAAATCATCATCATGAAGAAGAGGCAGACAGAATGAATTTTCAACCTAAAGCAGGTCACACCCTATAGTAATAAACATGGGATTCAAAAATTTCATCTCAAACTAAAAATGCGAGAGAACATAATCAATCTGACTGAGGCAACCGTATCGATTACTACAAGAGAGAAGAATCAGGATAGCACATCTTCTTATCATTTACAACAGGTTTTTATAGTAAATATTATATTTTTATGTGCACTCTTTTTGAGGTTTTAATGCGCGATGATTATTTTTATCCGGCTTCTTAGATGCGAGTTACCCGGAAATAAAACGGACTTTTATAACGGGAAGTGGAAAGGATCAAAGCGACATCCTGGGAAAGGAAAAACTTTTCCTTCAATTTATCACATCGTTAAAATCTAGAAATGCAACAGATTCTCATTCGAAGAGATGCTGTAATCCAAAAGAAAAGACCCGGAACCCATTTTTCACAAAATTAATGCGCCCAATATTTTCCGATCGCCGGTGTAGGAAATATTCTTTTAAATATTACATTAAAATTTTATTATTGCGTTTTTTAAATTTATATGTGCACTTCGTGAATCTACTATCTATAGCCTATATACTATCTACTATATACTACTACTATACTATCTACTATCTATAGCCTATATAATTTCCGAAAAGCTGGCTTACAAGGTGATCTCTCATCTGTAGTCCCTACCTTAAAGAGAATAAAGCGTTCTCTAGGTAATTCTGGTAAACAGATACGCTTGTAACAATGTGGACAAAATTGCTAAAACTGAAGACCAGTAGGAGTGCATATACCGTTAGCGGGGAATGCATAATGCGATGGTACAAAGATACCCATACCAATAAAATACACCTCTCGTTAAAGATGAAAGATAAAAGATTTATAGCGTAAATATCTTAGATCATAGAGGCTTTCATACAATGGAACTTCAACATAATGAAGTTAAAGAAAGAATACCATCAAAGGGATATACGAAGGTTAAAAAGTCGATCGTACTAGAGGTCAAACTTAAGTATTTCACTTTTCGATTGCCTGTCTGCAATTTAGTCATCACGCCAAACAGTCTGTGTATTTGTTCTGTTCTGTTGGCAAACGAGGAGTGGCTCCGACTTGGCGGTACCCACTACCACCACGGGCCTCAAAGAGTAATTCTGCCAACTAATTGTAAGTAGTGAAAGGAGAACCACCCTAAGGAAAACGGCAAGGAAGGATTATTTAACGAGACAGCAGAACAAGAAAATTACCACTCTGATAAATAAGTACCACTTTCTATTTATTATTGTGGTTAAGCAATATAAAATTGTTTACGTGTTTCCGTAGATCAGGTAACGTAACTTACATTTTACGTCATTACATCAATGATTTACCATTTACAAAAAGAATGCATTTATTAATTTTTTTAGAGTCTCTTTTGTGCTTTAGGAGGGAGTTTTGTTTATTAAATAAGAGTATCATCATAACCTGATAGTTTATACTTAATATTAAATATGCGAGTATGGCACTGAATTTTTATTCTTGCCCCGATCGAAAACCCTTCTTGTAAACAGATTTGTATTATTTCGAAAAAAGACCTGAGAAATTAAAAAAAAAATACTTGAGGGAAAATTTCATTTGTTGATTCTTCCGCCCACCGTCGGTGCTGCCTTTGAAGAAGCCTTCACGGGCCATAAGGCGCGGGAAATCATGCGTGAGGTGTATGGGTATGAATATAGACACCCCCAACTGGACGTGAGCCCAGATAACAACGGTCAGATACGTGTTGCGGAACAAAACTGCGATGCGATTAAATGAAACTTTTAATGAGATCATACGAAAAAAAGAAAATTAGCTTTATAGTTCTTATGTAAAAGATTTATAAAATCCAATTTGGAAAGGCGTAGCTTGGTTGTTGCTTGGTGTAAGGGGGGTAATAATGGGAATAAAACAGTTCATATACTTCTACGGTTAGAGCAGTGGTTCCCAAAGTGGGCGCTACCGCCCCCTGGGGGGCGGTGCTCTAGTTTATGGGGGCGAAGAGAGCCAAGTATTACCTGAGTATTATTCCTTTTGCATAAATGTGCTATGAAAATTATACCTTTATTGGATTATAAATAAACATTTGATTAGTCATTGTTTTTAATTTAATTATTACAATGTTCCTTGTCTGGTTATTTAGCCTATGATTCTGATTATTATTATAAAGTTACCGCTTGGGGGGCGTTGAGTATTGTTTCATGGGTCCAAGGGGGCGGTGGCTCGAAAAAGTTTGGGAATCACTGGGTTAGAGTAACTTTAATGCGACATGTTCCGATGGCGAGCTGTCATTATTAAGCAAAGTTTTTTTTACAGTATATCAATTATATGCAAATAAAAGGAAAGAGGAGGAGTTTTTACAGCCCGTCACATCTTTTCTTTCCAAGCGAAGTCTTTTCAGCCTGAATCTTCTCCTCTTTTTCTTTGCACATATGTTGTACAGTTAAAGATAACTTTTCATGTTGATGCTAAATAGCTAGCGAAATTTGCTGAAAAATTTTAACATTCAGAATATGTCCATAGATTTTTATTCCCATGAAAGAAATAACAGATTCACCAAAGATGGACTATGTAAAAATTTACATCCACTACCACTATCTATAAGAAAAGAATATTTTTATTTTTCGTTGGATGGAAAAGTTAAAAATGTAAATTTCAGTTACTTTTGCCCCAGTTTGTAAGATGCACTTATATGTTTTCCATTTCGAGCATTTTGCATCAGCGAGGAAAGTAAGGGCAAATACTTCACTCCTCATCTTCCTTGTAAGTCTCATTAACGCTCAAAAGCTATTAATAAGCAACGGTATAGGGTTTTAAAGATCAAATCGGGCTTTGTGCTGAAGAATTTACGTACATGTACATACATTCTGTGGTAATAATTTGTCCTTAATGATGAATTGGTTTCTAATGCACAATAATTTTCAGCTGAAGTATATCGTTTGATAACCGAATATCCACAATTCCAAGTTTTAGATGAACTATCTAAAACTATCTAATCAACCATATGTAAAAAATGGACAGTGCCAAATAGTACCATAACTGTAATCGTATAAAAATGAGGACGATTGTCACTTAAAGGATATAACATTTAAAGTAGTTAGAGCTGGAATCCAAAAATCGCTGGTTAGAGATAATGATTCACTACTGTTTCTGATCACTTCCATTACTTCCATTAATAATCCTAATCCGAACACTGTTTATTCCCACATTTCACGGCATCGAAAAAACGTTTTGATTGAAGCGCAACTCCAATTATGCGATTTTCCGTCTAACGAACCGTGAAATAGGCGAGCCAGCGGACCATGACCAATAAAACGCTTCGGTGAATACGCTTCGCTTTTACGTTCACATCTCAATTTCATTACTCCATTCATTGAGGAATAAGGAAATTTTTTGCATTTCTCCAACTCTATATCTCTTACATACCCTCTCGTCTGCCCTCACTTAAATATAGCCTCATTGATCCCAACATCATTATAATTTTGAATTATTCTCATGTGGGAGTGTAAATAAAAGCTATTGAGTCCATATTTACAACATATAAAAGAACATGTAATATAGAGAAGCTTTAATCTTTGCTTTTATGTTCTTTTGAATACAAATTACGCGAATATTTACCCCGGTTACTTGGAGTTTCGTAACCATGTAGTTTTTACTTGGATAATATATTTGATATGTATTTGGCGTGTTTGTTCCTCATTTTGAATGATTCATGTGCCTTAGTATTCCCTATTCAATGCTCTATTTTCCTTTTATTGGTAATTTACGCACCACTTAAAATTGTACTCAACAAGTTTCCTATTTGTGTACATCTGTCTGTCGGAAATAAATTAGTTATTTCAAGTAGTTGAGTTCAAGGAGGAGGAAAAGTTCATTTTTCACACTATAATTGAGCTTGGAAAGGAGTAATAACCACCGAATTGAAGATAAAATTTTCATCTAAACGCGATCAAATTAATTATCATCGAGATATTATCACCATTTTCCACAATGATTTTCCACTTCGTTACCATAGTATCATTTTTCTCAGTTTAGTGCTAATGACAATAATCTTATCTTTGATACTTACTCAAAGAAAGCTATTTCTAACTGTATGGACTATTTAATATTCAAACTCTACTAAGACTTGAGAAAATATAAGAAAACACTGATTATACGTTGATATTGACCACTGACCTAGCCTCAACCGATGAATTATAGGAGTGAAATCTTCAATGCAAAATATCTTATGAAAAGAACAGCTTTCTTCCCTCAAAACGCAGCTATCGAAAACATATTTTATGAATTTTCTAAAAATATGGGAACGACGAAATTCCTTCATAAAGTTCATCGATGCGAAGTGAATTTTCTACCAGTTTTGGGTGAAATCGGTTACTTTGGTGAAATTCCTCGTTTGTGAATATTTGGTGGATGGATCAGCTCTCTCTTCGAGTATGTTTGAAGATGCAAAGGTATTCAGACGTGAGTTGAGCAGAGAATAACAGCACTCGAATACTTGAGAAATGAATAGTTAACTGACTTACAATGAACCGTATAATATGTGAATTTTGAGTATGGATTTCAAACTGTATAAACCGTTTCCTGAGGGAGATGAGTCATGTGCATGATAATTAAAGATGTCTTTTGTATAAAATTTACAACCATAGATATCTATTTTGATTCGATTGCTTCCTTCCTATTATAAATTAGACCTTCAAACCAAGAATAATGCGAAAATGAGTCATTTAATCGCATTCCGCTGAAGGTCTTGGGTATTTCAGTTGAAAAATAATCATTAAGATGAATCTTATTGACATTCACTCATATTTCTCAATAAAAATACACATAATAATCCTTTTTGATGGAAGAATCATATCTCACTAAGCGGAAGGGTTTTTTCCTGACTTAAGCGAATGAATTTCCAGACATTTCGAAGATAGGTGTGAATTTTGTTTTAAATTTAAAATTTGACTCGTGTTCAACGACAAAGGAGAGCGATGGATACATTCTAAAGCGAAAATTTTGAAATTAAATAAATTCGTAAAATTTCTGAATGAAAGAATGAAATTTGAATAGAATGGAGGTATGACACTTGGCGGCTAAGAAAGACCTTTTTTGAAAGAGAATCCGGAGTCATAGTTCATATTTACAAGTTGTATTCTTAAGAAAAGATATACTGAATACTTACGCATGTTTTATTTTTGGTTAAAGCACTTCTGAAAGTAGCATTTATTGGAAACAATAGGAATAGAAAAATTATAAATATTACACCGTTAAAGGAGCATCGAGATACTCAAGATGTGGATTTGAAAATTAAAATTTTAAATACCAAAGTAATTATAAACATAGTGATAATGTATCGATAAATTCACACTAAAGAGTAAATTATTTATCAATTAAATTCAAATTGCATATATGTAAAATAAATATTTATTTTAGAAGAGGATAGCAAAATTTTTACCGATTTCGATACATTTCCCGATTCAGATTCCGACAATTATTAATATTCATTAGTCCTTTCGATAACAAATACTTAATGAGCAAAGTATTTACTGATAAGTCATTTTGTAGAATAACAAATGCAAAATATAATAAAAGAGAGTAATATATTCTCTTAACTAAAAACTTCGGTTAAAGTTTAAACGATAAAGAGAGCATTTTTATTTAGATCACCTAGATACCTAACCATTCATATCTAAGTTCTAAAATCTTTTTACAATGTGAAAAAATCATCTCTCTGATTCCAATTAATCGTCCATCTCCAACTTCACAGCATAGTGAGATAAGAGAGTCCCTCATAGAGAAAAAGTGCACAGCAAACATCTCTAGGTAAGCGTTAACAAGATTATTTATGGAGACGACTTGAAAAATTCTTCCTTCTTCAAAACATCTCTAGGCTAACGGATAAACAACCGATCATGTCTTACAAATCCCATTTTGATAGGCGTGATTTCAAAAGAAGCAAAGCACGTAAAAACGAAGGATAAGTGACGAAGAAACCGTAATAGCGTGACAAATGATGGATGATAGAAGGCACGGTCGTTAAGTATCCTAATCACGCTTCGTGCGCGGGCATTCAGAGAAGCTGGTGATTAGCGGCTCCTCTTCGCAACAAATGATCGCTTAACGAACCCACTGAATGCACTTCTGGGCGATTTGAATCACGAACTCCCATTCATGCCTTCCCTTCCTACGTCACATTCCATTTTCTCTCATTTACATCTCTCTGCCGCGGAAGTAAACCGTTTTTCCTTCCTTTCAGTTAGTCATGAGGATATTTTGAATGTTTGTATCAACTGCCGTCGAAGAAAGAATTATAACGGGTTACTTAGCAAACTATTTGTTTTTTTAAATGGATATACTTAATAGATTTCTGCAATCACATCTTGAATGATGCTGTATTTTTTTAGGTAAAAGATAGAGAAAAATATTTCTTACTTTTATAATTATAATGCTGTGGTAACATAAAAGTTACTATAATAAAAGAAAATTGTACCACGACTATTAATGAATTAGAGGTTGAGAAGGCTCTGTTAGTCGTGGATAATCGACTACTAGGATTCGCATCGGTGATTCCGTGAGTATTTCCGTGAGTATTTCAGCCTCTAACGAAAGCTAACTAATTAATGACGGATAAGGAATAATGGCAAAAATTCTGGTATCTTCTTAGTGAACTCTACGAAGAATGCATTTCATACTAATATTGTCCTGCCCTTACGAGGATATTTTGCACCCATAGCATTTAAGTTCAGTAAGTTAAAGAAAATCCACTCCTCATCTTGCGTTATAAATTTTATTCCTCAAAAGTTTCTGAAGCAGAAGGATGAGGCCGAGATTCAAGCTCTCTAGCTGAGATTTCAGGCTGATACATTTATATGCCAAGAAAGTTCATCATGAGTTAGTGAATCCAAATAGGGACCAAAAGAAGAAAAATAGTCAAAAATCAATCGTTCTCTCTTGGGTTTGACATGAATTTCAATCATTCAAGCGTGTTCATATATAAAGAACTTTTTTATCTTTGTTATGTTTACATTAAGGGTATATTGGTGCCATAGCTCCGATGCTTTCACATATAGGAGCCGAACAATCGATAATTCAAGGATACTGCAGAAAAGGAGGACAGAGAAAGCTTTTAATTTTTTATGACATCAAGATTAATCGCTTATTTAATTATAAAGTTTTGACTCCACTAGATAGGCTATTTTGATTCGATATCAAAATGTAGGTGAAAGGTCGAAAAGGTGTGACCTCACAAATGAGTGTCTGCAGAGTCCACGGGTCAGACTCCTTCAATCAGCAACAGTGTATCAGAATGCGGGATAACCGTGAAAGGATGCGAAAGTAATTTCAGATAGCCTCATTAAAGTTATACAGCTAAGAAATTAATCATCCATTCATCTGCGCGTTCCTCTATATTATTTGCGTCCTACAAATGATAAATATTACTTCTAGTTGAGTTATTTTTCATTATCATTGCTATAAATTGTTGCTGCAATGAGACACTGGAACTAGCTGCGGCCTTATAATTTCACTACAACCTATCAGCTGGTAACACTATTAGTATAAATGAGTAATTACTTCAATTATAATATTACAATTAATCGCAGACTTTTGCAAATATATCACTCATTGCTATACGAAGATAAGATATGAAAGTTACTTATATCTAGATTAGTGAATTCCCAAATAGTAAATTTGATCTCCATCTAAACTCCATATTACCGATTCAGCTTTGGCATAAGTCAATAACTAATTTCGATAAAAATGCCGAGAAGATGACAAGGTAAAATCAACTTGTGTAATAGCGCTGAACAAAAGTGAAAATGGCTCCTCTCTGAAGAATAAATGTATCTAAAAAGATAAGTCACGGATGATTTTGAAATACTTTTGACCCGTCGTGAAATCTTGATTAATTAATCTTAATGCGAGATAAAATTTCTTCGAGAAAATTCACTATTTTCCGCATTACTCCCTTTATTGCATTCTCGATAGTGAATGTAGGTACATCAACTGCATTTCCCAGAAATTATCGCTAGAGAAAGACATTTAAGCTTCTGGACCAACTCCAAAGAAATCTTAACAATGGACTCTGATGATTCACTCTATAATTTGGCAACCATTATTTACTGTGACGTTATCAAAGCGAATCGTTAGCAATCATCCCGTCTTAAATCAAGCGAGGAGGATTTTGCTTTATCTTTTTTTCCGGCCATTTAGCGCTTGCAGAATTTAAACGGTCTGATTAATTCGATGCGATACTGTCAGAAATGAATTAAGAACTGTGGCGGAGAGAATCGCATAAATTACACTCTGGTGCATTCACGTTAATGATAAATTAATTATTAATATGATTAGCGCTAAGTGAGAATCTTCTCATAAATTTCTGATCATTTTTAAGTTTTAGGATATTAATTTATTCTCTGACTATCTGTCTAAGCTGTCACTCTTGTACTTTTTATTACGAAAAGGGCAAGGAAAGACAGTGCGAAGTTGTCATTCTTTGGAGACACTCATGGTGTTCCGACCTTAGGAACAGCATAAAATGATCCCACAAATTGTAAACATTCGATTTTAACACTCAAGAGACAGTCTCAAACACAATTTATGAAAGCCATATTTTCTTGCATTACCTCATCCCTGGCGCCGAAAAGATGAGAGCTCGATCCAAATATTTTATACTCCTTCTCTCTAACAACAAAGTTTGAAGTTCGTTTTGAGATATTTGTTAACGGATTTCTCTCAATCATTGTGGAGATAAGTCCAGCATATTACGCAATGCTTTCTCTTTCTGAGAGTTTATCAATTATGATATCGAAATAGCCATATCCCGTAGGGGCCAGGACTAGTGGCGCGATGCAGTCGGACAACAGCTGAACGATGGCCAAAATTCTCAACTGTTTGGCCATTAAAACTGTATTTTATATTGGCTTTATGCCTTCTAATAATAGGATGCATAGGATATTAAAAGTCAAGTCTAACATCCTGAAGTACACTTCCAAGGATAGGAACACATAATATCATTCGGTCACTACTTTAAATAGTTTAGAAAGGAGTAATTTGAAATTGAACTGAGGTATATACAAAATAGGATTATGCAAAGAAATAGAAAAACTCTGCAAGGCCACCTTTGTAGAAAGTGGAAAACAAACGTCTTCGAGAATAGAATTCCTCTACTGCGCGTGTATCACAAATTTCCTTGCGCATTAAGCAATATCATTAATATATAGTGATAATCACAATCCGAAAGGAGTCATTGAGGCATAGAGATCTCACAAATGACGGCAAGCGTTGATGTTGCACTCAATTAGAGATGCTCCACCAACGCGCACTGTATAATTAGATGTGATGAATAGAACCCCGGCGAAAATTAAAATTAAGATTTCCTACCACTTGTATGCGAGCAAATCAAACCTAAGGACTTGCTAAGATGTCTTTGATCTATCAATGATTCTATTACTATTCATATAATACTATGTCTAGCTTCAAACATTACTTACTAAAACTTAGTTATGAAAATATGAAGCAATTTCAGAATTATTAGATAAGATTTAGATTATTAAACGAAGAGTTAGATTATGTAACGTATATCTCGTCTTTATATGAAACACCCTCATTTAATATCGCTGAAGCAAATAAGGACATATATGTAACAGATCATTTCATGTATGACTGTTGTATCTACTCATATAATCATATTTTAAAAGAACAGAGGAAGGGTAGCAAAATGCATCACAATAAGATTTTTCGACGATGGAAAAATTGCATGCCGCATCTTGTTGCTGAAATCAAAACATAACCTCAGCCTTGTATTTCGGCGATCTCCACATTCTGCACGCAACCTTTCGGTGAATGAACTGAAGGGAGGAAGGAAGTGGTAGAGAGTATATTATAAAGAGAAGGAAAAACGCCCTTTGTAAAATCGAACACCTGGTGAGGAGGCATTTAGAAGAATGGCTACTCTACAAAAGAGATCCGTTAAGCGAGGAAACTATACGATTATCTTCCTTCCGTTTTCACGTGACCTACTTTTCTCCCCTCTCAACGTGCCTATATGCGCTTTGGAAATTAAAAAAAAGCTCATCGAAAAGTGATCGAACTGCTGTGGGATCTGCCGAGAGCACGAAAGTTCCCAAAGCCTTCCAAGAATGTGAGCCATTTCGCAAGGGACGGTTAAGTCGGACTTGAGAGGATTAAGGGCATTAAATCACACTTGAGGACTATGTAGGTTAATTCGAGTCGAGGATTACTAGCAGAAGGTTATTTCCACGGTTTATAAATGGACTGAGATCATGAGAATTCCAAAAAAGGAGTATTTTTTTCAGGAAAAAGTAAACGTATTTTAGCAGAGGTAAAAGCTCCGAAAATATTTCTTCCCGTGACCTTTTCTTCAGCGTTAATTTTCCCTCAATATTTCTGAAAGCACTGTTTCGCATTATTTGCGATATATAAAAAACCTCCAGAGAAAATACGAGCTTTTTTGAGAAATTTGAATCCATTTCGTTGAAAGCAAAATGAGAATATCTCACATTTCCAAAGCACGTACCATTTCTTATCGCAATTCTTTTCAGACGTTCATTATTTCATGAAATATCCCACACTAAAGGTCATACAATCGCCAAAATTACAAATAATAAATCTCTCAAAACGAAGCACATTCTTTCCTGTTCGTATTCTAATAAATCTTACTGTCGTACTATGGCTCGCAATTCCATTACAGTTATCGAATTGTCTCATGTGATGAGTGAAAATTACTTTATAAACAGAATGAAAAAAGACGGATGCCTATATTTTCATGAAACAATAAATAATAATAACAACAATAATCTGAAATTTCGACCACTGTTTTTGCTTTAAGTGTTAAGTACTTTAAGCTTTACTGTTACTCTCTGAGCATTTAAGATCACCTATTCATTGAGGCGTTTTCGATCTGTTACTTTTCGTTAACTTTTGACCCATACTTCCTATCAGTCACTGCTTTGATCTAGCAATCTCATCCTCATAGATGATCACTCTCGTTTGATCATCTTTGTTTCATTCTTTAAAAGTTATTTACTTGTTCCAAATCCTTTTGTTCGAAATTTTGACTCATTTCTTCTCTCTAGGTTTTGTAAATCTCGTTCCTATCTTATCATTTTATGTGGATATCTTCATCACTAGTGTTCTGCTTGGTTTCTACCTGTCGGTAGGTCTGCGTACCTTAATATTCCCTATTCAAAGCTCTTCTCGTATCTTGGTAGCTTACCCTACCCTTTGTATCGTCCAATATCTCTTGTGTTTTACTTTTTTCTCTCTGTTTTATTTTTCTTGCATTCTACCCTAAATTACTCACCTAAAAATCCCTTTTCTCTCAATATTCGATTCACCCACTTCATCCGCCGTCGCTTGATTACTTCCATTAAAAACCTCTCTTCCGCAATCATCTCCAGCATATTCGCGTATGGTTTCCCATCAACCCAAGCTACTTTTTCCATTCTTCACCATACCCATACATCTCGAAAATCTTATTCGTATATATGAATTATTGAAAAAGAAAACACGAGGAACGATAATATCATCAACAGTGAGTAACTCTCTGAAAAAAAGTCTTGAAAATCCCTCTTGGAATAATATCTTCAATTTTCTAAAACTTTGCCCTCTAACTCATTCTACAAGTACTTGCACGGATCTGAATTTTCTTGGATTATCATTCCAAATTATATGCTTTCCTCTGCAACATTTTCCTCTCATAAATAATAAAATCAATAAGCTGTGAAACACATCATTTAACTATCATCGTTGCAGCGATTAGTATCCTGTCCTTGTAAATTTAGCGACGAAAGAAACAGTGAGTCATATCCTGAATCTTATGCAACCACGGGTGTTTATAAATACTACTTCGGAGGAAAGAGCACCATTTTTGAGTGATAGTTATTTGACCTCGGCTCCGATATTTAAAAAGAAAATCAAATTCCTTACTAACATCATTATAATTTATTATTCGATAAATATTCAATTTCGAAACAATCAATCGAAATAAGGCCTAATTTTGCAATGAGATAGCTACTTAGAAATCCATCTCCGGATAAATCCAAATCTATGTTTTGAAGCCGGAGGGAAATTTGTATTTGAATGAATCAGTGCAGTTTATTTTATGCTTATTTAAAGCAAAGAAATACATTTTTGAAGAAACTTTTAGGCTCCTATTTTCCATTTCTTTGGAGTCATTGAAATTTGTTTCCAGAGTTAATTTAAATACAATGAAATAGAGATAAGCTCTAGTTTATTTTTAATCATCCTATGAAAGATTAAGAAATGAATATAGCATAAGAATATGCGAGAAGATGAAAAATATTTAATCCACCTTTTCCTCGTAGTTTGAGTTATATAATGTCAGCTATTTTAAGATTTCTAATGAAATACAAATTTTTGGGTCGGAAACAAGTTCGGTGTATGTGTATAAGTTCGGATTTTTAATTATGAAATGCGTTATGATATTTCTTAATATGACATAGACGAACATGATAAAACATGGGCGAAATAAATGCGTAAGATAATTAATGAAAGTTGTACACGAAAATGTTTGCGGAAAAAGTAATGTTATTTCAAAACTTAAGACCATAGTAACTACTTTTTCCGTAGAAAATTGGACCTTTTTCGTTATTTCTTAAGTTGAGCACGAAAACTGAGGCCTGTCTTCCTCAAGATAAACGTATGAGATCGGATTTAGCAATCAACTTCTTCGTCAGTTTGACAGAAGGATATACAGCCAGAAGATTTCGAAAATTCTTGGTCGAAGTTCTCATGGTTTTCGTGAATTTGATTTGAAAATGATATTGCAAGGCCAAAATAAAAACCTTATTTTTAATTTCCTTCGTTTGATACTAATCTCAATTTCGTAGGACCAATATTTCTAATTAATTTTTTTGAAAGAACAGAAGTCTGCAAGAGATAGAAACGAATTTTACAAGCATTTTTATTGGAGTATTTTCAAGCCGTCAAGTGTCGAATCCGGGATACTTAATTAATCATGTAATTTCATACTTATTTCTTATAGGGAAGTGTAGTAAATCATATTTGAATTAGTTTCTCAGTGCATTTATAATAGATTTACTCTATTTACTCTCATAATTATGCGTATAGATCATAGAATTGCGTAACCAATATCAAACGTTATGGACATATTTCAACAAGTGTTCATTAATTTCCTTATTATGTAAATATTAGTACTGATATGTCACCAAAATTTTTCTAAAAATCCTAACCACAAATGATGATGCAAAACTATCTTAACAACCCAATTAGATTCCTATTTAATTCCAGACTTTGGCTATAAATGTCATCGTTAATCATCCTAATATGGAGATATGATTAAACTAGAAAAATATATCAGCGAAAATTCTCTAAGACTTTTTGCTAATAATTCTGATGCAAAATTCTCTTAACAGCCCAATTAGATTCCTATTTAATTCCTGACGCGGGCCATAAAAGTCGTCGTTAAGAATCCTAATATGGGAACATGATTAAACTAGACCACCCGCTGAATTCCGCCAGAGAAGGGGCAGCAAAAACAGGAAGCAATTCGTCTGATGCTAACGACAATGATATCTGGCATCCCGTGGTTTATGAGACATTTACTTCTTTTCCCCGTCATAACCCGTAGCCATAGCGTAAAGAAGGAGTTTTTAAAACCAGAAAAAATTCTTTTTTAATTAAGACCTAATCGTCAGCTTTTGTGGCGATAACCCACTTTGACCTTGGCAATCTAGAAACCGCTTACGAAGAATTACATGACCAAGATGCTATTTCCAGCGATTAACTTGTCATAATTGCGAACGGACACACGAGGTTTTATCATCTTATTTATTTACCCATCCTTCGAATGCATGTCCGTTACAGAGACTTGAAGACACGAACTCGGGGAGAATTTCATCTCCGCCTGACGCAATCTTTAGCGCGAGAACAAAAAACGTTTTATCACCCGTAAGACCCCGACATTCCTGGCGAATCTTACGGAAACCTGCGTAATACAGTAAAATATGATTCGGAATGAAGGGATAAACAAGCGGAATAATAAATGCACGTTTGAGTAGAAGATGACGCCGACAGTAGATTAACACGGCTGTTAAGTTGGGATAAACTTTCTCATAACGCAGCTATTCCCTTCATTTGGTATAGCCTTCAACTCGTCAATGACATTAAAAGATAAGATGTGGGCAGCAATTTCTCATACGAGCAGTAAAGTACAACGCAACAGCTATAACATAAATATATAATGGAATGATCTTGACTTAGAGCCAAGTTCACATAATGATCTAAGAGAAACTAGATAAAAATTTCAAAGAGAGAACTGTCATTACTTATGTATGTGTATATATGCAGATCTGTAATATAGACTCTATGAATGTATGGATATAAGTATATAAACTAGCCATTTTCAAGACTTTGTCCATCTTAAGCTGAAAATGAATGTTTAAATATCACCCAGAATGGGATTACGTCAAAGTAAAACAATCTTCACTTGCAAACCACTTTCACATATCCTAAGATTACTTGGAATTTTTCCTAAGTGCTTTACCATATAAGTACTGACAACATTTAAAAGTCATGAGAATAAGGGTAGTAAGTCTTATATACTGAAAATTAATCGCAATGTGGAGATATGAAATCGCACTCATGATGTAAGAAACGAAGCTAAGCCATTTATTTTTAAATGAAATCTAGCGAAGTAATACTTTAATGATGTATAGAGACATTCAAAACAAAGGAAGGTAGATAAAGTAGGAAATATTTAATAAGCGGAGTATGATTTTAAGTAGAGGCTTATTATAAAATACAGTAGGAAACAAAGGAAGCAAAAAATACACGAACGAATTTACACGCACACTACCTTGAAAACACGTTTAATAGTTTTAGTCTAATACCAAATTGAAAAAATAAAAAAATGTGATAAATAAGACTTTTTCCAACTTTATAACAATCTCTTAATAAACCCCATAAAAATCTTTCGAAAAGAACGGATAATGTTTGAAATTTGAAGAGTTTTATACCCTTATTTATTACACGGTACTCAAAGAGCTTCTACACAGAAGATGGAATAAGAAATAGTGGAATAATAAGAAAAAGAATGAAATTCGTGAAAATGACGAATAGATGTTGAATTGCAAGAACGAGAAACATGTTGGACGGAAAGAAAAATAAGAACGAATGGAGCGTAAGAAATAAACTAAGAATCGCAGGAATGATATATGGAATGAATTAGAAAAAAGAGAAACAAGCTTCCACAGGATTGAGGAGAATTTAATAGGAAAAAGTGAAAAGCATGACAGGGTAACATGATATGGAGGAGATGCTGAGAGAGAAGGGGAGAATTATAAGATGAAGAGAAGATGTAGAGACCTGAAAGGCTGGGGATGGGATATGTGGATAGAGGATGCCAAATTTAAAAACTTAAAATCCCCATAAAATAATCGAAAATGTCCCATGTGCTCTTTCCATAATAATAAAATGCGAATAAATATTGCTGGCAGGGCTCCCGTTCTCGGTTTTGAGGAAACGTATATCTTACGTAAAAACGAGCACTTTCCATGTCCCGACGAAGACATCAAAGTGGTATAACCAGTCTTATCTCCTCTCCATGATTCTAGACTCATTTTCATCCGTGTGTTTTTGGAAATCGATCCAAAATTATGGTCAGGAGATTATCAGTTGTAGATACTCGCCTTTATAAATGAAATTCATCTGGTATCTCCAAAAAGGTTTCTGATGTTTGACGTGTCCCACTGCCCTTTAAAGTTAAAGAATCGGGCAAGGTAGACAAAAAAATGGTTGTAGCTGGGATTGTAAATTAGTAAATCAAAGGAAATGTCGGAATACTAATTCAATGAGAGCTTCTAGTAGCTAGAGTGTATTTTGTTGCGGGTTAATATAATTTCTGGAAATATACGATAAAAAGTATATCGGCAAGTTGCCGTATTTAGAAAATGTCAGAAATTATCAAGTTAGCGTAGAATATTTTTTTATTCTATGCGTTCTTTGGCGTTTCATGGGATACTTATGATTGGAATAGAGCTCTGTTGTAATGCACAAATCTTTACTGACAATTTATAACTAAACGTTTAACTCAAGTATGGATAAAAATCATGGCATCTGACATTGAATTTTAAATATAAATAATTTAATGGACTATAAGAGATAATTGTACTTATATTGGAGGATATATAGCGAAGGATATATGGTAAGTAATAACTATCCTTTGAATCATGATCCGTAAAACCATCCGAATGTAAATACACTTTTTAACAAAATGCATTCTGCGAAGCATTTTTATGCTAAGTAAGAAAGTGTAGGGAATCTTCTGTTAGGGCAATGGACTAAGCAAGACCCCAAAGACCACTGACTGCGATTATCACAATCCTTGCAATATATTGCACGAATATAGAAAAATTATAACCACTATATTTCCACTTAGCTAAAAATAATATGAGGTTATCTGCGTAATTGGATAAATTTTATGTTAAAATATGTGATATGTTACGTGAGTTTGATCTAATGATGAGTTGATTACGATAAGTTGATTATTCTACTTATCGTTAAAGTATACATCATTATTGTATATTTATTGTATATTATACATTAGTGTATATTTATAGAAAAAATATACACTAATGTATGTGCATCAAATGGAACTATAACACTGACACTGACACTTGATTTTAAGTCAAAGAAAAGCCAGAGATATAAAATTATAAGAATAATATGATATCCTTAGAAAAGGGTACGAAGGGATATACCCTTATCACATGCTATATGTAATAGCAAGGAATATGAATAATAATAATATATTTAATGCCGAAAGAATTCGACCATTCCCATGGTGTTCGCTCTTCTAAATCTTGCAGTGACGCAACCGATCTCCAAAAAGGAGAATGGAACAATTATCGCAGGATTAAAAATCCCATTTGCACGACTGCTCTTTGCCTCTTGTCCCATTAATTTGAGATCTCTTCTTGAGGGAGTCAATGACCTTCCTCTCTTCCTTTCTCCTTTTCTTAGACGCTCCCCAAGTCTCATATCCCCTCAAAAAGTCTTTCATACAACTCTTCCTCCCTAGTTTACGGAAGGGAAAAGCCTTCGCTAATTTCAGGGAGCAACTTCCTCCAACTTGTACCCAAATTCAAAATTCTTGGGAATCATACTCACCGGGAAATGTCAGGAACTTAATGAATAGAATATAGCGAAATAGTTAGCGAATAGGTTTTAGTATTCCGATCCCCTATTTATAACATAGCATACAACAGTTTTTTCTTAATTCTTTTCTTCGATATTATCTATGGTTTTTATAGCCTAGCCTACCTCTGCTATCTTTCACGTACGTGGCGGTTCTTTGAAAAAATGAAAGAGACTTTAATATTTAATCAATGATAATATCATAGGTTATCTATTGTAATTTGATATGAATATAAGAGACGTGATATATAATCATAACTCGAGGAATCTATTATATAACTTATTCTAATAGGGGATAAAAAATGTACTTATCGTTTACTTTTGATAACAAATAAGAACAAGATTCAAACGGTCATAGTAATGCATTCCTCTTAAAGAATTATTAGTAGGATTAGTAATAATAGTCCATCGACAGCTAAGATAATTTCGCATATGAGCTCCCACTGGGAACCGAACCCAGGACCGCTTTCGGCGAAGCTGAACTCGCTGCCCAAGTGGTTATCCGGGAATCCGCATAGAATTCGTTCTGAGTGAGGAGAGCAAAAACCAACTACCTCATTCCTCATCTAACATAATAAGCCTCATTCCCCCTCTTGGGATTTTGGTAACAGATAGGTGAGTACTGAGATTGCAACTGGTCCTCCCGCACAATACTATACAGAAATTACTATTTTATGTTTTCTTGAATTCTGAATGCTGAAATCATTAATTACCAAAAGATGAAAATATTGCAGAGAGACATTGCGAATTAATTCTTTTCGGCCCGGAGGATAAATGAGACCCGACGCAACGACCATACGTTTATATAATTCCCAGTCTGATCCACTTCTTGCGCCGGAGATATTACGGCAGTCGGAGAAATCCGAATAAAGAATTCCGCTTGCCCCCTCGAGGGAAGTGAGTTTCCACACCGCCGCGGGATCCGGTCCTCCTTCCGCAAGAGAATTGATGGGACTGAAGGAATCTCCCGCTGAGGGTAAAATGGGAGAGGAATGACTTCAGCCGCCCCATCTAACGCGCGGCGGACGGTTTAAAGAAAGGAGGCATGAAATAGCGGCGAGAGAAAAAGTGGGAGATAAACCTTCTGGGGATGGAATAAAGGATGGAGGCGGTGAATAAAACGGAGGAATGCTGCATATCCTTATAGTATGCGTCACGTGGCGTGAAGAATAGATCGGGCATGAGAAAGAAATCGCCAAGTGTGTGTTGGAGAAATAAAGGTGAGGAAGGGGGTGAAAGTTTATTTTATCCTAAGGGCGGAATTCACTTGACCTGATAAGGAGTAATAAACGTGTTGAGGAAAAGTGAATTAAAGGATGTGAATATAAATCAGTCCGATGCTTGATCATGATAAGGTAATTACAATGATACTAACGAGTAACCCGGCTTCGATGATTATTTCCCTGTTTTTGGACATGGCTAATGATTTCTTTACTGGATGCGCTCAGGAGGTGGGCACAACCGAATGAAAACGATTGAATAATTCGATTGTTTGCTTCCATCGAATAATTAGAATAAAACGCTTCAATACTCCATCCTTAGTGTGCCGAACAATCGAATAATTATTATAGTTGATGTTTCACTCGCCACCATTCCGTATTTCACTCGTTCACTCTATATTTTATAATATTTAGCAGAACCCTGAAAGAATTAAATGATTTTATGTATATATTTATGGTAACCTTACGCTTCAATTAGTTTTTTTAAATCTACGACTAAATCTTCTAATATTCTCTTAATTTAAATTACTTTTTCATATGTATACTACTTAATAATTATATCTATTTTAAATTGATGATGGAATTATAGGAAGAAGATACTTCAAAATCTCAGTCTCAAACTAAACATGTTACTTACCTATTTATCTACTACTACGCAACGTAACCCTTCATTCCTTACATGGAATTGCAGATGCCACTTTTCATTAGTTATGTCATCTCATTAAATAGATAGATCTATTTTAAATTGATGATGGAATTATAGGAAGAAGATACTTCAAAATCTCAGTCTCAAACTAAACATGTTACTTACCTATTTATCTACTACTACGCAACGTAACCCTTCATTCCTTACATGGAATTGCAGATGCCACTTTTCATTAGTTATGTCATCTCATTAAATAGATAGATGTATATTAAACAATCTGTTATTAATAAGATCGACTATCTCTGTCTTGAATTAGTGGAATATAGTCATTTGATTCATCTTAAAAGTAAATGTACAAAAATATGAAAAAACATCTATGGGAAAATGAAATTATTTATACTTTTTCTTTCGCAATTATCGTAATAAATTTTTACGGTAACAACTATTGATTCCGAGAGTATTATCACTCTTTATAACCAAATAACATGAGTCGATCCTTTAAAACCTTTTCTCTAAAGGTAAATAAGAGATCTTCTGAGTGGAAATGAAAAAGAAGGATTCACCAGAGGGTAATAGAGCAAAATCATGGAAGTATATTTTTCAAGGAATCGAGTGAAGAAATATCGCTATGTTTCTCTTCGGCTTCCAATGAGTTAAGAAAGCAAAATCCTAGATGCCAAAGAGCATTAACTAAATTCATGAGCCAGGATTCGAACCTTTATTTTAAAGAGAAAGCATCGATATTCCGAGAGGGAATGATTGCAGAGATTCTCCAGAGAAAACGTCTGACTTGAAGAAAACTTAACCTTTTGGATGCAGGAGAGTGCAAATTTCGAGACAAATTTACTGCGGACCCGACAAATATTTCCCTGTAACTGAGAAAACAGGAAGATATACGGAAGGGAAAGGCACCGTTCTCGTTCGCACCTTCAGAATGCGGCAAGGAAACGTTCGTGACTGGTGATTGTATTGGAGAGAGCTGTAGAATCTTCTTCTGCATTTCGAAACTTGAGGAATCCGGTCGCCAAATCGATTGGGAATGCGAGATTATCGAGGCTATCGGTACAGTGCCATCAATTCTATGGTAAAATCATCTCTTAAAAGGAGCACCACCCAAGAAGAATCTAGGGAAAAGTTGCTCACGAAATGTAGGCCCCTGAACGCTTTAGACTAGTGTTTCTCAACCTCCGGTAGACTGCGGATCGCCAGAAGAAATTCTGTTCGGTGATACCTCAGCTAACGAGTAACCCGGATAAGGAAGATTATTTCGCTCTTTTTCGGACTCGGCCAAAGAACAAGGATTCAGCAAACGAATGTTTTAGTGATTGTTCGAAGGGATAGAAACAACCGAGTGAAACAATCAAAGGATTAAATTCTTTGCTTCCATCGAATGATTCATATAAAAAGTTCAGAATTTTTGCTCTATTCTTAGTGCGCCGAACAATTGTATAATTCTGTTCAATGTCTCACTCGCTCCACACCGTCGAGTGAACCATTCGATAGTTCACACGTTTACTCTACATCCTTAGATAGTTAGAATAATCCAAAACGAATTAAAAGATTTTCTACATAAAGGTACGGGAAATCACATTTCGGCTAAGGAAGATTTAGGCTAACAAATGTGATTCCGGAACTAATCATCTTCGTTAGTCGAGGTTCCCTGTACTTAATCGAGAGCACCTACTGAAATTTTTCGCTAAATCATGTGCCATTTATGATCATACTAGCTTTGTTAACCACATACATAGTTAACTATCCATGATATTTCAATCTGCTCGATATTATCCCTCTTTGGGGAATGTATTTCCCAAAAATAGAAACTTATACTTCCAGAAAACACGATAGCAGTGATATAAATGATGAGATTAATGCATTCTCCGCAATATAAAAATAATTGTGTAAACCATGCGCCAAGTAACACTGGCGCAGCAAATACATAATTGAACCACTTAAATAAGAGAAAATTAGTGTAGACCGATCAATAGTATCATTTCTAGAATGTTAATGACAAAATGTCTGCACAACGTTCGATTAAAAATGCGCCAATGAATAATTATCAACTTGATCTCGTCCATGCATCTTGAAAACTAAGTTAAATCTTTTGTTAAGGTTTCGCCTCCTCTTTTACAACCAACCTACTAAATAATTTCGATTATTAATAAAATGAAGATTTTCAATAATTATCTATTTCTACATATTTAATTAACATCTTTAGAAGATTCTGATATTTCCCAACGTTACAACGAACGAAATAGAGTCAATTTTCTTTATTTTTATACCGAGTAGTACCACAGATATTTTATAATCAAAGGACATTGTACATTTTTATCACTTCATTTCCATTGCTTTGTTCAAATCACAACTTTAATATAACAACGAAATTTTATTTCTCTCTATAAACGAAATTTATCACAGATCCAATAAATAATTTTGCTTCATCATCCTTGAAAATATTTTGTAATAACGTACTACAAAAGGTCAATTGGTGTCTTGAAGATATTCTAGAAACGATCTTCCCTCTAAATCTGGTATTCCTTCTATATCCATCTCCAAACTGAATCAGTGAGAAACCATTTGTTTTAAAACAAGGGGATTTTCTGACGCTCCTCTGGAGTCAACGATCTAGAGAAAAGAACGCTGCTTCGTAAATCACTCCTCAACCCCGTTTTCGCTCCCTTACTGTAGAGGCAGCACCTGTTCTTGGGGGCTGCACTCTATGGAAGACTATTAGAACTCACATAGAGGATATTTCAGTCGACAAGTTGCGACTATGTAAGGACGACTAATTGAGTGATGCAGTTTTAATTGTAAAGGCAAGAGAATCCCTTAACGATTTAAAAAATAGACCGGAGGTCAGGTGGCATCATACCCTGATCGATGGATTAACTACACGTATGTTTAACTTCGTGAATTCTTTCATTATCTCTTAATCAGTTTACATAAATCATACCAAATCTGTCTAATATAATTTGTTTTAACGTCTAGGAAATTTAGGGAATGTAAATGCAGTAAAACCAGGTTCAGATGCATGTAGTAATGCGAGTGAAAACCGCATTATAATTCGGATATCTCAAATTTTTATTACTTTTACATTAGGAAACAAAATGGGTGGATTATTACTGCTCTTTTATTTTTAAATACTGTAGTTGCCTAAAACTGATTTACCTTTTTGAATGGTCCGCTTCTCAGACAAAGAGAAACGTTTTATTGCTTCATTTTGGCAATTTTTTATGTAAAACGAATCAATTTTCACCTGATAAACAATTAACAACGGATTCTTTTGCAATTTTCGTATCTAAGAAAGGGAAAATCTATCTCACTGTAAGTGGATAGCAGAAACTGTATTTTTTCGATCAGTTTAGTGTGAAGAGACCGAGAGAAACTGCATATTAAGTGGGAGAACTTTTTGAAAGGGTATTATTGAACTTAGATTCATTAAGACTAGCCAAAGATTCAAAAAATGAAGATGGATGGGTTGATAAATATGAGCCTGAAACAAAGTGATCACCGCGCAATCACAGCTTAATTGGCGACATTATTACGTTAATCAATATTTTAGTAAAAATGATAAAAATTGGTTCATTCTGATGCTGTAATACGTAGCAAAAGTAAAGATTCTTTCATCTAGGAGTTTCCAATAAAATATCAATATCATACGAATATAATCATAATTATACCTCTGTAATCACTAAAAGTCATGCTCAAAATTAAAATTCTACTCGTTGCTCATTATTTCCACGCACAATTTAATAACTTTCAAACAAGGATCCATTCCATCGCGACCATATGCTTGAATCGATAAATAGCAGGTCATTTTACTCGATCCATTAAATAACTTAATTCAGCACGCGCCTCGAATAAAACTTACAGCACCAAAGTTTGGAATTCTGTCAGCGCTGCATTGAGTAATTGGACAGGGATTCCTTGAACAATAGAATCTCACTTGAGGATCAAATACTAATTGCTTTCATTAGAGAATTCTAATTTGTATGCTGTCTCTCATTCGTATTCATTGTCTTCGTAGGAATCTCTACGGCTTAGCATAGGCGTGAGTCTTTCACGAAAGAAAGTTACGCTTATAATAGACCTTCCATGCATACTTCGCGTCACCATATTATCAGTCTTCCAGATAACTATTCTTAAGTTACACTTCACTCGATTAAAGAAATATTCTTTGGTGGGGGTGGTGTGTTCGATGTTCGATTATAGAGAAACCGTAATTAGTATCATGGGGAATAGCGCATAAATAACTATACTTATTAAGAATTCTTACCAAGCGCAGCTATATGGATTCAGTATACCTGCCAAACTTGTAGCATAATAAGAATTTTCCAGCCATGGTACTCACCTGGAATTAGAAAGAGAAATATTGCTTATTTTCCAAGAGTCAAATGTACTATTCCATATTATATTGATAACCTACTGATAGTTATTATACACTTTATAATGTTACATTATTAATGTTAGAAATGGAACATAGATAAAAATATACAGCTAAAATTATTCAGTCAGTAATTCGATAAACAGTAGTGAATAAAGCAACGAAACACATTTTTATTCTATTTATTTACGTCTAATAAAACCTAAAGAATTTGAATTTAATATCTCTTCGTGGTTGATTTATCTTTAGTTAATACGGCTGTAGCTGTAGTTTATAAGCTGATGATATTTTACACTCTCGTATTAAGTTCTTATTTGTATTTTATCTACTTCTGGACGATAATAAAATCGAAATGTAAAGCAAATTAACATATATTACAAATGATTCGCAAACTATTAGCTATTGACAACTTCAAAGAAAAGAAAGCAGATCCTCTATATATTATTTTAAAACATGCTTTTTTGGTGATCGGGGCTTTTCTCCCTTATTACTCCACCGATACATATAATTGAATGACCATTTGAAGGCAAAAATTGCCAGGTTCCTGCAAAAAATAGTCAGAAAAATGAATAATCCATCATTTGTTAGACCTTTTAAAAGGAAATATTTCCAGGTTCCTGCGAAAAATAGTCAGACGAATGAAAAATATTATTTATTTTTATTTGGCCTCTCAAGAATGCCATGCATACTAAAAATGGAAAGGCAATCCAAATTGATCCATCCCTTGAGTATGTCATCTCAGTACTTTTCATAAATCAATTAATCCATTTCCTCTCATAGGTAACAAAGCCAATAAATTGTGCATTATTGCTGAGTGTAAACCATCTCTTTGCAGGGTCTGCATACATACACTTTTTGATCATTTATTGGGTTCTTAAATAATCAATAGGATGACCTCGTTATTTCCGTGTTGCTGCTATCAAAGGTGAAATGTTTTAAAACTTTCACCTCCTACATTTTAAATATGTTTCTTTCATTTTTCATGGCATACTTGACTTAATTCCTAAAAAGTTCCGTTAGGTGTTCAATGATGACTAATACTCATTTCAGCGGCATCCTGTTTTCAAGAATCTCTCCATAAAACGCGTACTTTTAAGTATCGAAAGAAGCAGTTACTTTAAATGGCTTGCACGCAATAAAATCTCTGAGGAATTCCTCGATTATCAAGAGTTCTTTTATTAGTATAATTCCTATAGAAAATTGAAATTGTCTATAAGCATTTCCAAATCTTTTCATAATCATTATCATAATCTTCTGCTAACAAGATAAATCTATTTTAATTGATACTTATTTTAGTATGGAAATTTCTTTCATTACACGGGGCCTTCACAATGTTACGGAACTATGAGTATAAGCGGCGAATCGAGAAGTTTGGAGGTCGTGATACGAAATTTCCTAGTAGCATATCTAATGAATGTTAATAAGCAGTTTAGTAGATAATATCTAAGTATATAGTAACTATAAGTCATCTTATGGCGTTTTACACACGAGATTTCCTTTGATAGTTGAGGTTGATATCATTTGTTAAGTCATTGCTTCTTTTGCTTTTTCTTCTGCATTAGCTAAATAATTTCATAGCAATTCAATTACAATTCGAATCTCATATATCATCTCATACAATCTCATACACTGGAGAAAGTAAATATCTATCTTAAATGAAGAGTCCTATAAATAATAGCGCAATTTACGAAACAAGTCATTTTGAGAGAATTGATTCGAATTCAGGATCCTTATGTCCTGGAAGACAATGACATATACACATTCAAAGTCAAGGTCTAATAAGCGAACGTATCATACTCTTGAAGGTACACTGCAGTAATATGAACGCAATAAATTCAACTTAAGATTCACAAAATTTACGAATTACTTCATTATTACGAGAACAAGATTATGCATATAAATATAGATTTCTATATAAAAAAAACTTCTAGTTGAATATAAAATTTTTTACATATATAGTTTCTTCGATATTACAATAGATTTTCTAATTAATTCATCAGAATCACAATAAATATTTCGTGAAAATTACATCTCAGTGACGCCTTACGGTGTTTATGTACGACATATATAACTTCATGAAGAGGGAGATAGAATTTTAATACATAAGTCATTCACTGCGTAAAATTTCTTTAACGTAATAATAATGTGAGAAAAATTACTCAAATAATATATAGATCAGTCATTCGAGGTTCTGACAATCTTCTTCAACACCCTTCTTCATTTAGCGACTCCGTATTGGAAATGTCAGTCAGGTGTGATATTTATTACAGGATGCATGATTACTCATCATTCTGTCGTGCAGTGCAACAATGAGATACAAGTGACAGGAAAGAATGATCTCTCCACATTGCCGAGGTTGAACGAGAATGTTCGAGATTTTTATTTCAATCGCCTTCGTGAACGGAACGCAAACGGCAGAAAGAGCCTTTTTTGTAACAAGCGAAACCATCCTCAGTAAGGCTACATCCACACTTACGCAACTTATTAAAATAATGCGGATGATGTCATTCTAACCGGAGAGAGATTGCGCCGATGCTCTTCGTTTTGCATTTGAAATCAGCTTCTGTATATCAGTGACGGACTCTTCCGTAATTTTTCTCCTCAAAGAATATTACTACGCAGAGGCAGTGCCACCAACGGAGAGATATCGAGATTATTCCACGAATCCTTCTTTACCGTCCCATCAATTATTGCTGGGAAAACAACTGAAATCGTCCGAAACACTCGTACTCCGTACAATTAATACATTCGCGGAAGATGTCGCGTGAAGTGCCACTCCTGCCAAGACATATCTACTCGCGCGCGACTAAAATGTGCACGGAGAGGATGATTTAAGAACTCTAATCATGTTTACCCATTGTCATCTGAGAGAGAGGGAATACGAAATCGTCGACCATCTTCACTCGAGCACGATGCATGCAAAGAAAGCTTTTATTTTAATTTCCTCCAAACGCGATATGACTGCATATAATGGAACAGTGCTGACTCACGACTACCTTAGGTCACTCACGAAGTCGTGATTTTGAGACGAATGGATGAGTGTGATAAGGAAATTTCGAGCTTGCGACCCCTCAAGGCCGCAATCAAGCGGTAACTACGGTCGAGAGACGGATGCTGCGAAAAGATGAACATTTACCACTCCGAGAGCCGAAAATTCCGAAAAAATTCCGTTGAAGCATTTTTTAGTGCGTTTCGTAGTTAGCAGCAATACAATGATGTATAGAGTTTCGTTGGACGATGTGAGTCTTACTAGCACAAGCATTAAGAATTGAAGGTTGAGAACACTCGGTTAGTCGTTTGTCGAATCAAGCGTCTTTTAGGTACCGGAACACTGGGGAAGACCGGGATTGCATCCGGGACTTCTGGGAATCACCCCTAGGAAGCATATCGCGGTTATCGATAATCACTAATTGATGATTAGGAGAACCTTGATTGATCGATTGGTATTGATAACTTCGGCCCGCAAACATCAGTGGCGCAAATCAAGAGTGAGTATTAAACCATTAGGAATTTAATTCAGTACTAAATTACACGATGGTATGTTAAACTGAATACAGTTCAAAGTCATGATCTAAAAATAGATTGTACGTCGTGAGATACATCGTGGAATAAATTTACAAATCCACGACCTGTATCGTAACTGTAATTTCCATGAGCAATCGTATTGTATATAGCAGTGGTAGTTAACAGGTTGATTGCGGTAGATCTTTCGATAGTTTTGGGGTATTCATTCGGTTGATCACGTCATGTCTTCGAGAAGATTTTCATTTTGGTTTCTATAAAAAGCAAAAAATTTTCCTCCTCTAAGTCTATCGTGGTCAAACGAATAGTATCAGAGTAGATCGCACTAAGCGATAGGTTGACCAATCTTGGTATACAATGACCTCATAAGAATGTATTTATGTCGTATTTCTGACATCGTGATATTCAGTGTTTGGTCGCATCATTTTTGATTATTGTATACGGTTGATACCTAGAATAAGAACCAAACTGGACTTAATAATAACAGTATGATACTATGCCCACCAAGTAAAAATTTTGTGAACCATAGGAAATACCGAATTTCGAGTGTCCAAAGTCCGTTACACCATACGACAGAAGTACGGGGCAAATATCGGAAAAGCGGGACCTCCGAGCACCATCGGTGCAACGAATCTTTGAAATAAACAGTAAAGAAGCGTGAAGCGAGTATACTTCCGCGTAGCCAAAATTCCAAGGGAAATGCGCTGTTGGGTGATGCAGCCTTTTTTCTCTGTTTGAATATATCATCTTCCCTTTAATTATCACCTATCCATTCATCTCCGGTCGCACTCTCCACGCCCCCTTTCCTGCCCCATTGCATTTCCGTTCCGCCCCTCACGAAACCAGTCCCAATCTCTCGCTATTCTCTCCACCTATTTTCTTTTCTCTACTTTAACTCGCCTCTTGTTTCCTCTCGTCCGAAGCATCTTGAATCCTTTCCTTTCGGTGTTCCAGACATCTGTCGCACTTAAAGGAAATGTATCCTCAAGAGCCCGCAAGATTTCACTGTTGTAATGGGAATCAAATTTGTTTTCTCATCCACCGGTAGAGCGCCATTCTTCATTTTTTTCGACGCAGGAGTTAAGTTCTGGAAAATGAGCTTCCTATTCCGGCTTCTCTAAATAGCGGTATCCTACGTCTTAGACATCAGTTCTGATAACACTCCGTAAACTTTACTCCTCTACATGTACTAATAAAAAAGGAATGGGTTTTAGGTGAATTTGCACGAGATGGCGTGCACCCAGGAAAAATCCCAAAGAAGAATAAACTCGAAAACGAAACGAAGAAAAAAACGGGACCGGGAATCGAACCCGGGTCTCCAAATAGACAATTGGATGACCCGGGTTCGGTTCCCGGTCCCGTCGGACTTTTTTCAAGTCTATTCTTCCTTGGGATACTAATAAAAACCGTTCATGTTCATTCAAAGTCCTGCAATGACGGAAACGTGTCACGATACCAAACAACTTGAACAATACAAAGCATGTGAACGTAATTACAGTATTTCCACAAATAATGGCTTTGGCTAACAAGTAACCCAGCAACGAATTTTCCGGATTATGTCTCAGGTAGCGAATATATCCAACTAACGAATTACTATGGGTACACGTGCGTGAAAAAAAGAAACGAGCGAAACAAAAGCGTTACTACTTAATCTTTCACAATAGTAAAAGAAAGTGTTAGTTTCTTTGGAGGTATTTAAAAGACTTGCTGAGTTTGAAAGCTCACGAGAAGTTTCGGCTAACGCGAACGACCTGGCTTAATCAGGTATATCACAGCATTCAACAAATTATTATACATAAGTGTTCTATCGCGTAAGGTAGGTTGGGAATCGCCGAATTACATCGTTTCTTAATTATGTACTAGAATATTAAAATCGTATTATACGAATAACTCCTACGTATTCAATATTTTTTGTAACAGAGCTGCGGTTTCTCTGATGTCTATCAGAGCCCACCAAGTCAAACTGCTTTCTATCGGTAAATATTTTTCAATGAAAAGCTTACATGAAGCGTAAGATTCTTTAAGAGCATAAAAGTTCCTTGAAAGTTTAAGCAGGTGATCTCATGATGAAATTTTTATGTCTTGCTACAAGAGATATTTCTACTATTTTACTAAATTTATCATGCTTTAATAAAAATGTATTTACATAGTGCTTTTCAAGAAGATTCTTTAACGACCTTCTGCTTCATTGTGCCGATTTTCAATGAAACGGACGGCCTTACGTTGTTCTCAGAAATAGCTTCAGTTAGTGAGATCTCATGTTGTCATGTATTTCACAACCAACGAGTGCCATTCAGTTTTTTCTAGCTGGACGCACATTGATTTCAGCATGGAGCTGGTAGTGTTGTATTCCTTATTTGCATCATTTATTCCATTCAGATTTATTCACCTCAGTACTAGTGAGAATTTGTATTTTTTATGAATACAATTCTCTATCACTCTCGTACTTGTTTACGCAATACTTTAATTTTAACGATTCTCTTCGTGTGCCTAAGTGACTTCATACTTTCAATGATCCTGAAAACTTGTCACATCTATTCCATTCTATATTGCTTCTTCCTTAGTTATTCTCCTCTCTTCTCTGAAAGCCTATTTGGATCTTGAAAACGTAGTATAGCATCATCCATTATATTTGCTTACTTTCCTCAGTACCGTTGAGCTTTCATACCACACCCTCAATTTCCCGTTTCCCTTAACTTACATATGCTTACTAGATCTAATATCACAATTGTATTTTCCATTCAAATCCTTGTCTCACGAAGATGATGAAATGAGATTGATACAATTACGCCAATTAAATATTTCTAAATATCTAGCAATAGTAATAAATAAAGTTTAAGGAAATATTCTAGATAATCATGAATGCATTATTATATTATTTTTGTTACAAAGAAAAGTATACGTAATATGTTATAATTGTCCTTCAGAATTATTTTACTGTCACCGTCATAAATATAATTAAATAATCAATTGTATCGATCAAATATATCTCTATTCCGATCTAAAATCGTTATAGAAGGATTATGATAGATGTTGTTTGTGCAGCACATAGAATATGGCCTTCAAATCCTTATAAACGTAAATTAAATCGATCTTTCTGCTTGTGAAATTCGAAATATAAGTTCCAAAAAAAGAAAAGTACAGGTAAAATTTAATGAATAGAGATTCTTCATAACTTTAACACAGTCACTATATCACATATAAAATACCTAATATCTCAGAAAGATTTGCATCATATTTACTACATTACAATTTAGTAGACATTTCTCCTTGAAATTCCTACAGAAAAAGGAAACGCATTTTCGTTTTCTAACCGAAAGTAACTATTGGTATCAGAGAGAGGGTTGTAGGAAATTCAAGAACGAATGGCATTCACCTCAAATAAAGCTGTTGAAGAAAATTACTTTCGCGAGGCTCGAATTTTTCCTAAATACCTATGCTTGTAGATGCTATCTTGTGTCACACAATAATTTACGTAACAAGGAAAATTGAAACGTCACTATCTTCCGAATCAAGCCGTTGGTTTGCTTGTCTATTTCTTAAGCATCCTGTCTTCCGAATCACACAATGGAATGCACCCAAGAAGAATCTCCGTCCAAGAAGAGACCCTCTCTTTTACTGCACGCAAACGTCTTTATGAGCCATGTAACGCACTTTGAACCTCGTGACCTTTCCAAGAGTTCTGCAGGAAAGAACCGGAGCACATTTCAACATTGAGTTGATCATTCAAAGATTTCTACATCCAGGAGCACCGTATTTACGTATCAGCTCAAAATCATGTAATTCATATAACGTTTTGAATATAATAGATCTATATATAATATCCAAAGGGTAAACATGCAGACTAATGAAACTAACCTTACACGTAATCTGTGAAATATTCTGGCTTTGAACCTCACTTCTCGCCATCTACGAAGAGCTTTAAAGGGAAAGGAAATGAGACTTATTAAGCAAGGTGAGGAGTGAGAAAACACGACTTTTATAACTTATCTGGAATACTACAAGCGGAGGACTCTTGCGCATGTCCATCTTTATTAATAAAATAAATAAATAAAACAAATCATAGCATTCATAAAGGAGTGATTAGGATGAATGACGTTGTTCAGCATATCATCACTAATACCTCTATACTATCACTTATTACAAGACCGAAGCGAAAATAAATAAAAGATGCAATTTCCCTATCCCATAGCTATTTTTACTTTTTAAAATTACTGCTCAATATAAATATAGCACGTATTTTAATTTTTGACGACAGTTCCCAAGAAACCTTTATCTTAATTAATTAAATTCTACTTAAAATGATATCAATATTGGTATCTCTAGATTCTTTATGAGGATTCATCATAAATATCAATAATAAAGCACTATTACCCTCTAAATGAAGACACAAATGAATAGAAAACAGAAGTAAACTTACAACTACAGATTTAAAGATATAATTGGCCCAAGAAATATTTTAGCTTGCAAGCTAACTTATTTATACTTTTGAGTTGCAAGTTAATGTAGGTAGTTTAAGTGTATTTAAATTCTATATAAATTCAAGTATAAGCTCAACGTATTGCATCATTTATCATTTACTGCGAATTTATCATTGTCAATGATAAATCCTTGATATGCTTCATCAAATGCATTGAAAATACCTTGAACATAAAAATGCTAATTGAATGATTAATTTGGCATTATTAATGACGAGATTCTAGTACAAAATTTTCCCGCTTTAATTTTTCTCCGTATTTGACAAATTTTCTTCCTACTCCAAGATAAATTACTACACGAAATGGATGTAGAGCTCAGATATTAAAATTAAATTTATGAAAAGAGTAAAATATAGTTACATTTCGGTCCTTTCACCCAATATTAATGGCACAAGATTTTAATCAAGTCCCTGAGCTGAATGAAGAGGGACTTCGAAGAACTACGACAGAATTTTCTCTTCAATAAATACGAGCTTAATTAAGAGAAGAAAGCCAATTAATACCAGTAACAGAAGAGTCGAAACTTCTGATGCACATAATTGCCTCTCCAGTTTAAGTTTACGTCCTCATTAATTATTTCAACACTTAATTATATACGACAATAATTGAGGGGCCATTATCAATCTAAGATGGAAAGTTTCATACACTGAAATAAAAGTGAAGAGAGTTTATTATGAGATATATATTAGAAGCGGATGAAACTTTAGCTACTTAAGACCGAGTCGATGGAGACAATTAATCACTCTCTTTTCCGCGAGTGTGAATTTCTGATAAAGATTCGCTGTTCATTCGACTGCCTGATGTAATAACTCATGTGGAAGCAACCTTTTCCGCAACTTCGAGTCTTCCTTAATTTAAAATTGGAATTCCATATCTTGATATTGATCTTAATTTGTAAATATTAATATATATATTATCCTGCTTATCATTATCTTAGTCAATTATCATGATTTACTTTTAAGAAAACTTTCTTCGGTTATAATATTATATTATATTATATATATATATATATATATATATATATATATATATATATATATATATATATATATATATATATTCCCTTTACTATAATATATATTCCCTTTGAAAACAAAAATACTTTTCCGTTTTCGATTTCCTTGGCGCAGCGACTCTAAATATATCAGACGCGTTTATCAGGAGACCAATTTGCATGTCCCTCCGTGCTTCTTACTCTTGAACTCCTTTCATGATCTCATTTCTAGAAGAGTAAATAAAGGTAAAAAAATAACAAGATTACCGCTTCGGAAAAATGACCGCATCGCTAGTTACTCAGACGCTATTTCAAGAACTAGCGGGGAAGTAATTGTCTAAATTGAAATTCGAAGGGAGTAGTAAAATCCTTAGACGTCAACAGAGCGGTGCAATTATAACCACACGCAAACCTCTCTTTCACCCATCCCAGAGGAACGTGTACTCCTCAGCCGGTGGTCTAGAGACTTGAATGCCACTCGCTGTCGATTGCTGTGAAACGCAACATTTCTCCGTCTGCATCTGAGAGCCTCTCCTATCGCGCTCCGTCATCCTCTTTACTTCTGCAAGAGTGAGAAACCATTTGAAGTCGGAGTTTCTTCGGCTGTAAATGGAATGCGTTGCCTCGTAAGGCTCCGTTTACGACACCGAGACGCTCCGAAAAATTAAAAATGAAACGAGAGCGAAAGAGTGAAGGCAAAGACCTGTGCGTGGAAAACATTTACGATGCGCTTCCCCCGCCGCGCCGTTTCCGTTTCGTTTCACATTTCCCCACTTCTCCGCGAATTAGAATAGGTCTACCGGAAATTCGTGAGTTTTCTTAAAGATTGCTACAAAAAATCGACCAGCGTTACCAAGATGATCTTTGATTTAGGGAGGAAGTTAGAACAAAGGAGATTAACGTTTAGGTTTGACTTTCTCAATAACTTAAGAAATATAACGTACATGGACGACAATTTGAATGATATGCTCCTACTATGATACAGAGGCCGATCTAATATAGTAAGAAACTTAGGATAATAAATGAAAGAACTAATGGCTTCAAAATTCCATTTTTCTGCGCCTTTTTGCCTATAATTTTACTACTCGCCGACGGGCTGCTATTAGAGAGCATAATATATGGAGTATATGTACTGTATTCTCTGCATCCTCCGTTATTCGACATTGATAAACATTTTAAGCTAACTACTAACTCCGCAGTGTAGATTCACGTAAATAGACATCAATCCTCTTTATAAATCGTGACTTTTATCGAAAAAATTTTGAAGTAGACTTTATTTCTCACGACTATAGTTCCTAGAGAAAGTCGTTAAATTGAGCATCGGTCAAAAGAAGGTATTCCTTCCCGTTTCCTTTTGTTTCTACTTACATTCAATACCGAAAATGAACTAAAAGAGGCTATCTGAAGCATTTTGAAGCATATCTAAAATCTAAAGGAATAAGAACTTCTTTCACATTACGCTTCTAGTTTTGAATAAGCTGCATACAACAGATCAAACGAAAGTACCCTTTAAACGAAGGATTAAAAGTGAACACGGCATCCCTTCGCAAAGGAGGTAACTATTTCAAGATGATTCATTTTATTGCTGAAATCTCCATACCCAGAAGCGAGAAAGCCTCATTCGTAGAGACGTGAAATGTTTAATTTAATTTGTTTTCTGGCGGTGGAGGGAAAAGTTGAAGGAATGATATTCTCAAAGCCATAAAAATGCTTAAAATGCAAGTAAAAAGTTTCCATCTTGGTGAACAAACGGGCAGATACAACTGTTGCGGTCTTTGAAGCCGTAAGAGCACACTTGGTCTCTCCATGGAGTCGCACTGTAAAGACGTATATGGTGAGATTTTCATGAAATCCTCCAGCGCGAAAGGCTTGATAACGAGAGATGTTTGTGCGTAAAAAATCCGCAGGAATCCTGAGTCTGGTGTAAAGTTACTGGACGTACTACCGTAAAGATGAACTTGACAAAGGGTCCAAAAGAGTCCTCGAGAAGAAGTGGATGTTGATTTTCTCCACAATCGCTTATTTACTTATCAAACAAATAAACATGGCGCATACGGCGACGAAATGCGATTCTTGTACTATTTTTACTTCTTAGTCTGTACATAAAAGAATGAGTATGAGGTGAAGAATATGATTTACATTGCTCAAAGGAACGCATTGACTGTGCTTGAAATGCACCAACTAGATTCCTGCTGAAAAGGGATTATGGAACATTAACAAAAAATTATTAGATAGGATTACATGTGGTAGAGGATAGAAAGGAATGTCATTTTAATTTCGATGCTTCGCACATACTATCCCCGTTTTCTATCATAAGTAAGTTAATGACCTGATTTTATAAATATTGGATCCCTATATTAATAGCAATCCTTCCTAAGCTATCATTTTTCGTTTGACGTCTTAAATTAATGTCGAATTTCTAGTAATTTAGAATACTTCGCTTGTAAAGGAATTCTCTGAATTTATGAATATAGTTTTAAGTAGCAGTGTGTACCAAAAATGTCTAAATATACATTTAATATGACTGCAAATGATCAATTAGTTCTATTTTAAATAAATTATTACTAAGTTATTAAAAACTATACTTATTCATTTAAAGATATTTATCGTTTCTTGGAACTATCAACATAATTTTAATCGTATTATTTACGTTTTATGAGGAACAATTTTTAATTTTCCTTGAAATATCTTTTACCCCACAAATTGATTTATGGTCAAATATAGTAAAAAATAAATCAGTAGTTTATAAGCATAAAATTGGGAAGTGTATAATTGATACTACTTGCAAAAAAGTATTTCTGTGTGGCTTGTTTGGTCATCGAGGAAACATATTTGGATAGTCAGCAAAAGAAAACACAAAACTTCTACAAACCTGAAAATTATCCGATTTTCAACAAAGAGAAGCTCAGAAGGTAAAAATTAAAAATTATGTTTCTGAATCGCCCATTTAAGACTTTTTATTTCTGAAAACATAATTGTCATGCGAAAGGAAACGGAATTCCCACTTTACAGTTACGATGCAAATGCACGAGACAACAGTTCAACATGCGAAGGTCAACAATAGCAATATGTCTATTAGGTTTTCCCTAACAAGGACTCTGTCTCGACTCCTCCGATGTTTATCTGCAAAATAAAAGTTTGCACGCGAGAAGAAAGCTATATGGTTAATTATATCGCAGGAATCGATTCAGATTCAATTGCGCTCAATGGAAAACTTTCATGCGAGAAAAGAGGTAAACAGCTGCTTTGGAAAATAACTCCTTTAAAAGTAAACTTAATCGATACTCCAAAACACTGCAAACAATACAGAAATGAGCTCGACGAATAAATTACCCTAAGAAAACAGAAATTCTGCGGAAAAATTCAGCGATCCATGCGATGCAGCGCTGCAGAGTAAATATGGAAATTTTCGTGTTGGAAGTTATTTGCTGAGTAGATTGAACGAATAGTAGCCGGTGAGTTAGTTTCAGTAAGATAATTCGAGAAACCTAGATTTCTCCTTTTATTTCTTGGAAAAGCACCTCTCAAATCTTTTATCAACAGGAGTTAAAAATTATATCTGCAGAGTACAGTTAGAGGTATAATTTTAAAGTTCCGCAAAGTTAATGTTTCTATAATTGAACCTACGAATTAAGATATTTGTACAGGCAAAAGTAATTCCAAATCAACCAAATCCTTATATTATATAAAATATAAACCTTCTTAATTTTCACTCCGCTAAAATTATTATTTTTTTTTCTCTAAACCTTGATATAAAACTGAATGCCCCATTTGGTTTTTCGAGTACTGAATGTTTTTATCTTGGATTACTTCAATTTTTAGTGCATGTGCTATAACAGTATACGATAGACCAACATCAGAAATAATTACACATACCGTGAACACTTTTACGTAAATGGATTGGCTATTCTAGTTGATATTTCATACACTCGAAAATGGAATATTTTCCTTAGGTAAAATGGAACATATTTTTTGTAGGATCATCGAAAGATATTCAAATTTTTCAATACAGATATTAAATGAAAGAATTTGGCCAATTTTGTCGATACTAAGTTAATCTCAACCAAAGAGAAATTCGCCATAATCTTGGGTATATCGACATTTAAACAAACTTACATTCATTAATGAAGATGTAACAGAAGATTCAGATAAATGCCTGAAGATATTTAAATACTGTATATTTTTCTCATCCGTAAGGCGTCGACGATTCAAAATAATCTTCGGCTAAAATTAAAATATTGTATTATTACATTTTCCTAAGTTGCAAATTTGAGTTTTAGCTGCGAAACCTTTGACAAGATGGGACTAAATTTACTATCTGAAAATAAAGATGGTGCATAAGCCTCGAAACGTTGGCCGATTCAAATTGAGGCGAAAGGGCAGCCCCACCCCTTCTTGATGACATTGTAGTAATAGATAATTGCTAAGGAACTAACGAGGGGCTTGAATTAGAAGCAGGTCGTGAAGTCTTACCTCATTTCTCACGAATAAATGGATTTTTAAAAGTTAATTGAAAATGAGTTCATAAAAATTATTTTAAATCGCCCCCTTTTCTTCGCAAGTTCCTAGATCCACCCCTGGTTCGAAAGCAGGACAATCCCGGAAAAAACGGAACCTATGGCCAACCTGACTAAGATTAAATTATACCTTCGAAATGGTAAATATGCAATAGATAGGGACTATCGTTCCTCCTCCTAATGAATAAACCATCAATAGATTTTAATTATTGGGAAAGGTTCGCAATTGATTAATAAACACAGGCCTCTCATCTGATGCTTCCGAATCTTTTACTCCGCTAAGCGATTTTCTAAAAAAAACAACCTCTACTTATGCAAATGAGGAAGTCCTCAAACGGCGTGTCCGATCGGAGAATATGAGAGAAATCCCGCGCTTAAAATAGGCCGCTTGCAGTGTTTCATCCGGGGCGATCCATTAGCATTTCCCGAGTCCATCCGGCGTAGAATTTCGTGGTCGGGCGGCATTCTTCCTCCCGAAAACGCACCCACGCACGCTTGATATTCCCTGGGCACGGCGATAATTCCCAGGGCGAGTCACGCATTCCGTACGCAATGGAAAAGAGTAAGGAAGGAGAACGGAAAAATACTTTCGACATCCAGGAAGCGCTTCCAGCTTTTCAAAGTCGTGACGGAGTCGGAAAAAAGTTGATGGACTTCCATCATCGCGTGGACGTAAAAAAAGCCTGCCATGTCTTCCCTGGCCTTCCAACGAAAGAAATGTAGCCAATGAAAGGTGAACTTCCGAGGCGAGGGTCGAAGCACTGTTCTCCATTGAGAGAAGTGAGCGAGGTTCAATAAAACTGCTAAGAGAATCCCAAAAGAAGTAGACTTACGTACGAGCATTCAAAGAGATAAAAATTATAGCATTACAAATCATATTCTTGTTGTAATTTCACGCGGTCGAAAAATCATAGGAAATTATATTTTTCTCTTAAAAATCCTCCGGTTGGTTAACTCATTCAAAAATAATTTTCTGATTTTTAGCAAAATTATTTTTATTATCTTTTTATTCCATAAATAAAACTACTACTACTCCGCTATTACGCTGCGTGAAATAAATTTGACTGATTCACATCATCCAACAATGTGATTTGCACGTAATTCTTGAAACAAGCGTGAAGGAGATTCTGAATGAATATCCTTGCATTCTTTTGGCTAAAAAAGTCACATGAAGCGGCATAGCTTTCAGCTTCTCTAATAAAATATCTAGAAAGAATTCAAGATGGAGAGTTTACGCTGAGAAAGTTGCTTCAGAGAGGCAGCTTTAAAATTGTACGTAAAAAAGCCATTTTGTGTTGCCTATCTCAGTTGAGGGATAGGAATTCGTTGACGATTAAAGAGATAATTTTCAAAATGATTCGTTTGTCACTACCTACAACGTATGTAAAACTCTATTTAATAATATATTCATTATTAACCTATCCCTCCAGTTATCTAGACTTTCTCTTATAGGTTACGTTGAGAAAAATAAACTATGGTCGGAAGTTTCTTTATTTTCTTTACATACGCTGATTTTTTCAATTCCAGTTCACTGAATGGGCTTTCCTTTACGTTATTTTCCTCAAATTAAGTTTCTTTTAGCCAAAAGTATACTTCATAAGTCTTCGATCCCTTTCTGGAATTTTGTCACTATTCTACATGCATTTCACTATATATTTTGCTAACATAAAGATTTTGGTCGATATTACAGATTTAGGCATCCTAACTTTACGGTTTTGCTCCACTTGTGATTTTTGTTAATTTATCAACAGCTTCCATCCCTTTTCTGGAAGTGTGCTTCATTCCAAACCCTGATTAGAAGATTTACTTCTCATTGCTAAAGATTCTTTGCTGTACATCTGTATGTCATTGTTCGGTTACATGGTAACCAGCGTCTCAGAGAAATGCGAAATTTGGTACTGCAAGTATTGAATTAACCAAAAACTTTTACTATTTCTTCATTAGATGTACCAGAATTAAAATTATCCATCCTGTTCATTTTCAATTACAACCACGAATTTCCAGAATGTTGAAATTGAAACTATTCTACAAATAGCGCCGATGAATAGTCAAATTTATTTGCGTAAAATTTCTATTTAATTTTTCTATTATCTCTCTTCTAGTAAATGCAAATCAACTTTCCAGACATAAAAGTATTGTAATAGAAAAATTTCAACACCGGCTCTTAGGAAATAGAATATCAACTCAGCGGTAAATTTGGCTAATTAAAATTACGGATGCCGAGACACATCTCACACTTTTAAGATGGCCCACTTAACCCAGCGATTTTACTCAAATTTATGCAGGTCGACAGTTAATGCAACGAGATGTTGCACAAAAAAGAAGCTCCCTCGAAGTGTGTATTTATCCTCGATGTTCAGAAAACCTGGTTTGAACAAATCAGCCAGAGATGCGTTGTGAATTTAGCAGGTGTATTACGAATGTTTGATCACGGATTTTCTAAAGGAGTTTACATTACCGGGTGACTGGACAGGTAAACATTAAGAAATCGCTCCTAAGCGCCAAGGAGTAGAGGCGACAAACAGAACGATGAAAAGCGGTTCATAAGCATCTATGTGCCGCTACGCTATTTAAAACCTCTACGTCTACAGGAATGCATGCGGAAAATAATGATTCTTCCCGTTTTAAGAGGATACTTATGTGATGACTTTTAGAGAAAGTTAAAGCAATTGGGTTTCTTTATAAGCACAGTAGGTACTTCAGTTTCTATTACACCGTAATTATGGAAGAAGAAATTAGGTCTCTGTAATTCCCTGTTTCGAGATTAAGTGATGCAAAAGAGATTAAACTTGTGTTTTTGTATAATGGAGTTCCACTAATTAGAGTACAAATCAGTGTAAGGAATGATGACCCAAAAATAGGACCTTTTTCACTTAGTTTCTCTTTAGTTAGTCATTACTGAGTTTTGTTGTTCTCAATTATTGTTATTCAGTTCTCGCCAACGCTAGGTCCACTGTACTACAAGTACGATTAATGATAAGAGGGTCGTTAAAACTTGCGGAGATAAATAAATCGTCATATCATGCCATTGCACAATATTATGCGTATTGGTGAAAAAAGGTGGCTAAATATAACATTTTCCTGAGCATCGCCTACTTAACCCTCTTTCCCCTATTTGATGTGTGGTCGATATTCTGTTATAAGGATAAAACGTAATATCCACTATCTTCGATACATGTTACGATTCTTACAATTACGATTTGTTGTATTCGCGAATTATAGAAGATACAACGAAAGGCTATACGTTTCGTAAAGAATTGTTTTGACATCGGTGCTTCAGGAGGCAAGATTTAGACTTTCAGAAGAAAGAAAGCACAATCAAAGCCTTAATATATTTAATAAATTCAGAGAGGTATTTCATAGTAGAGAAGCAGTATTACTAAAAGTTCTTCGACAGCTGAGGTCATTTCGCGTGTATGAGTCCCTACCGGGAATCGAATCCGGAGCCGCTTTCGCCGAATTCGAACGCACTGCCTCCTTGGCTATCCGGGAGCCCCCCTTACTAGAAGATGTAGCCGATTTTATGCGCCTTCCTTTTAACGTAGACCGTTCTCATACTGTGACGAAAATAGCAGAAACAGCCGATTAGAGAATGCATTTTTTCCGAGAGCGATACACGAACGTAATTGATTATGCGAGTAGAATCATGATGCATGCACCCCCTGTCACACGGCTAAAGACGGCTTGCAGGATAAACATGTAGATGCATGTGTTTGCAAACCGAATTTTTCTTCAACAGAGGCGTTGCTACGAAGGGATAGAACATTCGAGCGTTATCTCCATCCCCAGTTGCGATGATGGCAATTGTTTCTCCCAATCGAATGTAAGCGATCGACTCCCCCACAAGCACGGGTGGTCGGGTCGGGGCTCTTCCATCCCATGACATCATCCGAAGAGACATCGGCCGAGATAAGGAAGACGCTAAGTGTTTCGGATCTCATCGGCGACAGCGGCTGAAAAGCGTCTCAGAGCGCAAAGAACGGTCCAACAAAATGCCAACCGATTTCGCCTCTTCCACGCTTTGAGTGTAAGCTGGTTTGATTTATAGCCCTCCCTCCTTAGAGAACGTTTTGAAATGGGGGAAACGGTTTATTAAAAGAACGGGACTTAGAGATGGAATCGAAAGTTAACGGAACGCTATTATTAGATATTGATACAGCTCTTTAGCTCATGACGTTGTTGAAAGCAAAAGTATGATTCGGTAACCCGTTGACTGACAATGACGAGTTATACACTGTTGATATTACCATTTTATGTCTATTGTATTACAAGCACATGAAATTTTATATTAATTTGTAATTATGCTACTAAAATTTTGAATTTATTTCATGATTTGAAATTTTGAATGCCCTCAGATCTAATTTTAAAATATTCTTTTATGATATTACCATTGCGAATGCTATAATGGGATTTTAATATTTAGCTAATGGAAATAATACATTTTCAATCCATATCATTTCTCAGCAATTATGGCTTAATTCAGTTTAGCAATCTAGCTATTTTTTCCTATCCGAATATGAAATATCTTAAAGAGATATCTATACGCAGTACGCACATTTATCGCTTGGTGTAAATTAAATAGAAACAATTTCGAAAAGATCATTATAAAGCTCACAGGACATCAATTGAATTGATTTTTTAATTTCTAAGTAAAACTCAGAAATGCCAAAAGAATGGTCAACCATCCAGCTTTACAGAGAATCTAAGGGCATTTTCGTAAATTTTATTATCCCAAATAGGAAAATACTTCAAAATATTTGTCAATTTTCAAGCACAGTATACATATATCTATGTGTTTCTCGTTTTCTAATAACTCCTTGTAACTCGAAAATTCTCGGTCGAAAAATTCACCTGAATAGCACAATATACAGTGAATAACGGGAGATTTATACTTATTTATATTTTGTGGTAATCATAAACCAGCTCATAAAATGTACCGAAACGGGCTGTCAGCATGTCTACATGCCCATTCCTAATTTGAAACGTCCGTGCTACGTTTCATGTGAACACGTCGGCTATCAGAGAAAATTTGGGTCGAAATTCTTCTCCGACGGAAAAAGCGTCGTAAAAATCCCGAAAGTTATCAAAATCGCTTCTCTGATTGCTGAATTCTTACGAATAAACGAGCAGATCGGAAAAAAAGTGGAAATTTCCTCCCCTTTCAGCGGCCATTTAGTCAATTCACCGTTCCCGAAATTCATTACCATCTATCAACTGCCACCACTTATGCCCCCGATACAAACTGTCTCACAAAAACGAGACAGAACACCGAAATAAACGGGGTGACGTCACTCGGGATGGGTGCCCGTGGAAGGCGTATGTCGGACCTTGAATAGCACCGACAACCGGGTCCGTCACACAAAAGCAATTACACGGATTTTAAGGGGAAAAGAGGTAGACAAGGACCGTGAACAAGAAGAAGAGGAAAGTCTGTCCGTCCCACGACGACCCTTGTCCGCAAACAGATGGACAGCGGATCCACGCGTCCCAATCTCCAGCGACCACGCGCAGGATGACGAGGGACATGAATGCGGAGATCGATAACCAATACATATGGAGAGACCCGAAATATCCCCCTTTTACCACCGGACGTTCACTTCGGAGCCACCCTTTCGGAGGAAATTTCCCAAATCCGGGAAAATTGGAGACCCTTGTCGTTCATCGGACAGGGGGCTGCCGACCGAAAGGGGAAAGGGGGAGGGACCTTCGTCAATGACCCTTGTAGAGAAACACCGATGAGGGGGGAGGGGCAGATATTCGATGTTTTCCGAGTTTCATGGGATTTTGGAGGCTAAATACGAGCGGAATCCAATTGGGAATGCAGCGGCGACGCCCAAGTCTGCACCCGCAAACGTCCCTCGACCGATGGTCAAGAGGCGAGGATACGCAGATGTACGCACAGAGGGTTAGGTGGGGTAACAATGCAAGGAGGTGGAAATAACAATGGGGGTGTGGTGTGGCGACAACGGAGAGAAGGGAATTCAACAATGGGAAAAGAACAATGTCCCAGATGGGTAGTAACAGCGCTATTCTCCGATTCCAGGAAAATTTGCAGTTTCTAAGAGAGGAAAAATTATGAAAGGATTGTTAGGATTAGGAGGCAAAATGGCGAAGGAGATGGGAAGTGTCAACGGAAAGTGGGATGGGGAATCCTATCAGCACAATCGCATTTGGATTGGTAATGAAAAGGATGTAATCTGAGCTCTATAGGCTTACAGGAGACGAGATGTGATTTGATTATTCTAAGAGGATGAAAGTAGAAATCAATGGCCAGAAAGAATAATGAGTTATCTTGCTTGAGAGAAAGCAGAACAGATCCTCTAAGACAAAAAGAAGAGTAAATTTGACTTCTAAAAGCACTCTCTATCACATAAACTGCTGATTTTATGCCTAAATTGAATTTGCTGGAACATAATGTAAATATCACCATTTCTTTAATGGTGATATTAATTTATGAAATAGAAAGTGCGTTCATTTATCTAAAAAATATCGAGAACGCGGGCAGTGAATTCGTCAGCGTGGTGAAATATTATTGATTCAGTATTTACTCCTGCAAATACAACAACAATATTATTTTCCTGGTCATTTTTCAGTAGTAAAAGACAAAAACCTAATGCTTAAGAGAGCTACAATTATATCAGAGAAAATCAGATAAACTTTGAGCGAGAATGAATAATTAATTCAATATAAAGTTCACTATGTGCAATTTAGATCTAATTCTTTGTAATCCTCAAGCTGGGAGCATCTTGCTCATGATTTATATTGATTCCAAAGTCTTTGAATGGTTTACATTTATCGAAGTGAATTTTCCCTCTAAAATTGTCCACTCTCTATTACTCCAATCATTTATAATTGTATTTTAGCTTTCCTCTTGAGTTTATAGAAATATTTTTATGTATTTATATAGAAAATGCAACAATTTACGATAACATCATCGAATTATTTAAAACATACTATTTCTGATATGTTTCATTGCTTAACTTGAAGAACCCATTGTCTAGAAGAGCGGCCCAACACCAAGATTAGCGAAGCCTTTTCAAGAACTATCCTCATTTCCTATGCGGGTTAGATACATTTGAATCGCCGGAAGTTGAACCTAGTTCTTGAAAAGGAGCGCCTAAAATATGCATGGTCAGTCTAGGGAAGAGAAAAGACAATTTTCACGACAATTCGGACGAATGGAAACTTTACAGACATCTCTCGAGAAAACATATGCGCTCTTCGATTATAATTTAGGACCATGAATCAAGTCCAAGAGAATCAAGAGAGATTTTTCTTAAGCGGGGGAAATATCCCAAGGGTCATCGTTAGATTTTACGCTGCTTCTCTTTGTTTATATAAGCTGAACACTAGTGAACTTTACCTTGCGGGTACGTCAAACCAGATGGAAGATGAAATATGGAAGAAAAGATTGACCAAGATCGTAAAGCTCGAAGGCTCGAAAAAGATAAATATCATAGAGAAGTTGAGCCCGATTCGAGAGAAAGTGATAGAGACTAGGCAAATATGAAATAACTTAGAAAATATAATTTGGCAATGAAAAGTTAATAGGATGATGAACTAGGTTAGAGAAACGGAAATTTCAGGGAAAATGGGAGTGAAATATTAACGATCGAATATCTTACTAATAGCAAGAGAGAAACCAAACATAAAAGTTACATTGGTCCTCAGAAAAGCACAGAAATTTAAGCCTAATAATCGTGCATTACGAGGAAAATTACAACCTCCAAATTATTATTGAAGCTGTTTTCATGTTGAACTGCAGTGATTCGAAATTGAAAGGATACATGAAATATACTCGTATATTAAAACTACCATACGTCACGCCTATTATTTCTACATACAATCATTTTGAAATAGTTGATGATTTCACGTAACAGAAAATAAAGGACGAGTGATATTGTGTGTGTTATTTCTTGACTTTCTTCCTTTTGTTTAACTTGTAACTAATTTTGATATTTTCTTGATTCTGACATTCTGTAATCCCAATGTAGTCTTATCTGTATTCGAGCATGTAATTGTGACGAAAACATTCTTAGATATTACTATTACACATCAATCGGATTGCACCTTCATGTACTTGCTTGTATCCGTATTTGCTGAAAACAAGTCAAATGTATTCGACAACCGATATCTGATATATAAAAATCATGAAATACACATTCAATACTATCAAAAAACAAGCAAAATACTATCAATCATCAGATAACGGAAGATATATCGACGTAGATTATATGACGAACATTTTTCTTACAGTTAATGTTAAGGCAAGCATCTTAGTCTGAATTACCATTAAACGTCCTTCAAGGCAACCGTGTTCATTATCACCGCACGAGTTTTACGAGAAATAAAACGGAATCCGCCGATTTAGAAGCCTAAACTCGAAATTACTTTCAGCAAATCGAATTTACTTTATTGCCCGAGCCAGACCTGGAAATCGGGAATTATTGCCGCCATAAAATTTCCCGTATTCCAAGCCGAAGTAAAAGCTTAAAACCATTCAATCTGCATAAGATTCCCATTTTCAATAAAGCTAAAGGTAAGAAATTCCTGGCGAAACTAGCAGACGTATACCTGTCGTAAAACATATGTTATGACGTTCACCGTTTCATCAATTGGGTTCTAAACCAAACACCTATTGGAATGGCTTTTCCGATATGGTTTTTCCTCTCTGTCGAAAAGCCTTTCATCTGCGAGCGCTCCGATATGACGATAGCGCTAATAAATTTTCCATCTGTGGCGAGTGGGTAGATGGGCCAACGTAGAAGCGGAAGGCCTTTCGGAGAGTGGAAATCGGTCAGGAAATTAAGACACGTGAATGGAGAAATTGAGGGATTTTGCCAAAGGGCAGAGAGGAGGAATTACATAGAAGAGGAGGAGAATGAGAGATTGTGAAGCAAACAGTTCAACCTCTCTGTCTATAATGAAAGGACATATTTCTTTCTCTCCTATAAATCATCAAGGATTCGAAAAACAGACGTCAAAGGTAAGGCTAATATGATTTTACTTCCTTCTTAAGCAATATCTTTCTCAAGATCTTTCTTAACGTTCAATCCAGTTTACCATTCCGAGCCCGCTCAGCGAAAAATTAAATATTTTATTTCCTATAAATATTATTAGTGACAGCAATAAAATCGCCCATAAAAAGGTTTCTACTGCGATTCAGCTACGTAAAGGTTACCTAACGGTGTGATTAACATTTGTTTAACTGCACAAAAAGTGGATTCTACAAAGATAACATAAATGATATATGCAAGAATGCATTGAAAGTGTCCGCATAGCCAACTATGTTAGCAATATTTTATGAAATACGGTTAAAAATGGATGGAGAAGATCAGTAGTAGTGCAAGAGTAGTGCAACTACTTATTAAATTTTGATAAAATTACAGAATATGGTGAAATATATTACAGATTTATCTATTTGAAAGATCTGAGGTAAAATACGTGACCTCCTCAATGCCCCAACTAGCACTTAAATATACCGGTTATTTATTTACTAGGTGCTTCTTTAGTGTATTTTATGACCGAAGGACTATATTTTGTAAATATAGAGCCGTAAATATTACTAGGATTTATAACTTTTCTTTGTGAAGGAGTATGAAATGAGAAATGAATTTTAGAATCGAGATGAAAAAGTCACTTTCGTTGGGATTGAGTGAAATAAAATTGGCTAGCTAAAAGCCTATGTCCATTGCGAAAATTATAAAAATTCATTCGAATACAATGATGGGAATAGAACCCTTTGTACTCGTCCACGGTATATTTAATACTGCAACATGTTTCGCTATCAAGGTAGCACCATCAAGAAAACACATAATATTAGTACAAGTAAAAAATCGAAAAGAGCAAAATGAAACTATGCACCATGACTCTTGTACTAACCCTTCTTCTTCTCTTTACAAGTATATATGGAGGTACTGCAGTTATATCTTTTCTTGATGATACTATTTCGCTAGCAAAGCTAATCGCAGCATTAAATTTACTTCACAGTTAACTAGATTTTTACTCCAATTTTTACGTCCTTCCTGGAGGTATTGTAATGCTTTGTTCCTATCAAAATGATATCGTATATCTCTTATAATCTCAAGAGTATAAAGTTTTAAACAAGTTTGTTTGATTCTCCATAAACGGTGGATCCAGAGGAAGGCAATGAGGTCAAGACCGCTGGATCCAAATATATGCCAAGTTGAGACAAGCGAATGGTCTCAGTTATGAGGAAGGTTCCAATTTGAATCCTACTAGCAAAATAAATTTTAGTCTATATAATTGACCTTAGCTTTCATATTTACGTAGAGGTTATTCATTAGTGTATAGATATTATTGTGGTTTATCGTTCATTTATTGCACAAAGTAACACAGTATTTGTTGAATGAATATTCTCAATCAACAAGGATTTAAAGTTATCGGTACCACCTTTAGGATAGTCATTAAACTATGCAGTACATAGTCTTTGTCTTTTCTTTGATATGGTTCTTAACCAAACCTTTGGATATAGGTAAAGGAAAGCGGATTAAGTTGATTAATTGGTAAACAGAAAGAGGGAAGGTTTTCTGATAACTACAAACATGGAGAAGACTCAAAAAGGAGGAAGAAGGTAGAAGAAAGGCTTAAATGGGAAGTGATTCGAATGAATAAACGATTTGTGTTGTGGGTTCCCCTTCCTTCCTATTCCCATTCCTAGCTTCGGAGAAGGAGCAAAAATGCAAAAGAAAAAAGGTTAATAGGAGAGGGAAACGTGAGAGAAAAGTAACTTAGTAGAAGTCAATGAAAATATATGAATGACAGCTAGTAATGTCGGCTGAATGACTGCTAGTTAGTCGGAAACAGCATATTCCACAAGAACTTCTCAGTAGCACTCTCTAGTGAGTAAATTGCTATTTCCTAAAGAGAGCAAAACACGTTTTCCAAAAGAAAAAACTCTCGAGAGGAAAATGTAGCTCTCGAGAGTTAGGTAGACATATCTGAATATCTAGAAATGACATCTCGGTATTCTGATTTTTATCACCCAACTAAAAAGTGCAAGTTAATAGAGAGAAAAACCATTCTCGACCATTCTCGAGAGAAAAAATTATCTCGAGATAGAAAAATGAATCCCGAGAGAAAGAAACAAACCAAGGGGGAGAAAAATAACTCTCAATAAGGAATAATTTCCCTCTAGAGGAAAATGAAGTCCGACGTCCGCTAGACTTCTTCATGACACACTGACCAGCGAAGAAAGGGAATCTTATTCCCCCCTCACTTCCACCCTTTTCCGACCCTTAACTACCTCAATCTTTTTGCTGCATTCCAATCCCCGCGCACCGTCCACCCTCCGCGTTTCCGGTCGCAAGGAAAAACGCATTTGCAACCCGCCATTGAGAGAGAGTGGAGGGAACATCCAGCTAGTTATGCTAATACGAAAGGAGTGATGCGTCCTTAATGCCACGGTACATAAAAGTCTTTAAGACGCACGATAAAGCTTGCACGGAAGGATTAATTGAATTCCGCGAGGGCTTGCAGGAGACTTGGAGATTATTTTGCTCTCGTTTCGAGAAAAGCCGTGTCTCTCGATATTTTTTTCGTCCCTTACGTGGGCAAACAAGAAGGTTTCCGGATGCGAGGTACTTTATTTTAATCTTAAGATGAGATCCGGTTTCGCGGATGGGACTTTAGAGAGGTTCACGCGGTTGCTGTAGCATCGCGGGAGAAATGGTAAGATTTTATCGCTCATGGGGCAGGTGCTGGTCCAGCGCAGCTTGTCGCGGAGGCTGTGAAGTCGCGAGGAAAAAAGTGAATGCCGATCACTTGAGGAAAGGTATAGCCAAGGCATTCCTAAATGTTTATCAAGCTTAAGTTCTAAAACCATCGCATCAAAGTCGGGTGTCATTAGAATTTTCCAACGGTTCATAAATCAAAGGCTCGTAACCATTGATAATAAAGATCTGATTACCACGTGAATGCCTTTCAACAAGCTAGTTGCTGTAAATGAGCTGTGACATGTTGCAATGAATAATGCTCGTTAGTATTACAATTATGCTAGCATGAAAGTCGCTTCCATTCAAGTTCAACTGAATTGACGAAGGTGATGAAATGAGAAAGCAAAGAATTCAACGCTAATTTTCATAAGTTAATTAACTGCCTGTCCTCAGGTGCTTTTTCCATCAAGTGAAGAAAAAATTAATAAAATAAGAATGAAGATTTCAATGAAAATTATATTAACAACGTTCTAGGAAGTAAAAATATCAAGAATATATTTTTATACCTGGTAACTCGTCATCACTGATCAGTCATTGATGAATAATGCAAATAGTCTACAATCTGCTATGCATGAATGTGCAACTTGCGCATGACTGGCTCAAGAAAATCCAAGAAATTTAAAGAAGAAAGCAAATTTGAATATCTCATTCAATACTATTCACTATGTAATACAAGATTCACACATGTTACTATGTAGTACTAAGTGCACGAGCAAATAAAATAAGTTCCAATGAAGTGGTTCTTTACGTTATAACCTGAATCTTCTAAATAACAGGTAATCTCTAAGCATACTAATGATAGATTTTTCAAGAGATATTACTTTATTAGGGGATTGAGATATTTCATTAAGTATAAAATTTGTAGCAGACAAAGGTGATAAAAATAACTTATCCTTAATAAACGAAAATTTACATAATGAGAGCAGAATAGAATAACTTAGAAACTCGTTAATATTACTAAAAAGAGATCAGTTCTATTCTAATCGAAACATTACAAGGTATTTAATAACCCAAGGCCTTTAAATAAACAAAATATATACTCACTGAAGTCAATGAAACAAATAGAGAGCGAAAACACTTGGCAGGAGACTGAGAACGCTCAGAAGGTAAAGAACGGTCGATGTTCATTAGCCATCAAAGAAAAACTACCAGTTGACAAGAGAAAGGGCGGCGACTGATGAAAAAACTAATACATCCCTCAAGGCCCGAGTCTCAAACGCTGTGTACTTGGGATATGATGCATTGCGAGCCGTGAACCTTGGCTTGTGAGACAGATGTATGAATGCCTACTTTCCCTCTCCGGAAAGAGGCGAAATCCTGCGCCGGCATTTATCTCCCCTTTGGAACACAAGGTGTGTATTCCGTGGGGTGGATATCGAGGGGTCCTGGGAGGTAATTAACCGCTATGGAACCACATCTTTCTCTCAGCCATGAATGCGTTCCACCCCGAACCAAGTCTCTCTGGAGATCATTGACGCAGCGCCTACGCAGGGTTGTGTGGGTGCTCATTAAGTAGGGAAGGAAGGATTAAGGGAACGATACTAAGCCGAAGTCGGTGTGACATTCTTCAGCGGTGAGGGCCGAGGCAGATGCCTTGTGGTACGTCGCTGCGTGGAAGTGATGTGGAATGGTTGTGGGGCCAACGCCCAGCTCACCACTCTTCCTTATCTTTCTAAACTGTTAAGACCCCCTCTTCTTTCTTTCGCTTTCCATTTCAAGGTTCGCGAATAAAAGGTTAGAGGCATAAGGAAAATTACGTGAAACGGAACAAATTTTTGGAAAAAGTTCTTCATACTTTTTGTTATTGGTAAATGTATTACGCTGTTCGCAGTATTTGGAAATTTTTGAGCTTCCATAACTCAAGCTCAATTTTAAATAGGATGATTTATTTATCTAACGATGCCTTTTATTTTTTCAAATCGGCAAATAACTCTGTAAATGAAAAAATAGCCACAACGGATGAATATAAATTACACCTGTTCAGCAATACCATTGCATCAACCACGTTTGAATAAATTTTAATTCTAGGCACACAAAAATTGAATTAAGAGGAAACTAATAACCATGAAATATTTTGATTAAATTACAGAGAATAACGAAAATAGAAGATGAAAATATCACGAAATCTTAGAAATTTAATAGACTCGATAAGAGAAACCTATTTTTAATATTTTTAAATCACTTGGCAAAGATGTGTATCAATAAATCAATTTTATCGCTGCAAGATTTTGAAAATTGTATTAATAAATTAAGGAAAACATCATCGATTAATAAAATGTTTATTAATACTCATTTTTTTTTATTTTGTCCCATCTACATTTGTATCCTCACCCTAGTGACTGAGTAACTGAATTATCGTAGAAATAGAAATAAGGTAATTCTTATTCTAAAAACGAGAAATTTCACAGCAATTTCCGCGCAAACATATTCATGGATTCAATGATTTCCGAAAGAAGAACCCAAATGCGAAATTTGTTTGATTTTAATGCGGCCGTAATATACCCTGTTGCGTATGTATATGTATTCACCTTCCTTTCTTCATTCGCTCTCCCTCATTTTCCTTCCCTCCTTCTCCTTGCATACATCTTACGGCCACTCTCCTTTTTTCTCTTGCATTCATCCCGTCGGGCGCGCCTCTTTACGAGATATGCGATCGCGAGTCCCTCTTTCTTGTGTCCGCAAGGATCATTACGCGTTATTCACAGGCACATGAAACCAACCGAGACGACCAGGGGAAAGAACCCCTCGCGCAGACGATCCGCGAGATTTGTTTTCCTCGGCGATAAAAACCACCCCGACAGAATAAACAGAGTAGAATTCGTTGCATTTTGTTAAAGCACGATGATTTCCTAAACATTCCAACGAAATAAAATACTTTTTCGTTTGAATATAATATTTCAGCAGCTTCCTAACCGGTTGCTATTACACTGGTCATGACTTCGGCCGGCAACGTTTTTCAATAGTTACGGTCTCTGTGTTTGGATTTTATCTGAAATAATATCGAGTTTCAGCTGCCTATTGAAGAAAAAATATCGGCGCTGAACTGAGGCCAACAATTACTTTATTGTGGATAGAGAGAGGTGAAAGATTTCTGGAATTCCCTGCCAACTATAATCCGTGATGCAATTACTATAAATAGATTAAATTATATAAATAACTATAAATAGATTTAAAATATTATTTGATTATTTGTTTAATCTAGACCGTTGAATATTGCATTACTTCATTGGTTTTCGACTGCTATGATTCTTGTACAGTTATTTACTATAGTCCTTAGGTGGCTTGCCACAGGACATAATAAAATTTATTTATTTCAAAGTATCCACGTGACATGGGACTCAAACCCAGGACTTCCATTCCTTGAACAGCCGCTTGGAAAGAGGAAGGCGTGGGTTCGAGTCCCGGTTACGTCGATATCATTCAATTTTGTTTATCCTCGAGTAAAGTGTGCCCGCTATTGGTGCAGTATTACCACCTCCACCTAACTTCATCAAGAGACAGAAGATAACCTTAAAAGGAAGAACAGAAAGATTCACGTTGAGTCATGATTTCTTTTCCTGTTATGTTGCACAAAGTAGCACAGTCATTCTCTACAAGAAACCGAAATAAATAGCATGTAAATCATTAGCATTTGACGGGAATAATGAACGGCTGATAGAAACTGCGAAACGTATTCCCTTAATTCTGTCTGATCCCTATCTGACTTAATCTGACTGATCCGAAGCTTCAAATTCATACGATTTCATCCTTCCTTTCTGACTAACTAACTAATCTAGAACCATTCTCAGCGATAACATATCTTTAATTGAATGATACATTAAACCCTTTCAGTGGTCATGAACAAAAAATTCTGTTTGATTTGATCACCTTTAGACTTATAGAGTGGGAGATAATTAATCTTAAAAATACCCTTCGGTCCGAAGGATACAAATTACGGACTGTGCGTCTGAATTAGCAGATTCATATCATGCCTAACATCAACAGCCTATCCTGGAGAAATGTGAGATTTGAAGTTGTCGTTTTGAATCAGTAATAGATTATCTCAAAATGACAATTCAGCAAAAGTGCTTGATGTATTTTACAAATTTTTACCTCTGACGCCTGACATTATGTAAACTTGCTCGGATACCTATATTAAAGCACCATGCCAACTTTCCATGATGAATGAACCGCACACAGTATTTTGTGCAGCCTTGTAAAACAAGAACAAACACAATTTCCATTTTATGTATGCTTGAAGTAACAGCCGCAATAAAAATTTTATTGACATTTCTTGACGTCGATCGGAAATGATTCCGTTATTTCCTTTTGGTGCGGAAAATATTCTGTGACAAAAAAAACCTTCATACATCGCTGTAAAAAATTCACGGGATGTAACTCGATTCCAAATAAAGAACTTTGGCGTTTAATTATTCCTTGCTCACTCCAAAGCCGGTCTGAGGCGAAAATGAGTAAAAAATCCGTCCAACGAATGGCTCTTGGAAATGTTCCAAACAGTCTGTCTGGTGGTGCTGGGATCGTTTGTTGGGCTGAGGTGCGACAGGTCATGCGGGAAGGAGGTCATGCAAGGACTTGCTTCGGAGACAGAATCGCAGTTTTGAAGCCATTCATTACAATTAAAGTCCAGTCATAAGAAAGACTTGCATGCAGCAGGTATAACCACCAGAGTAAAGTGCATATTACGATGACGGTTCACCGTGCACGTGTTTTAATGATCATTTCCTACGAAATTTACACGGCAAAAGTTACAAATAAATAAAATAATTAAGAGGAATTTACAATGCAATAATTTAATTACTGTGCTCACGATGGCAGCCAGTATATTTTGAGTTAATTTGAAGCATTCCCCGCAAGCTATTAATATTAAAAATATAGCATAATTCCGTGTATAATGTCGACTATATAAATTTATGATGACGATATATCAGATAAATATACACCCCCAAATTTTCAATAAGCAATTATCAATGAACGATTTCCCAAAATAACCATATCAAACAAATGTCCATTTGAACATAAAATTCACAACATAAGATATGAGCTCTATTCAAAAAGATCAACCCACGGAATAAAACTACGTAGATTAATAATGTGTTGCATACCTACTTATAGAGACCGATAAACGTTAAATTTATGAAAACAGGAAAGCGAGACAAAAAAATTTGTAGGCTCAAAAACCGTACTCATAAGTTACAATAAAAATTACATACCTTAAAAAAAGCTATTGCAGACTGTAATAATGTATCTGAGAAAATCGAGATATTAAGACCGGGCCTTCTAGATTTTGCATAGAGATTTTCATGACACGTGAAGACAAGCCAAATGTTCTAGTTATCTACTCTTCGTAGACTCTTCTCTTAACTCTTAAGTAAACTCCTCGTCTAGTCAAACTTTTCTCAATAGAGGACGCATTTTCTTCGACTTATATAGAGGTTTTCTAGATTAGACATTACATAAACTACAAAAAAAGCAATTATGTATGGGATCATATGATCAAGATAAGGGAGAGAAACATACCGAACTCTAATACAGAGGATCGAGAAACATCGCATACTCATCACACGGCTAGGAATTTATCTTGTGAAATCAAGTTCATCGCAACACCTCTCTCCGTATCAGGACACGCTCAATCTATCTGACGGCATAATCGTTATATTGTAAGACGCGCTTACTGACATGAAGAAGGGCGATGGGGCATCAAGAAGATGACGAGTATACTCCCGAGTTGTCGAGGAACAGGAGAATGTTTACGAGGAAACAAAAGGAAATAATCGTAGCGCGATAAATTTTAATGTAGAGCGGTGGAAAATAAAAGAAGTCGAGGAAAAAAGTTTCTCGTTGATAACCGAAGAAATACTCGAGTTGATGAGCGCTCGAGTGAGAAATATAATGAAGGTAAAAGGATATAAAGAGAACGAGTTCTGCGAAAAGGGGCAGAAAAAATGAGGAAGGATCGAAGAGATGGCCAAAAGAGATCCCGAGAGATCCTCAAAGACATAAATCAACCAGAATCCGCGAAATACCTAAATTTGCTTCCTGGAAACCAAAAATATATCGGACCTATCCCGAAGACATATGTTTCAACTCGGTGAGCGTCGAAAAATTCATTTGAAAAAGACATCTTTTATTTTGCTAAAATCGAAGGAAAAGATGATTAATTACGAGGGCTGTTCAAAAAGTTCCCGAACTTTATTTATTACAGCACAAATATTTCACTTACAAATTATTGCTCCGGGTCACCTTCAAAATACTCCCCACCCCAACGTATACTCTTATCCAAATGGTATTTCCACTATTTAAAACAGTCTTAGGACGCTTCTTTCGGACTGTTCATAAGCTCCTCCGTCGAATTTTTCTTTATTTCTCGAATGGTGGCAAATCTTTTTCCTTTGAGCGGGGTTTTTAGCTTAGGAAATAGGAAAATGTCACATGGAGCCAGGCTTGGTGAATAGGGTGGTTGAAGAAGCACAGTGGTCTTGTTTTTGGCTAAAAAGTCACGAGTTGCTCGTGTTGCTCCTGGTCTGCTGTCATCAGGCGAGGCACGAATTTGTCCTCGACTCGATGCATCCTCAATTTTTTTAGTTAGGATTTCGTAGCAGAACCAATCGGGATGCCACGCTCTTCTGCAAGCTCCCTGACAGTCAAACGTCAATTTGCACGAACGAGATCGGTCACTTTTTCGATGTGGGGGTCATCTGTGGATGTTGATGGTCTTCCGGAACGCTCGTCGTCTTCCACTGATTGCCGCCAGTCTTTGAACCGTATAAACCACTCATAACACGCGGTACGTTTCATAGCATGCTCACCAATAGCATTGGTAATCAACTCAAAAGTTTCCGTGAAAGATTTGCCCAGTTTCACGCAGAATTTACAGAAGAACGCTGCTCCTTCAAAGAGCTCATTTCCGAGGACCCGATATTTCGCCGCACTCTACGATCATCTGTTCACATAAACATCCGTAACTAATGAACAAATCAAGATATCGACAAAGTGATTGAAGGTGGTTATTTGGGAAGCTTTCACGGATACAACGCCTACAGACAGATTAAAAAATAACCAACTGGAGGCACACTATAAAAAAAGTTCGGGAACTTTTTGAACAGACCTCGTACAATGAGGCTCAAAAATGAAAATGAAAATTCCGCACTTGAAATTCCCTAAATTCTTTCAAATAAGCGAAAGATCGGTGAAATTTCTATTTCATTAATAGCCTACCATTATCTTTAACCATTACATACTACTTCAGGATATGGAGCTTTTACGTAATAAAATATTAACTTCTTAAGTGAAAACTTTTACGTCTAAAATCACCTATGACCGTGTATGAAATCACCTGTTTGTTTGTTTTTGTTAGCTGTCTGTTAGCTTGTTATGTATTTCTTTACTTAACGTTATTGAGTGATGCAAGAAAACTGCATATATCCTTATTTACATCGTGATCACCTTATTCCATAAATTATCAAAGACACGACTAGCTATCAATCGGAAATTACGGTGAGGAATAGATCTTCAATTGTGGTTTTTCATAAACTTAATCCTATTTTTACGTGGATTCATCCAATAACATGAAACTTCACAAATGAAGAATGTATAATGAAGTTAAAAATCCGCCGATGAAATATGATCGTATCTGTGATCAGCAATTTAAAAGAAATGAAGACATGTAGTTTTAACTTACACGGATTGTAAAACTAAAATAGATTTCCTTGATGAGCGCGTTTTATTTTTCATTACGATCAAAATTTATTTCGTGATTGCTATAGATTATAGATGAATGAAATATAAGCTATTCAATGCGATTTCAAAACAGTGACATACTTATATAAGGAAAGAGATGGACGTACTACGGATAGTATGATAATAACAAACGCTCTTTGGGATAGCCTTCCACCGGCCAAGTTTCCGCAAGAGACACCTCATTTGTAAAGAGCGCTAATTGGTGTAAACAGTCCCTCTAGCTTAAAACCGAGGGAATAGAAATTACGTGAAGGAAAAGTATGCGAGAAAATAGAAAATTGATTGCGACAAAGAGAATAGCAGAGAGATGAAAATTAAATCCAAGGGTGTTAAATCACCTTCTCCTTTCCCGAAGATTGATCATTCCTTTAATTAGTTCCATATAAAGTGTAGCGCTGTCGCTCCGGAAATAAAGTGACACCGGGATTAATAAGGCTACCGTTTTAAGGGACTCGGGCGACAACTAATTATTTTCCCTCTCTTTTTTAATTCGACTCGACGGAATTTTATTTACATACTCGTTATCCCACGCGGAGACTATTCGACCCGAATAAGCTCTACTTCCGATGAAAAATTTTACATGGCCAAGTTTGGGAGAGAGGAGATTATTCATTCAGGTCTGGAACTATTGGCCTAGGAAATTTGGCCAAAATTTGAATACCTCGAGCGGGTATTATGATGCCTAAAAAATTACTAGGAGAGTAGAAAAGGATGCAGCAGTTCTTCTGTTAGTTTTATACTGAAAGTATCTTTACATCTCGAGGGAATAATAAATTGGAAGAAATTAAACATGAAATTTTTAGACTAGAAGTGGCTAAATTACAGCAATGTAAACTCTTTCAGAAAAAAATATTTAAAAAAAACAGATACTATTTTTATGCTGTACAAGATTGTGTGCGAGTTATATTAAGCTTCTAGAGTGGAATAGAGTTCAAGATTACCACAGATGATTCTTTTATAAATAAGTAAGAATATAAGAATACTGCCATAGAGAATTTGCTGTTATAGCATCGAAAAATTACCATGGTAATGTACTTCGTAAGTAAATAAATACAACTTTTCAAATAAGGACATTACTTCATCGTTAAGAATGATTTTAAATCCGTCTGTAACATGAACGATCTAAACAGACCACCAAACAAGAAATACCAACTTAAACAGTATCGAATTTCAGAGTGGGTGACAGTAAATACCGCGGAAAACCACAGTGGCTTTGATGTTCATGGTATAAAAACTTCCTGGCAGTTACTGTGCCGAGGAATTCTCCTTACACAAAGACCACACACATTCTGTGAGTACCTATCTTCTTACTGCGAAAATGTTTGCTTCTTGGCTTGCCTACCTTGTACTCTGTTTCTGTTTTAAACTCTTGAAATACTTACTCCTTATATTTACCTACAAAATTACTTCCTCATAAAGCCTACTCTCCCAATGATAAGAATTAGCAGAAAATACAATTTCATTGAAATGACAACGGTTGAGTAAACATTGTTACCGCTTCAATCCAATAAATATTACTTCGTAAGCGTTCAATTTCCCAACCAAAATTCTGATATAATCGATTGAGAGTGCTGGGATATTATGAAATGGTTGCTCTAGTCTAGTCTTCAATCTAGTGAGGAGCATATCAGCTAAATGAAGCAGTTTCTATTACAGCATTATAAATTTTCTATCTACAGTGAAACCTGGATTATTCGGGCTAACGATGTGGAGAGGATGCAAGAATTATTATAAAACACAGAAAAACCAAATTTTCATACTTCACGTAAATAAACAACTTATAATTATTTTTACGCACGTATCTCATTTTTTCGATTGTTTCAGGGACTCATTAATGTAGAGAGAAGCGATACGTTGTACTTTTCCACAGAAACTATTTTCTTTACTCTTGTTCAACAATAATCGTCATAATCAGAAGATGAGTAATCGTTATCGTGATGAGGATGATTGCTCGTCGAAACCTTGTCTTGATTCTTCATTAAAGAAAGTATGTTGTTGTTTGTTGAGAAGGTACAACCCTCTTCAACCTAAGTCTCTCTTCATTCTACATGATTTTTCCGCAACATCTCGCCTCTTACAGTGATTTTGACTAAATAATAGTTAACTTCCTACTACCATGGATCTTTTTAGCAGCGACAATGACTTGGGTGTGGTATACAGAAAAATTAAATTATGTAAGTGGAATGATAAGTTACTTTACATAAGTATCGTATATATTAGAACGCGAAAATGCATGCATAATTCTTTTTTAAATTATTTCAAAAAATCAACAAGGTTAATCCGATAACGGATAATCAGAACTTGAAAGTATATTTACAATACTTCTACTGAGCCAATAACGTATCCTTATAGTGTAATGAGCTTCAAGAGCTACAGGAGGAATGTATTTAGTCAAATTTATTTGTGCCTAACATTTGCGATACCCCTTCGGATGGTTAAAATCCTCGGATCGAGCAATGAATATCTAATTTCTGGTGGCGCCTTTGAAACAACGGTCACCTTGGGAAGAGTCTGATTACCTACGTGATTTCAATGCATACTGATGAAGATAAAATCTTGTTCTTCCGCGCAAATTAGCATGACAAACGATCGATAATCAAGGAGTACTAAAAACGCGCACCGAGCTAAATAATGAATTGCTCTATGGAAATTGCTTATGTAGAGTAGATGTTTAGCTGTGATGAATACTGGGAGCATTAGTACGCTTAGCGTCATACACGATTGTTCAAGTTTTTCATTGGTGTTTACTTCGGGAGAATAACGGTAAGTCGCTCAAATGTTAACGATTACAGGAGAAACAATTCGTCTTCACTCCAGCTTGCCAGCGTCTAAATGTCAAATGTGAATTAACGGGCCCTTACGGGTACGTTGAGTCTCACGAAGCAATGATATATATAATAGTCCATTGTTTCACCTTTCGCGGTAGATCGAGCGTTAATCCCGCTTAGAAGTACCGTAAATATGGCGTGGTAACATAAAAATCAGATGGAAAAAAATAAGGTGGCTATAGCGTACTTTCTCCGTCTGCGTTCCAAGATGACCTCACTCCTGAATGATCACGATTGACAAAGAAAATATTCTTAGGGATTAAGTACTTGGAATGAAGCCACTATATTAGCTTATTACGATTTTAGGTCTATGTGAGGATGTTATAAAAGACGGAAATTGCCAATGATATTCTACGCATGTACGATACATAGTGAGACGAAAATCTACAGGTTTAGGAAAATAAGATAAAAGAATTCTGCAATGATAGAGCTCAAACAAAGTTCTCCTCCGATGATAGATATAGGGAGCTATAACAGTTTTTCACCCAATTCTTCATGTATCAAGTCTATCAGGTATACCAAAAATATCTTCAGATGATCTGTGAAAATATCATATAGTAAATATGAAAAAATCAGCCATTGGACGAGTTAAATTTATTAAAGAAACTTCCCCATAGAAAAAGATTGACCTGAAATTTCAAACAAATGTAAGCGGGAGGAATTGATATGAAGCCAAAGAAATGAATAGTAAATAAAGGTCAGTCTTTCTAAAATCGAATTAATGAGAGCCTAATCCAATGAAACTGCTTAATGAATAGAACTCAATTAAAATTATGAAGAATAAAGACAAAAATCATTTAGCAGATGCAGTTTTTGTAGCATTGTATAAGAAGATTACATTTATCTCTCAATAATAAATTTTAATCAGCTTTTTTGTCAGCGAATCAAACCATAATATTTTCTGTCCCGGTTTTCGGTTCGGTTCAACGAAAAAACCTAATTTCGGATTCAGTCCCGGTTCGCTCCGGAACCGCTCCGAACCGGTTTTTCTCGGTTTAATTCCTATTTATCTCAGATTATTACTTGTACAACTATACTTGTTACTAAATATGTTATGTGGTTACTAAATATGTGTAACTACAAGTTGTAGTTACACATATTTAGTAACCTTCCTTCACTTACACTTAAGTAAAATGTTCACTATTGGGAACTGAAGGTCAGAAAGGAATAATTGACGGTTTCTGGTGTCGGTTCGAATTTTAATTATCTTCGGGTTCTTTTCACTCCGGTATAATAACGGTTTATTCGGTTTTTGGTTCGGTTCAGGTTCGATGCCCTGCCTCAAGTGTATCTCTTTCGATAGGATCTAAGGAATACCTTGATGTAGGCAATCTATTTTCTAAAATAGTCATTCAATTAGAGAAATTGCAAGCCATGCCATTATTCGCTCAATGATTCCTGATATAATCTTCAGAAAAAGTGTTAAGTACGCATTACGCTAACTACCTTCTCTATAAAGAAATAAGACTAAGAGGAAATTGTCATCGTGGATAGCATAGGAAAGAAGTCTCTCTCTCGGGCAATTCAGAAAAAGAAAAGAAATCCGGTAAGGCAAAGAAACGAAGGACATCTGAACATCGCGAGGCGCATTTCAATGAATCTTAAATGACCTTCCAGTATCCCTCTCCTTCAAGGCTCCCTTATCCTTAGACACCTTCGCGATAACGTGTATGCATCTAATTGATGGAGCATCTTGCAAATGTGAGTTTTATGAAAGATGAACGTGTTTTATCTCCGTTGCAACTCGGAAAAACACTACAGCTTCTTTGCCAGCCCATCCTTTGAATTGCTTGACAGCGGCACTTTGTACTGGACTCGAGGGAAAGGCATCGATTTATCATTTGCGATTTGAATCCTTATCTCAAAAAAGCATGCCATATTCTGTCACGAATCTGATATTTTTTACCCATGGATACAGGATATGATAATGACTCTTTTAAAAGATGCCTAACAGGGTATCTGGAGATCACGCTGCCGCTAGTCTCATACCTTCAACTCTTGAATGTGCTAAGAAATATCCTCCCAAAGTTTACATGTATTAAGAACCCTTCGGTGCCACTAATTTTAAGATAGCCAAGACTAAGATTTCATGGAATCTAAAATTATATTTGCTATAATAATAACATATTAATAGGTATAAATAATTGGAACTTTATTTAACCAATAATAAGTCCCATTCCTTTTATGTGCATCGTTTTTGAATGCTGTATATGATTTTTTTTATGTAACAGTATTGTTTGAACACTATGAATATGATTTAAAGCTAAAACAATTTGGCGTGACTTCAGAGATTCCTGGATGCTCTGCATACTGAAAAGCTAATTATTAATGAAATGAGTATGATATGAAATGAATTGGTGGAAAGCAACGGAATCAAAGAGGAAACTGTACTTTTCCATAGTTATTTTCCTTGATATTTAACGAATAGCTGAGACAAGAAAATTAGGTAGTACCATATACTACAAATTACAATGCGGAATCATGAAACACCCTTTCAGATAGTTAAATTTATTTCATAATGGAGAAGAGACTCCAGCTATGCTACGACGAATCATAAACTGCCAAAGTATTAGTTCACTGTTCAACATTTTGAAGCCAGCTGAAAATCGTTCAGCATTAACTTCTTCAATTTCCTTTTTGGATAATACGTGAAACCTTACACACGATCAATTGATGTTCCATCTTAATAAGCATTTAAGACTACACATTAAGATCACACTTTTTTCTATTTAGACCATGGAAATTTTAATCTAAATATTTGGCAATGTAGAAAATAACGGAGACGGTAAGAGACGTAGAACTAATAAGTAAGTGAAGGCAAATAATACCGCCAAAATTTCATATCAAACTGATTTTCTTCCTTAAATACTTTCTCAAGCCATTCATAAGCAAATCTCAAAGCAAAACGGTGTATTAGGCTACTGAAAGCGAGATTTCGCAAAGCACATGATGAATAGGACCTTTTCTTTGTCAGTGGGTTTCAATATCTTCGATTGATGTTTGAATCCCGTGAATCGCAGATGGATGACAAGCGATCTCTATGACTCCTGGTCCATATTTCAAAGTCGTATAATAGCACTCTGAAAAGTGAGTTTACGCTAAGTAGCTTTTAATAAGGGGCCCTTGTCATCACTTCCTCCTTTTCTACACATGTCCCTAATGCTATAGCTATCATTCCTCTATCACAATAATCGAACCGGCCATAAATCGCAACGCGCCATTCGATGACTGACATTCGCAAATGCTCGTCAAAGGGAAAAGAGCCTTAGATCTAACATCTGTTTGTGGTATGGGTGTGAGATAGAAAAGACATAAATCGCAGCTATGAGAGGACTGGTCGTATCTACTATAGACAGAACATCGCAGTTAACTTTGAGATTGTAACCCAAATACTTGAACCACCGCATTCGATAATAGAATACATAATAGAAATCTAGCATATTAAGAAAGCATACGAGCAAATAAATAAAATCGATAAATAAATAAATAAAGATTTGTAAATTAAAAAATAATTAGTATATAACTTGTAACAATTTGTAACTTTTATTACTCAAGACCTAGCTATCATACCTTGGGTGAGTGGAATATTTCATTTTTCTTTCGGTTACTAAGGTGTGAGGTATAAGCTACTGAGTGATGCTGAATACTGACATTGATTGATGGTTCTTAATGAAGTGCCTTATGGAAAGCTACGAAAGGTGTTACTCGTCACTGTCATTGTGCTTTACACAGAAATATTCAATTTATAGAATTCGGCGAGAAAAGTTCACCTCTCTTGTTATCTACTCTAATGAGTCTTATTTTCCTCTCTCTTATTCTCTTAGGTTAACCGAATACTAATCAAAGAGTGCCTCCTGAGAAGTTCTTTGTGAATCGCTCTTTTAACAAAAGTAGTAATTTTATGCGATTAGCATATCAAATTTTGAGAGAAGTTTTACTGGAAGAGATAGAGAGAGAGTTGCTTTACGATATAATACTTTTATAGATATTAACACGTTGCAAAACTTATTCATTTCAATTTTGTTATTTATTGCTTACTTACAATAATTTTTAGAGTTTGAATAAAATAAATTGAGTTGGCAATGTATTGAGAGTCAAGAGCCTGAAGGCTGGTTTGGACTTCCATCACTAAACCATTAGTAGCCAAAAGATTTGGAGAGGGAAAAGCAGGGAAATTATGATACGTAAGGCAGTTTACCATTGCTCTCTCACTGAATAAGGATACCATGAGTAAGCCTAAGCTTAGCACAATGATCCTATTAACAACAGTTTACTTCATCGTACAAAAAGGAAAGGCCAAAATGAACGTCATTTTTCGCCATCGCTCACGCTTTATATTTCAGATTATCAGTCCCAAGAACAAGAAATATTGTGTCGAACGTAAATGAAAAGTATATTATCCTCTATCCTTAAAAGAGTAAAAATTAAAACATCCATTACTCAAGATACAGTGGCAAGAACAAAGATAACGATACCTTACTAATAGTATGCTAATAAACATTAAGTGATTTTGTACCAGAAACATTTGCTGTTTTTTCGAACGCATGGCTACTTTGACTTTCAATTTAAATCAAAGAATTGAGAGTACATGTACACGTATTGGTACAAAAACACTTCCATTTCACATCCCTCTTTCTCCTCTTCTTCCTTTACGGGTACGACTTTGACTGCCAATCTTCCTAAGGGGAGATGCGCCGGCTGAATGAAAGTTGCGTACCTTTTATTGCCTTGTTTTACTGCGGGAAGTTGCGCGGTCGCGCTGTGAATACATACGGGCGGAAGGATTAAAAGAAGTACACTCCGCGATGCTCCTTACATTTCGATGGCCCAGTAGACAGGAGCGACGTGAACTCAAATAAGAGAGGAAGGGTTCAAAGCGGTAAAAATGTCAGACGTCATGGCAACGAACCAAATCTCTACATGTTTACGGCGACTCTAAGTTCTGGGAATGCCAAAACAATGGTTTAACCGGTCTAACAGTTTTTGTAGACAGTCGTAATTCAAGGTTTTAAGCACCGGTATTGAAAGAAAACTCTAAAAGCTGATTCTTTAGTGCATACATGAAGGGAGGATAAGAAAGGGTTTCCACAATGTAGGATGTCAACCAACAATTAGCTTCGTCGAGATGGAAACGAAAAAGACAAATTATGACGCAGCCGGGACTCGAACCCGCATCTCCCACTTGCTGAGAGGGCTGCATTCACAAGTTGATTTACCACGGCAAAACAAAGTCTCTAATTGCTTCTGATAGGATGTTGTGCGGTACGGTAAATAGTTAGAGCATCAGCCAGGAATATGGGAAGTCCGGGATCGAGTTCCAGCAACATCAGATTTTTCCTCTTTCAACTCGGACTCAAACATTAAGCAGGTGCATCTTGCATTACTCAACGCTTATTTAATCAGATTCGTCGATAGAACAACCTAATTAAAAAACCAAAATAAAATCCCAAGAAAATTCAAATCAACATGTAAAATTCAGGGCTCAAGTTTCACGAATCGTAGTCGCGAATAAACGAAAAGGCTTTGGGACTATCAAAGCTAGAGTACAATTTATTAATTATTATTAATTACGCACACGTCATGAACTAGAAAAAAACAATATCAGATATCAATTTCAACAATAAAACAGATGAACGAGGCAGTATTTTTCTGATTTATCAGTTAACTAAAGTCCTTTTAATACGGAAGAAATTTTTTATGGAAATGGAGAATTTTGCCATAGATCCATTAAAGTCAGGATTCATTTCTTATCAATGTTTAGTTTTAAATTCAGAAAGATTTTTTTGGACACTAACATTCAACAAAGTACGTACATTTATCATCGCCAACAACTCATATTATAACAACTCTTTATAATATTCACAAAATATTCACCACTTTAATGATGGAATAACTACTAGCATAAAAACTTTTTAATTTGAAATATCTGCATGATCGGGAAAGGTTATCAGTGAACGAACTAAAATAAATGCTTATAGGGTCAATGTTGCTCAAGGATCCTATGAATGGCGCGTTTTCTGAAGGACACATTCGAAAGTATAACCATCGGAGCAAATATGTGTACCGCTTCGATAGAACGATAACGATTCTTTAATGGACATCCGCACAACTACCGGATTGTGCGGCATTACATATACATAATATCTACAAAGATATTAGCGCCCGAGTTGAAAACACCGCTTTGACTAAACAATAAGGTATCCTTCATCGGCGGCCGCACAAATATTTTCCTTAGCGCTGAAGACGCGCGACCCAAAACCGTGGGCGACGTCCAGAGGCTGAGAGGGAGAAACACGTGCCCACTTGAAATGCCGCTTCCTCTACACCTGGAGGGCTATGGAAAGCAACCTCTTCCGCGAACGCCCTCTATTCTTATACGTCAATCTCTACTTTTTTCTCTTTCCTTCCTCTCGCTCCATTCTCTTATGAGTCTGCTTTTATTTTAATTCTAAGGCTCCTTTACTTCTGTGTTGCCAGTCCCTCCGTCTTTAGCTGATGGTTCCCTAGCTTAAGTACTCGAAAACTGATTTAGCATGGGTCTAAAACGATACCCTTTTTTCGGAACTTCTCGAGGGAAATTCGCTTCGAATAAAAGTCAATGAGTATAATAAAAAGAAAATAATTAGGAACTCAGATTTCACGCGTTTTGGATTAACCTTAAAACCTAGACCTAGGTGTCTAATGCTTCAATATGGGCTTGCCAATTTTGATCTACGAATGTAGCTTTCGTCATAGGATTGTGAGATTCCCAACAATATGTTGTGTTGAATTTAGGAAGATAGGACAAATAACTTCCAAATCTCGAGATGAATTCCGGAAAATTGACCCTCTTTCTGATTAAATAATTCCTCCATTTAAAGGTCTATATGTATTGATAATTTAATGCTAAGCTGGAACATTAGGAAGATCAGAAAGTCGCAATTTATATTAAGAAGGTTTAAAAGAAATTCTTTTGTAGGTGACTTCAATCACGAAGTTCATTTTTAAGCTAAAAATGATTAAATGAATAACACTGGTTCACTGATTTCCGTAAATATCTAAATTCGGCAATCCGGTCGAATCAAGAGATTTTGTCTTTTATTGTAAGGAAAACTTCTTTCTCCGAAAATTTGACTGAATAATATATTTATATGAATATTCGCATGAATTCATATTTGTACGGACAAAATATAATATAAGATTAATACATATACAATACTTTGTTGAAGACGAATTCTGCCAATAAATGAGCGTAAAAATGATAGATTATAACAGAAATCGAGACCATAAAAGAAAATGGGGATATTGGTGGAGAATTAGGGAAAACATGTATTCAAAGACATATGCAAAAACTGCATGAAGAATGATCATGGGACTAGTAAACGAGACTATTAAGCTCAATATAGTTTCATGTCAGTAAATTTTTGATGAAAAAGTAAGTCATAGACAGGTGTCGTTGTTCTGCAAGCAGGCTCGAGTTGATCAATATATATTACAGTTTTTTTATACTTCAGCATCCTCTTCCTTTTTCTGTGACTGCACCAGTATCCTATCCTCTTTTTATCTATTTTATTACTTCTTTTTTTCTCTGACTATCCCTCCACACATTCTACCACTCGAGCTCCCTATCTTTTCTACATTCCACACATTCTTTTGCTTACACTTTTCCACCATATTCCTCCTCTTTTAGTTCTTTCTTTCTGCCCTAATTCTTCCTTTCTTCGCCCTGAGCACCTTTTTACGCGTCATTTGGAAGCAACGCATGAACGACTATCTTTCTCTTCCATCTCACCCTCATTCTCCAGAGCGTCTTCATTCTCGAGTGACAAATCAGCCGCCGCATTCTAATCCCACGGCGAAGAAGAATCGAGGGTGATGCGGTGAGGATTAGATGAATAATGTTAAGGAGGAGGGGAGGTGGTGAAAGAGACCGGAGGAAGTCTAGTCCAGAATCACCGCTACCATCTCGTTTCACAGAAATTTTCAATGAAAACCTTCCAGAATGACCACAGTTTCTTTTAGTAGGAAAATGGACAGTTGCTTTTTAAGGATTCAAGAAATCCGTACTGCAGACAACTTAATTTGCGAGAATAGAATGGTCAAACGGATGTGTCAAAAAATGAACGCGGGATAGAGAACAAAAATTTGAAGGAAATCGAAATAAAATTAAAAATAAAAATTTGTATAATACCTATAAACTGATTGATAAAAATGAATGAATAATTTAATCCTTTACATTTCGCTATAATATCATTTAAATATGAGGTCGATATATTTGAATACCTTTCAAATCCAACGAAAAACAAAATAGAAAAATAGTGACATCACTTCAAATGAATTTTCCGGTACACCTTTCCCCTATTCTAGTCTACGAAACGATAATTATCTTGAACGATATTAATTATAATTATTTAAATTAATGTAGTATCTAAAAGCTATTGGGATGAACCTCTAAGTGGAAACTAATATTTTTATTGAAATTATATGGGCCTAGCCTGAAGAAATCTGGGAGATTTTGAACCGGTTCTGTTCTTACTCAAACTATCCATCAATATACTCCTCTACTTTTCAATCCAGCATCCAAATCCACAAGTTCTGATTTATCCAATTTTCTATTTTTACCTTCCGAATGCGTAAAGGACAACGAGAATAGCAGCTGTGCATTCAGAAGATAAATCTGAATCTGGCATAATCGGCATATTTCAGGCTCCTATATCCAAAAAGAAACCAACAAATGCGGCAGCATAGTTAGAAGCATTCAATGACTAAAATTCTTCAAGTAATATTAAACTATTCGTGAGACTGCTCTTTTTTCTAACTTGACTCATTCTGCTCATTCCAAGCCATTTTATTGCTTTTATTTACAGGAGAGGCAACGTTTTCTCTTGGAAATATTTCCAGTTTGAGATAAGGTGATGATGTCTTTCTTTATCTAAAAATATCTGAGTATGGAAGACAGGTCATATTATACAGGACGAAAACATTGTTCTGAAAGTGTAAAATGAAAGAAGGGACTAAAAGTAAGATGAAAAGGCCTCGCAAGAATTATAGCTGTATGAAAAAATCTGACAATAACAAAATTATATTTTAATAATTTCAACATGTCTTTCACGTTCGGTTAGATGGATCGCACGTGGCCTAATAATATATATGGCCTTCCGATTAAAAAAGATTCCCCAAACCTGGATTAGAGCACTAGATTAGAATGTATAGGAACCAGAGTTCATATCCCGGTGTCGTGAAACTTTCACTTTCCACCTAATATACTGAAATTAATTATTTCTGGATGTTTCTTCATTAATCTGAGAATGTCTTACGTAAAATTCATAAAATAACTACAGCAAATAATTTCCCACTATGTTAGTAATTAATTTTCTTTTATTATTAATAATAAAATTACGATGAGGAAAAAGAAATGGAACAGTAACTTCTGAAACTATTAATCGCGCTCAGCGATTTTCAACAGAGAGACTCCCTATCAATAGGGAAAATTTATTTAACTCTTCCAGTGAAAAGATAAGATTTTTCTTCGCTTACGACACTATAACATTAGAGAAAATGAGAGACGTCATTCAGTGGAAATTTATCGTTCCGAGCCAAAGTTTCGCAAGAAATATAAAAGGAGGCTAGCATCATCCGACATAACACAACCGCTACATCATTTAAAAGAGCGAAGAATATATATTTCAGTTCCGATATTTGACTGTCAAGGTTTGGCACGCTTTTCTTTATACCCTTGTGGTGTGCCTCACTCGTGCTTACCTATAATCCTTCTTGCAAGGTCTCCTAGTGTACACGGAAGGTGGGAAGTGCCGTGGACAATAGAAGGGTGAAATTTATGGATAGACTCTCTAGGAGGCGAGAAATATTTTTGCGTTTGGAATACGTGAGGCGACCTGTAACTTCGGGATTTCGGATGCTCTAAAAGAGATGGGCTAAAGCTAGCGGAAAAAGAGAATGAGCGTGAGAAAGGTATGCTAGAAAAATGCGGAGATATAAATCCTCCGTAGATGCTTTCTCCTCTAAGTTAGCAATCTTAGGGGCACTGGAGCCACAAGCTATTTTCGGATGGTGGAAAAGATTTCATTTAGCCTTTCATTTCATTTACTTGCGGAATTAACTACTATTATTTCTTAAATTTACCTTCTGTCATATTTTGATGAATAGGAAAATTTCGTTTTTCTCTTGGTAAAGAATAGAAGAGCATGCATCTTTCATGAAATTTTGTTTCAGTCTTGCTTATAGCTGTAGTAACATGAAAGCAACGGGTAAGAGTGTGCTGTGGAATCAATTAATTTAAAATACTCCGTAATTGATATGATCATACCGATCCGTACTTTTAATTTACATTCAAGATAATCTGTTCGATAATTCCATTACTATGACAACCTTCTTGGAAGCAAATAAAGAATTTTAATATTCTACATATTTTATACTTGTTATTGAATTTGCCATATTATTTTTATACTAAATAGACTTCTTTGAGCGAAATTGGCGAAAAAATAACAAATTTATAAGAACCTGCCATCTATACGAAAACAAAAACCGCCTCTTCAATTACATTGAGTGAGTATTTCTGCAATACTAGCGGAAACTTAATAGGAAAACTCAAGCTGCGAAGATGAATAACCCGATATTGGCATAGCTAAGGCACAAGAATCAATGAAAATCTCGTACGTGAAAGCATTATAAGGTTACTTTATAGTACCGATAATATCAACCACAGAGAAAGCGTAAAATTTTAAAAAAAATTCCTGGAGGAGTTAGAGGATATGAACAACATTTAACTTCATATTTTCTTAAATAACACTTAAAGCATTAAAAGATGGAAAGCAATATTATTGCTCGACTGATGGAGAATGATGAGAGTCCATTCATTCCCGCTAACATAGCACTTAGCCTCCCGACTAAGAAAAGCTATTTGCTTCGGAAAACCAATATTTAATCTTTCCGCGATTTCCATCCGATGCTCATAATTCACTAAACACGACATCGCAAGTGCGATCGACCCCTTCTTCTCTGCATTAATCCCTCATATCTCGGTCGGCGCAGCAGGATATCGATCGACCGAACTAAACGATGAGCAACGCTTAATAACGTCATTTGTGGAACAAAGGCTTTTCTTCAGAGAAGAAGAATGTTGAAATGAATGGCAGCCGTCCTCGGACAACATCTTTCTATTTGCCACTTCCGTCTTTTCACTCGCAGCCCGAGATTGACATCAAATTCAGCCTATCGCTTCCTGATCAATTCGAAACCAGGCCTGGAGACTGTCACTTGTTGACCAGAATGCAATCAAAGTAGGTCGTGAATACATAATCTGATTCCGTCAACGGGTGAAATCTTTGTTTAAGAAACGGTTGTAAAGATGTCTTGAAATTACTTTCAGATACGTAAAAAACTTGCTTAAACCTTAATACCCTTGAATTCGATTTTACGTCAATTTTTATTGATAATTTATTCAAATTTAATATTTACTTAAGCTATACAATCCACGAATGCAATACGATATTCGCCTAAAAGATGTAAAAGACGTTCGCATTAACTTTCTCATGTTACCCATGTCTATATTTTACTCTCGTTTATATATTTTGTATTTACTTAATGCAACAGTATTACTAGAAAATAGTATATCTAAAAGGATATATTGAACTTAGGGTAAACTAGCAAGGAACGCATTAATCATCATCATCACTAAAAGCGGTTCCTGGAGATGGCCATGATGTTGTAAAACCATATTGTAAAAAAATAGGAAGTTATCTGAATCAATAGGCAGTAGATTCGGCGCAGTCTAGGAGAGCCAATAAGACATTGAGATAATCAATGCGCTTAGCAAGTGTCAGTTGCAAAGATTGAGCGTATTTCACTGATTTAACGATGGTTTCTCATCATTAGATATGGCTATCTTTTCCATAGTATTTCCTACTAAATGTTCTTCATTTTGCTGATGAAACAGTAGTAGATGAAACGTAGTCCTTCGTGTGAAAATGTCTTTTTCCTTAAACTGATTAACTGATTTTATCTTTCCTCTTATTAATTTACGAGTTATGTTTTCGCCTAGTTGTTTTTATTCGTCAACTTTTTTCGTATTATTTGCCAAAAAAAATTTTCTCATCCAACTCAATGTTTAATGCTTACCTTTTACTGAAATTATTAAAATACTCGATACCTACGAAATAAAATCCGAAATCATTCAACCTCAGCGTGATTATGAGCCCAAGTAAATATAAGTCCCGAAATAACGCCAAATACTGTGGATTCGCAAGATAAATACATCTAGTGAATGACGAAGAATTCTTTAGCTCCACCATTTCTATAAAGCTATAAAGCATAAATCTAATCGTAAAACTGCCTGAGGTCTCCAACAATAAATTGCAATAAATTTTTAAAAGGACTGATAAAAGGGGAAGGACAAACAGAGACTGAAATAACGTGTGTGCCAGAAATGGACCCTGAAGTACTCCCCCACCATAAAGGAAGTGAGAGACCCTCGCGTGCGTGCATTTATCTCGCTTGGACGGTGACCAACGTATCACTTTCCGCTCATCTGCATTTCAAAAAAGTTTCCCTTTGTAAGAGGAGCGTCCGCGATGTGATCTCCGGCTTGTAAAAACACGCTGCCGTTTAACGGCACGCTGAAATACAAACTATATTCATCTCCGCGTCCGTTTTTTCATCGCGATTTGCAAAGTGATTTCATGGCGATTAGGGATTTCAATACCTCAATCCTGGGATTGACGAGAAATGATATATTCCAGGTAAATAAAAGCATTCATTATTTATGACCAATAATTTTATACCAAGCATTATCCTCTTTCAGTATTGATGATAGAGGATAAGTATGCAAGAATAGTTAAATCTATAATTCAATATGGTATCACTGAAAAAACACGAGATATGGAAAGTTTAATAACAATTGTTTTAGCTTAACCGAAAGAAAATTTCTGAATTTGCCAAAATAAACTGCACCTTCCGATTCTCCTTACAGAGAATTACAGAGAATTTGAACAAATATGAAAATTGTTAGAAATGTTACATCGCTTATCCATATTTTAAATTTATATTGCGGTATACTTTGGCAGCTCTATATTTTTTAACGAAACACCATAAATATGGGATATCATTCCATTTTTTCTATAACTGTTTATCTTTCAGCAATTGACGCATTATACAGTCAGATAATATGAAATATCAATTCCGAAATTATATTCGTATTCAAACATTCGGGATTCCAGGATTGCAATGGGAATGAACTACTGAAGAGTTTCCGCAAACAGGATTATAAAGGCAACGCTTAACGTTACAGAAAAATATCTTCGGCGTGATGTGGTAATAGAGAGCGTTGAAATAATCTATGATTTCCTCTTTGAAATTGAGGTGTGGTTTGTCGTTAGCGAATTTAGCCCATCATTCCAAATTCCATCATACAAATTTTCTGAGCCTCATCCGGAAACATTGTTTGTCAAAAGTTTGCCTGAATTGTATTTTTTCAATACACTTAATTATTAACTACGAGTATCTATTTCAAATATAAGGTAGAAAGGCAAAGTAAGGCAAAAAATCACTGTATAAACATAGAGGTTAGAACATGATAATAAATAATGATTTCATACCATTTAAATTTAAATTTATCATTTTGACTTAATTTTGATAAGATAGATTCTAATTTGCCAGAATCTTTCAATTTTACTATACAACGTTTCCCAAGGAATAGAAGTGGCAACTAAATTACCGTCCGTAGAATATAGTGTAAAATTTACGTCCGCTTCCCTAAATTCCATTAGCAAGAAACAAAGTTTTAAAAACTCAAGAGTATAAAATTTAACTGACTCTCTAAAGGAGAAAGATGAATTGCAAGTGCAGGGCTTCGTTGCAATTTTCAAGGCCCACCAATAAAAGTATTCACGAATGTCGAAATTTATCAAACATTATGAAAAAAATCATTGGGGTAAACAAGGAAATCGTAAAAGCAAAACATTTGGAAAATGCATAGCTATGATAACCACTTTGTCTTCCGTGAATCGACTATAATCTCAACGACAGAAACCGTTTCGACGGACAATTCCATATTTTCATTTCCTCGAGCGTCCCGTTATCCACAGAGAAAGCATACGGCCATTTCAAGAGAGAGTAAACGAAGGGCAATCTGAAACCTCCCTTTGTGCTTTATGAAAAATCGACGTCCCTTAAAAGAGACGGGGAAGAAAGTATGAGGGTCACATTACCCAATCTCCCTAAGTGGCCTTCATCTCGATCAACTCGCACTTCTCAATTTTTGTTCCGTTTCCGATTGAAAGCTTTCTTGGAATGGATAAGTGGAAGGAAGAATAAAAGAACGAAGTCAATGCACCCAAGTTTGGTTGGAGCAAAGCCCGCTTCAGACAGTTAACTGTCTGATTCTTACAAATTTTCTTGTTTGCTACACAAAACTACATAAACGAAGTATGCAGAAAGTAGCATAAATATATAAACCTCTAGATGCGTTGCTCTAATGGTTGCATTATTTATTCGGATTTCCAATGTTTTCAGTTCAGATATCTGTGAAAACTTCTTATTCTAGAATACCACTACACTTACTGAGATATATCTAAAAGCTAAAATTTAGAATTAAAACTGTCTACGAGAAGAGTTATTACCGGCAATAGCAAGAGTGTGACCCTAGAGAGCGTGCTATTGAGGTTAGCGCGACGTGTACCGCTCAATACTCATTAGTTTTACAAATGGCATATCTTTTATTTTTATATTTGTTATATAAATTTTTGACTTGAGGCAAAATATAAAACTTACTGAGATTCAATTAAATTCACGAAGAATAAACTTATTTAATAGCGACAGTGCTCCAAACTACATTCGAATCACAATTCATAACTATGAATTGTGATTCGAATGTAGTTTGGGGCACTTGAAATTAAACCCAAGTAAGATCATGTAATAATTGAATGCGGAATAAATAAACTAAAGAAAAGACTAACAGAATGCACGCTATAAGATTAAAGCTTAACTATCTTTCCTCCGAATACCCCAATTTCACCTCAAGAGCAGAAAAATTTTTAAAAGTAAAATCTTGAAGGGGAGCTTAAAAAGAGCTGCAGTAAATTGCAGAGAAATAGAGAAAGAAACGAAATGAAAGAGAAGTTAACGCATAGAGGACGCACAGAAAAGGACAAGGCAGCGTAATGAATAGAGAGGGGTGTGAAGTGACAGAGATTGGTATGGCAGAGTGAGAGTGGAGCCAAAGGAAGTGCAGTATGACAGCAGGCCAATGGAAAGCGCTAAGTGATTCATAGTTGAATAGTTGAAGGGGATTTCATTGATGGCTGGAGAGGAATGAAGATAGAGGCTCATTAGAGATTTTTAAAAAAAGAGATTCGGCCGAAGTCCCCCGTCGGAAGGTCATTGACACCGTAACCGCAGCCTTCACAATGGCTTTAATTAGAATATCTAAGCATAGGGAAGTGCATCCCAGAGATGCTCTAGCATTCGTCGAGATGACGTACCGCAGAGAAGATCTCAAATAGCAGTTGTTTACGTACCCTGAAAGCCAATGTTGCATAGCAGCGCTAAAAGATTTACAATGATGTAAAAAATTAAAGCGTTATAAAAAGACAAAATTCGTAGGTTTCCAATACTTTTCCTTGCCATATTTCCGATAAAAATCATGATTCTTAGATACATTTGATGCTCAGAATAAGTAACTTAATTTTGAAAGTATAATATAAAAAGAAGTCTTTGTATTAATTTTCAGAATAATTTCAAGTGATAGTTCAAGTATTTAATGAGATTTCCATCGCATTTTTAGTCTGTACTTATATTTTACATTTCAGTGACTTGTAACTAACTTTTTATTTGAATATATTAGGAACACAAACTAACTGAGCCTTCTTCGCCAAAATTTCGATTACAACCCCTACCGTCACATTACAAAGTGAAGAACTTAAATTATTGCAAGGATACGCATTTGCTTTGAAAAATAATACCTTTCGTTCCGGTTTTCGCTCTGGTTGTACGAAAACACCAAATATCGGTTCAGTTCCGGTGCCACTCCTTATGTCAAGATCGATCAAGCGGTTTAAAATTTTCTTTTTATTTCTCCGACTATTGTAATGGCATGTCCTTCGGAAAATTTGTTTGATTATATCTGTCTTTTTTCATTTAGGCTACGTTACGCTAAATTTTAGGATATAACTGAGCAAAAACTAGTTCCTTGTTGTAGTTACACATGTTTAACTATAATTACACAAAAGTAAACTGTTCTAGCTGGGAACCAAAACTTGGAACGATCAAAATAAGTTTCGGATCCAGTTTGTGTTCAAAACTTTCTCAAGAGAAGAGAATAAATTATGAAACGGTAAACATTTAAACAACTCATTGATTTTATTCTGAACTAATAGAAAAGTACAAGAAAAGTGCATATGTATGTATGTAGTAAATATTCTACGTAATTTATTAATTTAATAAAACCAATATTGGATTCGTCTGTTCAACTCTTCATAACCTCCATAGTAAATATATATACATGAAAAGCGAAAAACGATTTCTAGCTCATTATAATATAACTAGGGGTGTTATTTGAATTTACAGCAACAACATGGAATTTTCTACTCTATACACAAGACTCAAATTGTCAGAACTAACTCAGGCTATAAATTTTCTATTGCATTTGATAGATTTAAAAATCAAATTCTGAGGTAGCAATTGTAGTAGCGCCAATGAACATTCGATGATCGCTGGATAATTTCCTCAATATCAGGAAGAGGAAAATGAAACAATGGGTTCTATAAGTGCTGAGAGTTCGGAGGAAGTATTGCAAGTGACAGTGGTCGATGAATGATCTTCTGTCCTTAAAGATGCTCCAGTAGGATACATAAATGGAGAACGAGGGGATGCAGCAGTTGGCAATGGACAGGAGTTGATGAACGACCATTTGGACACGGAGTCATTTCCCCCGAAACAGGAGTGTTGAAGGCAGGATGAGCAGACAATGAGGAATTACCTCCAAAGAAGAGAACCAAAAAAGAACGACGCAAATAGAATGAGCTCCTTATTTCATAATTTAAGCACGCTATTTTTCAATTCATATTTCCTGAACGAGACGGCTGAAGAAAGTCGAGGAAAGATGAGGCGGTGAAAGGGGCCGATTTGAGAAGTCTTCAAACAGTTAAGACAACATTCAATACAAGATTCAACATTTTCAGGCCCTAAGTTTCAGGTCTTTAAATCTATAAAAAGTTTTCCTGCATATACCATGGGATTTGGCATGGATATTCTATTTGATATCTGAGGCGAGGTTGAGGAAGAACTTTAAATATTTGATACTTGAAAATGATACGATAAATAAACCACTCCACCATTTCTGAGGCTTTCTTTCTGGATTCCATTAATGAAGTATTTTTTGGATGAAAATATGTATAATAGAGGCACAATTTACAATTTCAGATATTGCCATACGGAGAAATGGAATTATGAAATAACTAGCTTGATTCGTCCTCATTTCGGCATGGGTGTATATTAAGAATATGAATAAAGGGTTAGTACAAAGTAGTTATAATGTAAGGACAACAAAGTAATTAAAATGTGATTTGCAGTGTTAATAAAAAGATTCTTAAAAACCGCTTTTACGAACATTGCTTATGAATTTATGTAAATTTTTATTATTTTTATTTATTTTATTTATTTATCCAAAATTTCAGAGGGATAATATCAAAATATTACGCTAGACATCTTTCGGAGTGTCAGGTTGGAAATCGTAAACCAAAAACAGGTTTTGATATTTTTGATTCAGCAATAGACACCCATAGAAATAGATATCACCTTGTATAGAAACTCTCGAGTCTACTTAAGTTAGAAAAATAACACCTATCGAATTGTTCTCTCACAGAAGCTGCAAAGTAAAATGCATTACATTTTTCTCATATTAAACAGACACTCACCCACTAAATTAAGCTGATGGATGTACGAGCAAAAGATGTCTATTGGAAAACGGTATTCAAAGGAAACCTACGAATTAAGGAAGTCAACTTTCACGACCTTAAAAAGTCAACATAGTCTATGGACCTGAAGGGAAAAAAGCGTTTAATCATTAGGCTATCACAAGTGTTTTGACAGCTCGCGCGGGAGATACTCCAACGCAGGTGACGCCATAGAGAATGGCATGATAAATGTCTTTCCTCCGAAAATCTTCTCTCCGCTAGATTCCCGTTAAACTTCAACAAATCAGCGGCACCCGAAAAAAAGCAACCTTCGCCACGGGAAAGATAAGCACTTATCGCCTCGAAACGCTTCTTTGCCGAGTCTTCAGAAGTCTTCGTGTTGGATTTCCGGGAGAGAATTCCTTTACGGGAATTTCTCACGCCACCTCGCTCCCGGATTCCGCGGAAAGTTGGTCGGGAAATCGGAGAAAGAAAGTAAAACGTGCAATCGCTCTTTGAGTAAAAATGGGAGTTGACCTGTCTATTCACAATGTTTCCTTAAAATAATTCTCTCCTGATATGTATCCAGATATTACCGTAAGTGGAACTGAATGCATTTTCAAGGTTGATTTTCCAAAGCTTAGGATGACTTTCTTGATTTCAGAAAATTGTTGGACACATTTCACTTTAATATTAAGATATTGAATGCATATCAACTTCAAGTATTTATTAGCGCGGAATTAAAAAAAATATATTGATTTATTAATGTAAGGGGGAGATGAAAAACTCCTATATGATGATTGTTTTGATGCTCACCACAGAGTGCGTCACAGCAAGGCTTTTGGGTTTGCATTTGTGATTTATCGTAATTATTATTTTAATCTTACTTTTTTAAAAAAAAAGATGCTTCTTATACGTAGATATATACGATATTCATCACTAAAATGGTCGATAGTATACGAATGTTCGAAAACAAGACCTTAAGATAACTGAAATAATTGTTATATCACTGATGACCGTAGTTAATATGAAAATATTATTGTATTTCACTTTAGTATTAAGATTAATTTATTATATATTTTATAAATTAATGTATAAATAAATTTTAATGAAAGCTTTTGTCATGTAATATTGATAATCTGAGATGATAACAAAAAATAATTAGGAATCTCACCGGAATTCTCTATTTCCTGAAGTCATCGGGAATTTAAATATTTTCCCTCGTGCAGCATGGCCTCACTCCTCTTTTTCTGTGACTCTTTCTCCACGTCCCCGCCTCCCACGCACTCCCCTGGCAACGGGCCGTCAGATTGCAAAGTCCCATGTACCACTCCGGTAAACAAACAATCCCGCCCCGAACGGGAAACCGCCATCCATTATTAGCCTCCAACGCTACAAGGACGCGCCTTATTGTTGTTTCACGACTTCTGTGTTCCCCACGATCCGCTGCGTGTTTCCTCAACCTCGGGTCGTTTACCGGTGGGTCCATTCCGAAAGTTTTTTCATCGAAATAGAGAACTAGGCCCTGCGATAAGCGCGTAGCTATCTTATCTCCTAGCGCAAACATAGAGAGGGGAATTTCTCTGAATGCATCTTACTCGAGTGCAGTATTATTTTGATGAAGATGAAACGTCTCAGAAGGAAAACGCTGGTACTGTAATTTGTTTCAAGATTAAATTGTTAAAGATACAGCGGAAGACGAACTGTCTCATTATCAAGGGCGTCTGACATGGTGAAACATCTTAATTTCAAAAATGATACCCAGACGTATTTGATTTGACACATGGACTTGTAGAATTCCACTGAGCATTATGTAAGCGAAATTTTATGGGGAATTGTGAACTTTCACTTACATAATATATAAAGGGAGACGCTTATACAAGTAAACAATTTATTTTTGATATAATTGCAAGTATGGAATTCCACCAATAGATTTCTTTCGATTAAGATAGTTATAATTCATTTAAAGTTAACTAATTCTTTCACTTAGCTATTTAAAGGATAAACATTCATTGTAAAGGATGAACAAAATTTCCATTCTCTGAAATATTTCTGAATAATTTTGAAATGTATCTTTATCTTCTGTTAGAAATTGCTCCACTGGATCCTTTATGTTATTAGTAACTAAGATTTTTGTTTGTTGGTTGTTTACTATGGCTTACATTTTAATATATAAAACCGCTCTAATAAAATATCATCTTCACTGCATCGCTCTCGATTTCACTGTTACAGAATTCAAGAAACCATTTCTTCGATTTAAGTTATTTTAAGCACAATTAAGTCAATATCACCCAGGATTTTGCTTCCTTTAGAATCTACATTTTTACAAAAAATCATTTAGTTTTATATTTTACTATTTTTTAAAGTTTTGTAAAATAATTTGTAAATCAAATATTATATACAATGATCAAGACATATGAGCTAGAACATTTATTTTCAGGCATTAAATGACTTGTTGTTTCACTAGTTGATCAATCTAACACGAAGGTGTAATTCTATTATGTACCATGGAAGATTAATGAAAGTTTGTCCGCGTTACGTAAAGGCTCTAATCCCCCCATGTATACCGAGGGCCTTGTCTGCTCTGCGCTGGCCTCCAAGCTAACAATCCCTCATCTTGAGCAAGGATAGCCATTTCTAGACCCGACATTATCCTAGAATCACTAGGTTGCGAAACGCATAAACCACACGAGTACGAACGTGTTGCCCACCTAAGTTATCGAGGACGTGATGATACTTCTCGCAAACTCTTTACAAGAACATCGCTCTTTTCCACGGACCACGTCGGGACTCATCCTAGAAATTTCTTCGGACTTGGCAGTGAAAACAAACCATTCCTCCGCCTTCGCTCGGAACTCTCATTGCTTCCTCAGAAACGGATACGTTACGATACCCAACTTTTCGTGACTCAGAAAATCCACATCTAATCTCTTCCCATTCATTCCACCTCCCCGACTACTTTTCTTATCTGTGGGCCCGTCTCCCACCGCCTCATCCTTGCTCGCTTCATTCATGTTTTCCCATCCTCGCCCGTCATAATTTACGGCGGTGCATCATCGAGCACAGTCCTGTGTAATCACATAAAAATTAAAAGGTGTTGTATAGTTGAAACATGGAGCGGAGAAGGGAACCTTGGAGGAAACCAAATTAATGAGGCAGCATACGTGAAGGGTGGAGGGAGCAAATTATATGAAAGGATAAACAAAGGGCTGCTGATGAAGGTGGGATAGAGATTAATAAATAGCCAAAGCGTTACAAGTAGAAGGATGCATAAACTAGTGAGGGAGAACAGGAAGACTTTCTAGTGACCCAACATATGGTGAAAGAGATTTCCACAAAATTAATTTATATCACTGTGGCAAGGAGGACGTTATTATGGTAATCAATAAATCGTACATCCTTCCTTAAATTATTAAAAATTAAAAATATTATTGTTTTTATTACTTATGAATTCCTGAGAAGTATCTGTCAGCCGCAAAGACTGTCCTGCGGATGGATTTCAATGACTCCCACACTTTTCTCTCTTTCGACTGAATAGCTAAAACTAACGACAAAATCTAACAATTTCTATCTGGTGAAATTTCTTTCTTTTTCTCCAAGTCAGATTTATAAGAAAGTATAATAAATTTTTATGGAGAAATTTACAAAGTTATTCCTTAAAAGATTTGGTTCTGACGAGTTTCTAATTAATTAAACAACTACTTAAGAAAGAAAAGATTCTATTGTTATACGAAGTCAGATCCAGGAGGGCGATCGACACTCCTAAATGACTTTGTAGTACTGACACTTTACCTAGGCTCTGACAAGGAGCTTGAATTTAAATCGAATTGTGACTTTTTTCCACGAGCACTATAGATCTACTACATTTATCACAACAAAATGTCATTTAAAAATTTACAGGGCAATTATTTTAAATCGGCCACCTTGAAAAGTGCCGCTCCACTCAAAGGAATTTTCTAGACCCATACTTTATTTATATGAACTTAAATGTCTTGTGAAATTGCTCAAATTAAAATTATAGCTGCAAGAACTCAGTGCTTAGGATCCATACGTTCAAATCTGTGATATCTCAAACAACACTTTAGTTACGTCAACGTATAATTTCATAAATTGCACTACAGAAGTACTTAACAGAAGAACTAACTATTTGAATGAGACTGGGTTGCAAGAAATGCGACTATTCATTACAGTGCTTCTTTCTCCTTAATCTTACTCCTACCAACTTGACTTTCTAGTAATTTTCACCATCGCTAATTTTCCCAGAATCGCTTTCAAAGAAATGATTCAAGGAAGCAACGCTTATTCCTTGAAATGGCTCATGAATGGTCTTAATCATTTGACAGCCGAGTTTAATTACTCTTAAATTAAAGAGAGACAATTCATGATGGGAGCCGAATTGCACAAATGAGCAACTGCTAACTTAATACGATAGCGCTATGAATCATGACGAGATAAGCATGAAGTATTTATACTGTTCGCACCTAGAAGCCGCTTTGGTTAGCAATCTCTTGAAGAGGAAAAGTACGCCCAGTAAATTACTTAGCAAGAAATATCTTCAAAATGATGGCCATAAAAGTTACTTGGCTCCTAAAATAAATTTATGAAAAATAACTCCTTGAAACGCTAAATATGATGATTAATTTGTAACTTGACCTCAAATTTAGATAGATATATTTGAACTATGGAAGAAAAAGCTGATCTGAAGCTACAACTACATGGTATTTCATGGTCACTTACATGGTATTTCAATCCTGGTACACTTACATGTCATACAAATTCACATAAAGCTAACTTACTTAATACAACCTGACAGATTTAGGTTAGACATGGTGGAAAATCCTTCATGATCACACACAAAGAAAAACTCACTTGGTAGAGTCCACAAAAACTAGGTTTTACCAAGTGAGTTTTTCTTTGTGTGTTACTTAATTCAAGTTTACATATATCAACAATTTTCCCTAACTAAACATGCCTAATTAGTCAATATGATTTTCAGGGTTCCTAGTAATGCTTCACGGCTACTGTTGCAGTTTTGGAGACAAGTCCCCACCGTACCTCACCCTACTAGGCGAGTTGAAAGAAGTATAGGAACATAATTTCCGTAGGACAAAAATCTAAGTAAATTTATACCATGTGTGGCATAATAGCTTCTTAATTTTTTCATGCTTTCATTCCCATTAATTGCTATGTTTCATAGTTTGATACGTCCTCTTTCTTCATGCAAAGGCTGGAGATCCATTGGGATAGCAATACATAGTCTCCCCTCCGGCCCACTCGACGGGTGAGTGAAGCCGCCTGTTACGGAGAACAAGAAGACCAGACACGCGCCTTCCAGATCAAAATAAGTCAAATGGATGGGATCTTCGAATGGGGTGGAGGGGAAAGGAGAGGGTTTCTTGGAGAAGCGTCTGCGGGGAAGAATGGGGTGCTTGCGATAATGGCTGTTTGGAGTGGAGGGGGATGAGAGAGGAAATTGGGGTGAAGGAGGAATTTGTTAGTGGCGATAGTCGTAAAAGAATGAGGAATTCGAGGAAAGTGGATGGCGGGGAAAGAAAGTAGAATTCATGATACTCCCAATAAAAGTTAAGCTCGGAGTTCAGGGATAAATCTTAGCGCAGAGTGTCTTAAATCAAAAAAGGGTATTCATTTAGTTATACGGGTTATTTGAAGGGATATTTACATCATTTTAATGAATAAATATTACTATTACTATCAAAAGTGCAGATCAATTACGTGAGAACGTAATCTTTTTATTTTATTCTTTGCGCATTTCCTTTGATTGTAAATTTGAATATTTTGTTAAATTAAACTTTCCTTCCCTACAAAAAAAATAATTCCATTCTTAAATAAGCCTAAGAATATCGTAAATATGGGCGAATTCTTTTAATTTGAAATGAATTCCTTTTAGATACGAGAAAATTCTACTATTTTAACCGTCAGTGAAAAAAGAAATCCTTTAGAATTTTTGAAGATCCTTCGCTCGATTTATTTTTCGCAGATAAATATATTCGAATACAGATATAAAAATATTTGAACATCGACTAGATATTTCTTTGCAAATATATGAATTTTATCCATGATATAACCATATGAGCAATTTGTAAGAAATTAAATCTTATAAATATAATTCAGGATTGACATATTTCATATGGTTCATTAATCTTTGAAATAAGTATATAAGTGGATAAAGACTCATAAAGACGATATCATAAATATAATGGAGATCGTTTGGAAGAGGACATGGAAAGATTTTAATTGATTTACGGGTATGAAACATGGACCCTAAAAAAGTAGCCCATCGAACGACTTGAATGCGTTAAGATATGGGTGTGGCATATACACGACACGTTAAAAGGAAAGGAAAAGAATGTATGCTGAAGATGGTTAGAAATTAAAGGATTTTAATTGAGAAAAGAAAATAGAGCCAGATGAAATGAGGGTTCTATGTGAAAGGAAATTGACTGACAATGAGAAGAAAGTTACCAATTGACATAAGCAACTGAAGATGCATTGTATGGGAATTGTAGGAGGAAAGATATTGGATTACATAAATGGAGATATTGGTTAAGAGGAAATTGAAGGGAGGTTGGTGGAGGATGAACCCTCTAAGAGGATGAGGAATAACCTATATACTGTTAGAAAAAAATATAAGTCAAACTGTAATATGTGAATAAAAGCCCACCGCTAACTTATGACCTATATATATTTAAGGTTTCTTAATATCTTTTTCTTCATAATCATTCGAGAAAAGAGCACAGGTGAAGGACTTCTCAAATATTCCCGTATTATCGGGTAATCAAAAAAGAATATATTCTGAAAAGACCTGATTCTTAATACATAATCCCATGATGCATCTCTCCATAGCTATAACATTTCTTACAGACAATTAGATCATAAAAACGGAACACACCTAATACTAAAGACCTACAAGGGATTAAAAAGGATTACAAAAGCCCAACGCATGTTGAATGACAAAATTGAGCGGGACGACATGGTGCTGGGGAACCTTAGAGAAATGGATGTGGGTGGTTAAGGAATGTTTGAAAGATTGAGTAAACCTCTGGTCACCCTCATTCCTGCTTTAAGCGTCTACTTCCTCGAGCTCCCTTTTAACTAGGAAGGGTTAGATTCCATAGGGCGACTGCCTGTGCGTGCTGCACTTTTGATGAAGAAGGTGCTTCGTCACGCTCAGGAACGTCCACTTGATGGCGATTAGTGCGCTGCGAGCGTCACCTCTCATTTGTTTCGGATGTGACACTTAAAAGATGGGCATAGTCTTATTCCCCGTGACAGGAGACACGCTACTGACATCGGGAGTTTACTTCTAATTTGCCTCACTAGGGAAATTGTCGTCGGACCCGTATTGACTTTATGCCCCTTACGCTAACGCTAATATTAAGGTACACAAAGGAAAAAATTTCACGGCTATTTCCTATTTACCTCGATATGATGGAAGGAGGATATTTATGAGGGCCGAGTTGACTTTTATTACCGAGCGTTCTATTTCTCTACCATGTCAAAATTGGAGGAATTTTTCTTCCATTCCACAGATCACTTTTATGTCCCTTGCTTAATAAAATGGCTCCTCCTACCAACACAGTCTTTGGAGATAATGTCATCGAATCGCAATGCACTGCACCTTTACTTACCAATATGATTCGCGCCTGGCCGCGGTTCATATGACGAAAAGTTCCTACCTCGAAATTTGGAGTACAGATTACATCCAATAATACGTTACTGTTTTTTTCTGAAGTATGATTCGTCCAGAGAATAGTTGAAACTAAGATTAGAAAGACGAGTAGAAGGGAAGGTAAAATTAGGCAATCTCTGCATTTATATTTCAAACGCAATTTTTGTTATATAATTTTCCTTCGTAATAAAGAAAAATACTTTTCGACTATGAATGTTTAACTTTGGCTCTTAGATGTGCGGACTTAATGAGAAATAATTCTTTAGGTTCGCGGGAATTTAAAATTGCAATATTAAGGCACAAAAATAATCGCATTAACGTTGTAAACTATTCCTTTTTCTGAGTCACTTCCAATTTTCTATCAGGATAGCTTTATGAGCAAGCACTAAAAAATGCATATTTGTTTCAGGAAGAATTCAGTTTATTTAGATGTGTTTTAGAGCAGGATCAAAGAGCACCCGATTTGAACCGAAATCCTAGATGGAGTCAACCCCACATACTCCTTTGTATACCCCCATGATCTTGATCTGATACGAGATAGAGAGCATTTACGAATTCTGGGGGAGTAAACGAAGCAAGATAAATAAAACAGGCTGAGATAAACTCTTCTTATCTAAAAGACACCGTTTTTTATTCCTATCCTCCGTATGGAGCAGGGGAAAAATCTTTTATTACCCTTCGCCACGTGTAAGTTGTGCGGTTGAATCCAGAGTCTTATGCAGTGTATAGTGTCGAGAAGATGGAATAAGCCAGAATTATGATATACGCATCTTGAAGGGGAAACTGCACTACAGAGAGTGTTATGCCCGCATAATGCGATATAGTACTCATCACCCTTGATCATAAAGTAACAGAACGATGCTATAGTGTTTACATAACGTTATGCCTGTACCCCTTTTTTGAAAGTACCCCTATTCGTCTATAATATTTTAGGACCACGTTTATTATCCTCATAACTTCTGTATTTTATTTTAATTAACTTTGCCCCCCAAGAGGCCATTCGAAGTGACACAAGATATCTGCCAGTATGTTTGGATATAATAAAACATATTATGATAACGACCATAATAAGGAAGAAGGCTCTCCCTTACATGATCAGGGTTGCTTTAATACCTCATAAAAGATAAATAAATCTATTAATATTGACCCCTAAATAATTTCATCAGTGATATCGTGAACCAAGATGCGTTTGGGTCATAAAATCCAGTTCTCCATATAAGGTTATAAAATTAATAATTCATCATCGTAAAATGAACGATATTAATCCTTTGGTCAAGTCGATTAAATACACGGGAAAGATATAGAATTTAAGTTCAGCTAAAAAATACCACCCAGTATTTTGACTCATTCATGATAAGAGTCGTCTTAAAAAATGAATGGGAATCTTGAGGCAATACGATGAACCATTCTATTCTCTTAATTTCTTTTGCATCACTTCCTTATGATTATCCTACGTAAGACGTAGCGATAAGGTTAAAGAAATTTCTGAGATCAAAATGCAAAGCTACAATTCGACTAAAGTTACGCTGCACAGCCCGAATTTTTATAAATATAAACATATTTTCAAAGTTAGTTGATGAGCCATTGAGATAGAACTCTAAACAATTTATAAAGCAGTTTACATCATGGCATTTAGTTGCGAATAATAATAATAATTTCTTTAATGGAAACAAGAATTACATTACCCAATTACATCCATTTTAATAATTATGGACGAACACACACGACCATTCCCTATCAAGTAAAATCCGGCCAGCCGCGATTCGAACCCGGGACCTCGGTGTTGGAGCGACGGCATGCAGGCACGCTAACCACTCCACCACCTCAGTCGGTGGAAAAATTTATTAACTAGAAGAAAACGATGAATATCAATTATTACTTCATCTTTTGAACAATTTACACGAGAAACATTTTGAACAAAGAATAAATATTCCGCAATATCCATAAAAACTTCGATATTCATCTCTTTTGTACACTCGATAAATGAGATTAACTTTCATAACGCATTTCACAATTCAACATCATGCATCAGTCCGCGATCAAAGAGGAAACAATTAAGCCAAGTTTTTTCCAGAGCAACACTGAGCCATCAAGTCTTAATTCTTGTCCCCGACTTAACTCCGCCTCTTGCGTCGCCCGCAAAAATAGCAGATTAAAACAGTCGAATCCGGAATTACGAACGACATAAAAAGAGCGTTAGGACGTCTCTCTTTCATTTCATTAGCATATTCCGCCCATCATTTTCCTCTCCTTCGTCTCGTTCCACACATAAACGGTCAAGATTCGTTCCGCCAGCAGTTTTTTCTCTCCTTAAATGGTACTTTTTGTTTGGGGGTATGTCCCAAGCAGAGCAAATGGTACACCCTATCACATAAATTTTCCAGCTTACTCTTCGCAGAAATGACATAGATATAAAAATCAAGGAGGGGTAAAAACTGAGCCTCGGGGTCAGGGAGCTTTGTAAACATGTTTCTGGTGCTTCCAAAAGTGGTGACACCAGAGCAAAGATTCAAAGAGAAAAGAAACTGACTCCAGAGAGGTTACCTACAAGTATCTAAATTAATTTATTCACAAAGGTAGACTGTTTTAGTGACTACGAACATAAATCCTAATCCTATCGTGAGAAAATAACAGATCGCATAATTTCATCACAAGCATACGTAGCTTATCAAATCTTATATCATTCCCATAGGATTGCGATGCTTCTTGGTGTAGTGATTCACAACCGTAACATCATAGCGTATGTGTAGCACTTATATACTATACTATATACTATAATTATAGCACTACTCCTTGTGTAGGCTTTTAGAGTACAACATAATGTTCTAGAGCTATAAACCCTTAAAACTTTACCATAGAAATGCTCTTATCCTTATAAATTTTTAGAAGATTTCGCCATATAATGAGAGTTAATAATTAAGTTTCAAGAAATCCATTCCGATATGGTGTTTGAATTTGCGTTATTACGTCTGTATGCCTTTGAAACAAAAGGTTCTGAGGAACCGCCTCAGGAAATTTGTCCGTCAGTAAATAGAGATGGAAACGAATCCTTTAAAATATACAGCTACCATTTCAGTCCATCTACTTTTAGATCAAGTTTAATACGAAGAAAACACTAAAAATACCTATATTTATACTTTATAAAATGTGCAAAGGATAAGTTTTCAATAAAAAGCCACGTTTACCTTGGTAGCCGCTGACGTGGGAAATGCTCAATATACACTATCTCACGATCTGTCACAGAAAATAGATGACTTCATAAGTTATTCAATATTTATATCATGCATCGAGTCCTTCAATAAATTAGGATTGTAAATAAATCCCAACAGTAAAAGGAATATTATCATCACCATATATATTATCAGGCATCATTATAAACCATTAAGATATCATTTAAGATCATTAATTCCATCTCATTAATTCAATCAAGGTCAGAGCATTATTAGTGTTGATTAATGACTACACAACGCATGGAAAAGTCTTAGGAAGCGCTTAATTCACAAATAAGGCGAATTTTGGATAAGTTACTTACTTCAAATAAGATTGGGATATAGAAATAGTTCTCGAACTACACTTCAGGAAAAGTTAAATGAGCATTCTAGAAATACAGAACTTGGAGAAATGTTACCAAATATAGCGATTCATTTACCGCTTAGATGCAAATTATTAAACATTTAGAGTATATCCATCATCAGCTGTCTTGCGAGAGAGATTACGTATAAAGCATTAAAAAGCGAAATTTTCACCTTTTAAGATGCCAAGCGAATGCAGATTTCGCAAAACAACAGGGAAGGAAATGGTCTTTAACAACACATGCCGAGTAGGAGAAAGGATGAGAAAATTAAAACGGGGAAACACTTAAGGGACAATAACAATGTCATCGGATTGTCTCATTAGTATTACTTACAGCACTACTCCAGGGAAGCACTTCAAAGCAACGAATCGGGGAACTTAATTGTGTCTCTTACTTATTCCGTTTGTACAGAGGGAAACGAAATTTCATTGCTTACACTCATAAACTCCCTCTCGACTTCAATGAAACTCACGTTGTTATTTTCTTACTTAAATTAATAATGCATCCATTATCATATGTTACGTCTCAAGGTGAACAGCAAGACTTCTTTAAGAGCTTAACCATTATACATATATATTTAATCGTCTTCGCATAGCTATCTTCCTTCATTCATTACTTAACCTGTTACCTTTTTGCTCTATTTTTAATCTCATTACGCCTTGACTCTTACTGTATGAATCACATATTAAACAACTCTGCCAACAAACAAGATGCAATTAAAGGATACTTAAACAAAAGTTCCCTCCGTTATAAAAACATAAAACTTTCGGTAAATTATAACCGGATGGAAATATTTCAGCTAAAGCATTTTAAAGCGGAAGTCTACGATAAAGTGTTTTCTTTACACATCACGGAGCCCTCTTATATTTCGGTATTGCGGTCCTTCTCTTCTCTAATTAATTTATTAGATGAATAATTTTATAGAGAAAGAGAAAAGGAGAGGTTTGGATAAAAGTAAACCTAAGATATCCTAAGGAAAAATTATCGACCTCAGAAAAATATCCACGCAGAAATACGGGGTGTGAAAATTCTGCGGAAACCTTTCGATATTAACAGAAATAACGATTATGTTATATTAATCAATTTTTGCTGATATTGACTTATACATACCAAAAAATTCTTATGAAAAGGTAGCGTCTATAAAAACTTGAACACTTTTAAGTATGATATGGAAGTAGGGCCTGCAATACCCCAGCTAAGGGTGCCAATACTCCTCGAGCCGGTCTTGATTAGCCGTAATATTTGTTTATATATATCATGTCTGGTTGTGAAATGAAAACGTATAGCGAGCATTTAATTTGTAGTGCATGCTGATACCAAATTTTTAGCTTATTGGCTTAAGTAGATAATATTAAGATTACCGCCGACCAATGTCTGCGGAACAGTAACCAACGGACCACTAACTGAGGCCAATTAACCATCACATGAGACAGTTAGATAAAACAGTAATAAACCTAATGATTCATTTACCATCATGCAAACACCGCAAGCATTCACATCTTAATTATGAGTACATAACATTCTCATCCAGTTTACTCTTTCCAAGTATGATAAATTAGAATTCCCTCTCCATATTTAGTCATTTCTCAACTTACGTTATACTATAGAATTCTAAACAAACTAGCCATTGGATTAGGCGACATTCCTTGTGAACACGTACGACATATGCCATCAACCGATTCTTCCAGGTTTGTACGACACATTCCTCCATGTGATCTGTACTTAACCTCGTATCCGATTTGGAGCATGACACGACATTACAATAGAGAACTAAAATCGACCATGACAACAGCGCATCTTCAATCTAGAATTACATATGGAAAGTGACGTCATATCCTAACTAGCAATAAGCTCTATTCGAGACACATGTTTTGAGTTAGATCATCTTCTTTCTATTTGTTTCAGCTGAGGTCAAGGTTTACTGGTGAGTCAGTATCTAAAAATAGCTCTATTTTCATATAATTTGCTTAAGAATTATTGAACTCAATATCAACGTAATCTTAAGCTAATTATTATGTTTTATGAGGCACTTTTTAAGATTGTTTCCATTAACTATCATGAAAATTTCATAACTCTCTGAAACACATACTTAGTAAGTGCTACATGCATACTTTTCAGATATTCCATAGTTTAATGACTATTAACTACTCACTATTTACTAAGTAAATTTAAAATATAATGTTTCAATATAATATTATTATGCGATTTACCCGATATTAATCCATAATATATCGTGTGACTAACGATACCACGAGGTGCTAAATCAAATGTTAACGAGAAAAATATAATGATAAAGCATAAAAATAAATTGGTACTTATGATACAACATGAAATATATTTCTCTACACTTTGTTTCTTTATGAGATTACTCACAATTCAGGGGGGGTATTAACTTTAAAATCTAAATTTGTCACTAATAAAATAGATTTAAAATTAATTGGAAATGATTTCATAAGAAAATTGTCCTAAATCGCCCCTTTTGCAAGTAGTATTCCTCTGGTAAAATTATAGGATCCTACAAGAGATTAATAAGTCAAATAAGAAACGGGATTTGCCCTTAATTAGGACCATTAATCTCTATATCTACAATTAAGGTTTTTACATTAATCATTGTAAGTTACAATAAATAACCAATATGTTTCGATGGATGGAGACATCTTCAATGGAGCTCCCTCGTTTTTATTGCATAGAATTCGAGGAAATTTAATATTTGCTGAGGAAAATGTGTAAAAGTAGAGCATTCACCTACTATTTCCCTATATATCCCAACAAAGGGACAGCTTAATATATCATCGAGGGCTTTCAAAATTGATAAAACGTTAAATATTGTCTACTCACTTTTCCGTTTCGCTTCTAAGCACGAATCCGTTATAAAGATGAACATCGACATGAATCCATTCACTTACCTGAAAGAGAAAATAAACAAATGAATACATAATTATCGATAGCAATCTTGACGTTTCTTTCACATCAAATAGACATAACACATCTCCAAGATATGAAACAAAATCAATGCTGCGTTCACTTTCTACCCACTTAAAACTTTCGAATCCGACAAATAAGCGATCATATCTTTAAATTAAAGAGGTCAAGACAACAAATGCCCCCTCCGATATTTTTGGAGAGTGACAATCTGACTCTCCAGAATACTTTGGTGTCGAAGTTGGCTTTATCTGCTTTTCATCCGAGGCCCAAGTCATCCTGATCCGCCTCCGCTTTCTCGATTGTGTTCAGAATACCATATTCATCTCTCATATCCAACGCAGCGTCCTTTCCGAAATTTTCGATAATCATGACGCAACCTACTTTCGAAATCTTCAATATCGGGTCGATTTTTGTTAAAGCCTCAATCCAACACCTGTATGACTGTTTAAAGGAAATTTTTGAGGATAAAATTTCCAGAGTAAATTAGTGATCTCTGGAATCGATTAATTCAGTTATTAGAGCTGTAAATATGCAAAAGGACTTACGCGTTCGGTACTAATAAAACCCTATCTCCCATTTAAAAAGATGTGTAATTTACACTGAAATATCTTTACCCAAATATTTCCCAAGGAGAAACGGACTTGAAAAAAGTCTGACGGGACCGGGGATCGAACCCGGGATCTTCCTCCATCCAGGAGGCATTACACAAATATTTCCGTCTAGACATTAAATAGGTTTAGTGATTATCTTAGTACATACTATGATATCCACGTTTATCGCGTACAATGTAGCTCTTCCATTCATACTTTCTTTAACATTTATTTTATTAAAATTTAAACAATATCTAGAGAAAGGGTTCAGGCTGAAAGTTTGTAAGAGTTACTTTTGTATAAATATAAGATTTAATGTCACTAAAATCTATTATAATAACATTTAATCTGCTCTATAGTTGACTTATGGCTAAATACCATTCAAGCAATTTGCCACGGAAATGCAGAAAGAGAAAAACGATTACTTAGAAAAATAATAAAACATCGTTTTTTGAAGTTTCCCCATATTTTGTTTGAAATTAGAATAAATGACCGCAGAAAGAAAATTTTCATATTCCGGTGACGAGGAAGCGAAAATAAAAGGCAGCAGAAAACAGGATCGGGGGGAAAACCGCATACCATTTTGACTGGATCCCCCCATTTTTTCCGACACATTTACTAAACAAAGGAGGGAGAAAAATATAGCGTAAGTGACCACCCCATCCTAGGGTAAGCGAGTACTGTTTGTTCCGCATAAGAGGCGGTAATGTTTCCAGAGAGGGGAGGAGCGATACTCCCCTGTGGGGGCGAATCCCTGTGAGTCAGATAGTGCGGAGGGTCGAGGTCTCCTTAGGGGTTAGAAGGGCTTAAGAGAAGGTAAAGGAGATGCTGGGGAAAGTTAAAAGGGGCCTCGGATGCAGTCATCGTACCCCAGCAAGAGTGGGCGTGTTCAAGGAGGGGTCCGTATATTCACGCAGTGTCGGTCTGGGACATTGAGCGTGAAATGCATTCTTTTCCCACATTCTTCATCCCACACGGTTTCCCTTCTCCCCAACACAGAGACCGGGAAGATGAGTTGCGGTTGACCAAGGCGAAAAAAATGTGAGGGATAGTATGCGATTTTCCCATTCAATATTTTCCGAGGAATTTTTCGCGGAAATGTGCGGATAGGTCAGTTATATCGAAATGAAATAATGGAATGATTTTCCAAACGGATATATGGTCCACTGCGTTCGTGAGATCTGTTACTGGAAGATAGCAAAATCTTGAAATTCCATAATATTCATTTTATTGAATGATAGGATATTTTTATATTTTAAAGTATGAGTAGATTTTATAGATTTGTCAGTGAATTTATTTCACGCGTGTATTCTGATATTTTTAAGAGCGTGTTTCTATAATTTAAAAGATTCTATCAAGTTTAATAAATAGTCCATCACAATATTATTAATGTGATCTAAAGATAACTTCACGTTAAAAATTATTCAAGAGATTGCATGTGCAATTACGTACAAAAGAAAATATAGAGATCATAAATCAATGATTTTTGTAAGCTATCTCATAAATATTTCATTAGAAATCAAAGTAAATGACAGAACCAAAGTATTTTCTTATACTTATTTCATATTGTCATGATGTTACTAGTAAAACTAAAGTTTTTCGGAATTAGCTATTTCTTATTTATTCTAACCCTTAGGTATCCCCATAATCCCTATAATACACTGATCAATAAGTTTTAATATTAATAGGATCGTTTATAAACTTCCAAAACCGTAGATAAAATTGAAAGCGATTCTAAGAGTTATTAAAGCACATTAAACTGTCCAATAACTTTGTAGAACTCGAAAGGAAGTAGACAAATCAGTACCGAAAAAACTACTCGTTAATAGTGAATATCCTCGCAGACGGAGATGTCTTTTTTGCCTTGAGCGTAGGAACGTATTTTTCTTGGCATTTGGAACGGTGGCGAGAAAATTTTCTTTGGTACCTGAAGAAGAGCTGCCAATGGAAAAAGAAATCATAGAAATCTGTTTATGATGAGCGTGCCAATGTAGGGAAGGCTCATATTTTTTTATTTTCTCTACTTGTCATTCTCGTTTCTAAATCGATCCAATACGTGCGTTTTCCTGTTTCTTTTAGCAATTTTAGCGAATTAGTGCATAATTTTCGTTCATACAACCTCTCTAATGACCTTGATCCTCATAAATACAGCACAAACATTTACTATCGGAACAGTGGCTATTGTTTAAGGTTCTTCACGAACTAAACCAGGACTTGGTATTTTTGCCCAGCGCTTCGAAGGGATCGTCTCCCCTTTCTCATTTCTTCCTTCCTTTTTTATCTTAAAGAAATTCTGTTCAACCCCTTCTCCTTCCCTTCCTACTCTTTCTTTTTATCAAGGGGCAAAAATTTTAAGAGCATCTCATACCACCGCTTTCTTTTCGCCTTTTTCTCGGTAATTGATTCGCTGTGTTGTCATCACTTAAGTTTTAAAGGTCCGCGTAGGAATTTCTCGCAAAAATGAAAAAAGAAGCGTCCTTAATACCGGGCAGAAAACTCTCAGAATACCTGATAACGAGAATCTTTCTCAGTATTTAAGTGAGAAAAAATCAAATTTCGATTAAAGTATCTTATGCTCTTACCGGGACTTAACTAGAGGGTAGTGGATCAAACTCATTCATCAACAGAACAAGAAAAGTAAAAGATGTGCGGGAAAATGATGCAAAATGCCTCGATGAAACGTTCAATTGAGAATCGTTTGAAAAGAAAATAAGAAGAGTAAATTGACTAAAAAAGTGCGTATTTTAATGACCAAATGCTGAAAATACAAGTTTTCATGAACACATATTTAATAATATTAAAGTGTAATATTTGACTTATGGTTGATGATGAATAGAAAATTTCTAGATCGTGTGTCTAAATATTCTTAGAAAAATAAAGGGGAAATGAAACGTGATTTCATAGACACAATGGTCAATAAAATAAGCATAGAATAGATTAACATAAATATTTGAATTGAACTTATTCAGAATTGTGACTCTTATGAAGACCGTCAATTTGCAGTGAGTCCATGTAATAATAAACTCATATGAATACATTGTTGAAATTATAAGCTTTAGATACATTACGCTTTTATTGATTTGAAATTTTTAAAGAATGACTTATTCACTACGTAATTATTTTTATTTAAGAGTCTTATTTCTTATTAATAATTATAAAAACCAATAATATGATAAACTTAATTTAAAAATTTTGATGAGCCATACTGCAATCAGTTTATACTCTTCGTATACTAATGCAATAATTTACCTATCATCTTTCTAAATATACACTCCTATTCATAGTCTCGACCTCTTCCTGTAATTTAATGTACTTTTCTATGAAAAGATTATTTGATATTAGATAACTTTATTGGCTTTACAATTGAACTATAAAAACTAGATATCGAAAATCGATGGTGAAGGAAAATTATCATTGATGAATGATCTTTATCTCAATCGACCTCTACCCAGTTCTTTAATATTTCTCCTTATTTTCTACGTATTTTTCCACTCCTTTTGGCACATGAAACAGACAGTCTTTCATAGAGAGATATGGTAGAATATCGGTGTCGAGTAGACGGGACAATTTTCCTTGTATCTATCGAGACCTGTAACGCAGCCAAAAAAAAAGATTGGGAATGGGGTCTCCAAGATCACCATCCTTGTTTTGGTTTAAGATAGAAGAAACTACTCCTGAGGTAACAATAAAAAAACCTCTTTTGTGACTAAAGTAGCTTCCTCAAATGGACGATCTCTTCTTTATTGAGCTCCTACACCGTTTACGCTTTTTCTGATCTCAATGATTCGGAGTGTGATTGATGCTCCCGTATTAAATCATCTGTAATTGCTTCCCATCGTCATTCTTCGCCTCGGTTGCTCTTTGCCAGTCTCATTCGGTGGCGAAAGATAAATGCTATGTTGGATTGAAGGCGAGTCGTTTGTACCGTTGATTTGAACTACGCTTCCAATATCGGTCATAAAATAAATATTCTGCTTGAATTTCACAAAAGATTGTGTTAAATCATAGATTTATATCCGAAAACTGGCAGTTCCTTATTGAATATGTGGAAATTAAAATAATAAAATTCGGAGGAAATAACCCTGAAAATCTACCGTATGTAATGTTTCAATCGGTTGAAATAAATCTGTTAATTTAATTTTTGTGTGAATGTTTACTACGTTTTAAACAAGAGAAAAGAATCTAATATCAAACTATAAGCGATAATTATATAATCACAGACACACTTCATATTTTTATCTCTAATATTTTTCCGTTTGAGCATCTATCGTCCAATTACTCGAGAAACCACGAAAATGGAATAAATATCTCATCCCTATACGTACTTGCACTTTTGACAAATATCTACACCAATATTCACCACTAATGAATAATGTCAACCATTACGCTGTCTAACTATGACTTCGGACTAATCAAACAATATTTAATTTCTTACTGGTATACTTCTGTGGTATAAGCATGTAATACGTATTTATATTCTTATATAGGTGCATAAAGCAGCTATAAGGCCTCATTCAACTAGAAAAACTGTATTACTACTGTATAAACACTAATAACATCGATTCCAAAACGTAGCTAACGACTTCATATAAAGTACGTTATCACACGCCATAAACTGGTCCAAAGGAATTTCCTTCTTAGTTACGGCATAGACGTTAAGGTGGGCAAAAGTTCGGGAGGAAGACATTTTTATAGTCTACAAATCCGAGAGTGTCTAGCTGTCCCGTGGCAGCGTTTACCCCTTTTTCTTTTATTGGCCTAGACAAATGGGTTTGGCAGGGAAGGATGACGCGGTTCGTGTCCAACTTGGAACGTGGGTCTCTCAGCCTAAAAAGCAGTCTGCGATGCAATTGAGGTAGACGACGCTATCAATCCCTTGTCTCGATAGAGCCGCGGAGGTTAAGGGCGTTTTGTTTTCGGTATCTTGGCAAAGGAAAGGGTTTTTTTCGCTCGATGGAATAAGGAGGAAAAGACCTCTTAACGGCTACGAATTTATAGTTCTTCCCCTTTTTCAGAAAAACATTTTAAGCCCTTTTTATGTATACCACCCGGAAGTATAGTTTTCAAATTCAAGTGAGATAATGATGAGTCGGGGAATTCCAAGAATAATGAACGCACATGTACCCTATAAGGGCTTGATAAGGAGAATGGGATATCTTTCTAAATATTACGCTATTACTATTTAAGGTAATTCATTTTTCTTAATTATACAGAAATATTACAGACTTTCTATATACTTGGTTTTACCGTTATTGAGAATTACCTTACATATTGTTCGGCTGTGTTACCACTTCTAAAGGAAACATATCAATTTGTAATACAAACAGTGAAATAAATTACTTAAATTAATCATATCACTTACATTAGCATTTTAAGAACATTTTGAAGTAAAGACTTTAGTCTGGGATCTGCTCCTTGCGATTTATAGTGAAATAATATTTTGTGAAGATAACTTTATCTACGGAATACGTTTATATATCTATATTATGGAGTGCTGTGAAAAGTTTTATTTATGTTCTGCCCTTACTTGGATGTTTTCCGCTCATATTATTCTGGTTAAGTGAAAAAATCAAGGGCAAGCTACCTCACTCCTTATCTTGCCTAATAGTCTCTCCACTCCTCATCGAAGCTCTCGGTAGCTTTTCCATCCTGCGTATTATTGGATTTGAGATGTATGCCTTAAGCTGTAAATTACATTTAACTTACTTGTACATACCCGTACATACATTTAAATACTAACCCTGCAAGCCGCCAGTGACGTGTAGTAGGGAGTGAAAAATATCGATATCATATCCAACTTATATCCTACCTCTAACTTCTACTAGTCACTCTAATATTAAAGTATTTATTCTATTCTAGCCTGATACTTAATTGTTTAGGAGTTGAGGTTCAATCTCCATTCGGGCTAAAGACATTAGGGCAAGATTTTCTGTCAGTGGCTCTTTCCGCTGAAATCGGTCGTGATTTTATTAAAAGCTACTAAAACTTTTTATAATCTTTCACTTTGCTTACGTATTGTCAAAAGACATCCAAAATCTAGGATTTTCTTCATTATTCTCATAAGAATGGAAGGAGAAATTTAAGAATTAAAAGCGAAAGCTTTTACAATGTTTAAAGTATATGCGACGCAAAGGATCCCTTTCCGCTTTCACGACCGTAAATGAAGACATTCCCTTAAATCTCTCGGGCGCAGACACTAAATTACCGATAGGCAAATTTTCGCCACTCTCACCTCAACAGTTTGGTAGGGCGAGAGAATTCATTTACCCAACCGGTCCTCACGGAAATCCTGTCCCGCATAAAAATTCGATTGCTCTCTCAGAGCGTTGTTTGTCCAGAAACAGGAGAGCGCGTTCGTGTCTCGAGAGCCGCTCTCCATTACTCTCAACGTAACGCGTCTGAAGCTTCTACTTTAAGAGAAGACACCCCAACACTCTATTTATACTCAAACAATCGAGTGGTGTGGGCGTCGAGGGTGGACGAAGGCAGAATGTCAACGGGGACGCAACCCCGCTGATTAAAGCCACTAAACGATCCTCTCTCTTATTTTTCCGATTTCGCTTCTGCTAGGGCTGGCGAGCGATTGAATCGGCAGGAATGAATGCGATCGTGAGACTCATTAAAAGTGGAATCTCTCTCCGCGTGCAGTTTTTTATGCCTGCTTTTGATTAGTCAACGCGTAGAAATGGGCCGAACTAAACATTCTTAGGCCATTAGGGATTCCATAGGTTAGTCTCAAATTCTCCATCTTTATCGCTTCTGAATGAACAATGCACGGTTCATTTTAGGGAAAACAGTTACTTTATTTATTTTCTTTAATTATTTACTTCAGGAAAATCGGTTGTGTGTAAATTTTTATTAAGTAAGCAGGCTTTATGTAAATAAACATGACTTGTAAGTGTACCAGGATTTAAATACTGTATAGTTGTAGCTAGGTGTCAGCTGTGTAGTAATACTGTAGCAATAGTAATAATGAAGCAAGGAGATATTGGTTGTATAACAGTTTATCTTTGTAGGTAGTTCCTATATATATATAAGTGTTATTAATTATGTATTATGTTTATTGTATTATTGTGCCTTGTTATTAGTGTATGATACTATTGTAGAATTGATACTATTGCCACCGGGCTGATATTCATATTGCAATTAACTTTCCGGCATGGCAAGTGAAGTATTAAGAGCATGAACGACTCTCAATCCTAAAAACACACTTTCCGAGTTTAGGCCGAATTTTCTTAGATTATGAACATTTTTAGATCATGTATTTAAAAGTTGTACAAAATTTTTTACTAAGGAAAGAATAAAGTTTAAAAAATTCTAAAAAGTTGACAGTTAAACAAACGAATGGGGGCCAATTATTTCAATATTCTAAAATAAAAGCCATTCTACGCTCTTCGGTGAGTCAGCAACTGGTCAACTTCTTCTAGAAAAAGGTAGTCTAATACGTACAATAATATATTTGGGCAAATCCTACGGAACTGAGGAAATTCACGAGTCAATTGAGAACATTTACTTTAAAATAACTACTAAAAATCTTTCCAATAGAAAGAGACAAGCCATACCGTACCTAAATGCCGACAGTTTTTTTCGGAACCGTTAAAATCAATAAATATACTTCGAAATATAGTTTTACGATAATTTTTTATGAGGAGCTATGGAAAATACTAAGCGGACCGATGGACCGAACAAAAACCAAAGACTTATTTCAAGTACGAACTGAAAAAAATTTCAATCGGCCAAGGCTTCTGGCAACGATTTCATGGTTACTTAGCTTTATTTCGCTACAATCGATTGCCGGCTTATAGCGGACTCCGTATACAGGACCTTTGGGAAGTTTTTCTCGGAGACGATCATTAAAATTTCAATCGAGAGAAAATTAATGGCTCCGGGATAATGTAACAATATCGGCCGCTTTTCGCAAACTTTTTTGCCGCATCTTTTTGCTGCGAGCAGATGTCGGGAGGGCGGGATTCTGCACGCGGCGCCGCATTCACTTTATGCGAGGGGATGCGGTCATCTTTTAGCGATTTAACGAGTATTTTTACGAGGTGTGAAGTCATGAGAGAGGAAAAAAATCGCTGCCTGGAAGCCGTTACATCATCGGGACGGATAATTTGCTGCAAGAAAAGCAAGAGGAGCTGGACATTGAAACCAGCGCTTTGACTCATGCAATGCGTGCGCAATTAAGACGTTACTGACGCATCCAAATCCAGACGGATTGCCGCACGTCAGCTGGGAGGTGGTGTTAAAGTACATGAAAAATAACTTAAAGGAGGAGGAGGATTAAGTCTTTTTTTAATTGGGATCCCTCTCGAAGCTTTAATGAGAGGCCGAAGTGATAAAGAAATAATTACGCACGAGGAAAGACTTTAATTGAAGCTATTGATAACGAATTAAATGTGTTGACTCCATATAGAAAACTGAGCTAATGAGAGGAAAACATGGATTATGGAGAGAGAAGCCAAAGTTGACATCCTCTGAAACAGAGGCAGTGGTAATACTCAGAAAGCCTCTCTTGTTAAGATAAATTAAAATTTCTTGTAGTAGTTCCAATGAATATATTTCGAGTCCTTTATGACTGTGAGTTGTAATCTTCTTGATGTCCTCAAATGTCCCCAACAAGAGATGACGTTAAATCATAAAATTAGATGTAATGAGGTAGACTATAGTGTGAGGCTGCTGTGAAAATTTTTACTAAAACAGCTAAATAAATTGAAGCTTTTGTTTTTTAAAAATAGGCCGTACTTAATTTCCTTATAAATATAATAAAACAAGAATTATTTGTTCCATGATGATCAAAAGTTAGTAACAATACTAGTAAGAGTACTGAAAATACGTACTGCAGGACTTCATTAGTATTGGCAACGAACTTAGAAAACTAAAATCATTAGACTCGGATACTAAATATTAATTCGAATCCTGATACTGTGCTCCATAAAAGTACTTAACTGAGTTGAAATTATTTAAAAATTTTGTTAATATATAAAAGAACTTAAATGAAATACATTAATATCTTAAGATTCCCCGAAAATTATATCCTAGAAAATGAATGAAATACGAGATTTACTTAAAAATGAATGATAGTGATTGGTAATGGAAAATTTATATTAGATTGGCTATAATTGGTGATAGAAAATTAAAAGAATATTAAAAATAATGAGAATATGGTCGAGTACGCGGCAGCTATTGAAGGGCAGATCTTCCTCTTACGTATTTACATACAATATATATTTATAATGTAATACACTCCTCTGATATACTCAAGGCTCTTTATCACCTAAAATGACTCAATTTCATCATTACCTATCAATAAATACCCATATAGACAGTGAAAGCGCATCATTGTAGCCCATTGATTCCATGCATCTCCGTATCACCACTCGGCGGCAACTTTCTAATAGAAAACCAATCGGATTAAGATCCGGTTCACGGGTAAATAACCCACCATTTCGTCCTATTATTCCTCTAAATGAATTGATATATGCTGTCAAAAGTCTCGGGCCCTAGTTTCGGTTGGAAACAATTCATGTATTCAGCGACTGAGGCTAGTCATTATGCCGCAGTCTCCACGGGAACCCAAAGACGCCCTACGGAGAACAAGCACATGCAAGAAGTAGGGGTTAGATAAAGCAAAAGAATAAAAATAAAACATTCTCTCTCCCATCCCGATCATTTGTGCCGGTGAGCTATCTTTTTATCACAACGTTGGCTACCGTTGCCTCTGGAAAGTAACCGTCCAAAGACGGATGGTAACCCCTCCCTCCGACTCAAATCCTGGATGATCCAATACCACTCTCCCGTGGATATGGAAATGGTAGCTTGGTAACCGTCTTAGAGAGCGGTAAAAAACAAGATTGAGACGTTTACGATCGACATTGTCTTATCACGAAGCAGCAGTCCGTTGTGAGTGCCGGAAAAAGAATCTCATCTGTTTGTTTCGTTTCTGAAGAAAAAAAGGAAGAAGCGTCTACTTTCCAGGAGGTAGAGTTTTTTTATGCCTCCCGACCATTAAAATTGATGGATTTTCGTTTTTTACGACACTGTCTCCCGCGAGTCTATTTCAATCATTGGGTTCGGTCCATACTTCTCCTCTCAATTTGTTCTATCGGAGAAATCTGAATGCGAACTGTCTGATTGTATTGAACAAAACTTTGTTTCTTTACGGAATCAGATAAGGGATTTTAGCATATGTTTTTGGACGTGGAAGAGCGAGAGGTTGAGAAAATACACTGGTGAAAGGAATGGAACGATTGAAATCTCAAAACTCAAACAAGACTCGATTCGATCGCTATGTAAATGTTAATTGTGGGCGGATCCGCGTTTCTTTAGTGAGCTTAAATTAAGAATTATTACGCGTAATGAGGAAAATAAAAGCGAAATAAGTATTAATCCCCTAATAGGATTAAAATTTTCACATTGAATGGTATTTTAACCAAAGTTAGACAAGTTTTACATTAACAATCCAAACTCAATTTACGTTTAAGAATAATTACATAGTCTTCTTTATATTTGAATGCGTAACAATATGAATTTTTTTATCAAGCCGGTAATTTTGTAGCATACAAGTTCAAATATATATCTAATGTATGTAACCGGTAACTCTTCTTAATATTTTAAGCTCTGTAAAGCAGACTTGGAAGTATTTAAACTAAACTGATTAATCACAACTAGAAAACTCCCTTTATTGGCTTCTTGGATCCATGTAAAGTAAAAATTTGAAATACAGAACGCATCAAATTTAATCAGTGTACCTATTACTATTTCAAAGTTGCTTCTTATACATTTCTTCTTAAAGAAGATTAAAAGTGAACACTGGATAAATGAATAAACAGACATTTTCTCAGCAAAGTCTCTCTTAAGCGTTCGAAAAAAAGACTCTGAAACACGGTTGGAGCAGCCCTATTTAACTGACGGATGCAGATGTAAATTCAGCTACAGCACCGTAACATTTGTATCAAACTTCGATCAAAATGAAATTGTAGCTTCATATTTAGTAACATAATCATTTCTCCGCACCTGGATTCATCATATCATCGAGACATCGGAGGTACTGCTCATCGCACTGGTTTAACTTCAATTAAATAAAAATTGCTTACAGAAAGAAACCAAAATAATAGCACACCTAACGGAAAAAGAGCATTCCTTGTTCATCCTTAATGCGTTCGTATTCCGATCTCCCCTCTGATTACAGAGGGAATTATAGAAGTGTAATTGCTTCCAAAATGCGATCGATGGCTGAGAATAAATTGCTCCTAATGACCAGTCCTGAAATCCAATCGGAAGGAAATAATCTAAAGATGCCTTGCTCTCAAATGTAAGCCTTGCAGAGAATTGAGAGTGGAAAAAATCAGACCGCCATCCTCACACCCTGATCAACGATAGGAGAAGCCAACTAATGCTTAATCAAAGGAGGATGACGAAAAAGTTACACATCGTTGATGTAAAATTAAAAATATACCTTCAAATGCAGTGTCTTTTACATACTGCTTAATGAGCTTAATGTTAAATTCAATCAATGGAAAGGGGTTTAGATGACTTAGAACATTAGGATGTTCACCTAGAAAAAATTCCAAGAAGTGGTGGACATGAAAAACGTCTGACTTGACCGAGAATTGAACCATGGTCTCCCAATTGCTTGTCGGTTGCCGACCAATGATGAAAGGCCCGGGTTCGAGTCCTGGTCCCGTCAGACTTTTCCGTTTTTCCGTGGGATAAATCCATGGTGCAGTTGCCAATGGAGGTCAAAGGCCTAGCCAATCTTAAAAAGGATACGTGGTTAGCTTTTCGGCTCCCACACAAACTTAGTAGATTTACTAGATCACAATGGATCCAATAACATCCTAATACAAGAATCATCCCAATATTTTGGCGGTGCAATGTGGACTTGAGCAAACCGAGAATCGAATCCAGGGCTGCTTTCATTTCATTTCAGCATATAAGTGGTAATTTTTAAAATTATTTCGACAGCTGATCTCGTTTCACACGTAAACCCTCATCGAGGATCGAACTCGGTATAGCATTCACCATTGCAAAATGTAATAAGTAAATATTGACGTCCTAACAATTGGGTTCTCACTGCCATATTAAAAATAGTATTTTATGAAATCTAATTATATATATAACGAGTGAAAAATGTCGAAATATGTATAGTAACCTGAAAGATTTATTACCGCAGAAATGTGATATTTGAGTTCAAAACTTGAATCCGCTTTGAGTAGTTTGCTCAGAAACATCAAACTCGGAAATTACTGGCGTGCTATGAAACAGTTAATTCGATTGATGTTATATCTTTTTTGTTCAATATCGTTTCTAAATACTACTGGTTAACGGCTTGATTGACTTAAAGCTGTTAACACCGTACCCTAACGGGATATAAGGAAGGTAACAAGGCGACTAATACGCTACATTACCTGTTATTACTCAGAACTTTACTTCTGCCTTTCTACTGCCTGAACCGACCGATAACATGATGTCTGCAACTCCCAAAAAAGGACTGCAGTTCGAAGAACATCAGTAATCAGGGTGCACTTGCAGTCACAATGCAGTTACCTCCCCTCCCATTTAAAGCCATAGAGAAGAATGAGAAAGGGAAGAGGATGGCACGCGAATCTAAAGAATGGTAGGGCCCTTTTGGGGCAGTGGACCCTTTCATAGAGGGAAAGGGGGGCAATTAGCCCCGCTGCGATGAAAATCTCTCCCCGTGGGCCACTAATGGCTCCAATCAAATTCTCAACCCCGTCTTATTTCAAGAGTACCACTTCTCTCTTTGCCAATCGCCCGAAAAGGAAGGTCGAGGACTTTTAAGGATTCTTTCGCGGTTAACGGGTAGCCAAAAGTAGTATGAGGACTATAGGAATACTGGGGTTCAACCACTGCATTCAAATCATCTTCATTCATTTTTATTCCTTCATTATTCATTTAAGTTTTAGGCCGTCATTCATTTTTGAATAATTACCCCAAATTCTAAACAAATGTGCCGATCGTTCGAAATATACATAAAGATGAATTACCTGAAACGTATAGGATAACTCTATATTCAGATTTCTATCTTTCGATAAATCATCTCAAAAAACTTTATTGACAGATGTCTTAAGTATTAGTAAGGATATCGCGGTTTAGTTTAAATCCTCTCAAAATATAATACCTGTCTCATTATCCAAATGCGATTCCATCCAACATAATATATAGAAAAAATTAATATTTTTTCCTAAAATTTCAGCCCAACTAGCGTTAAAACATCAGTATATCGTTGCTACCTCAACGCTTCTCTCTAAAAGGTTTTACTGCATACTTTTTGTGCCAGTTTCATTAAATTTTTCTAAATCCAAGATTACTTAGCTCAAAATACACGAGGCAATTCCATATACTCCATATAAGTTGAACGTGGATCAAAACTATTTGTTTCGAAGATGTAACGAAAGTCAAGAAAAGATTTTTGCCGCCATTACCGTACCTACTTATAGTAACGCAATATATCGTTTGCTCTCCTCCTCAAAAAAAAATGTTTTTAACGCTTAATTTTACCATAGACTTCCCATTTTAATCGGTAATATTTCTGTATTCGCCAATGAAAATTTCCAACAGAAATCCTCTTGAATATATAATTCTAGAAGATTCTAATTCTAGAATATCTTGAATATATAATTCTAAATTTCTGGCAAGCAAAATAACCGATAACTCCATTATAAGTTCAGTTTTCATTTTTTCTGCTCCTTAATTCTATCATAAGCATCTTCTTCAAACTTTTCTATTTTTACTCCTTCTCGAGGATCACTATGAGCCAAAATATCGATGAAAAACGTCCCCGTCATCACGTCTAATTGGATCCCACTGAATGCGTGAAAGGGCCTCTTCGCTCCATAAGAATAGTGTGCTTGAACTTTCGGGTCTCGGACGTTATTATTAGAGGAATAATTTTGAAAGCGCAAACTTATTCTCTTTTTGTCGAATCTCTCATGAGTTTCAAGAGGTAACTGGCCAGCTAACGATCGTTTCGTGCCACAGTTATTTTTATTCGAAAGGAAAACCAACCTGGCACTTACGTTAAGGAAAAGAAATCAGGATTTATTATTGTACCTAAAGGATTTGGATGAGATATAAAACACATATTTTTTGAAACTTCTGATAATAGGTTCAGATATTTCCATTCATAATAATGAAAAAGAATAACTTGCACACTCCCACTGAATTTTATAAGCCTGATGATACAAGTACGCTAGCGAAACATGCCGCACGAATAAAATCCTGTGGGAGTGTAGAAGTGATTTCCTTCCATTATTAAAAGACGGCTTTCCACGAAATCACGCCTTTGCATATCGTAATAATATAAATTATTATGAAGCTAATTAAGATGCCTTTCCTTATATCTTTGTACCGAAAGGTGAAATTTTACGACGCAAGCAAAGTACGCATCTACTACACACTTAAAGTTCATATTATACATTAGCATTTATAATTCGTTGCTAATCTTCTAAGCTTGCAATTCAACAATGTTTCATTAAACTTTTTTTAGCTTATGATAGAGATAAACATATCATTAACTCATTACTATACATTTAAAAGAATTTTTTAACATTAAGAAACATTGGTAATATACCAGTTATTCAGAAATGATGATGTGCAAAACTGACTATCATATCACAACAAAATTATACCAAGCATCAAACACGATCTCATTTTCTTTAGATTATTTTTGCTTACTAATTTCAAGGTTAGGGCAGAAATTCTTAACCATCCTGGAAATCTTCCAAAAGGACAAACTACCTCTTGAGGGGAATTAAAAAAGGAAGAAATTAAATTCGAAGTTACACATCTACAACACGAATCCGCAGACGGGATGACAAAAAATTTTCGGCAAGGCGATAATATTTGCAGGTATCATGTATCGAAGCTCTCAGATGCTTCAGCCAAACATAGCATTTATATTAGTTATGGAACCTGAGATTTTAGATAAGTACCAAAAACACGGGGTGCGAAATGAATCCCTCTTCACTCAGAGATGACCCTCAGACTCACATTAAATTTCAGAACACATAACCGAATTCCTGCATAAATTATTTTCTTACATTTTTGAAATTCCGTCAGCAGGGATATAAATCCTCAGCCAAGCGACAACGCGGATCTGAGCAATTCAATTTGCAAAGAGCTGAAAACATCTTATAAATCAGGCGATTCTGCATCCTACTATTTATGATTAATTAAGGGTTCTCCATTTAAAATAATGTACGGAAAGGAAAAAAGATTCCAATTCACCAACATCAATCCATTTATTGTTTTGTGTAAAACATACGATCTACGAAAGACTTTTTTTATTGGCTCAGAGATGGTGAAAAGTTATTATTTGAAATAAATCGAATGAGCAGCGATGGGATTATGATGTATTGATTGTCGTAAATAATTACCATTACCCCATTCAGGCCTTACCTCGCCAAAACAGTTCAATAAAAATGAAAATAATCCTTTCTGAGGCTTAATTAGGTATTTTACGAATTCTTCAATTAAAATTTATTAAATGAAGAATGCGTAATAATTATAGTACCTTAAGAGTTCCGCGTACCAAAATAATTCTTTCCGGTGCCTTTTAGGAAACGCGTGCCACAGGTTAGCCACCCCTATCCTACACTCTTCCCCAGCACACAGTAAGGAGTGAACAATAAATATCCAAATTTTCTATCGCTCAAACCCAAGCAGCCTTCATATAATCTCATCTATGAACAAGATTGAAACGAAAGAATACAAAAGACATTCCATCTATTCCTTATCATAAAGCAAATGATTAGCCTAATTTTAACTTCATTGATACTACGATCAAATACCTCCAGGAATTCCTACTCTGTTCATTATCAAACTTTCGAGTTGACGACGCGCAAACACGAGCTCGGAATGAAAACGGGGGTAAGAGAAAAGAGAGGAAGAAATGTCGAGATCCTTGGCTTACATTTTATATGCTCACCGGACGAGGAAGGGATTAAATGTTTATCCAACCGGAATCCGAAGAAAAGAATACTCTTCCCGCTAAGAGCGTCCTTCAGGAGCTTGCATAAACAAGGAGCGAATGGAACAAAACGGTAAGGAAAAGTCGCCCCGCGAGAAAGCGATATGCTTGGACAGAGAAATGAAAAAAGGTTAAAAAGCGCTGACTTGAACCTCAAAGGGAATCTCAAAAGCAAACTCTCCATCATTCTCTTCACTTTAAAGAGAGATTGAGAGAGGCTTTGAAGTGCTGCGTGTTTCTCTCCCTCGACTCGTCAAGCATTCACTTGCTAAGAATTCTTCAGCGATCGCAAGATCTCTTCTGCTCACTCGGAAAAATTGACCGACGTTAATGCTCCAAGAGACATCAAGCAGGGTTAATTGCGATGTAAGAAGCATTTATGCTATCTTCTTTTATTCGAGAGTTTTTGTTTGTCGATTATAAGATTTTGGATGTTCAGAGATTCCACTATTTTCAAGATACTATCTAGTTTTCACGGTATTTAATAGCAAAAAACTTAATGATATCCGATTCAATCTTAATTTAACTGATGTGGCGCGTATTTTTGTAAACTAGCAATTATACCGTGGGAGATTGTTTGCTAAGTCTAATTTCGATGGAGTGGATTTAAAATATCTTGTGATCTCTCCGTTGATCGGCATGGTGGTTATGCAATAAATAGGACTGTAAGTTGAGATGTTTGCCAAAATAAAAAATTACCGTCTAAACTAAATAAAAGCGTAGACGAAATAAAAGATAAAGAGAAAAAGGCTTCAAATCGTAATGAAGTATACCGTTACATTTAGCATTGAAGAGAGTGTCTTCAAAAAATTTTAAAAAATATTTCTTATTTACTGCAATAATAAAGGGAAAATAATTTCGTAAAGAAGGTAATAAGACATTTTGGTGCTTGAAAAAAGTGGATGGCGAGAATATTACCATATTTTAAATGGATAAATCCACTAAATCAGGTTATGATATTTTTCTAAGAACTTCTATCAATCAGAAGCCTTCATATTTTTCGAAAAATAATTTAAGAGCCCTTGAAAGAATTAAGGATATGAAATAGGATAGAATGGAAAGAAGAGGAAAATCTAATGGACAAAGAAGGGGAAAGTACAAACAGTTGAATATCGTGTTAAAAGGAATAGTGGAGGAGGAAACAGTTTTGGAAGATTTAGCTGAAATTACTAGAGGAGGAAGATATTTGTTGTTAAGAGGGTGGGAATAAAAATGGAAGAGATGCTTGTGGACGAGAAAACAGAGAGTTGCGACAAACAAATTCTCGAATTGATATCTTTCGAAGATTTCATAAACACTTTCGGAAATAATACTTTATATTTCCATAGGTTTTCGTAAATATGATTGTACAACGTAAACTAATGTTATTATCATTAACACGAAAGAGTGCTTCATAGCAATGATATTAGACGTTAATAATTTATCAGAGTAATTACATAAATCATGCACTCAAAACAGATTAATCCCTGGTGGTGAAAATAGGCAATGGATACGTGCAATTGGGGAGACACAGATGTGATAACAACCATCGAAACTAATGTCCAAAGAATACAAATTTATGATTTTGTGCTTGATTGTAAAGTATGTCTCAAACGGTGAATTGCAGGCATTCGATTAAGAATTCCAAGAATCGCAATAACAGTATTATTTAGAAAGTGAGGATAGTTGAAAGCGAATGTTTTGCGAGTTTCGCAACTGACCCATCACAAGCCGAGGGGAAAATGATGGGCTAAACAGACAGGTACTTCTGCATACTCTTGTCTCGCTGTGTGGAGAAAAGAGAATGTAGTAAAAATATAAATAAAACTCCACAAATTTCAGTTGTCCGCTGTAATTCATGAATTTAAGGGCTATACAAAAGAGAAATCTGCCACCTTGTCGATCCTTTCAACTTTCCTAACCCTTTTTCAGACCTCAGTTAAGACTCAACATTTCAAAATTTCGAGAACAAAATTTCAGAAATGTCTGTTATTTACCGAAAACATCCAAAATGGATTCCAATAGTTCTTCATAGGAAACGTAGTATAAATTATATACGAGTATAGGAGTATAGGAGAAAAATGAAAAAGCCAAACAATGTAGTGCGTTTATGTGACGTGCAAGCAAATATTTACTTCTAACGCTTGCAAAGATTATCTTCTGCATGTCATTACAAAGAATATAATAAGCCAGCTAAGAAAAAAATATAAACTGTAAGGTAAAAGGAAAAAAAATTAGTTACTTAAATGATGGTGCTATCCTTTTTATATTATATTATATGAGCTGCGTTATCAGCTTCTAAGCAAGTAAAAATAGCTATACCCAGATAGATATAATAAGCCCTGCAACACCAGCAATGGATGAGGCGTCGAGACATAGCGCTCTCCGTATCAATTTAGAGCCTTCGATTAAATGATGTTGGGATGGCTCCGAGATATTTCGATATGTCACTGGCTAAGCTTATCTATGCACCAACTTAAAATTTCCTATGGTAAATTAAAACTTAGCTTTGTCGGAAGGTAAGTAAAATATGAACGACTGCGAATGAAACTGCAAGAATCCTCTAATGGTTCAAATAAATATGAAAACTCATAGTGATAGCGGTAGAAGTATTGTTGTTGCTAAGATTCTGCAACAATATATAACACCTATATTCCATATGAAAAAAGCAGCTCGTTTAATAACAATTTGAGAGAAGGCTCAATTTTGTATGATTGGAGAATCGAATGATATTGAGACGATAATTCCTCATTCGAGAGTAAGCCTTAAAAATCGAAAATTTGTTATAAGGTGCAATCTGGATTAACCATGGATAAGATATTGAAACTGTTATTAAATACGACCTTTTTCATTGATATTATAGTTCATTGTTGTTCTTCTCAAATTTCCAAATCCCTTACTCCTTAGAAAAAATACTTAAAAGAATCTTTGTATTTGACGTTCTATAGCCTTAATCTTAGTCCTTCTTGCATATCCATTATGAGATGTGACAAGTTATAATTTAGGAACTCAAGTAGAAAACGAAAATCGGGCTTAGACCATCCGTCCCTCTCACAGGTATCAGCTTCATCACTAATCTTCTATTTCAACCCTAAATTCAATAGATCGTACTATTACATCCCTTTGAGGTACCCCCATGGCATCACCTGCATCTACCCATTCACAAGTCACTAGACCTCTCTATACGAACCCTTTTACAATAGGATGAAAGCACAGCCACTGGGGCAAATACAACGCCAGGGTTTTTAAAATTAAAAAAAAACTTGTAAGGGGTTTTAAGGTATCAAATAACTCTTCATCTTCCCCTATTTTTCCATCTCTGGGTCACTTAGGAGATGAATAATTCACACGAATCGTATGCGTACGACACAAAATAACATTCACTATGGATAGAAACAGTAATGATTATATCAGATGCAATAGCGACAGCCTGGGAGTTATAGCGACATATTTTTCAAGGAAAAAGTTCCTTTTGAGCTTCATGGAATAATATATTCGAAATAGAATCATGGATCTGCCAAGTCACGAGTCTTGGCTAGATTTTGAATAACTGAAAATGATCTGCATTCGTTCAGATCAATCCTGAAGTCGTGCTCATTCACAAATAAGGACGAAATATTTTAATCTTTAATCTATATAGATTTATTCATTACTTCTGTAACGATTGGACGAAAGGCGTGACACTCGTAATTATTTACAAAATAAGTGTACTTGATTGCATTTTTATCTTACTCTTCGATTTGACACCGTGTTATGCTTTGGCATAACATCGTCGATTCGATAAGAGATACGTTACGAAAAGACATAGCAACTTATATCAACACAATGAATACTGTGATATCAATCCAATCAGAAATATATGGAAATGAATTTCTCTAGCAGTGAATAAGGTAAATCTTTGCACGAATAGAAGTACGGCTCAAAAATCCAAGTACAAACAGATCTCTGAGACTTGAACTAGATCTGCCAGTTTCCTGGCTGATATTCTAACGATACCAGGTCACTATTTATAGATTGCTCTGTTATAGAAAGTGAGAGACCTGGGTTCGAGTTCCAGTCGAGTTGAAATTTTTCGCTTCTATTTCTCCTTGGGTTCTTCACAATATATAATGAACATTTATTCTTTGAATTGTCAGTAAACGAATTTATATACGAAGAAATAGAAAGAAAATGTGTTAAATTTTAATTGAAGAGAATCATGACTACAGTAACGCACCATGGAATAGAAGGCAATAAATTTCTCCCCGAACTACAACAGATTGCCCTTCATCTTCATGATTTTCCCCTCAATGATTCAACTGAAAGTAGGAATTTGGAGCGCTTCCCTCTGTTTCGACCTCTTGCATACCGAAAACAAACATCGCCATCTGCTTTAGAGAACAATGTAGCGAGGCCGAAGCGGATAAGTTGGGGAGGAAGTGTACCTTGAAAAGAGCAGTTGGAAGAGAAGCATGTGCAGGTAATGTGGTGTGGGGTGACTGATCTGGGTGAGGCATACCATAAGAATTATTGAGGCAGGATTCAATTTACGAGCACTGACAGTGACACGGTATATCGAATAAATAATAAAAGGTGCTGCAATCATGCATATTTGGGAAGAAATATTTAAGTGGATATAAAATGATTCAGTGTTAAGTAAGATAGAGAGAGCATACATATCAAAAACTGGTTTCCTAAAACTATTCATACGTCCTTATCTTAGTTCCTTAATTTGACTTTCTGAAACGCCCGATGAAACGCGGCTTCATTTTTCCTTCTTTAAAACTGTTCCTATTTCTACCCTTCTCCTTTAATATCTTACCATAAAATTCTTGAATTTTCTGCTATTTCCTACATAACATATATACGAATCACTGTACTCATCAATAAGATGAGATAGGTGAAAACGCACGGAGTTGTGGATTTTCATGAATTCACAGAAAATGTCTGAAATATTAATTCCATTTTATTAATTTTTGCATATAAAATTTTATAAGTATGAACTAATGAAATAAATATATTTGTGCAAGAATATAGGAGACCACTGATGGTAAGGTATGATAAATAAAAAGAAGAACCAATAAATCATAAAAAATCTGAGTAAGCCCAATGTGCACTTCATTCTTTATGCGAGCATCATCGGGGGTAAAGGCAGACTAAACCTATTTTTTCCGCTATGACTCCTCTTTCAGGGGCAAAGTTAAACTGAACTAAAAGCTATTTTTCACGCTCAAAGTCAAGAGGAGACAAAAGATACATACCTAATTCAACAGCAAGTGACACCTCGGTATAAAATTTATCTTTCCTTCTTAAACCTATAAGTGCAATATTTCCCTATGAGGTCCCAAACATAAAATAGGCATAGAAATCCAAGAGCGCCTCTGCATCATTTTATTAAAAAGAAATAATAGGCTGCATCCATAATATTTTGCTATAATTTAATATTTTTGCCCGTGTGTATTAGGACGTACCAATAAAAATCTTTGTTAGCCGAGATCGTAATCCAAAGCTGATTCCGAATACCTGCGATGAATTATTTCTATAATTATAAATGTCCTAGCATAGTTAGAAGAGGCATTACAGTATTTTTTAAGAGGCCTTATCTACATCGAAGGGTCGGCGAAGGGGGTAAAAAGCGACGAAATTGTTTCTCTTAGAATGACCGAATCACCTCCCCAATGATTCGAAGAATCCTCGTACGATAAAAGAGCCGAAATAAAACACGTAGATCCCTAAGAGGAAGAAATAGCCATTCGTTTCCTCGTCTCTCTCCCAGCTATTCGACACTCAATTCCTTCTCGTGATAAAAGAGAAAAACGAGCGTGCATAGCTGCTGGTGACTAGCCGTCTGCTTCAACTCTGCGATGCAAGCGATTTTCTGCCTTCAAGACGGTCACGTTAAGTTTGGTCGCAAGATAGAGTAAGTCATAGCGGATTGAAAAAAGGGACCTCTGCTTCTACGAGTGCATCCATCATTTATTTTTACTCCACGAATTTCTAGCTTTACTCAAAAGTAAGCGTTGAAGTAAACTCATAAGTGAAGTTAAAGCTAATATGATCTACATAGTTGTGTTCCACAAAATATGTATACTTTCACCATGGCCTTAATATTCACGAGTCAATATTAGTACATCATTTGATGTATTGATACTGATCGGAAGTTATTAGATTTGCAAAAGTCGTAACTTAGGCGCATATAATGTATGTATCAATTATTCTAAAGACGAATATTATTCCCATCTTAAGATTTACTGAATAACTTCGCTTGTTCTGTCTTATATAAACATTTAAAATCATTTATTCACCGAAATAGTTACAAATATGGTAAAAATAAAATAAATAGTTGACCCTTTATCTGGCGAGGTTAGGCCCACGTGGGCCTCCCTTCCTCCTAGCCACAAAGAAGACAAAGTGGATCTGAGGTTATTCAATGTTAAGCAGAACATTCGAGGTAGCCATACATTAATAGAAATCATTTTCTTAATGTTTCACAAATTTTGTTGCAGAGATAATAGGGTAACATATTGATTATAGGGAAATAAATCGAGAAATATTAGTATTTAAAACTGATTCTGAGTCTCATAATCAAAGAACGGCAGAGCGGAATATATTAAATGATTTCGAATAATATTTAAATAACCTATCCTCATTCTATATAATTACATACAGAACCGATAAAAATAATAAATAGCTAATACTGTACGTAAATTTCTCAAAATATTTCCCATGTAAAATTCCCTGCATATCTGAACTCGAAATGATATAGTGTTCTTATAGTCTTGCACGATAAATTACAAGAGCGTCCTGAAAGATACATGTCTCTAACTTTGTTTCCTCTTACTTAGCACCATTCTTAATTAAACTTCGTGCTCTTGAATTCTAGCAATTTATTCATCTGAAATATATAACATAAAGTCACCGCAGCAGAAAGAAGATGCGGAAGTCTAGAGAAGCTAAATAGGATCGCCGAGAGCGAAAATAAACCCCCTCCCCGGACAATTTCCCTTCAAAATTCACCACGTCTTTTTCATTATGTTTGCCAAGTCCATTTCTTTGGGAAAACATTCCTTCAATTTATTACCGAGGGGAAGCGAGAAAAATATACTGTCGGCATCGGTGGGGACTGTCGTGCTCACACTACTTGGTTGACGGATGCGAAAGTTGTCTTTATTTGAATGACTCAATTACTAAAAGAAACAGCGTAATGTTTTGTACCCTCACGTAAATCCTGAATTATTACAATCTTTCTATCATTAGTCATCGAATCCTTACGATAAGTTTTATAACAGTACGGCATTACGTAGGCGTTAGGTCCAATATTGTAATATCTACGATCCAGTTTTCCTAGTCAGTTTGACTAGGAATCTTTAGTTGAAGTCATCCAATGTAATGTACGAATGGTAATTATAATTGTCAGATATAGAAACATCGAGTAGAGACGATCTGGAATGAGGCTATTCTTAGAATACGGAGAAAGATACGTTGGATTTTATTCTCACATAATGCAACAGTACTGACAAGAAAACTGGAATGCATTATAGTCACATCTGCTTGTCAACTAACCTAAAGGTCAACTTATATAGCGGCATGAAATACTTTGTCAACCTATTTACACCGTTCGTTAGTGATTTTCACCGATAATAATCCTAAGTCCATAGTTCTGAATATTTGTCCTAATCAGTGTAGTACACAACCAAGTTTTATTCTGTAATTTTGTTACATATAGCAGATTTTTACGTATGGCATCGATTAAAGCATTTTAATACCAAACTTTTCGCATTTCATTGGAAATACTTCCGTAGCATTTGAAATATAGTGAATAAAATCTCAATATATATGTGAAACCACAACATATAGGGGGTCCGCTAAGCAAAAAATTGAACAACAGAACAAAAAATGAACCATTAAACTTTAGAAACAGCTGGTATTGGGTTAGCGAGCTAGCCCAGCAAACCGAATTGATCTGGGCTCAGTTGAATGCGCGACTTAAAAAGTTAATTGTAAGAGTAGTTGTTTAAGGATAAAATTTCGCGAAGTATTCTTCATTGATATTCCTTACTCAGTCATTATCATTATTATTTTCCAAACTGACCTGAAATAAAAAGTAGAGACCGTGCAGTAGAAAATTTGAAGGCTCCCGTCCTATTTAACTGAGATTCTCCCGGATAGAACACATCGTACCTGTAAATTTATCGATTCGTCCTGAATTAAAGGAGCGATTTTGACAAACCAAATGATGGACGATTCAAAAATGCAAATAAGAGAAATCGTTAAATTACTAAATTTTCATAAATTACCCTAATCATACTTTCACGGCCCTAATCGCGATTCCCGGAACTTTATTCGCCAGAGACCATTTCTCTTAGAACACCTGATGGAGTCTCTTTCAGGACACCTGATCTGCTTTCTTTTAAAACAAGAACACTTTTCATCCATGGCAAAGTTTTGATCTTCTCACTATGCTAACGTCCAACTACCGACGGTGGAGAGAAACAAAATAAACTCAACGCATGAATTGCAGGGGAGAAATCGCCTCCACCACGGAAATTAGGTTAGCTCAGAGTAAATTTGATAGAAAGAGACTTATATTTTCCTCCCCTCGATAAAAGAACCCTCTAGTTGACCCCCGAGGAGGACCTCCAACGTGGCGACCACCCGTCATTAGTCCCTCGTTAGTTACCAACTTGACCACCGGCGCTGCAATTCTTTAACACGCTCCTTCGCTAAACTCATGGGTGGTCTTAAAATTTAGCAATATTTCATTCGCGGGAGGATGACTCGTTGAATTTCTTATCATTCTCTTTGGCTTAATGCGCACTCAAAAACAGGTGTGTGACAAAAACGGTTTTTTGCTCCTTGCCCGCCCTACTTGAATTTCTTCGACACCAACCCATCAATGAAGGGAAATTATTGTTTGCCGTTCTCGACATAACGGTTATGTTTGAAGCATTCCACGAGTCACGCTGTTAACTACACATTACAATCTGTGCTCCAAAAAAACTTCTTAGCAATAAATGGGGTGTACCTTCTTATACATGTGCATCGGAGTAGTAAGAATATCATTCCTATTGTTACCACTAAAAATTAACTATATTATGAACCGCATGACATGCGGGCGGAAGAATGGCCTGCAGTAAATTTTCAGATCGCCCACTATATTTTGAGAAATTTGAAAGACTTCAACTATGTATGCTCAATTACCTTTAAAATACTGATAATTTGGTAATAGTACAGTTAGATATCTTAGCTTATCAGACCTTTTGAGAAGTATCACTCATAAATCAACAAATTATTTCCTTCCTTGTTAATCAAGGCCCAACACCAAGCGCCCAGAGTGATTTTCATTAGATCTAAATATTAAGTAGTATAGAGGCAATTGTACTGATAAAGGCGACCATTTCGTCGATAAGAGCTGTATTAATAAATATTTCGAATAGCTCCTATCGTTAATCTATTCTATCCCACCCTAGGTACTTCTTTATAGACGAAACTGTGTTGTTGAAGGATTCCCACCCTAACCCTTTCTTTCTTCCTTTCCTCTGCCTCTTTCACCATATTCTTTGCCTTTTAAATCCGTCCCTGTACTCCAAATAGTCCGATGATAAGGGTGACTCGTCGAAACTGGTCGTTTTTTATTTTCATGTATTAATGTTGTGGAAAAGAACATGTTTTGTATTCACCTTTGCATTTAACATGGATCAATTCCACCAAATATCATGGGAATCTGGAATCCAAATCGCACGCCAGTACTCTAAAAGAGTTAAAATAAGGGAAAACGTGCTTATTCTTTACTCTCGATTTGCATCCCTTCGAAATTTTACAGGTTAGTCTTCGCTTTTCATCCGCCTTCCCTATTACGCTTCGAACATGCTCCTTGAAGGAAAAACCTTACTTACTATAGTGTAGCTCAGCTAGATTAAAATCTCAAACTTACTCTTCCGAAGAAAAATGATACAAAAATTAATTAAAAGTATTCAGAAAAATATTTTCATCGCTATAGAATTATATTTATATTGTTATTTAGCTTACGTGCATTCTATTATACTCGTTTGAATATTCTATCTGTTCCTTTTTTCAAGCATTTGTTTTTTTCTGTATTCAATAAATTCTCTTGGTTTATGTTGAATATTTTATACTCCATTGGATTCACTTATATTTTTGTAATATCATTTTTATATTGTATACTTCCTGTAGATTTATATTTTCTACTGTGTTTTCGCAGTTTTTTCACCACCCTTACTTGTGTTTTCTCGCAACATGAATTTTGCTTTGTTGACCTGTTGCAAAGATTTTTTCCCATTAAGTATTATTTAATTTTTTATTAATTAACCATAGTAAATATTATAAGAGGTAGGAGGAAGAGAGGCTCGAATGGGCTTGACCTCGCCAATAAAGGATCTATCTATATGATGACGTATGAACTCCAAAGAGTATCATGATATGATATGGCACAATGGTAACTTTAGTGAAGCGCATAAAGTCATACCCAATAACTAATAAACTAAAGAACGACTTGATGTTGATAGCTACACCTTTAAGATCAGAGGTTAAAATCCCCGAATTAGAAATGGAAGGTCTACATTGTCATTAAATCATTTTGGTAAAAAGGGAGGCCGCGTAAAATTATCGAGAGAGCGAATAAAAACTACATTCTCTGAGTGGTCGAATATCTCACTCTGGATATTTCGCATAACTGCCCTAAGGACGCCCCATAACTCTCTTTCATATTCAGATTCTTTCCTAAAATGGTCACCACGAAATAAACAAGAATGAAGTGGGAATATTGATTTGCGGACGATCGATATCAATTACTTTCTTCCCTCTGCTGCTAAATTGATCAAGAATTAATTTACGTTCGAATAAGGGGTCAGACTTATGCAATGGCTTCTATTTACTAGGAATTTTATTGCATTGATTCTCAATTATCAGATGGTAATCCTCGTGCGGTGCGAAGAAAGAATTTAGTGTTATGAAATAAATAAAATAGGTCCAGAAAGTCCAAAACCTATCCGACTCTGCGAGATGTTTATATTTCCTTCCCAATAAAGCTCGCTACCCTCCAATTCTTCTTAATTAGCCTCTCACTTTAATTTATCTCTTCATTAACTTCCCCTCTCTTTTGACCGTAAATTAAATTAATGGTGATTCTAAATCAATTATGAACATGAAAGCTAAATGCAACAGGCTAAAAAATTATAGGCGTGCTACTTGCAGCCACTCTGTATTGGATAAAATCCACAGTAAATTACTTAATAGGAAGAACATTGTTATCAAAATAGATGACCAAAATGCTACATTATACTCTGGTAGCCCTCTGTAAAAACACAACGACTTGCTTTGCGAACACCTCTCCCTAAGTATACATTTCCCATCCTTTAATGTTTCATTCTTTATCATAGTGATGTACATATCCCGGGTCACGAGATGTCGCCATCGGTTCACGTTATCGTACAAGAGGTTAGACGTGAATGGGGTCACGATTAATGTGTTACATTGCGGATTGAGAGATGATATGCCTTTGATGAGGAATATTACGTTTTAGGGTTTACCCAGTGTTTCTGAACTGGGTTTTTTCCGACAACCGAATCGAATGAAAACGCTCACAGTTGTTATGATAAACATGATTAATCAATCGGAGAATTGGTTTGCTGCTTCTTTACATACCATACTTTTTCTAAGAAGACCCTTTACCAAATAAAAGTATACTGGAATCAACTTCTCCAATACCATGGGAGAAATTACCTATCGTTTGCCATTCGAAGTTATTTCTTATTCCATTTCCGGTTCCATTGATTCCTCAAATTATGCCCAACTTGAATTACATGAATGAATCAAAATTCAAATCGGATTAGTTACCAAATCTGACCTAAGTAACGAATTCATTCAGGTAAAGAGAAGGCTGTTGTTCGTTAAATATGGGCTAATAGTTCAAGTTGGCTTTAAAGGGCTACAATGTTCTCACAATGATGTCCTAATCATTATAAGAAATATTCGAAAATAAAAGGTGCAGTAAGCTTCCTATCTAAGGACTAGAGGAAACTAACCAACCGAAGTTCGTTTCCAGAACGTAATGATGAAAAAAATCTGTACACCAAAATCACTCTCCCAGTGAAAATTGGTGCTACAAAAATCAATTGAAGTAATCAGAAAAATGTTTTCATCGCTATAGATGCAGACATTCCATGAAAACTAAAAAAAAAACACATTCATAAAGTATACTGATCGATAGATAACATTTTCTTAAACTCAAACAAAACAGAATTCTATTTCGGCAAACTATATAAGCAGTCTATCAAACCCCAGGAATTTAACGTCCTGATTTAATTAAAATTCTATTTTCGTGCGGTTCCACTTTTGTGATAGCATCTGTTACGCCCCTCTATTTAGTCAAGTTTATTTTTATTTCCTTTTCCTACAGCATTCCTTCCCGGAAATTCCGAGCCAGGCTACATCAAAGAAAGACATCACTTTCACTTGATTAAATCAGGTTCCAAATTTTACCACATTATATTTAATAGATCCAGTCCCTATCGCAAAAAAAGATAGAAATTATCTCACCGAATATTTATCGCCCGCGTTTCTTCCCGACATAACAAACATGACGAGCATAAAATTCGAATCCAGACCTGAGGGTGTAAAACAAAAAAGAAGGAAATTCCGCATTTCACCCCGTAAAGCGTGTTTGCGCAAAGAGTAACGCAAAGGGGACTAACAGGAGTTATTTTTAGGCATTTGATCATCATCGACGCGATTTTAAGCAAACGGCATGCACTCCTTTGAAGATTTATTTAACAAAAAAGAGCGGATCTCGGAGCGCGAGTAAAAGACGCCGAACGAGCCGCGTTTTTCTTTTTGGTTCTCTTTTTCTCCGCCCGTGCTGTTCCAAAGGTTGTAACGATCCTCCGACGGCGCCACAATCGTAATTGGCGCAATTTGTTTTGCCTCGAGTCATTCTCTCTAGAAAGAGAGAAAGAGAAACACCTGCTTGGTGGAGTTTCCTTTTCTTTCCATTCTTCAATGTAACTGCACGGGAAACGCTCTGCAAAGTAAGGCTTACTCTCCATTTCCCTATTTTAGCAATATTCACTTTGCGGTACACTAAAGCCATTATTTGCACATATTGATACAAATGTGAGTATTCTAACTATCGGTAAATTAATGGGGCCTGAAATTCCATACTTTCTCACCTGTTTCCTTAGCTCTTTATAATCAACCTCTCCCTTTGTAACTTTCAACGAATTTTCTAATTTTCTTCCCCTCTCTTCTTTTAATCGATAAAGAAGGTGAATATGATAAAAAATAGGTCTTTATGGAAATTGAGACGGGAAGATTTAGGGAAGATTGAGACTGTAAATTCTCTCCTTTCATCTAACCCAGTGTCTGCCGAACTATTTTAAGCCATGGCACACTGGGGGTTGGGACAGTCTTCTGCGGCAACTAAATTTAATTTTATGCTTGCTTTTAAATACGAAGCGATGTCCCGTCAATGTTGCATTTGAAATAATAATCATAATACAATGCTTTCTTTTTAAAATTTTGACACTCGAGAGTATATTGGAAATTTGCCCTAATGTTAAGGAGATGGTGAATTCGCTTAAAAAATCCGAAAGAACGAAAAAACAGAGGATAGCCTAAATATATCCACTTTAATCAAAAGGAACTATTTATTCTATACATTTATCACAACAAAATACCAGCAAAATAATAAATAAGGTACAAAAATGATAAATTCTGCAAACAACTAGTTCTGTGGAGAACTTTTCCACGTTTTCGGAAACTTATGGCGAAGAATCACTTACAATCACTTTACAAACACTTTAAGTTACTTTACCTTAAGTCATCGAGCCTACCATTAAATATCATACTACCAGAACAATATCGCACCGCGGCACACAAGGAATGATATATTATATATCTTTGGAGTACATTTGGATAGAGAGAAACATCTTTCATTTACTCGCTTTTTATTCGAAATAATATGCAACGATATATCAGAATAGCTTTTCCGTAGAGACATCTCTCCTCTATTCTGCTGATAATAAGAAATCAGCCTTTAGATCATATGCTTACCATTTATATTCTTAGATATTAAGTCATGCGTATGCTAAGGTCAGAAGTATTAACACAGGCACGAGGGTTTTGATAGTATTCTTTGTATTTCCAAGCAGGGATGACAACAGGGTTAAACAGACGAATAAATAAATAACTGATGATATGAGAGTACGCCTAATAACGGAAAATCATGCCAATCATGCACGTGGAAAGAGGCTGACGCCCGAATTTCTTATGACTAAGTATTTTTCCTTTGTTTTCTTAAGCCATGTTGAATATGTCACGATGTGATTCACTCTCAAAATATGAAAGCATTGCATCACCTACTTCTTGTTATTTCCTGCCCAACTTCTTATCGGTCAAAGAAAAAAGAGCAAGTTAATATTCGGTTGTGGAACATCTTCCTCTTAATCAGATTTTTAAAGGCCACTATCATTTCAAGAAAGTTATGGTTAAATACAGTGGTTGGAATCCAAGATTTTATTACGGCCGTGTGCTGACAGCACCATCACAAACTTAGCTAAATCTACAAAAACGTAAGGATATTCATTCTAACCTTTCTGCTTTAATTTTAGCAGATGCAGCTAACTCAAGTTATACATAGAATGTGTACAGGCAATTAAAATTGAATTCGGGCGAAATTTTTTACGAAGATAATCATATAATAAAATATATAATCATAATTTAATGTAGAAATAAAATATAAGGAAACGATGTATAAAGAGTTTCGTTTGAACCAGTCGATTCAGTCATTCATTTTTTCCGCGAATCATACGCCTAAGTAATCGATTCGATTGGGGAAGTGGAGTTATGGTGCATAAGTCTCCTACCACAAGCCGAAAGGCGACATGCAGGATACATATATAGATGTAAGTTTCATTTCTAGATCATAATAATGCATATTTATTTTGCTGGCTCTCTGATCTTAAAAATGTAACGAAATTAAATCTTCTCTGAAGGAAATGAAACCGTCTCTCGTCCTTCACGTTCACAATACTTCTACGCTAGAAAATAATAACCAACTTTCGCTAGAGTTCAACGATCTCGAGCATAAGGAAAATAAGCCTAATCCCTCACTTAACACCACACTCGGTCGGCTTAACAGCCTTGAAAATTTAATAATCTTATCGCTATTTTGCTGAGCTAATTTAGAAATGTTTCATCGAGCACTTATCATACCCTTGACCTCACTCACATGACGAAGCTTTGTAATTAACTCCAGCTGCGCAGTTGCATGCATCTACGCTAACACAGTCACATGCATAAATGAATTGCTCATGTGGAAACTAAAAATAATGGAGATTTCATGCTTTAATAGCCTCAATATTTTCAATCTGGAAGGTTCCGACAATTAAATAGAAATAGTAGAAGAGTTGTTTCTGTATCTATCGCTGCCCATTACTATACAACATATCGCTGCAGCCAGGTGTTATTCTTACCGCTGATATCGTTTGCAGTTCCAAATATTTTCGGAGACATTTGGCTCATTGTAACTTCTGTATACTTCATCTGGCTTCCTTTTCCCTTCTTTCCTAAACTTTCCCATTCTAAATGCATATAAAAAGGGTTTTTATTTTTTATCCACTAATATAATATTCCTTTACTCCTTGTTTCTAGGAATAGTCGTTGTTCATCATCTTCTTACGCTACTTCGCTGTCATAGATATCAATTCAGCAATTTTGCTGCTAGATCATGCGACTTTTTCCCTATTTTAGCGACCTTTTCCTGCTTTAGTGACTTCTTAGAATCCACAGTCATACTCTGTTACGTCGACCCTGCTCAACATACTCGTAACATATTTCAATTTATTTCAGCATTTAAATTAAATTCAGTTTAATAAAGACTTACATTTGTGTCATTTATTTAATTTGAGTATATCCTGTACTGATATTCTGTTTCGAATTGCGCAATCCCGGAATTACATTTTTAACTACCTCTCAGCGATATTTTCCTAATTATAGCGATTTATTAACTACATTTCTGCCGCTTTGAGTTGTTTATTCTCCTTTTCACCAGTAGTCCAACTCTCTTAAATTTTGAATAAAAAAATCACTTCGAGCCGGTTCGACTGACAGAGGGATCGAAACCGGAACTGAACCGAAATCCGATTTTTTTTGTTAAACCGGAGCGAAAACCGGAACGAAAAATAATACGGTTCGATTTCTCTTTTAACACTCTAGATCAGAAGTCGATAACCTTCCATCACTTCATAAAACAATTGCCCGTGTTCGAATAATTTTGTTTCCATCTCGCAAATAACTTTACATGAAAAAATGAAGAAGAAGAAGTTCTTTTCGAATTCTATTAGCGGATAGATTAATCATCATATATCGAAGTTGAATATGTATTTGTAATTAGGTAATACGCAACTCAAATGCGGTCTGATGCTATCACATCGGCCATTCTTATGCGGTCAAATGATGCTTGCGGCATGCATGGATGAAGGTTCCCCACCTCTTCTTTAGACACTTCTTTATCCTATCCTCAACCCTTTCTTGACTTTTTTATCCCCAAACTCCTTCGGCAGCTTTCCACTGGTTTAGCTATTCGCACTCGAGAGCCCTCTGGAACGACCGGCAGAAGCACACGTAAAAAAATCACGCAGGAACTCGGACCTAAAAGCACAAAAAAGCGGATGCCGAAAAAGGGAAGCTTTAGATTGAAGGGAAAGGTCGATATTCACTTCTTCTTCATCCAAACCGCAGACTCCGACCGAAGATCAATCACGCACCTGGAGCAATAAAAGCGCCTGACACCGTGAATGATGGCGGGGCTCATAAAAGGAGGAGCGTCCTCAATAGATTCAAAGGAGCCTCCGAAAGAACGCAAAATCACCCCTCCGACCAAAGGAAATCCGCGTCTTCTGAATGATGAATATGGATCGGACGCGTCCTTTTCAATGCGAATAAGAGCCACTCATCGGAAACCCGTGAAATTGGGCGATTTGGAGGACTCTGCTGAGTGAGGGAGTTTCATGGTGGTGGAGAAAGGAGAGGAGTGAGCAGAAACAGATGCTAATAAACATCTTGTGTTTGTATTCCTCGGAATATCCTAACCTATCCCAACTAAGTCTGCCCTACGGCAGGGCTATCAACATTGGAGAATCTGGAGAAGATTAACGATCAGAGAGGCACTACAAAACTGTGGGTTTCAATGATATAGTAAACAGAACAATTTAATTCTGGATTCAGAAAATTGCTCTCACGGATAAGACCGGATCTTGTAAAAGATTTCCGATTCCACTCCTATAGAAAATTAGGGCATTTTTCTGGGGTTTATTCACTCAAGCACAAATTCTACTTTTATTCAAGTGCAAAAATCTACAAAAGCGTTAGTGATATAACTATAACATTATTTATATTTTAATGTATATATTACTTAGTTATTTGTATATTTTATTATTTATATACAGGTCCCTTGCTTAACTACAGCCTTAGTTAATGACGTACCAGGTTGACGACGATCACAAACGTCTTAAGCGGTGTTTTTAGCATGTTTAGTGTGAAAGGGTCCATGACCGAGAGAAAACCGCCTATTAAGCGGGATTTACTGAATATAGTTTTCGGGCGTCAATTTTAAAAGGAGAGAATATTATTATTGTTACAATGATTACTGCTTACCACTGAAATTTTTCCCGGTCCTTAGTTAGAGGATCCTTTACGTCAAGGACTAAAATAGTGTAGGTAAATTATTGATATCCATCTACTAAAGGTTCTAGAACTCCGTTTTTTAAACGAATTATACATTTCGAAGAATAAGTCGAAATAAAACGGAATAAGAGGTAAACGAGATGAGTATATTTGGTTATTATGGTTTCAGCTCTCAAATGAAATCACTATCGCGGAGGAGACGACTTTAATTGCATTCCCCTGTCTGCTAAAAGGGTTAAAGGCGGGTTATGAGTGCACAGCTAGGTTTTAATTAATCCAAAGGGCTTGGTAACACTCTTGAACTTCCATGACGTCATACAATCGTATACCATGATGACAAACTCTCTTAAGATAAACAAGATTATCTTCAGGGGGCGCCGGTTAACTGCATCGTCAATTTCTTCATCGTGTGGCAAGTTAAAATTGCTCATAACGAAGAGTTGCGGAGGATGTGAGGAGAAACTAAAATGTGTAGCATGAAATCGAGGAAAGTATGAATGGTATATAGATTCATCAATTATAAAACATGATGCGATATATGTGTGATTCTTGCCATCTGCCTCTTTGGAAACTGCTTGAAATGCCTACAATCATTCATTATAACGCGATCTCTTAGTTCAATTGAATTTGTATGCATAGATATCGTATTATCAATTCATGTTCAAATTCATTCATGGTAATCGAATCTACATCTGATTTGGCTTAGAAATCAAGAGCGAAATACCAACCAAGTATTCGCCAATTTGCATGAAAATTCACAACGAGAGTCCAAAATCAAGGACATGCTTTTGAAATTTCAATTTAGAAAAACTATGAAATGAATCAATGTAGCCTAACGAAGCTCTACTGCATTGATTGCATTGAGTATAATAGAATCAAATTCTTATGATTAATAAAATGAAATACTTGATTTGGGAGAGGTTGAAATTGAAAAGTCTTGTGAGTAGAGAATTCATGACTGATGACTTTGATAATCGATGATGATCGGTGATGATTTTACTCAAAATTAAAATCTTGATGGATTTCAAAAAGAATTACATTTGAATAGTTAGAAAATACAAGACTTTTGTGAAATAAAAAAAAACATATTTGCTACTAAAGAGATAAGAAAAAATAGAAAGAAGAAATACCAATCACCAGAGCACACAAAAAGAAATCTGCGAAAAGAGGTTGCAATAGTTGATTTATATCGAAATAAAACTAAATAAAGGACATTCGATAAAAAGACGAATACTGTTGCATGAATTGGATTGATACAGAATATTACTCATATAATAATCATATAATCAAAATTGAGCATAATTTATATATTAAATTGCATAATCTTTTGGCTATCATGAGAAATTTATCGATATATTTTGTATACATTTTATACTCTCTATCGAAATGTATTTATGAATGTGATATAACTTGTAATAAATTCAAAAATAGAAAAATGTTGAACCCGCTGCCTTAAATTACATCACTAAGTGACAGATTTCCTGGGCGATTGTCCTCGTTTCAAAGTCCGGGTATCCCTGAGAGATTGTCCAGCTACGCCACTTCGAGACAATGGTTCTTCAACGTCAACCATCGCGCTATCTACCGCACTCGTCTACGGTGGTCTGCATTTCCGAAGGAATCGCTGGACGAAGGGAGGGGACGGCGGATCAGAAAGGAGCGCCGTTAACAGAAGCAAAATAAAACTCACGATCCCCTTTCCTAAGCAATTTATTCTCCCATACGTCCACCGTGAGTAACAAAAGAACGTTCCTCTTTAGCTTACCGACGGAAAAAGGGAGTGTTTCACTAGAAACGACTTTTATTAGATGTCAAACATCTACGTCGACATTTCCTCTGTTTTAATGGTCTAAGAAAATAAAATTCCGTTAATCCCGTTTCAATTACTTTTATTAATTTATTTCATTAACCTAATTAATTGGTATGCGACGAATGGAATTAAGAGATGTAAAATTCTCTTAGAATTCTCAATAACTTGAATAGTAAAAAAGAGCATTTCTAGAAATACGCACAAGTTAATGAATGCAATTATGTCATTGTAGGTTAGAATAAAATGGAAAAGAACCATAAATTCATGGTTTAAAACAGAGAAAATAATAATCGATTTTTCTGGAATGTTATGAGAATTTTTCAAATATGACAGCGTAAATAAGTGAATGAATTGAATTACATTGTAAGCAAACATGTTCAGAGTCAATATAAAAACATTAAACAGACGGCTACAATTCTCAAAATAACCCATTATCACCTTCTACAAACAACTGAATATCAATTTTGATCATATATTATATTATTATTGGTCTATTTACGAACCTTGATGACCTCATGAAAAAGTATTGTCTGTACGAGAGATTGTCTTTCGGTTTGAAAGTAGCTTACACTACAACTTATAGCTGCAAACCCATTGGAAAGTAAAATAGTGTAACAGAGCGAACTTATAACTAAAAACAGAAAATCCCTCGTTTCGGCGAACTACAATCACGAAATCCAGACGGCATAAATTTTTCTAGATATCTCTCATTCAGGAGTGGAATAAAAAGCAAATTAAATAAAAACCTTTCTCGCTAGGCGGATAGCACTTGTTTAAAAAATAAATAGCCGAAATACCCTGTTGTATCCTGACGCTCAAGAAGTAAAAACATGTCAATTCTAGGTAAAGACACTATACCACTTATAGCTCGGTTTTCAGTCGATTTCCTGAAGTGTCTAAAGCGAATTCTACTGGAAATATATTTTTAGAGTAAAATAAGAAACAAGATTAAGTATCGGACCAACTGGAGACAAGCTACAAATTTTAGGCACTCAGCTAGAGAGTTTACGAGATAAAATAATCAAGCATGCAGTAACAGAAACATACATCGCTCTTCACTTTGGAACGATTCATTCCACATCCTAGACCGCGGAATATGGCAACGCAATCAACGGAGGCGCTACTTGGAAGAGGACGCTGGCTATTCGCGGCTCACGAACGTTTTGCAAAGCGAAATGGAGACAAATAGGTGTTAAGCGGAAGAGGAAATGTCTCAACAGAGAGCATAAGCCCCCTGGATGCGGGGGCGGACGTACTTGGGGAAGGAAAGGATGAGGTTAGTTGGGGGAGGGACTAATGCCCTCGAAGGTGAGCTAAGGTCAAACGGGAAAAAGCGTTTTGGATGAATTGCGACTATCTGCGCCCCCCTCTCATTGAATGACAGCCAACTGAAAGGACTTGAACTCCGTATGGGTCAAAAGAGGAAGAGTGAGTGTAAGAGGTGAAGATAAGCAAGAACAACAACGCACGAATATCCACAGAAGATGTGAAGTAACAGAAAAATAAAAGTCTGGATTACTCGGTACGCTTCAGAAGAACTATTCCGGGAAAGAGCAAGTATCGAAACAGCTACATAATAATTCCTCTTCACCGGCTTTGTATTTACTGGTTGACCGATTAGCTAGCCTGATCACTAAGTATATGCACAACTACCTGTTTAAGTGAAAGACGCGATGCAATATGATGTCAATTTTCACATTCTATTTCCCAAGAATTATTTACACTTTAGATGTAAATAGAGACATCACGCATTAAATAATCCATTGTGAGAGAAAGAGAAAGACATGAGGATTACTGACTTTTTCCAAAAATGACTCTAACCTTAACAGGAAAAACTTTGGATTTTAGTCTTACGCTTCAATATGAATGATTGTAGAATAAATACCCGATTAAAATGAACATTGCTCCATTTTTATTCCTAATACCTTGCAAATATTTTATCACATGAAAATATATACAGGGTGATCCGAAATTAACAGACTGATTTTAAAATCGAATAAAAAAAGAAAGTGATAGACATTAGCCGATTATTAATATTTACTTAGGAGAAAAATGTAGTTTATGACCAGAATGTATGTACAAAAGAGGCACATAAATTTCCCTCCGAAATTTCAAGAAGCCATCGACCTGTTAAGTGGGATCTTCTGCATGGCAGCGTCGGAAATTAGCTGGTGAAGCGTATAATAATTAGTTTAAGTCGTTATCAAGAAAATGTTGAGCCTCTCTGCCGTTAAATCTAATTCCCTGCCCCTCTCCTTGTTTTTCGTCTAAAAAATCCGGAAAATCAATCAAAAAATCCTAAACATAGGTGCGATTACGTAGCTCGAAAGAATCCAAAATTTTAATTTTTTTAATATCTATCCGGCTTTCTGACGAAGAAAGGTGTTCGTAAACCTTTGTTTTTATTCACTAATGGCACAGAATCAAAATTTAACATCCCAGGCAAACTTGGCTTACAAAATACCCCTAAGTTCAATTTTTCCGTTCTTTAAATGAAATTAGGGCATCCTTACATGGTCCATATTTTCAAATATACCGCACATGTCAATCTTTACAGGAATTCTAAATAAGCTGCCGAATTTATGATATCGTATTATATATTTTTATCCCTGAAAGAACGCTGTGTTCGAACAGATATTTTTGAAATTTCTGATTACGTGATATAAAGCTATTATATCGCTGATCTATGGTGAATTTCTCTCCTACAAGGGGAAAATTGGGTCGCCCCCGCCGGATTTAAGGAGTGAGTTGCCAAGTATAGTAAGTTAAGTGTCATATACGTTGGGTCCTGAGAACAGGCTTGAGATATCCATATCTGGATATGGATATTAGAAATTCGTATTCAAAGTGGAAAGAGCTCATGGTCTACTTAAGTGTCCGCTGGAGGAAAGAACATAAGGTTTCTTTTAAAGAAAGTGCGATGAAATTCAGGTTGGAGTAGAACTATTGCTGCCGGAAGGATGGTGCGAGTGGCAAAAAGATTGATGACTGGGAGGGAAAATTTCCAGCAGAAAGAATGTGATATGGGCGTGTCAAATCTATTTATAAATACGGCAAAAGTGTCAAAGAGCTAAGTTAAAAACTAACTGAAATTATGCGGAATATTAAGAAGCCTCGTTTATTGAGGTATCCGAAATTTTTTAATTTACTAAGCAGGTGATTTCGCACTTATGACGATATCGGAATGAATAGTAGCATTTATCTTGGCCGTATTTGAACTAATGACACCAGTTCTAATAAATGGAAATTTATTTCTGAATTAACTTCTACTATTGAACAAATTACTCAGATTCCATAAGCTAATCTCGCCTGACTAATTCACGGGTGATAATATTCTACTTTGATCATCAAAAGTTAATAAAATTTTGAATTTGAAAAATTCATTGAATTAAATTCAAAATTAAATTAAATCTAAATCATACAATATAATCACAACTAGGAAAATCTGAATGCATGAAATCTCAATAATGTTGAATTAATAGAGTTTTATAACGACTCTTTCAACGAACATCCCTCAAACCATTCATCAGAAAAATTTTAGTAAAATTGAATAGAAGCCGATTGCCTTGAATGGCTAAATTACATTACTTTTCTTCATTCCTCATGTAACTCCTGAGCTGTAATGAAAATGCCTTCTAATAAGTAGCTTCAGGCGCATAACAATAGAATATTCGGCATAAAAGAAATTAAATATGAAAAAGAGAAAGCTTTAGAATTAAAGTGAAAGGAAGCTGGATGGACGTATGGATTGAAGAGGAGTAGAATTTACATGGGGACCTTGCGATATTTGTAACACGGATTTGCTCGATATTGACAGGATATATTCCTTTCTTCAAAATAATAGACACGTGTCCGACCCGTGAGACCTAAATTTGCATATGAAAATCGGCAGTTAGGCAACCGCACCAAACAGAGCACATTTCCTTGTTAGAGGAAACAGAATTAACGCACCGGCAAAACAGAGGACAAAAATTAGCCCAAGAAAATGGTGCAAAATAGAAGATGAAAAATGGGAGGAAACAGCGATTCAGAAACAAAAATTCTGTGACCGTGACGGTCTTTGGTCATATCAAAGTGAAAGGAGAACATTTACAGGAGAGCTTAAAGCTTACTTTCTCTTGTTTCATTCTCTCTAGTCTGAAAGAATGTTCATTGTCCTCTACCAAGTGGACCACTACCATAAAGTGACCACTTGTCATGAATGTGCCGTCTCATTCGGCGGCACAAGTGTGAAATGGAAACATGAAAGCGAAATGTAACGTATACGAATGGGCGGGACTTTTTAATCGAGATTTATGTATCTCGACCAAGTGATAATGTTTGCGTTCCTCGGACGGAGATACATTTAAGACCCGAAATTAATTCTTCAAATTCCGACAGATCATTAAATGTGACTATATATCACAATTATTGCTGATAAAATTTCTTTTACGATGATGATTCTGAGTGTCTGATCTGAAAAGAACTCCCTCCTGAAAATTCTCCTTCCTAATACTATTCGTATTAACTCACAAACTATTTAGTTTCTATTTATTTCTAACGCAAGTTTAAGCACCTATATCTGTGAAATTAACTTGGAAAAATTCTAATTGAGGGATTTCCTAAGAGAAAAAATCCAATATCAGAGCAAGATTTCATTAATTAAGGGAAAGCTATGTCTTCATCTTCAATTTAACATAAGACTAAATAACTATGTAGATGGTTTTACACTATAAGTAGGTATATTCCACTGATAGTCTATATTCCACCAAAATTATGAAATTTAGTCGGAATAAAATATAGTATAATTAATACTTTTCCGGTTAAACGCTAATGATATAAGTGGTATTGTTAAAATTGGTATTGATAAAATACACTTACTATATTTGATATATACAAATACAATTACCATATTTGATATAAACTTCTTATATAAATACTCAATGAAATAAATGTTTCAAAAACACTATGGTTTTAAATTTTGTCTATGGCAATTCTTCTGGTTTGGAGACAAAATAGCGTTACATATGCTGGTAAGATACCAAGCAAATCAAAAAGGGGAAGGATGAAAGACAACAGATATAAGAGAAAAGTTATTAGATGATACAAAGGAAGCGCTTATTTGTAAATAAGTAGAAGAAAGACCGATAATCGAGGAAGTTTAGGGCCCATGAAACTGACTCATTTACGCGCAATTCTTACTATTAAATTTATAAGAATAAGAACAGGTAGCCTCATTCCGACAACGATATTTTCCCTAACGATAATTTAATAGTACGCAAATATGGCCGTAAAAGTGAATAAAATGACGGAACATCTAAGAACTATTTGCAACAAAATTATGTCTCTAATTCTCCATATAAATTGTCACGTAATGCATTAACCAACCGAAATTTTCCAGAATATTATCCTAAGGCAGGGTCTAACATCTGCTTGCATATATCATCAAAGAAGCTCACGTACGAATTTGAATATAGACATATCATGCCACTATCTCCCTTTTTTCTACCTTCACTCGATTTTATTGCAAGTCCTTTCAAAATTTTCACCGGTGTCCCGTCAACTATTGTCCTTCCAACCCTTTGAAAATGTTCACCCCCGCACCCCCACATGAAAAGGTCAGACGTTATAATTTATTGAGGTGTGTTTGGGCAGGAAGTCTTCCGAACGAAATGAAAGGGGTAGTACCAGAGGGAGTTGAAGGAAGAAGCTACACAATGGTGCATCAATTTCTACCTTTCGGACGTTCGCTAGCATGTGTCGAGGAACACCTTTCCGCAGGGACATCTATATTAGTGCTCTTATCCGTGTCTCATTATACAATGGATTCGGAAGGTAAAATATATTCCGCCACATGTTTTCCCACTTGTCTCGTATAATTTTCTTGGGTATTTCGGAAGTTTGATCACAAAAGAATGAAACGTTGGTACTCGACAAGTTCTGCTGTCAATAATTTCGTAAAAGAAATCAAATATGATGCGACTTAACCCTTCATCCTTGAAAATGAAATTCCATGAGATAACGGAGATATTTTGAAGCAAAAATGCAAGGGAAATCTATAAACATTCTCATATTGTCTACCAAGCTACATTTTCCACGTCTAAACCTCATGGTGGGAATGGAGTGCGTGAGGTTAAAACCAGCCTCCGGGGTAGATTCTTTTAGATTTTCCATGCTTGATTCATTCTACTAATATACAGCTGCAGTGGTAACCATTTTTGATGGAAACACTTCCATAAAGTAAGGGATATAAGTAAGGGTTGAATAAGAAATTTAATGGAAAAAAGATGGTAATCTAAATTCTCTTGTAGTATGCATATAAAATTAGAATATCTTTAAATCGAAAATCCATGCGTTTCAAGCGCATTGCAACACCTTCGCCTTCAAATATTTACTTTTAGGAATATATCGAGAAACTTTACTGCCAAAGCTGTATACGATCGATTGTAAAAATTAAATTTAATTAATGTTTAAAACTAACGAATATTCCATTTCGTCCATTTAACTAGTTTGATTTATTCAGCATTTCGTATTTCTAATATTTTATTTCAGTGTTATATTTTGCATTTTAATGGTTAAAGAGAACCTTTAGTTAGGGAATTAAAGTTAACCTTAATGAGAGATGATTTATCCCCAAGGAGAAAGAAAAAGAGAAAGAGAAGTGAAAAATATCCAACGGATCTTGGGTTTTTCTTTAAGATTTTACATAGAGGTTTTTCCACGCCTTTAAAAGCAAAGTCACCTTTAACTCTTTTCCTCAAGAGATGATTAAATAAAAATCAATTTCTGTGCGATGCCAAACTACGTAGAGCTCGGATTATACATAAAGCGACATGCGATTTCCAATCGTATAATTCGACGGAAATGCTTGTGAAGAACTTACACATAATCAAAGTTAGGATATTATTTTCGTAATTTTCATTATTTTAAAATTGTATGGATTAATTTATGTTTAAAATAGTTAATGCAATCATTTTTGTTTCAACTGTGAATTAGGGAAATGGTTGGAGTTATACTTCATCTGCATCTCTGTCAATGAATTTCCTTTCCAATTATTGTTCCGAATTTGAAGACAGCTGGATTGAACTTGAATACAAGAATAGTTCTGATAAATTTCCAAAATTCGGTTTTCGAATTTCGAATAATACTAAAAAATAATTCCGAGTCGATTCAGGAAACAAAGACTTGAAATTAGATAATTCTAATATCAATGGAAAAAAATTAAAAAGGAGATTCTCCTTCGTAGAAGCATCTATGACTTACATATAGTATGTATGTAGATCTGACACTCAATAGAGCAACAAATACTTTTAGCCTTGGGCATGGGAATTATGGGCAGATACTGCACCCTTTGCTTTATTCATCTTTAATTAAATCATTTTTAACCTCCCTCTTCTCGGAAAAAAGACAAACACAAAAAGGCCGAATCTGAGAGAACAATTGCAATTCGGAATCAGGGACGCGGTCGGAATGAATTAAACCCCATCCTTGCATTCGCGCATCTATATCTTTCCGCATGGAACATGTTATCAACCCCCAAAATTGGACATCGGAATCGTTAAAATGCATGAGGAAAGTGAATAAACTGGTTTTTAAGCCGCGTATTATTTTGCCATAAATACAAGCGATTCGGGAGGCGAGGGGATGAATAATTCATGCTCTTCCCACTCGTTTTTCGGTTGCAACCACGCATTCGGCACGTCCGAGGGAATTAAGATTACCTTGAGCGACGCGAATTAAAGCCGCTCTTCTCAGCCCATAAACAGCTTCCAATTACCGATGGATAATCATCACAGTGGATCTCCAATCGCCCAATTACATCTTAAAAGGTGGGAAATGTTAATTTCCAAGGTAAAGGTCGCATTCCCTTCATGTGTGTCGACGGAAACATGAGTAATAAGTAACACTGAAACAATTCTGCGAAGGTTAGCGAGAGAAAGTATTTGAATTTGGTTAGTCGTTGCAGATGCGTGTGGGATTCGCTAAACTGTCTCAGCGCAGGTGACTCGAATGACTAAGTACCTATCCATATCGTCATCACATTAAATTAATTACCGGCCTTGAAAAAAAATACGTGAATTATTTTTTTAAAGAAAGCGAATCTTGAGAATGACGAAGAGGGAGAAGTTGATGAATAACCTGAATGGCGTTGGAGGGTATTACATAAAAGACACCTGTGGAAAGACCAGGAAAGTAGTAGTAATGGGCTTCCGGATAGATAACTGGGTAGGGCGTTCGCCTTTGGTGATAGAGCGAATTTTTGTTTTGATTCCATTTGGGGGGCTCTATACGTGAAATGATCTGTCGCAGCACTTTTAAGATTCTATTATGTAGTATTTCTTGCATAATATGCCCGGAGAATTCTTATGTAATGAGAGCGAGATATCTCATTCAACCGAAATATAGTGTGCTCGTGTTTTGTTTCCGTTCACGTTATATCGAAGGTAAATTAAGAGAAACTTATTTTTCACGAAAAGATTTTATTAAAAAATAAAATCGTTGTTAAAAGATATGAAAGACTTATGTAAATGAGATTTTTTTATTTTTCGTACAACATCCGCAGATTCCAGATACTGTAATATGTGGAAAATTACAGTTTCTAACTCCTGTCTCGAAAAAATGCTACGAAAAGTTTATTAACTTTATAAAATATTTCCAATTTTCCACCGAATAAAATATTATGTGGAATTTTACAAGTTAATCGCTCAATATATATTCTTAGGGTTAGTATTCTGGCCAAATCTGTGTTTAAATTCAGACAATCATTCGCTTAAATCATTTAATTGCAGGTTTTGCAGAATCTTTTCAGGATCTCCAGCCAATCCCGGACATTCTTATTTGTTTAGCCAAATTTCTCATGATAGCTTAGTCTCTCGCTCCTACGAAGAAAACCTGCAATTCCGTGTTTTATCAACACGTATTTTTTCACGTGGATTTATTTAGTTTCTAGCTTTTACCTAAATTTTTAATTCGATAATGATTACAAGCAGATAAATCCCGCCACAGAAAAATTCCCCTACTTTTGTCCCCAGTCACAGCTTAATTACAGCAAATTCAGTGAATGAATTGAAAGCATAAAGAATTCCGGGACTTTTATAACGGTTTGGAGAAAAGCTGACCCCTTTGATCTGAACGTTTCAAATGTATTGAGATCGTGAGGGGGGCTGCGATGATAATGGATGGATACCAACGTATTCGTGTTGTCCTCTTGACACGCCTACGCTCTTATCGCTGCCAAAACACTCTCCTGAAAGTGTTACGAAATTTATTACGCGGGGCAACGCGTGTTCTACACCTACGAGTTTTAAAGGCGCAAGGCCGCCGTCAATTTTGCTCTTCGACATTTATCGTCGACTCAGCTTTATATAAAGTAATTACTGCTCTTTGGAATGGGGTATCATTGGCACGGAAGTCACCATAAAAATGTCCGTTCGGAACATCGCGTAATACCCGCACAGGTAAAAAGGGACAATAACGGCCGAAAGAAAGTACCTCTAAAAACAACGTGATTCTCCTTAAATTGTCTCATGAGAAGCAGTTTCGAGGAGTAGTCGTGATGGCATTATTACACGGGTTTAAAAACAATCGTAAAGAAAGAGCAAACTTTATTTCATTGCTCTTGCTCAGAATTTTTTCTACCTTCCGTACGAATAAAGGATTCGAACGCTTTATCTGTGAGTAAAGCAAACTGGAGTCTTTATTTAAAATGAGATTCATTTCTTGCATTAAGTGGATGATAATATGAGTCCACTTATTCGCAATTCACGACCAGTGGTAAATATTCGGAAGGGATGGTGATTACCCTAGCTTTTGAAGGTGAGTTTTTTCTACCTGCTAAAGTAATATGGGAATCCTCATCCATTAAAATTAAAATCTGCATTCATTAAAATTTATTTTCAGTAAAATTTAAAATGTATTTCAATTATAAAATAGACACACTCATCGCACATGGAAATTTTTTATTCATAATAAATGGTATCATTTACAAAATCTTCAAGAATTAGATCCATAAGGAAGAATATGCTTAATCTTACGCTTGAGTATATAAACCGCTAGCTGTAACTGGTTTGATCACCACTGTATCTCGTTCAAGTGCCCTTAAAATCACCTTCGTGATAAGCACTTTTCATCTATTACTCTCAAAAAATATCGTCTTTATCTGAGATGGTATGAAAAATTAGCTGTCTCATCCATCTGTACCATCATCAGTGTATAATGTATCTAATTAGGTAACTATTATAAAAACCAATTTCTGAAGGAGATGCTTAAATTATTCAATGCAGAAACGACAAACGAAAACGGAGAACTTATTTCGATTTACAATTTCTATGGAGGATTGGCCCATATATCTGCAAAAAGTAACATATACGTGTAATTTTCACAATTCTCTTTGATAACGAGTTTTTCCATCTATAGTGTACTTACAGCTTATGCTGAAACGTTTTCATTTGGTCCATCTATCCGATTTCTCATCTTTCACGTACCACTTCTTTCACTGTAAACCCCATTACGATGCTGAAAGAGTAACCTAACATGAAGTGCAAAGTTACTCGATTACTTATATACTTAATCTAATTGAAACATCTAGTCTTAAGTTTACGGATGATTTTGGCACTCGAAGAAAGAGAAAGAAATAATGGACAGAGAACATTGTTACATTCAGTCCTGGATACAGCTAACTGGGGAGTGCCCCATAAAAGAATAACAGGTCAACTTAGAGTCGCTTTCAAATTAATTTAATCGCTCCTATTCATAAAATCCCGAAGGGAAAAAGAGCAAAATTACAGGGATACACACTTCAGGGGTGAGCTCAAAGAGGCTCGCGAACATCACAACATCTTATAACCCGCCATGCGACTAATTGAAACCGCATGCTGAGAGAAAAAAATCCGCGTCACATTTCGCGCGAGTAAAGAGTTTGAGCCCAAATTCAAAATGCACGTCCACTGAGTCCGATTCATCACTGCGCGTAAAACACTCCGCTCCCTTTCATGTGACAGCGCGATCAATCACGACGTCCTTCTCCTCCTACGCCAATGCCCTTCGAGCATATCGTTTCATCTCACCAATCGCTCATTCCCCATAGACAGCCCCTCCCTCTCATCTCTTCATCTTCCTTTCACTGTTTTCTCCACTCCCTTTCACTCACGTGTTTACTTACGAACAAAACGCACCGGAATGACGTAATGACCACTGCCATAAGAGGAAGCTCAAAGGTGAGCTGAAGCACTTGACTCTGGATATCGAATAGCGATAAATATTTCATTCCTTTTGAATTCGTATCTCGATACATCATGAATGATAGATTATGAAAGTTTTGAAAGCTGCGAACAATGCGTATGGCATTTATTTCGTTGTTTTATGGCTTCCATTATTGACAACTGAGGATTCGTCTCCTTCCGAAACGAAATATCGATGTAGAATAGTGGATTCAACCTATTGTTTTAAAGTAAAGGGAAATTCTTGTTTTTAAGTAGGGTATTATTGTATGTACTTCAAAAAGACTCAATCATTACATTTCGACCGGAGTTTACAATCATATATATTGCAAGTAACTTTAACTTTTATTTCAAACATTAATGAAAATAAAAGCTAGAAAAGCCCATTAAATACATCCTTGACTATGATTAGCGAAAATACATTTCTGCCAGGACACGTATTGAAATAATATCTTATTCACTTCTTAGCTGTAATGCTCTCACTTTCATTAACTTAAATTTTATATCGACTCATTTAATATAGAACTTGAGTGAAAATTTCCAATCTATCTCAACTTCATTATTAAAAATCCTAATCATCTCAGGTAGGCAATTTGTATTAAATGACCTCGTATTTTAATAGTACTGTTTCGCCAAAATATAAATGATTCTTATTTATTAATTTAATTTATAGACGTTGCAATTTTGTCAGTGAACCAGGTGGCAACGGTGGAGGCAAGGTGGAGCAACAATCTTATAACTATAATACTTATGTTATTCTTTTCATGATGAATAAAATTATGAAATTTAATACAAATGAGGAGTTGAGAAGAGCAATTCTTGAGAATCAGCAGTGGAAGTCTTTTTGATTCACTATGTTTTGCTACTGGTGGGTTCTTCAGGTCGAAGTGATTCAATCTTTACTATTCGCTATTTAGTGGATGAAACGAAGAATAAAGTTGGTAGCGTTGGCGAGGCGCATTTAATCGAAAAGACTTCCGGTAATGATACCCAAAAATTGCATTTATCATGGAATATCAACGGAGCAAAAACCTTTGTTCTAGAGAATGAGAAGATGCTGAATTTGTAAAAGTACTTCGTAAAAGTATTTCGTTGAATTCAAGTATCCGAGTATTTCGTAAATGATTGCATATTCACCCGGGTAGTTGGAAACCCGAGTATTTTGGTTTCCAAGGAATAAATACATGACTTGTTACCAGGAGACCAATGGCAGCTTGGAGCCATTGAACAATTCTTCCGTTACTAAGGTGTGTCTGACTGTAGATCTAAAATACTTGGTCACTAATTTAAGAACGGCGACACAAATTTCGAACTTTTTTGATCTTGCTTACTCGCTGATGTCCTTCAGCCTACCATGCTCAGAAACCTCTTCTAGGCAGACAAGTTAAAAATATTTTCCCTCAATATATTTCGTGGAACATCATGATCTCGCGAATACATTTTTTCGGCGGAAATAAATTATCGAGAGGGTGGACACGTTCTAGAGATCAATTCGTCACGGGACGACTTCAAAAGATCAGTTATTTTTTTCCAGTTTTTTCGAGTCGTGTCGAAATCTTTTCTGCCCAACTATGTCAGAATCTTTCGGAACAAGGATAACGACGTAATATTCATATCGTGCCCTCAGAGTTGAGGAGAGAGAGAAAGAGAGTGGGAGGGAAAAGAGAGAGCTAACATTCTTTTCATTAATGGATTCCATGCGCGTCCCACATAAGCAGCGCCAGGCTGTCTGGAAGGATGGCAAAAAGGTCTCGGATTCCCCGAGAGGTCGTTCCCACGTACTCGACAAAGAAAAGCCGGCGGATCTTTCAAGGTGCTTTGCGGGGGTAGATTAGGTGGATTGGCGGTCGATGCCAATCTGCAGAACAGATTTTTCCACTCTCAGAATAAGATGTTATTTGACTTTATATAGGATATAGGAATATTAATTTTTCATTTAATTTTTCACATTCCAATCTATAGCTTAGATCAGAACCGTCTCTAGGATTCTCGGGGGCGAAAGGGTTATCGCGAAAACCCTCTTAAATAATCAAATTTCTCATTTAATTTGTAACGCAAAAAAACAATATCTTAATTACTTAAGGTTTAATTAAGTAGATTTATTTATTAATTAGATAAGGTTTAGACGGATTATTGAAAAATAAATTGGGTAAATGGAAATTTAAGGTAAACTTTTCAAGCTTTTACATGAGTAAATTATTGGAACCTGTCACCTACTCTCATATTTTACAATTCCTTCCAGGCTTAGGAAAATATTCTCATATCACTCGTTTATTTTTCATGTACAATACACTATTTCGAGAGTACAATACACAATTTTCAATTGAGATTCACAGCGGCTCCAACACCCACGATACGACTGACTCCATCAAAATTAATTGGATTTAAAATGTTCGTTTAAGTTTTCATTACAAATAATGTCGATGAACGAAAACCTATAGTGTTAAATTAGCTTTACTTGCCAAATTCTGCAAACTCCACGCCCTTCTAAATGCAAGATGCACAGTATTCTGCGGTGGTATACCCGGTCATTAGAAACATTTAACAAAACAGTTCATTTATCGATCCTGCTATACGCTAATCTTTTGCATGATTTAACAAACTGTTTTCCTTAGCGAATTCAAATAAGACGAGCTCTCACCATTGTCTTCGTTTCGACCATAAATACTGTACAAGCTCTGACCACTCGTTTTGTTTCGACCAGAAGTACTGTTAAACTAATCCTTTAATAATGATTCTCCTGTAATGGAATTCTGAAAAACCCTTTTCTTAGAATTAGTTTCATGCGGAAAAATTGCAATTCCAAGGTTGTGTCGTTTTAACCCTTAATGTAGTAACGGAGTCTAGAGGCCATTTTCAACTAGACGCGGGACGTCTTCTTGTCACTTTTCGCTTGATTTACGGGGTGACAAGAGTGACCGGACGTTCTGCTTTCAAACGATTTGTCCCGCTGCCCATCCTGTACCAGATATTACCTTAGCTTCTCAGCAGTGATAAAAGAAAAGTGGAAATGTTGAAGCAATCTCTATCGATAGTTATTTCAGTAAACAGCTCTCGACTCCACGGAGTTACGGAGAGTCATTTATGGTGTACTTGTAGAATGAGATTTAAAGATGAGGTTCAGACAGCCTTCGGGGTGAAGACCGTGCAAGGGGTAGAATGAGCATTCCATTATGTGTGGTCCTTAAGAAGCGGAAGGATATTGGCATGAATAATGTTGTGCTTGCTCCCTATTCATCATAGAATGTACAAAATGGCCAATGATTTTGTAATGTGTTATTGCTAATCTTATTTTATCAAAATATATATTTTTTGTGTATCAATAAAATATGCTGACAAAATTTTGAACTCTATAATTGATTCATTCAACAATTATGCTCAGTGATAGCTAAGTAAATTTTGTAGTATATTTATAGGTGCAAATTTAGACTATTAAAGACTATCGTATGCATGAACGTAAATGTATGCATGTGCTAACCTAGCTTTATGGAAGGCGGGGAAGTAGTCTGCCCCAAACAGCACTTTTAATTTATCAGAATAGCCGTGGAGCCAGGATAATTGAGCCCAATAGGAGTTAAAATGAAAATCTTGGGATGATGACTACTAATAAACATAAGAATAATTATCAGCAGAAAATGCTAAATTATCCTGTAAAACATATTTTAAGATGTGCCCTTGATGGTTGTAGGAATGGAGTATGAAGTGGCCATTACAGTAAATACATATTTACTGTTAAAATTAAGATTACATAAAAATTCCTTAGCTCAATCTTTATTCACAGTAAGAATTTTAATTTTTCACAGTGATGAAAAGTCACAACAATATGAAAAAATTTGAATCTCCTCATATGTAATTTTCTTGACTTAACTAATAAGGGCGCCAAATATATTAGATGTGGTTACAACTACACTAGTCAAAAAAACCATTTAATACATCTAACCTTAGCTACTATGTCTAATTTGTCGTCTTCCTTCCACTAGATCTATCCTGGAGGGCCTACATTCCTCTCATTTCTGCATCTATCTTAACACCTGCATTTATATTATCAGATGCCCTCTTCACCTCTCCTTAAGACAGCGAAGTCCATCTTATGTCTTCTGTCCCACTTTTCCCTTCAGAACTCGATCCCGTTACCACTCCATTCCTCATATCGCAGTCTCTCCCAGAGAGTTATTTTTCTCATTAATAATCTGTTGTATACTTCTAAAAGACAGAACTAACTTCTCATACTTCTAACTTCATAAACTTCTCATTTACATACGCAACAAATTAGATGAATGCAGAGGCAAGGGAAATTGGCTCTAATCTTCGTCCACACAAATCAATTGACTTTTAAGGAGGATTTTACACGACTCAGCAGCTTTTCTTATAAATTTTAGAGGTAGATCTCTTCTTCCGAAATTTAAATTTCATATCTATATATTTTATCATCCTTCTATATTTGTAAATGCACACATTTCTGAAGTGAGTCCAAATTTAAGCATTCCTGGAACCTTTTGAATTGTATTAGACTTTTGATCTCTTGTATTTATTACCGCAGTGGGATGTTGATTTGAAATATTCTAAAATGTAATTGTGGTGGATACACATGTCCTGATAGTGAGGGTATAGGATATGAAAAAAATCCTCTAAAGTGAAATTGCTGCCAAATTACCACACTGCATGTAGTAGGTAATTTCATAATATAAATTATATGTAAATGAATTTTCTGCATAATGTAACTTCAAACTTAAAAAACACAATAATCTAAAGATTAGCAGTTTATACGTAAAAGTTTAACAGTATCAATCTCTCTAAAATATCAAAACTTTGCTGCTCATCAAATATAAAATATATGAGAGAGTGAAAAAAAAGAATGGTGGTACCAATACCATCAAATTTACTACTAGCTACTTGTTACATTGATTACGGGCTAAAATATATTCGAAAATATTTCACCGGCAGGCCTTAATCCAACATAGATTTCATTTCCGGAATAGCCGACGACTCCCTTTCACAATTAAGTTCTCTTTTTCCTCAGCAATGCATATTAGCATCTCCCGCATTAAGAACCCATTTCCACGGGACGTCGGCTCCAAATTAAATCCTTTATCTGTGAAACCCCATCGGGGGAAAAAAACCCCCACACTTCCCGCGAGAAAACCGGAATGGACCCGAGTTATTAAATCACGCGTGCGGGAGAGAGGAGTACATTGAGCGCGGGATACTTGATGAAAAAAAAATTGGAGAAGAAATGACCTTTTCATCACTCGCGCTGGGGAAGGGTGAAAAGGCGACCTGAACGGGATTTCAGTCGAGAGTCATAAAATATTACGGGAAACTTTTTGGTGGGAATGACATTTGGGAGGGAGGCAAATGAAGCCGGTCAAGGGTGGAAAGAAGGGTTGGTTTCCGGGGATTATATAGAGGAGAGTGTCCGAGGGAAGAGCGACCGGGGAGGTACGCATCTGTCCCCGGAGGCCCTCGCGGCGTTCGCGAGTCCTAAAGGAAGGCCGTAAATAAGAAAGGGGTCGTTAAGGAAGAATGGAAGGCGGCGTACGTGAGATGGCAAGAGAGAAGCGGATGGTCAGTGAGAACGGGTGCATTGAGCACTGCCCTCTCCTGGAAAACCCGTACACAATTTTTCTTCTTTATCTCTCTTTTTAATCCCTGTACATCTATCATTCCCGCCCCCTTTCCAGTGGCCCTTAGGATGGACGTTCTATTCTTGAAGGTCCGCGAGAGTTTTGGTATTCTCGTAGTTTTTCTCCTGGTATTTCGGACGTGTAGGCAAATTTCTAACGTCTGCAAGGAATGGGAATAGATCAAGTGAGGATGCTATTACAAATTGAGCTGTGTCTTTGTATGTTTGGAAAAATTTAGACTGCGCCTAAGATCGAAAGTTTACCTTGGGGGAAGAGGGAGTTTCGTGGTTTGACTCCCAGTCCCGGAAATCATTTTCACGATCGTTTAATCCTTAAGCATCCATGAACACACAGTAATATGTGCTATGCTTATTATTACATTTTCCTTCTTAAGTAAATTCTGAGTTATAGTGATTGTTTTCATCGCTACATACAATTAATGTGTTAAGACTAATTTTAGAGGAAAGCCAGGGTAGAGAAAAAACTATATCCGAATCAGGCCTTCTATAAGCAATTCTTCAGCCCAAGCTATATCAGCAGTACTCATCAATATCGGGAATATAATTGTGTGTTAGGAATCCTTAATCTACATACTTTATAAACACTTTTTTGACGAAAATATATAAATATAAACAACTATCTCCTTTGGAAAAAGTAGTACCTCATGATATATTTCGAAAAACGATAAGGTTGATACATACTTTCGTTAATATGTTAGTTGAACTATATTAGATTTTCTAATTCCAAAGATTAAACGACCATGAAATTCATCGATGAAGTCATTTCTGCGGTATAAGCTACTGATTTATGAGCAGACCAATCTAAAAATATTTCCATTCATCAACACGATCAACAAACAGAAGTTTTCTAGAATCACTCTCCAGCTGGCATTAGTTGACCCACGGCGAGGAAAAGGTCCCCGAAGGATATCTCAATTCGGTCTCCCCATAAAATGATTAATAACCTCCTTTATCGGAAGTAAATCTATACCCAATTTATGCCATTAGTCTGGAGGATAAACGAACGGTCGGACTATGAAATGTCCCTTTATGGTCCCAATTTCCCCAGAAGGAAGTTGTTTCCTTTTCTTTTCCTATTCCACTCCTACTTCACCTTCAACTTTTCGCTCCGGCGTTCCTCGTGAATCTCTCAGCTTGTGAGTGTACCACACCCTCTAAAGAGGCGGTGCCGATTGCGTTCGAAGTGAGAAAGAGGAGGATGAGACTCTTTTTTTCATTCCGAGACGTAAATCATTCGAATCGCAAAGAGAGAACGCAAGGAGAGACGGGTTAGGGGAGCGTCGCTGAGGGTTGGTCGCGACATTGAAAGTAAGGAGATGAAATTTCTCGGCACCGGTACATCCACCGAGTACAAAGAGGCGTGTACGCAACAGAAGGATGATAATAAAACATTAAAACTTCCCACTCACATTTCGGTGGCCTATGCTCAAGGTAAGGAAGATAAGGAGTATTTGGCTGGGTGGATAAGTATCCATTACGGGCGGCACTCAATGTCGAGATATTTGCATCTTTCAATATATTATTCGATCAATTTACTTTTTGGGAGGAGAATACATCCTGTTTTATACTTCTCAGGGGGACATTCAACGAATTCAATGCATAATAAAGAAAGATTTTAAAGCGAGGTACGAAATGCAAAACGTTAAAGACCTTTTTCATATTTTATATAAATGCTTTCATTTTATCTATAAAGAACATATACTCATGGAGTAATACATTCAGTAAAAATAATAAGTCATAGAATCATGTTATGTGAAATAAGATAAATTCATAGTAATAAGTACAAAAACAAACATAAAAATATGGAATATGTTGACTATTATTTACATAATTTCTATGCGAGAGAAAATTTTAATTCTACAAGTCAATATGACAGCTGAAAACTGTAGTTGAAATCTTGTAATTTAAGCTATGAATTGTAAATTCGACTGTCGGATCAAGGAGCATCGCAAAAACCGACCTAAAAGCCAAGGTTATTCTTTCAGTATAACGAAAAATTCATTGGATTTCATTCAAATATGAACCATCATTACCGAATAGAAAAATGGAGAGCAATATAGAGCCTCCTTCAAGGAAACGAGAAGACATCAAAAATAAACTGAATATATACTTTGTATTTATTAGGATACCTTTCTTGATTATTTTTCGTTCTACTTCATGTCACTAGATAGTATTCGACATTGATGTCGAATAAATAAAGTACATCCTGATCGCTTTCATAAATATTAACATTCTTATAGAAAATTTGAGCGATTTTCAGATCCTAGCAGAAACTTACTCATAGACTCACGCTTTAATATGTATCTTCTAACCCTTTCTATATGCAAACTTTTATAGATCGTACAAAATTGTCAAAGAGCAAAATCTATAATATCATTGCTATGTGATAGAAAAAACTAGCTTTAGTTTCATTTTACTCACTTAACAGGCGAATTCCATATCAACCAAGTATAGGAAAGCAAGATGGGAATGAGCACTCACCTGAAATAAGATAAAAAAAGACATTCATTAGGATAAAAAAAATAAAATTATATCATTTTACATAGTTAATTTAGATATAATTACACAAAATCTAATTATATTTACAAAATTTAATTATAATTACACAGAAATCTTCAGCTGATAATTAAATAATTACTGAAATGAAAACACATTTAAATCACTAAGTCGATGGTAACCACACAACATAAAATATCCATCGCGGATGTCATAAATTCGTTGAAGTTGGCGAGGTGAAATTAAAAATCATTTTTAAATGTTAAAAAATTTACCCCCTTTTTCCCTCGACCTACTTTTAAAAAAATTAATTGGTTTCTCCTTAAAGAGCGTATGGCATCGCCCACAAGTAACCCTTCCCTGGCCACGACACACATCACACTTTCGGGTACGAGTTGGCGGTCGTGGAAAAGAGCCAGAAAATGATACTCTCTCAAAAGCATTGATTATGGATTCCGCAAGATAAATGCCCGTCTCCTTGAATACGGCGATACGTGTCGGCATCTTCAAGTATGTGAGGTTTTTCGGAATCAAGATGCATAAAAATAAATTTCCGCAATATACTCCGATGGTCAAACCGAAGGAATTTCTCCACGTACTGGAGAGACGACAGAATTCAGATTTAAATCGGTGATTTTATCCCTTTTCTTCTTCTTTAGCATACATCTCATATCTTGTTTTGCTACTATGAGACACCGATTTCATTCTTCAGAAAGATTTAGCTGGAGCGACGTAGATTAAACGTAGAATTTAACAAGAAAATCGCATGTCGTTAATGCACATACCAGATATTCAATAAAATCAGACTATCGAAGTAAATAACATTTTATTATCTTACCCTGGTATGACAAAATATTATTATATATTACCTATATGCTAATATTATGTAATATCTTTATTAATTGATTCATCTTTAGTCTTAATACAAACTGCTAGCAAATGAAATAAATGGAGAATTTGAATCATATATATTTACCAATGTAGATTATGAATGTAGTACTTGAAATAAAATGCAAATATAACAGTCAATCTGAAATAGTTTTAGTCACTTATGGTGTTGGAAGAGAAACTTGTTTCATCAACATCAAATTCGTAAAAACTCATTGAATTTGATAATTTTCAACGTGTCACATAACCCTAACATCACAGGTAAGTAAGAATAAGAGAAAAACGAAAATACCTACGTGCAACCTTTCGCAATTCATTAATTAACACCTGCGAAAAAAAGACTAGCTCCATTGTCTCTTTTAATACCCTCCAGAACGCTTAATTTTATTTGCTATCGGTCATAAAATATAAATTGACCGGTGCAAAATCCGAACCCTGAGGCATCTATAAAAAGATCCCAAATTGGCGAGATAAACGGTGCAAAGAGAGAGAGACGGAGGCTCGGCACCGAAATATTGATTCCTCGTCAACCAGCCCAATAACCTTGGAAATTAGAATAAGTATCCTTGGCCACCAGTTATGAAGGGATTCGCGCGTCGAGTTTTTTTGACAATGGGCGTGCCTTCTTTACGAGGCAAAACGCCTCTGGAGGAGTCGCTCTTTCTTTACTCTCACCGACTCCTTTAAGATCGACGACCTTGGGACGTGCTTAAAAATCTCAGCGATAGTTTAGTGCATTGCGGGTATTTATGTAGAAGAAGGTTTAGACTATGTAATTTGAATAATTACGATATCCCACATTACTGTTTTAATGTTGGGTTTGAAATTAAGACGTGAGTTAAGGTAAAAACCACAATTATGAGTGAATAATGAAAAAATGCCTGAGATGCTAAATCTTAAAATCACAATAGATATAACAAATATTTTAGCTAATGGCAATAGAAAAATATACCTCCTTGATGTTAAAAATAATTACTTACGCTGTAATCCATCTTTTTCATCTACTATATACAATTTTTTTTTAATCTACAAAAAACGAGTCAAGTCTTAATAGCTAAATTTAGGCAACAAAATAAACGAATTTATTTTGTAAAGGAAATGCAACCATGTAAATTAATTTCACAGAATTAAATATGAGTAAAAATTAATGTCACCATATTTAAATGGCATGCCATTTATGCACCTCCATGAAAATATTTTCATGAAGGTCAACAGCAAGCCGAGGAGTGCGACAAAAATAAAAGTAAGCTTCCCATTCATACTTTTGCTTCGCGGTGAGAAGTTCTCACTTGTAAAAGACCACCTGGATAGAGTTGAAAGTAAAAGGAAAATACTCCAGACGAATAAGGAACAAAAACATAGCTAAAAATACCGTTTAAGGAAGACTTAATGGAAGACAAGTCTTATACAAATAAACAAAATTAAGACTGAAATAGTTGCACAAAAGTAAGTAACAACAGCAACATGAAGAAAAGTAGCAAATGCATCTCAAGCGATCGTATCCACTGCATCAATATCTCGAAGAAAAGGTTTAATGACTTTGCCTTCTCAGATTCTTATTTGAAAAACTAACTAAATTGATGCTGCTTAACAACTACCAATATAAGTCTTTTACTTCCTACCAACATTTTAATTTTGCTACCGGGTCATTATCGGCCATGATGTCAAGGCTCCATCCTTGAATTATTGTTTTAAAATCATTTTAAGTAAAATTTCATACAAATTAAATACTGTCGTCAACAGAAATTGTGCCATTGCGTGAAAAAATAAGTTTGCATCAAATGATGTAGACTGGCCAATTATAAACTTTCATCCAACATTTCTTCAAAAAAGACAAGCTATTGGTAGAATTCTGAACGTTTTTCACTGCTCATGGAAGACCAAACAGGCATAGTTTAGGCTCTAATTGTAAAAAAGATTTTGTAAACGATTCTGATATGGAGAGATAAGCAGAAATCTTTGCGAGCTAAATTTTTATTTTTTTACATTGAAATCATTTTCTGAAATTCGTTTTTTCTAAATTAAGAATTGTTTTCTAAATTTTATTTTTTCTGTAAAAATTCGTTTTGATTTAAAACTTTCCTTAGTCATCCTCTGACGAGAGAACGAAAGTACATGATAAGACTTCAAAAAACGCCCGTAAAAAGCATGCCCGTTCAAGGATTTCTCTTGGAAATAAAATATATTACAAAGCCCTCGACTAATTCGGATGAGGCTGCGGCCTCTTGAGCGGAGGAACAAAAGCTCAACAATGACGCCATTGGAGATGATGTCGTGTAAAGGATGTGAGAAAGGAGCAGTAGGGTGTTCGCCAATGTATTGTTCCTAAAGGGCCTTAAATAACTCCTTCATCGACGCTTAGGACGCCCATAAGCCTGGGAGGAGTTTCGCAAAGGATGAGATTTTAACTTCTGGAATCCGAATTCTAATGAGATGTCTTCAGAAAAGAAAAGAATGGGCGCATATTTCAGTGGCCCATGAAACTGTTCTCTCAAGTGTTCGCTGTTCAGCTGTGCTAAATTATAGGTGGGAAGGGAAAGGTGTTAATAAATAAAAAATAAGATATTGCTTCAAGTTAGGGAAGTTGATTGGACAAGAGATGCAATAGATCACAAAAGTCAAATAGTTGGATATATTAATTTATTTTTCCGATGGATAGCTATTAACTCCTTTTATTTAGTATCCGTATAATAGCACCTAATGTCGTATATTGAAGAATGGAATATTTTCAGCCGTCATTTGCCACAGGAGATAGAAAACCATACCTTTTTTCGTATGCTTTTTTCTCAATCTCGTTTTTTCTAGTTGTAATATCAAAGCTACTAATGTGTGAGTGACGCAAGATGATAGTGTTTACGTTTGTCTCTTTTTTCTAAATGAAAAATGTGATACATTAGGTCACTGTACTTGTACTTCACTAAGAAGGTTTCTATACGCATAGTAATATATAGTAGTTAATAGCAAAATATTCCACTCCTCAGCTTGCCTTGTAAACCCCATACCCTCTCCAGAGCTTGCTATATTTTCCTTTTTCAATCTCTCTCAGGTATAAAAATAAACCCATCTTCGCGCTGATCCATTAGTCCACATTTGTCAAGCACCTCAAACGATAGCCTTTGTTTTGATTCCATTTCGTCTCCACTCCAGAGCTCAGTGTTTCGTCTGTTGAACCAATCAGCGCAATTAACACGTACCCATCGCCCGCTCCTCTTGGAATCTCAGAAACTTTCCGCTCTCCTGTTTGTCTGGAAGGTGTACCAGCAATGCAAGCACAGTATTCTCGGCAAACCGCTGCATAATAATTGAAGGTCGATGGCCTCGACAAGACGTCAAGTCCTCATTTCTCTCCCCTTCAAAAGCCTCGACCCCTCGGCGGGTAAAGTGTTCTTTTCAAGGCTTATTTATCATTTTATGCGAGCAAGAGCGAGTGTTAAGTAACGCTTTTCAGTTGACCTCATGGAGAGACCTCAACTGCAATGGTCCGAAAATACGTAAGGTTTAAAAAATACATATTCCTAATTTCAAATGCAATTTTATTATATGTGGATTTAACTGAATGAGTTACACTTAAAAAAACAGTGTATCTCAACACATTAATGCTAAAACAAGAAAATTTCATTGAAGAGATTTAGCCGCGGAAAGCAGTTTGCCTTAAAAGCCCTAGGGTGAAAAAACCAAATTTTTAATTGATGCTCGAACCCAGATAGTATATACAAGAAGAAGACTACATTTAAAAATTTATGTCTTATAAATAAGAAGTATAGGATAAGGGGTCATCCTTCAATGATGCCACGTGCTAAAGGTGGTCTTGGAATCAGTGACACCGTATCACATAGGGTATGCGTCTTCATGTGGCACCTTGTCACAGAAAAGAGGGGGGTTCAAAAATCTCAAACATCCTGTGGTATCATATAAAGACGACCCCTAACCCATGCGATGTTACTTTTCACTACTCACTTTGAGTATGCCTGAAATAAATGGGACTCAGCCAAAAAGCTTTGCATTCGCGAATTAGAAAATGCACAACGTAAGGTAATTTTTTTATTTTTTTATAGACTGTTGTTTAATTTAATTTTCTATGATAAATTGGTGGGGTTTAACCATATGTTGTAGGATGCAGGATGGGAATCTTTAGAAGAAAGGGGATTAAATGAAATATATTTACTATTTATTTAATCATATAAATTTACTAAATAAATTAAGAGATGTATGCGATATCACGCGTCCTCTCTGTTATACGTATAGGCCATTCTGATACTGCGAGGAAGATCAGAGAAATAGATGCCAAAATAAGTAGATTTGATAGAATTCATTTTTCCGGGAACAATAAGCGAAAAAAATCGATAACTGAATAATCGAACAGGGAAGTATAGTAGATTCGTGAGGCACGCCCACCACGAAAGGCGATTTGCAGATTAAATATGTAGATGTAATCATAAAAGATGAAACTTGCAGTAAATAAATGTCATTCTTAATTATTTCTCATATCTATAAAACTCCATGTTATTCATAATTGGTCGAAAGGAATTTTCTTGAAGGAAACCATTATAGTATTCGTCTGATAAACAACCATACAGCTTAAGTAATAATTAAGCCTAAAATCATGTAGTACTCAACTGCAAAATATGAAGGATTGAGTTGAAAGCGTTTCAAATCTCCCACTTATAGCACCAACGGGCCGAAAATGTTGAATATCTACTAATAAGACCTGTCCCTCATTCCAAAGTTACTCTTCTTCCATTTCATCCTACTCAAACACTTCGATAATTTCAAAGTTTACCGCTAATCTTTGAGTTAGATGATTTCCTTTCCTATATGAGGTAGTTTCTAGTCGAGTGGCTGCTTGATATACGCTCACTGCTTTGGATTGACGCCCATTATCACAGGATGGTAAAGGGCGAAGTCCCACATGTCACTCACTCATTATCCTCTTACACGCCTCGCTCCCTTTCAGATAAACCTCTCCGTTTTAATTATCATCCCCTTTTAATCTCTTTTACTTAGTTAATAATGACGAAACATGCGTTATAAAAACTAAGCAGGAAATTTCCCTCATATCCTTCTGCTTAAAATAAAATATTTATGGGAAGAGAAGATTATTGTTCTTTCATATGGCAAGTCGTTTAATAATGTCAAACTTTAAAGCATGGTTTTTCTGATGTCCTTATTTTATATTTGCATCATAAAAACTTTACTAGTGCCACATCCCGTAAATAGGAAAATTTTAAGCAAAGAAATGATAATTCCTTTGAATGAGCATTTATTTTTCAATTTTCACATTTTATACTCTATGAATCCTGATATATTTACTACAGATTCATTCATAAAAAGTTTTGTTTCACGGAAGAAATCTTGTCCCAATGCCCTATAGTCCCTTCTTTCATCCTGGCGCCTCCATATTTTTCATAACGATAAGATCAGTCTCTGAAGTGATAATTCCATTGAATTGAAGATTTTCATTTATTACTTGCTAGAATTTTCAGCTAAGAAAACAATCCTTTTAAAAATTTTTCATGGATTTCATAATTTATCAGCCAGATTATGAGATTATTTCCTCAATAACATTCCTGCTGTCTTTGTTAAATAAAATCTATGGAATAATATAACCCTAGTGATTTTTTTAGCTCACAACCTGGCTCTATTAAAATGAATATCATTATTTAAAATAGCGATACTTTGGTACATTTTAGAAGTTACAGAAAAATATAATCCGGAGCGGTGGCTTAGCGGAAAATCAAACACTTCCGAAAAATAATACATTTTTAATTACCACTCATAATATTTAAAATTCAGAATAACACAGCCTAAACCCGGTATACTCTACATTCTCTAGATTAAAAAAAAAATTCTGGCTCTTTTATCATTCCAAAAATAAATCTGAGCGTGGAAAAGCAAAAAACAGCATCGTTTTTATTAAAAATGAATCCCCCTCTCCTAACCACATTTTTCATGTAATTGGATCCATTCCACCAGATCCGTCACTCCGCTTGTTCATAATTATCCCATATTTTCTTGACATGAAACACTCGACCGAAGAGTCAAGCGCGAATTACTTTTACACATACATGCCAGATGGTTGCCCCCTTGACGTGGGTGACATGACTAAATTTTTCACTGCGGCCACGACTCGTATAAATGAGAGTCCTTGTTAATACATCTGCTCGATTAAATACATGTTCGGGGCGTCATCGGGTCCTTGCGATTTTCGAGGGAGCGGATGCGAATTTATATCGATGGAACAAGAGGGCAATTGGTACGCAGCGCAATAAGAAAAAGTACAATGGAAGAGCACATGTTTCGTGACAGATGTTGAGCTCTGTATGATTTTCCCAAAGCTAATTGGCCGCAATGGAAGTTGAAAAAACAAGCTAAAAAATAGCTTTTACTTGGTCAGAGAGTTCTGAGGGCTAGAATCAATGCAGTCAGACCGCTTTCTGTGAAAATAAAAAAAATAGAAAATTTTTTATTTTCTGCAGAAATTTTTTAAATCGATCGGTTTCTACCTATTTAATGATCCACCGGTTTAGGTGGTGTAAGGGTTCGTGATGTTGCCAAATGACATTTATGCACTCGGTTCGAATCCTAGTTATTCAGTTAAAGATTGATTCTAAGAGGGGTATCTTTAGACTGAAATTCACCCGATTTAGACTTTAGTATTATAACTGTCAGAACTGGATTACGGGGTACTTACCGATATTGTATGCATCAAATGTCGCGTAATGAAAGACAAAGCTTTGCCTGTTCCAAGCATAGGATTTTATGAATCTCTTATGCCTGTTACTAACATCTTTTTAAATTTTTGTCGACCTTCTTCTCTGAAATGGATTCTATGGCTAAGCTAATTTTTTATCTAAGTTTCAAATTTCTTTAATCAACCCTAATAACGATTCCAAGGTAGAGGAACTCTTCTAATTTTCTTTTCCTACAGTTATTCGGTAACCTCCCTCGGAATTCTTTGCCTACAATCTCGGAGTTATAAGCTTATTCTTCAAGATTAAGCAATCCAAGATTCAGTAGAAAATAATTAATAATTAATGGTAATTAATGAATGAATGAGGATTGAATGAAAGGCTACGTTAAGAGTCCGAAAGGGTTGTTTCAAGTGGGTTTGGATGTAACGCAAAGACGAACATAAGGAAAGCAGGATGATTTTCGAGTGGTAATAAAATGAGAGAAAATATTAGAAAATAATACTTGGAGGTTGTAATCGAGATGCTAAAAAAGCACATAGCACATTTACAGACTAAAAGAAACTGGATAAAGGAGGTATGGATGTTTTAAGAGAAGAATATATGCAAGGAGCAAATAATGAAGTAGCAAAATTAATAAACAAGGAAAATACCGACTTAGCACGGTGGTTTAGGGTGATTGATGTAAATGTGCATGTATGTATGAATTTCAAGCTTCCATTTTTCAAGTCTTTTACGTTCTATGGTGGAATTATTTTATTCAGTACACCTATTCACACCCAGCATCCCCTGGAAATTTTCACGAAGACGAGGATCTATCTGTCAAGCATTCAGGCCGAAGTTCGTTTATCAACCGAAGTCAGTTTGAACCTCAACCATTTCTTCATTAGCTAACGAATGCTCTAGAGAAAATGCAGATTATTAGCGAAGATAAGGAGTGAGGTGTGTCGTCTCTCATTTCTTCAAGGAATAAGATGCTATGGGTGGAAAATATCCATATAAAAGCAGCCTAATGATCCTACAAATAAAACTTTTAATATAATAGCAATCAACAACCCCCGATAGCAAAATTACTAACCAAACAACTCCTAGATAGCAAAGTGGGCAGTGCCTTCGAATTTGGCGAAAACGGTCCCGGGTTCGATTCCCGGTGGGAGCCTATGTCAGGAATAACCTCAGCTGTCGAAGCACTTTCGACAGTACAATACGACATTATTAAGAATAGCACCTAAAAATTTTTTTCAATATCTATCAACAAGACTGAGTCAGAGAGATACGTCATTCTTTCTGTTCCAAAATACGAATGAGATGCAACGGCGGGACATATAGGAAGCATTATGTAATAAATACATAACAAAATGCAGTCTATATAGCACAAGAAAACTCAGAAACATTTTCTCGCGTTTTCAAGGATTCGAGTCGTCGAAATGCGGCTGTTAAACCGCTGATTTTTTTACGCGAGTGGAGGTCATACGTTAGGCCTCAAATTTTCTCGACTCATTAAAAGAATATTACGCGCGGGTCGCAGCTTTGCTTCAAAGGCCTGGCGTACGAGCATTAAAGATAAAAAAATGATGTCACTCTTGAAGTATTTTCCGTCATAAACCAAGGTCGAATGAAACCAGAGACCCTGAGAGTCTCCATAAAGTATCTGCAAATGCTACGCTCATATTTCCGCTTGACCAGCAAGTTAATTATTCAGTAAGGGATTCAGTCGTAATGTTATAATCGCGTAATTTAAAATGAATCCCCCGTTTTTGAATTCCTATAGAATCCTCTTAATTACCCTATTGTCTTATGATTGAATTCAGTTAATTAATCATTTTGAGTAATATGACGTAAGATCAAAGAGAAATTCTCTTGAGTTTAAGAATTATCTCCACATATCTACAATCTCGGGAAGAGAGATTCTTTAAATTCGTTTTCTATTTTTGAATAAGGGTTAGGACTTGGATTTAATTCGGGTTGAAAAAGTCATACGGTCATCTCAGGCGATATCTGGAAATATTTTGCTCCGATTTGATATAAAACATGAGCAAAATTTATCTAAGCTATTTCTGAAAGGCTGCAGACATTATTCGGCCTCATAAAAAACGATTGGGCCACACATAAACCAATCAGGCCGCACTTACACAGCGCACTGTCTATATTCAAATACTTAAACCTCGAAATTGTACGAGGGAAAATGAATTTTATAGATAAATAAATTTTCGCACGAAGAAATAAAACTTGTAAATTTTCCACACTATTTAGTGTAGTTATTAATTGTGTGGAAAATTTACAAGTTTTATTTCTTCATTAACTCAACGGTTTTCCACAAGGTAACGCCTGAACATCTAGATTTCACAAATTTTCGCATAACATTTTGCATTATGTTTTCAATTATTTATAATAATACTAGGAAAAGATGTTAATGAAGTAGGAGCATTCGTTCCAAAGAGAAAGATCAAGGGGCTCACTGATCCCCCGTAAAGGCCACAGGTTACTCAACTCTGGAATATTATATGTGTTTTGTAGGATTCTATTGGAAGACTCCGGTTCGATTGCCACGCAACTTTCAACCAACTTTTTGCTTTGAAAAGAAACTGGTGGGTAAGATCTCTATGTCAGATCTAAAAAAAGGCAGCTCCATTCGAGGCTAGGAAAAGCAGTGGAGGAAGAAAGACGGCAGTACAGATCATGTAAACAATTTTTTGCCCATCATGATACGAACGATTGGCTTTAGCGGATTGCAGTACATCTGGGAACGGGAAATATCCGCCTTAGAAGTATGTAGCGTCTTAAGCGGTATTTTTCCTTTTTTGCTATATAGACTGGGACCAAGAGAAAAGGCGGGTCAACATCTTTAGCGGGAGCATTTTAAACAGATTTTAGTGCAGTAGAAAAATTATTTTTTTTAAATTTTTGCAATTAAGTTTCTCTCCCTAAATCTGATGGAATAGTGTTTCGCGACAGAGTTTATCTAACTAAATCCAATTATCACAAAGCAATCCTACAAATAGAGAATTCCCCATAAAACAGCGTCAGAGTCAAACAGTGAGAAAATCAATTTCACCCTCTTTCAAAAATTAACTCCGACACATGTGCGAATTACGGAGGAGAATTTCTCCCTTTCAAGAAATGCTTGGAGAGCGACATTTCGCAGATTATACCATGAAGGAATCCACCCTGTGGTTTTATGTTCGGCCGGAGAGGATTTTTATGGAAGATAAGGCCTGGTTAAGCGGGAAAGGATGAAAAATGTTACTTTCAACGAACGTCTCTCCGTGCTTTTACCGTCCTGGAGTAAAAAGAAAGAATTGAGAGGATGTATCGTAAAACAAACCTGTTTCTAGCGCGGAGTCTTGCAGCGCGAGAAGATGAGGGAACATTCCAAGCAAAAAGAAAGTAAAAGGAGAAGAAAGCTCTTTCGTTAAAGCCCTTGTATCTGGAGCAAGTTACCTAGCGACGAGAGGAAACAATATGCTGAGGAATTTATCGCAAAGAGATTAGCGAAGGAAAGGGCTTTCCGAGAAGTATGGGCGTCGAAGTTTTATCCATGCAAATATAAAGGAATCCTTGAATATTCACAAGGGAAAAGACTCGTGGAAAAACAGAAAGCAAGCGAAGGTTAAGAGCGGACGGCGGCTGAAAGACAGGACAGATAACATGCATTATGCAATGTTTCAGAGTCGCGAGATCTTTTAAATTTAGATATTTTAATGAATAAAAATATTCAATACGACCATAAATCATTGGGTGCCAATTATACTTTCTTTCTCTCATTATTCCATCCAATTATAAACCCTTCTAAAAGGAATTTCCAATTATTTACATCAAGTATTATTTATTTTATATGAATAAGTATGTTTAACATAATTATTTTCCATCGAATTACGACTAAATTTTTTGTTTGTGAAATGTGTAGCAAACGTGGCGGAGGTGATCATGGTGATTATCATTCTACCCTATGTTTAATTATCGGTTGGAGTAATTAAACTTGACTTATTCTTCACAATTAGCTAAAATATTCATCACAACGAAACCTTTCAAGAGGTTTTTAACAAATCATTCCTGGTATTCGCTGTATAATTATTATAAATTAAAGATTAAGCGTTTATTCTTCTATACAGTAAAACAATAAGATATTTCCCTTGCACAGGAAACGGTCAATTCTTCAGTGACTATTAAAACCCCATTTCACACGCTTAGTGCTTTTATTTCAAAATATAAATAAAGGGCAAAATATATTCCTTTGGAGGCTACCGCGGTGCCGATCAACAAAATAAATAGATATATGTGGTTTAAAGTAGTGCGATTTTCACTACTACTATGTATGTACAATCGCATTACACTACTCAAGTCGTCACTGAATCTAAAAAGCGTTGGGAAGTTCTGCACTCCGCAATAAAGACTTAAAATTTCCAAGCAACACTCAGTATTGAGTATTATTGAGCCTGCTTTGCGATACGAAAAGTTCAAGGAAATCTCTAGAGCAATTCCTTCAAATCAGATCGCATTAATCTTTAACTCCTGTAGAAAACAAGAAGCTTGACTGAGGTCTTTCTGGCATAAAAACGAGATTTTATTCGAGCCGATCATTTCAATTTAAAACACTTAGTCTCTTGTGGAAATTTTCCTGGAGAAGAATCCGAAGAACACAGGGTTTTCAGTAGCCACGCTGGGTTACCTATGCCGATTTTTACCGGAAATCATCTCTCAAGTCCCGACGCATGCTCATCAATCACTTGGGAGACACAAGATCTTACGGAAAGACTACAGCGGCGCTCCTCAGTAATCTGTTTCACGGAATCTTAGGAGCTGCCTTTAACGGCAACTCAAATCCACGGCATGTAATCTTCGCTGTCCTATTGGGAAGCTCGACCTCCCGTGCGGACTATTTCTCCCAAGAGACCTCCCACAACACAATCCAACATCTCTATTCGGTGGACGAAGCACTACATCTTCGTTCGCTCACTTTTGCGATTCCCAAAAGGAGGACGTCAACTAGTCGGCAGGTTTGGGAACCGGTCTAGCTGGGAACTAGATAACAGCTTTTATGGGTAGCGACGATATTGGAGGTAAGGATTCGGAAAGATTAATTTAAGCAATAATAAAGGTGTGTAAACTTCATACAGTGACCCTTATAGCAAGCTTACCATCGGAAAGGTTTGACTAGGACTAACACCATACATAATGCAAATGACTATCTATTCATTGACTCATTTATCCATTTCCAATTAAGAAATAATTGGGTCCAGAAAGTCTCACAAGGGACTTTCCCAGGAAAGCCAAAAGGGTATCAAATTCGCCTTGGGTGAAAGCGACCCCAGGTTCGATACCAGTTCATATGTGCAAATGAAAATTCCTGGTGAAAATGATGCCAATTGATAGCGTCATCATGTCAAGAAAAGTCCAAATTATTTCAAAATATCTCGAGAAAAAGATGATAGACAATTTAGATTACGCAGAAAGACTGCTGGCATAAGAACTGTAAATGAAAATAAGTCTCAAAAAGTTGAGAAAATCGGCAAATGAATGTGCGAACCGTGAGATGAGTCTAGTTAACTAAAAGCGGGAGAAAAAGTCGTCCATCCGGGAGGTGGAAGATTTCAATGATTGTTTATCTAGACAGGGAGAATCGAGTGGAGTTGGAAACCTCAGGCGTCAACCCTTATGAGAAGAGCCGCTGTACATAGCACGCGCACAGTCTCTGAGATCAAATCCTCGCATAGATCACACATCACATAGCAGATCTCAAGAAACGGACGAGAGACTAAAAATAAACCAACTCTTTGGCGATTAATGCAGCTTTATTCGTTCATAAATGGTAGTTTTAATTATTACACTCAACCGGGGATATATCAATTTATTTTATATTTTTAAATTTTACTAGATGAGCCCTGAGAAGAAGCTAAAAAGTCGCTGAAATGAGATAAAATGTACCGCTGAAAATAAAATGAATTAAGTAGGGTTTTATAAATACAATATCAATTCAGGAACTGCATAATTCGAATGTCTAATATGGCATTGCTCTCTCATGACCGAAATGTAACGATTTTTTGATTTTTAAGTAAGCCAAGCATTCAATGTCGCAAGTATGTAGTAAATAGTCTGCAAAGCAGCATGAATTCTGCACATATATATCAGACTTTATTTTCGAACGAATTTGTAATTGGATAGCATCTTCTTACATTAAGATACTGCGAGATCTAGATTCCTTTGCTAAAAGAAAAATGGCTAGATCTAGCGACAAAATCGCTAAATTGGCAACCAAGCATTGGGCACGTTACCCAGGAGATCTGATATAGGATATGCTACTTAATTATTGCCGACTAAAAGAGCAATGGAATAAAGATAAATAGTGCTTCAAGGTTTACCAATGGATAGATTGTTGAAATAGTGCTTCGGAATAAAGATCTTTTCTTTCAAATCAAGCATCTTCTTTTCAAAAATTTGTTCTTCGAAGCTAAGCTTTGTACTATATTTTCCGGCCCACCCTGAATATTCAATTTACGAATTATCATCAGCCGTCATATTCCCTTGAAAATATACATCGACACACAGACATTGCTGCAGGTGACCGTAGGCTAGAGAAAAGAACCAGAGACAACGCAGCATCCTCGGTCAGGAGCAGAAGATTAAAATACGGTGCAAGATAATGGAGGAGAAACATATAGCCCTATTTTGCGATTAGAGAACACGACCTGGCGACACGACGCCGGCTGTAAACACAGACTTCTCTCGTGTCGCTCCGGTTGCGAACGTGAATTCTACCACTCTCCCCATCGATAAATCGAACCTATGGTGAATGAATCGATGTCCGAAACGATCGATAAGGGAAGGAAGAAAATGTCTCCGAGTTCGTGAAGTCCTTTCCTGTTCGGGTTTTCTTCTTCTTCGTCTGTGCAAAACGGGTCTCGTGATTCGAGCGTGCTGCATTAAGCGAGTCACGCTCTTTCTATCTCTCAGACGCCATTCGCTTTGCTCCAGTCTCGCTCGTGGAATAATCGCTCGCTTTCTACGCCCACTGCGATCTGCATTCCGCTTATCTATTAGGATGCAAGACGCTGAGAAAGAGGGATGGATGCACGCTGAGGGTAATGGGGCGGGTAAGCCTAACTGGATAGCACTTGGCGAAGGTTCATCCACCGGAAGACTCCCGATAATAAGGCTTATAAAAGTTGGTAAATTATGTTATAATCCACTAGCTCGTCTTTATTTTAAGAAAGCTACATATCTTTACGTACATGATTAACTGAAAAATAGCAAAAATAGAGGTTCTTTTTAGTGAGTCTCCTTCCGTTAAAAATAACTCAACAAACTTAACTCATTTCTTTTATACTCTTTCTCTCCAAACACATTTTGGTTTAAATAGTTTCAAACACCGTTAGTTTAAACAGTTTTAATGTATTTTTCCTGAGCTGCAGGCGACGAATACGTTTTGAAACTTGCTACCCATTCGAATATAGTGAAGTGTAAACCAACTTTAATATTGATTCTGTTTTCATTAACTTCCAAAGGAATTTTCATTTAGTCATTAATGGGATGATAGAATTTTTTCTAGAAGGCATATCAAAGATGAAAATATGATAGAATAAATAGGATCTCACATATAACTTTAATGTCACCACACATGGGCCCTGTGGCGCAACGGATAACGCGTCTGACTACGGATCAGAAGATTCCAGGTTAGAATCCTGGCAGGGTCGCAAATTTATTTTCTTTTTCATTTTCTAACGTCCTAAATATAGAGAAACTGTGCAGATTCACTAACTTTACGATTTACTTTACTACATAAATTAATAAAATTTACTTCCGTACATGAAATTCTCTTCCACCTAACGTCCTATGCCAATATAGGGCAAACACAAATTCCATAAATAGAGTAGACATTATACATCGTAGTAGACATTATACATCGTATAATATCCGTATACAAATAACTATCGTTTATAGTGAGTTATTATAATTATCACTGTCGTTTTTATATTTACAAATCTATATATTCACGTGGGTTTCTTTTAGTTTAATGAAAACCTTACTTTTGTAAAATTCGAAAGAGCAGTCGTATAAAAACGTAAAGTAAAGAACATTTAATAAGTACTCTTATTTTAAACATTGATCATTGTTATCGATCTTAAATCGTGAAAACTGATCAAATGTATCTGACGCTGCTAGTATCACAAATGTTCCTTTATTTTATGTAAATGTTGCAGCTGCATGTCATAAAAAATAATAAATAAAATAAAATTAAAGGTTACCTTTGTTCATTCATCAATAAAATTTAGGTTGCTTTAACAGTGGGACCGACAAGTAAGTCCTCCAGAATTTATTTACGTCCTACGCAGTAAATGCGTAGGACGAGGAGGAATATTCGATACACTTAAAAATAAATGGCAAACAATAGTTACTGAGATATATTTGATAGACAACAAAATAAAAAATGCAGGGATAAGTAGACTTACAATTTAGTAGTCGAAAGTAGTAAGAACGGTGAAAATTCGATCATATTTCTAAGTTTTAATTTACGATGGCGTGAGTAGGTAGAGAGATCTAATCCATTATTTATTTATAAGTAAATATTCTGCGAGTAGAATTACTTCTGGTGGCAGCCCCTATCATTATATATACCATATATATTATCATTGGGAGGTGAAAATTTTCCAAGCTATAATTTTGTACTTTATGCCTCATTGACCGAAAGTATCTCGCTAAAGAGAATTCTTCACGCTACATCCCGTTGACGAAACGCCCTCGCGTCTTCCAACCTCTTCAATGAAATCTAACTCGTCTTTCACGACCGAAACAATTTCTCCGCGGGACTCTCTTTCTTGCGAACTCGTCCGGTTTACGGATCCATTTGAGAATCCCACGGTTCTTACGACGCATATCTCTTCATCTCCCATTCACTCTCATTGCCCCTTTCCACACTCCTGCTCCATTACATCCGCCCTGTGTGAAGAGGCGGGCGAAAACCTACCTGGCACACGTCCAAGTGGTCGTTACGAAGAGAGGAACCCAAGCGAGGTGAAAAGAACGTACGGTAAATTCTCAATGCGACACGTTGGCTGGAGACGACCAGGATGATCACAGAAGGAATTATGTCATAAACAGAAACACATTTATATCTACGATGGTAAACGCTTTTTTGGGAGTTGGCCGAGTATTAACCTATTAGCTTGTTTACTTCTGGGCTACTTGTTACAGATTTAAGAAAAGCTAGCTTTCATTGAGACTAATTAGAAAGATAACCTCTATTTACAGCCTAAATCAGTGTATTCCAAGCAGCGTGCCGTGGAACAATGTTGAACCACGAGAGGTGGTAAGTGTGCCACGTAAAATTTCGTAGTACTGTCGATGTAAAATGAGTTTTTGCGAGGTAAATTTCCCTGATTCGATCCCCAATGTGCCAGATGGTAAAATAGTTTGGCAGCTACTGGCACAATCCATCCAGTAACGATGGCAACAATGCATCAAAATTTACCTATGTACCCTGCGAGCTACTTGTGGCGTATGGGGTTGGGGGTTGCACCACTATCCCTAAATATTTCAATTTTATATCAACTTCATTCATAAATTTACGAAATAAATTATTACAAGTATTAGCACGCCCATAGATATGATCTACAATTAATTTCCTTGGCGATTGACGATTTCTTACAGAGTACGTCATGGTTGAATACTTGAAATAAAAAATCTTCAACTACATAAACTAGTTTTGTTGTGACAAGGGGAACACCAGATTTGTGGGAGACGGATTCGCACGAAACTTTCGGAGCACGTTCCTTGCTTAAAAATAGTGGACACGTGTCCTACCGTTCAACTCAATTAGCCTTTGTTTTTATGAAAATTAGCAACTGAAAATAGGAGTTATGTAACCACGCCATACACGTGCATTACCATGATTTTCCCCATCGGAAATCATTTTCTTTCATTCTTGTACTTAAAACTTATCTTTTTGCGATTAAATTTCATCTTTTTGCCTTTCAAGCATTGTTTATCTTTTAGTTAGCATTTATTCTAATATATATAACGTCAGAACTCAAGCATCTATTAAATTTTGAAGGTTATCAGCTGCACATCGACTACAAATTCCATCGATATTCTGATCTCCTATTTTGGAATATATCTCAGTGGAGGGATGAGCTGATGAATTCAAGAAAAATCCGAGCAGTCCTGACAACATACCTCAATATACGCTCTTTCTCTTTCTAAATCGTATATAGAGGACAGAATTTACACACTGAAGACATCCAGTATTATATAATCATCTATACATACATAGTAGCAAGCAAATCCAGTATATCCAGAACAAACACATTAAAGACATGTAATACCACAATTAAATGCAAAGTTTTATGTAAGATTCAAGTAGGTTCAATTACCCGCACTTAAATGGTGTGAAGAGTATTGCGTGAAGATAGCGGGAGAGCTAAGATAACTAAAAGCGTAATGAATGCGAAGGAGCTTTTAAAATTCACGAGCGTTAAAAAACTACTTTAATCCGCGTGGGGAAAACGAGCGGGGCGTGTTAGTGCTGGAATTATGCGGATTTGCAAATTAGAGCCGCCGCAGGAGGAGAACTTTCCGTCGGCGTCTTAAAACTTCAAAGATTTTCATCGCGCAGTGTTAAATAGAATGCTTCCTATTTGAAACCACGATAAAATCGCAACTTATGCAACCTTCATCAACATGATGAAGGTTGCATAAGTCAAATATCACTTGTAGAATATTTGGGAATTTTTCTTTCAGATTAGAATAAGATAATTACTCGATGATATCGTCAATCCGGAGTTTTTTTTTTCAAATTTTAAAGAAATAGAGGAATAGTTGAGACTAATTGACCGGTAATTAAATCACAATTATTTTCAATCACCTTTTAGTAAGTCTTAGGAATATTTTCCTAGAAAAAAGTCAAAAATTTTGGTTACCGAATGTCAGCAAATTCTTCATTGAGTCGATATTTCATATTTAAAAAAAAAGTTGAGTGAAATGAAAATGATCCAAAGGATAACATTTAAACTAAACCGTATGAAATGCTTTATATATTATTGAAAACTTTTAATAACTCTGAACAAATTTAAGGAAAGCGGAATTCATTCAAGGGTCCTTCTTTTCTAAACTGTATCTCAATTAGGTAATTAAAAATACTTCATATGCAGAACGACATGTTTCAATCCAAATTCCGATAGAAAATGGCCTATCCATTAATTTGGATTTCACTTATATATGATATGCTATCAAGATAAAACTCTCGCAGAGCTAAAGCACGGAACCACCCTTGATGCTGAAATTGACGAATACAAATTTAAGCTGCTAAATTTATTGTGGAAATATTTCTAAAGTAAAGAAATATTCTATTAACCACGTTTGCGAAGATGACTGTCTAGACTGTCTCTTTTCTGATATCAACTACGTGTCTTAAACATCGCAACGTGATAGAGATACATAACGAAATTCAACTTTGCACTTTCCTCAATTGAGTAAGGAAAGCAAAGTAGATTTCAACATTTAATAAGCGCTCCGCCTGAGAGAAGCACTCAATTCGTACTACATTTACATCGCATCATTTCGGTACCTTTCGAGAAAAATTCTCTTTCGCATACTCCACATTTGTACTGGATTCTCTCAGTTCGTACCTACCGCAGGTTCCGAGAAATTCGCACTCAGAGACACGCTCGGCTAACGGCGCTCTCTCAATGAATAAAACGTACACGACACTCTAAATTAAGCGACAAAAGGTTTGACAGCAGAGGAGAGAAACTTATAGCCCGTTGTGCCCACTTTACACAGAGACACTTCTCTCCTTGCCTAAATAACGCACTCTTTCTTCAAAAGCGTCCACGCGCAAGTAAGAGATTTGCATTACTTTGCTCACGAGGTTCCATTGTATGCGACTGTGGTACGCTAAAGGATCACGTCAGCGGCGATTTTTGCAAACCAGTTCCTCGAAAGAGGCTCGGGTTAGAGGCCCTTTGGCGCCCTCTGTGATAAGGGGAGGGCAATAGCAATGAGTTTATAAAACGGTCGAAAAGGTGCCGTCTCGGCTGGTCGCTTAAGCATTTTTTCACGTGGCTAAGAAGGAAGGGAACGAATGGAATCAAGAAGTTACTCCATGATCCGTATCATCAGTAGATATTTGACGAACCATTCCACGGATACAATGACGTAACAATATACTTTTGGTGATGAAACAGAATCCAGCCAGGGCCGGTTTAGGATGCCTACTGCTCGAATGACCCATGAGTTCCTCTGTCTTTACAAAGTACAAGTGCACCTAAGAAAATTCATCATTAACGTACCGTAACGTATATCATGCTCTTTTGAGAATTAAGCGCAAGCAACTCAAAGAGTCAGATAAGTTGAAATAATTCTTGATTCTATTTATTTCCTGAAAATATAATCGTATCTTTTTACAGCAATACTTTTAATAAATTTAATAAATAAAGGCGCGAATTTGTAAAAATAAATTCCGATAAAAATAGACTGTATAGCTTCATAGATTTTTTAATGTCTCCAGATCTCCTGAAGATGCAATCTGGCCTGTGAAACCGGCTGCACGTTTGAAAAGTAAATTCTTAACGACCCTTTATTACAATTTTCATAATCATAGTGATCGAAGGCTTGTAGCTCTTATTGAAGCTTATTTCATAAAAGTACTGATATCTGTTTCTTACTCGATTCTAGTTTGGTTTGACATGCGTTTACCAAATTCATACGAATGTGCTACAATTCATTAGCTTTCAAACTTAAAAGTGGGAAATTGCTTTTACATAAAAAATTACAAGGATTTTTTCAACTATTGGAGCATACCATTCAGCATGGCTAACCCAGTGGATGGTACCGTCCCATTTGCCCTGACTTGAACTATTCCAAAATTATTTCAGCGGGAAATTCTGGTTGAATGATTCCATAAATTACTATAATCCAATACCTTTTTATCCAGAACAACAACTTACCAGTTGTTCTCTTATCTTTCAGTTTTCAGTTGAATCGGTTTCTTTTAGAAATCTTTTTAGGCTTAAATAACGATCGGATAGGATATCTCATCGAACTCTAACCAGGTTCTACTACACATAAAAAAACGCTATTGACGAAAGTAAAGATAAAAGTTGGGTGACCAATCTACGTTCAATATTGAACGAAATTAGGCATTTTATTTATACAAATGATAGAGAATCCACTTAAAGTAGCGTCTTTCAATGTTGTACTAATCTTAAGGATACTCTTGGATTGTACAAAATAAATAATACTCTGTCACGAAAAAAAAAATATTTAAAATAATCTAAGTTTTGCATTTCTCATTAGATATAGTGAAGTTATATACCATGGAAGAGCCTTGTGAATTATTTTGCAAACAGTTATGCAACAATAAAAATCAGTTTTGGACATATATAAACTTTTGATCTCTTTACTTCGATTATAATTGACTGTAATTAATGCTTAATATATTTGGCCATTATATATTCCGTAGACGTCTCTATTCCATTCAATTATCGTATCCTTGTAGACTTCTGTACATGTACTAGAGATTGACAAAGCTATTTGCGGATAAAGATCTCAGAAAAAACTAGCCGTCCATTCTTGACCTCAAATAGTTCTGCCATAACCTCAATGGCCATATCTTCTTGTAGTCATTATTCATAAAAAAGTATTTTTTGCTCGATTCATCGCTAGGATCACGTTTATCCAGCAAAAACATTACTCATTCGAGCTCACAATCGGCTTCAAATGCGTTAAACTATGCGGACGTGATCTTTTCTTGTAATTAAAATAGTCATTCCATACTAAGAAATTAACATGACGGATTTCCAAGAATTTATCATGCAATACTTCGTGAAAGTTTTCTATTTTCACTAATAAGAGTTCAAAGACCCGATGATATAAGAAGTGATGACCTGCATGGCGAATGACGTGGAAAATATTAGATATATACCGCTAATGCACTATATCTTGTGACCTTAGGAAGGCAATGCCAAAAATTCTTGTGTCAAGCAGTTGTGAACGCTAATGTCATACGGAAGTAACAGAACGGTTCGAGCTAAAATATGACCGCCAATGAGGAATAATGCCAAGGTGTTCCCATTCAATGAGATATCTCACTAATATCTTATTTTGTGAATTTAAGGACACAGATTTGGGTTTACGAAGCACAAAGACCATAGTAATTTGAGCTTAGACAAGGAATATAAACCGCAACGCAAGTTGAGTAGGTATACTGTACCTGAGCCATTAACTGTACTAGATTCTTAAATGAAACATCAGAATCAAAGAGATTTCACTCTAAATCAATTATTATGATGTAAATTCCATGAGAAAGAATCAAACAAAAATTATATCTTAAAAAGATATCCACAATAAGCCAGAAGCGTTTCGTTTTTTATGTACCTAAAGCTATGATCGACAGTCTTATTTATGGTGCAAGTTCATTTGATTTCATTTGAAATTTTAAATTCAATCAGTTAAGATTCATCATAACATAATAAAACTGTATTCACTGCCATCGAAGAGTGGGCAAACTGCCTAGAGCTACATATATTTCTCTATCTTTCTTTCTAGACGAATGATGTCAATCGCTGAGGTTTAAGAGGAAACTAATTTCCATTCTCCTCACGCTACTCCCTCGAGATATGCTCCAACATATACAACAAACCCAACTTATGCCAGATCGGCATTGAATAAAGGTCACTGCAGGTCAATGCAATCTGTAAACGGGCGATAGAAACAGTTCTCTGGTGAATAGCTATCTCGACGGCGCATCGAACAAACAAATAGGAATTCCCTTCCTGGATACCATCTCTCCCACCTCGAAGCGTGAAGCATTTCAGTGAACTCTTAGGAATTTAAATTCGGAGGAATCCGTTTGGAACTTAAATTAGACAGGGTAAGAAAAGCAAAAGCGAGAGAGACCACCATGGAGGAACCCTTCAAAGCGAGGGTTCATGCCGATGAAAATCTCTCATAAGATTCCGTTCGCATTTGGCAGCGATAAAAGAATTCCCTCCACCTCATCAGATGAAACTGTGAAAACTAATCAATAGCTATTCTTCGGATGGAACTCTCGTTTATTTATCCAGCGCTCCCTCGGGGGATAAAGAAAAATACAGAATAACGTAGAGTGGAACCCAAAGAAGGTATATTTGCCTAAGCAAATATACCAACAATAATCACGTCTTTATAGAGGAATTCGGTTATTTTAATTTTAAAGAATTTAAGACACAGTTGTTCAATTAATACATACAAATAAAATTGTACAAATAAGGGTTCGAACTCGTGATCTAAATGTTGTTAGCCTAGCTCGCAAATCCCCACGCCATCGGTGCCGACAATTTTATTCCCAAAAATTCAAGTAATTTCTATCGATATACTATATATAATCTATATATAATAATATATACATTATAAAATATAATATACTATATATAATTAACAACATACTTTCTAATAAGAAACCATCTGAATGCTTCTACGTACGCAAAGCTAGTTTACTACTTATTATCTTTCCCACTTTCCAGCTCGAAGAGTCCTTTAAGGGTTGAATCGAGATTGCTACAGGTAACTTTATAACCATAAGACCACTTACTGTGAAGGAAAACCCGATTGAATAAGTAATTCTATTACTAAGCGTCTTATGTCAGTAAATAATATTAATAATTTTATAAGGGATTTTAAGCCGATTCAACAAATATATTAATAAAGATATTACATAAGGTTTCATGCATTTACTAATAACCTGCATCCACACCAATTACTGAAAACATTCACATCAATTACAACGATGAAAGGCAAGCGCTGGTAAATTAAATGCCTTTTGACGTAGCTTGGAGAATCCATTTGAGTAAATTAGAAGTTGGACTGCAGTAAATTCAGAGGAAGTAAGTTTTCAGAAGACGTAACAGGTATTGCGCGACTCTCTGTTAATTCTTTCGATCCTATAAAGTGAGTGAAATAAAAGAAACGCGAGAACAACTCTATTAAGTAATCACTTTTCCGCAAACAATGTGCTGTATTAATATACAAAATAAAAAGATTTATCGCTTGGCGTCTTACGCTCTCCGGCATTTACCGATATGCGGCTTTCAAGGTATAAATGTGAATTCATATACTACGTTATAGCCCTAGCCCTCTGCGTAAGACAGGTTGCTTAAGGTCTGTTTGGTAAAAAACTGGAATTGAATTCTGTGATGAATTTAATCAAAGTATTTCCGATAAATAATTTTCAATGGGCCAGAACATGTAAACTAACAATTATTTTAATATTTTTCGACCAAAATAAACATAGAATAGCGTTTTGCGTGGTGTATTTTTTAAGAGAAGGAATCATCGCAATATTTCAGCATAAATGACATTAATTACTCCTTTCTTAACTTTGCACTCCATCTAAATACGATCCATCGAATACGAATACTAAATAAATCTCGTATGTACAGAAATTATTGAGCGATAGGTAGCTCTATCCACATTACTGGATGCAGATAAAGAAAACTGAAAATCTACACGGAAGTTTAGCACACAATACTCTTCGAATAAACTGAAAGATTAAATTTTTATAGACAGTAAAAAGCTTGCTATCTCCTCAGTTTTTAATTGCTATCGCATAAACTCATAGTAAACAGATGATTTGATGCTCAGGGGTGTAAAAAGATAAACGATTTATGTTATTTGAGTAAAGCCAGCCGCGTAAATAGAGGATCGTGCCCCGATGATTTTCATCTTCCCCGCTTAACAATGGTGGTTGAGGGCTCATTATGATCCGTCGCTTTATATGGAAACCGCAAACGTTTCTTTGGGAACACGTAGCAACCAAGGGAATAGAATTAGCTATTTAAGGAGAGGCACGAAAATAAACAAGCAAAAGCTCCATTCGGTACTGTTTGGATAGACATTTAGAGAACGTAAACTCGTTTACGTTGCAAGACACACGTGAACGGGTAGCCGTAACATTCAACGAAAGAAATTGCGCTCGGCTGATTCATCCGAGATGATGGGATAAAAGAATTCGGAGATTCGGGGGATCCAAAGCGAACTCTCAAAGTAAATTTACATAAGATTCAATGAGATAACGGCGGCACCCCGCCACCAATTCACAAAAGCAAGGGCTATATATAATCTTATCATTACTTTTCTGCTTTTTTTTCTATACGCTTATTCATAAGATGCGTAAAATCCATTAAAGCCAGGTATTTCTATAATATTTGAATATATCTGACCTTAATGCTTATTATTTTCTGTACATTAGTAATATACTAGTATTTATAATATATTTATATTTTAATATTTATAATATATTAGTATTATTTATATGGTGTGTAAAATTACTGCAACCATAAGGCAATCGATTAAATCTAGTAATTCCTCTCTCCAATATTTCGCTCAAAAAATTCTGTTCCGAATGTGATATTTTGTGAATTAGTATTCACCTTGTAATGTTTTTTTCCTTTCAAGTTTGTTGTAAACACTTTTCATTTAAATTATTAAAAATATCAGAAAGATTTGCAGGTATTTATATACTCTTTGCGATTGTTTTTCTGCAGGGTTTTATTACTTTTCTTCCAAGTGCAATCTTACGATTTTTCAAAGGACGAATACTCTTCTTATATCCTAGTGTGGATTCACATGTGCGAAATAACCTCAGCTTTCGAAGCACTATTAAAAATTTAGTTACTGTTGCTGACTGCTTCAGGTAGCTTCAACATGGCTAATACTGAAATTATAAGTCAGTTACCACATTGAGTTAAGACCACGAGAACTAAGCTTTAGCACAAGACATAAAATGATGAAGAGAATTATGACTTTGTGCATAGAAGTCGGTAATGAAATTCCATAAAATATCATCCTAAGTGAAATACCTAATTAACCGCGGGAATCCATTTCGTAAATCATCGATCCTGACGAATTTTATTACAGTGAGGAGCATCCAACTTCCGCTGTTAGCCGTCGTTTGCGGTGGCAGAAGCAAAAATCGTCTTCCACAATAGGAAATTCATTGAAAACCTCGCCAGTGTTAACGATCCAACGGAAGACGTCGCACAAGCTGTCACAGGACCTCCCTTTCCTTCTGCCGTTATTTCTCACTCCCTCGCCAGCCAACAATGGGTGCTTAATCTCGTGGAAAAGGCGTTCCACGAACGTAGTTGAGGACACACAACCCACAACCACACAAATATCGAGGAGATGGATTTATACCGATCGTAAAAAAGATCGCGCCGATCAAAACCAAAGGTAGAAAAGTCATCAAGGCGATTCTAAATGTTAATCCCTCCATCTCTTAGTTCTTCGGTTTGAATTATTCATCTTTGATTAGCAGCGATTCTTATGTGATTCGAGATCTCATCACATACGCCACAGAATGATATTTAATTGAAGGTGTCGATCGCAGAAATACGTCAAATTGGATTTCGGCGAATCTAATCGTCGAATATTATGTAGACACCTTTCAATGGAATGATAAATATGATTCTGTAACATATATTCAATCTAGATTTTAATCCTCTCGGATATTCACCAGGTAATCTGCGTCAACTTTGTCAAGATATCGTCCCCCATATTGATAAATATTATTTTCCTGTTGAATTGAGTTATTAAATTGATCTCATTCTTCAGAGAGCATTCGTACATAATATTTTTTAGCTTTCCCTTTTAACTTTCCTATCCCACACGATGAATTCTTTTTGAGTATAAATGATTAACAGATATAGCCTTAAAAATTTATTTTCAAAAATGAATCAATAAAATCTATAAAATTATTCATTCAGTTTTCACGAAAACATTTACGGAAAATGTCCAAATGAACTGAAATAAGAATTAAGGTTTCCAACAAAATCTTGTAAAATAATGTATGTTTCACGCACTTTCATACGACTGACTTCTTTTTACGCAAATCGTTTCCCTAGTAAATGTATCATACATTTACCGCATACTTATATGATGGATTTCCACCACTTCGAAGCCAACTCTGCAACAGCTGATATTCATTCTGAATCATTAATTAAGCTAAAGTAGTAACCTTAACCCCTTCCCTAATGAAAGGATTACTTTTAGAAAATAAACAATACCCAAAAAGCTAGTCTATCTTATCTAGCGATGATAAGGCAGTCTTAGATACTTTACAATAGGAAATCAAGCGTAAGTTCCCACAATAGGTAGTGGTATGAATGTATGAATTGTTATTATGAAATTGATTGTCAGCGTTATAAAATTGCAACTTAAAACCGATGATATAGTAGCAATGGGTTACACGTTTCAAAAGCTTCCTTTTTAGAAATTTTACTAAAGTCAATTTATCATTATGACCGAATAAATATTTTAGAGGGTTAAGTAACCAAGTCTACTCAACCAGCCAGTCACAGCATCGTTATGTAAATACACATCAGCGCAATGCACCCAATGGTTTTTAAATTAAAAAAAAATATGACAGATTCTTTAAACAGGTATTGCGCTACGGATCCCGAACTGTCCAAACTTTCTCATTCCTCTCAATTAAAACAAAAAAGTCGAAAGGCACTCCCGTTATGAAGTAGCCGAAGTTTCATTGCGAAAGAAAAAAAATAAAGCAAGGCTGGAGGAGATCAAAGATAAGCAGATGAATAAACCGGCTCCTGAAGGAGGGTTTTTGTTTTATTTGCATCTCCGATTCCGCGTCCGGTTCAGCGCGATGACTAAAAGGGCGAACCTGAGATTTATTCGCGACACGAACCCTCTCTGAAGGAAGAAAGGATGGTTAATTTCGGAGAGTGAAAAAAGCGGTGAACCTTTTTTTTTCTTTCGTCCCATTCAAAGCCTCGTTTGCGAATCAAACGATAGCGCATTCTCAAACCGCAGTGAAAATATTCACGGCTTCCCTTGTCGGGAAATGGAAGCAAATAAATGGCCGGTTCTATGACCGGAATAAGGATGTCCTGAGATGTAAAAAGAAGATGCAATCACGAGCGAGATAAACATCAATGGAAGGCGGAAGTTATTTTGTAAACTGGAGTAAATAGAAGCTATGGTTACGAGAGCTTATTATTCTTATGCCTAGGCTGACCCCGTGAACATCTTCATAAAATGTACATACAAACGTTGTCCCGTTCCTCACCCTTCGCCAAAGTTGTGATATTTTTGTTATATTATATAGAAAATGTATAGAAATTATATAGAAAAATATAGAAAATTATTTAGAAAAATATATAGAAAATATACAGAAAATATATAGAAAATCATATAGAAAAATATATAGAATTATAATCTTTAACTACAGATAAAGTACAAGAGTTCATTCATCACCGTAATTGTTCTATTTTTATGAAGGTTTATGCGCCCTTACATTCCCCATCTAATTTCCTCGCCTTCATTTCTTCGTAACTTGCCCAACCCCTCCAGTCATCTAACATCTTTTGTCTTTCTCTTCCCCTCTGTCTTATTTTTTGCATTCTACTTTCAATTACCCTTCTCAGTAATCCCTCTTCTCTCAATATTTGACCCACCCGCTTCCTTTGCGTCACTTGCTTCAATTAAAAACCACTCCTCCCAAACCATCTCTAGTACCTTCTTGTTTGTTCTTCTGTGAACCCAGCTAAATTTTCCATTATACCTTATATCCCCATCTCGGAAAACTCTAATATCCTGATTTCCCGTTTTCATAAGGTTTGCGTTACACACCCATACAGTAGAACACTCCATTCCAAGGATTTTACTAATATTTTCCTGATACCTTGGTCAATGCCCTTCACCATGAGTTCCCTTCGCTTAGCGAATGCTTCTTTGGCTAGAGTTCAACTACGTAACTAAATCCAAATGTAAAAATGTAACATTTTTTTGTAAATTTATTACCTCAAGGATTGTTAAATTTAAGAAAAAAACCTTACGTTAAGATTTCGCAGTAAAACTTAAGCTTCCTAAAAAGACGCTAATTCACCATCAGAATATTCTCCTAATTTATTTTCAAATCATTAATTTCCTGTGGTTTTAGCTCATTTACCTTGTCGTCTGCGCAGGAACTAGGGGTTCTTCACTTCTGGTTACGATACGATTTCCATTGAAAGAATGACCTAAAAGTCTTTCAATCAATATTTGCAATGAAGTAACGAAAAGATACCTATAAAAGTCGAGCGAAAAATTTTATCTCATATTCCATATAGTATGGAATGTGATCAGCCTACTTTTGCCCTACCTGCTTGGCGTGAGTGATTTTTCTTAGCGTATATTTCTCTTACATACGCTCATTGTCGGATCGGCCGAAACTGTACATGGGTCGCATAATGTCCGCAATCATAATTTATCTGAATTTATCAAGCAAACGTAGCCAACCTTATAATAGCCAACTCAATATATCCCAACAGCCTTCTGCATGTATGAAATCTTAAAATAACTGTACTTTTTGTACGACTACTGTGCTGTTTCGCTGACGTTGATGATTTGCATTTTTCTTTCTTGATTTATTTGATATAGTATTCAAGATAATGGATCAATTTTGGCTGTTTTAAATTGCATTAAGCAAATAAAAATCATCTGACATAGACCAAATGAATCCTTCGCGAATTTAGATGATGAATTTTACACTAATTTAATTAGTTGTCTTGTACTTGAATACATCCCATTCTACTGAAACGTCTATGAGTTCCAAACTGGAAATATCTGGCCGTGAAATTTAACCAGCAGTTTCGTGACTCCTGGCCCTTCTAGCTGGCAGCAGACTCGAAAATGCCGAAGTAATTTAAGCAACACAGAGATAAATTGTACGTAAGGAAGAGAGCAAACGCTGTTTATATCTAACATAATTCCATTCATTCATTCGCGCTCCCCAAGTTACCGAATGCATTAAAAAAGTTAGAGCGCGTTAGGCTCGTCACGTTAAGAGAAATTTGAAATTTTAATTGTCGCCCAGGACGTCCGCCACTTCCATTTCGCACTCAAACTCATTACAAAAAGGGACATTTTTCGACAAATATTCCACTTCCAAAAACTCTTTCCTTCCACATTCTTGGTCTCCGAGAACATCTCCGTTTGTTTATAACGGATACGTCTCGTGAAAGAGAAGAAAAAAAGTGGTTTTTAAGCGTGCCTAAACATGGAGCGCTGGAGAGATTGATGTTCTTTTGGAGCAGTGGAAAGATTTAATGGAGAGAGGAAGGTGACGGAAACTTGGGTAACCCTATGATAGCAGGGAGTAGAATAAGTCCTTTCATGTTAAGCCACAAAGGCGGCAAAAGTAGACCGCCACCGGTTTGTTAGGGAATTGGAAGATCGAAGGGATGGGAGAACTCTGTCTGCGAAGCTGTTGGGAAGAAGAATCCTCACAATGGGACCTGAACGGAACATCCGCGGCTATGGTTCCCTCCTGGATAAAGAACAGATGAGGTGCGAAAAGGCGAAACCGATGCACTTAAGAATGCGGAGACTTCGATAAGGCGGACAGATGTACAAAGGACTTTATTCGCGGCAGAATAGAGATGGATAAACGGAAGCGAAGGGAGTTGTTGCCCCATCCGAAGGTTAGCATCTAAGGCCAAGGGCTTCGGATGAATGTACGATTTACATGAAGCACGCGCCGCCGATGGATAAAGGATATGTACAGTTATCGATGGATTCACGCTAACCTGTTTACGGGGCGAAAATTTTGCGAAAGATGTTATGCATGCAGAGGTGTATAGAATATTATCTATGATAAAAATCTTACTTCTCCAGAGGTGACTAACTGCCTAATTTCCTTCGAAATGAAAATACGAGTAAATGATTACAATACTATAACCGATAAGTACAGGGGCATTCGCCATGGAAGGCAAGTAAGGGTTAAGGATGATACTACTCCGATAAGGAAACCGGTGATAATAATAAATATCTGGAAATTTTACCGAGTCTTTCTTCTTCTACGTTATAAATGGATGAAAGGTGAAATTTCATTAAATACATAACATGCTGCAGAATCCTACAATATTATTGCTTATTCTTCCGTCAATCTCTCCTATCTAAAGTGATTCTAAATCAGTCTTCGAAGAAATACAGGATGGAAATATGATACGCCATTTCTTAATCGTATCATTTTATGCAAAACATAGAAAACTTATGCATTAAATCAAACAACATAGTAAGGCACAGTATAGATATTAACCTTTCAAATAGCAGCACCAAAAGCAAAATCCTTACGTAATGACTTCAGGTTAAACAGTTATAATGAGAGTTAGCAACGAATGGTTCCGATTTCTTTTTAGTTCTCAGTAACCTCAATCCTTATATCAAAGAATAGCTAAAATCAGGTATTTATTTTCTTGGAATATTTCCTATCAAGTCCAAAAAAATAAACAGAAAATACTCCTTTTTTAATGCTTGAAATAATCATTTATAGTCACAATGTAAAAGAATAAGTCTTCCAAGCATTACTTTCTACTAAAATGAATGTGTACGCCAAAGCATCACGTCTCAATTGAATTATATATCGTTTTGAATTCGCACGCTTAGAAACCACAGAAAGGAAACACAAAATATGGCCGAAAACCGGATTAATGACATTCAGTGCTTCGAAATCTACTCAGCACATACGATGATCTTTGACATCCGTCGACTGCACTCGGCTCTTTCCCGTTGCACGCTTTTATACTCGTATTTATTATTACTTGAATTTCGTTTGGGCTGCCAATTTTTCGAAATCTCTCGAACGCGGCAAAAAAGACCCTGTGTATGCTGCATATAAAATTATTTATTGGAGGCCCAAGAGCTTTGGAAAAGCCGCAAAAATGTAGTGGCGTTACTATAAAAAGAAAAAAGGGTTCGATTACGGATCTATAAATTAAACCATAAAGAAATCCCGAAAAACGGATGCCACATGATGAGTAAGATCAAAGGAATTTATTTAATTTATTCTTATTTTAAGATTCCTTTCACGAGGGAAAGTATTTTCGTCGGTTGACGTCATTGACGAATTTTGTAAGTGCAGTCGCAAGTGATTATTTTCACATTCAGTGATACAGCGATAATTAAAACGAATAATAACAATGAGGAACCATATAATAGTCAAGAAAACAGAATTTCAGAAACATAAGAAACGAATGTTTTTCATTTATTATTTGCATAAGAGTAATGAAGTGATGAGTATAGCATTAAATTTATTGATGACAGATAAAACATTGGAGTAAGTAAGTTTCTTCAAGTATTTGGAATGTATAGTTAAACAGAATGGCACCTGTAATGAAGAAATTAAAAGTGGAATCGCGCGAGAAAACATAGACCTTGGCAAGATTAAGGACCTGGGGAAAGTAACGATTGTCAAGATAGATATTAGAAAAAGTTTTACAAAATATTTCAGTTGACTATTGTATTTAAACATGATGAAAAACAAGCACTTTGAAGAAGAAAGAAGAAAAGCTTGGAAAGCCTCGAAATTACGATGAATGAAGAGGACTGGATGGAAAGATTAGAATGAATTAAGAATTAAGGGAGAAAAGAGTATTCCGAGAAAAATTTTTAAAAAAGGAAGGCAAAATGGATTGGACGTATTAAAAGGTATCAAAGACGGAAGGAATTATAGAGAGACGAAGAGAGAGGCTCAAGACAGAATGCTAAGGAGGAAACATTACCGTTGATACCTAAGGCCATAAGCATCAAAGACGAAGAAGAAGAAAAAATGCATCTTTTATCTTCCTTCGCTTCACATCTGTTCATAGCTATGAGGATATGAAAGCTGCTGAAGAATGAGAAATGGTGTTTTTAGAATTCATTTTTATCGCTCATCAATTATTAGCATAAAAATCATTGTTCTTAGAGCCATTGCAATAGTTTACAATTAGTTATAAAGCAAAGGCTAATACCTCAAACTAGCAAGCCTAGTTACCTCCTCACGGGATATTAGTATCCGTGGAAGAGAATTAAAGGTTTAAACAGGTCTTCGGATTGAATACTCAAGAAAAACGATATCTGATAATTTGACGTCGATGATTAATGATATGCCTACTGATGAGCCTTTTGCAACCCGAAGACAGCTCGAGAAAAGTTTTCGTAGGTCTAACGTATACCAAAATTAAACCGTTATTTTAAAGCCATTACTTAAAGGTTTGGATCATTTTTTGATTGACATTCATGTCATCGCGATTACTTTTACTGAGTATTACTGAAATTAAGGTTGAGTGAATTTTACCTTCACTAAAGATTAAACAATGGAATGAATAAGTGGCCGTGGAAACAAATACAGTTCCTGGAGTCTGTGGTCCCTAATTCCCTATCCTCTCAGGAGCAAAAGAAATGAAGACGTAAGAGGGATTCCACCTTCAGCTTTCAGCGGTTGAATTCGAATCTTAGATAAGACTAGGGATTACATTAGGAAGTAGAACCCGTTACAAGAAGTATTTAAGATCTTTTTCTGCCTTCTCGAATATCTTTTGATACGTGAAGATATTGACGTCTCGGTCATTTTGTAAGTAAATTCCTTTATATTCCGTTAACTGAGTTTTCTCCCAACGACACGTAACCGAGGGAATGCGACTGACATTTCTTTCCTCCCGCTTTTGATTCGCCCGCAGGAGTTCGGACGTCAAAAGCCCAGTCGCAAGGTGCTTAACCCAGTTAAATAGAGGTGAAATTATGTGAGAGAGTGATTCGGCTTTGGATTGAAGTCAGGAATTCCAATATATCTTTAATATTTATCACCCCACTTCCCTACCGTTTCTGAAAAGATATGATACTTATGAATTCGTACTCTCAATACCTCCCTAAGGCACTTTCCTATAAATTCGTCTACAATTCCAATCTTGAAAACCATAATGCAAGAAAAAATAGGCTGACAATATTTATGATTTCTTCTTAAGGAAAGAGAAAAATCATTGTGAGGGTAATTGACACCATTTAGACACTGCGAGACATTAATGAATTCGTATAACAATCTCCGTCTGGGGTCTGAGTATCCTTATTTGGGTGACCGTGACTAATGAATTACTTCTCGCATTCAATATATAGTGTTTAAACATTTGAAAAAATTGAAATAAGTAATTGAAAAGCCTGAGATGGACGTAATAAAATACTGAAAGAACACTACTTTCTGAATATAAAAAGTTAAGTTTGAGATAACAATCACGTCATCTAAGGCACAATGAATTTCTAGTAAAGTAATCAAATTAATTTTTAATTACAATTACTAAAGAATATGATGCTGTAGAAACTTTATATGAATATATAAAAAATATTTCTCTAACAAAACACATTTACGAAATCTGGTGGTCAGTAAAGGATGCTAAAAGATGAAAGCTAATAATAGTGGAATCCTCATAAAGAACTTACAATAATAATTGGGATAAGGAAAGCATTAAAAGGTCAAAGTTCAATTGAGAATTCTGCTCTTCATGAACTTCTGCTATTTGTTTAAAATCTATTTATTTATAGCATAATCTAGTCACTACATATTACACAAAACGCTCAAGACAATTTTCAAGTAAATCACTCCCTCAGACTTAATCCAATACGAATGAGGGTTCGAATGATTACAATGGATGGATTCATTCAAGGGTATTAATCTCAGGTAGCATGATTCTGTCAATTAGATCTGAAAAAAGGTTTTCAAAAGCATTTCGATTTAAACCTAATCATCCTAATCATCGATTAGTTTTAAGTGTAATAAACCTATCAAGAATACGAAAAGGAAAGTGTCTCCATTCTTTGAGATACTCCCGACAAAAGTAGAATGAATTTCCCTTCCCACTGATCACCAACCGACTATTCCTGTAACTTTCCTTTTGCATAAAGCGATCATTTCTATAGCGATATACACTTCAAAAATCTACATCCTTTAAGACAGTTCAGCTTTTTCGACCTTGCACTTCTTAGCACCATTTCAATTTATTTTCTGCACCCCTTGATATTTCATATATATTCCTGATTCATAGTGATTTATTTTGCTGACAAACCCATGTGAGACATTTTAAGTCTCTCCACTCTTAAATTAGTACCGAAAATGGAATCGACGACTCAGACGCCAAAATTCACTAACTCTTACTTACGTACATCCGAGTGTTTACCTCAATCACCATCAGTCAATTTCGGGTAGTAAAAACCATTTGCTTTCCACTTCTAGCTCATGAATCAGTATAGTCTAAACGAGAGACTTTAAATACTCGTGAAACCACTCAACCTTCTAGATCTATCAGTCCACGACACATTGGTTATTAAGTAAATTACAAGCGCCTATCGCTTCGTTGGTCGAGCGAATAAATAGCTAATATTTTAGCGAGCACTTATAATTTAAAATGGCTAGACAGGCTATTGAATTTAATTCACTCGAAACAAACATTCCGTTAACTTTCACAGATACGATTGGCGTATGAATCAAGACCAAACTCTCTCTCATTCCCCAATTACCCACTGTGAAAACCAATTTTCCTCGCTGTGATTGATTACCGTGTCATTGTAACGTCCACGTTAATGTTTCTACGTCTGCCATTCTATATTTCTTGTTTTCATTCTTCCCTTCCTTCGCTCCAAATCAATGGAGAACATTCCTTATGCGTCGACACAAGATGTGACATCCGCGTTAAGGAAATGCTACAAATTGAGGGATGGAAACAGCAAAACTTGATGATGGGTTCATTTTCCGAATTACTTTCCAGTCGTATGACCAACTGGCACAAATCTGATGCGGAATATTTTATTTAATGATGTTCTTCTATTTTACATGGATTCGTTTTTCTTTATAAATGTTCGAATTGCATGAGAAAAAGTCACGCATATGCCTACCCACTAACCGATACAATTAGTAAATTTAAGTTGGACGAATGAAAATTTACGAAGCATTGGGTCAAGTATGAAATATCTGAATGTTATGTTTATTCACTTCAAGGTCTCTCCGAAATATGAGAATAAAGCTCAAGTACTGCATTCATAACCTCTCTTTTGAACTTTGATTTCCCGTCATGCTTCCATTAATAAAATAGAAGGAAGGATAATTATCTACATTTTGAGGAATTAAAGACCTTCAAAACCGAAGTTCACACTATGGATAATAAAGATGTGTACGCGTAATTATAGATATAAATAAATGTAGAAGAAATCAAAAAGAAAGGACACGTTACTAAACTAGGAAGAAAGATTAATTTCATTGCCGAGCAAATTTTGTATACAAATTTGAATATTTTCTTGCTATGTGAAAAAGTTGGTGATTTTTAAAATTCAACTAAGATGCTATCTTTTGGCTATCGTTTCACCAATGTTTACTTAAGATAACTAATTTCCTATTGCACATAAAGTATAACCTCACCTATATACCTCAGAACTTTCCAATTGCTCTTAACTAATTCTTCGCCACTAATTACACTCCCCACAGAACAGAGTTCGAAGGAAGACTCACATTACGTTCTAAGCGGATGCACAGAACATACCCGTCTTGCGGTTTCTTACATGCATTCTGCCAGGATATATTTCCTTACGCTCTCGCAAAAATACAGCGAAAATTCAGGGAGGGATTAGTGTGAATGGTAAATCGACCAGCGTAGGGGAAGCCATTGGAAGTGAAAAGTCACGTAAATTGGGGACGCGTGTTAATCCAATAGACTTAGGAGATGATAACCTCGAAATATACCTCTTTCTGTTTCTTACGTATATGGCTTCCAGCATTTCCTATAACTATTGTCCATAATTTTTCCAAAAATGTCCCTTAAAATCTGATTGTCGAGGTTATGTAGAACTTCGGTAATACACCTACGATTATAAAACTTAATAATTAATTTTTAACAGGATGTTATTTTATAATTATTGATTAATTGCTTATTATATCAATATTATTATTGATTGCTAAATAATTATTGGTGGCTATCAAGAATTTTATTTATTTTGATTGCCTATGTACTTCATAATGCTTCTTTTCTTATCATCTAGAAACATTATATGTTAATTTACCCAACATTTTCACATACCCTTTCTCTGGGATAGTAAAGACACCTTTTATCCTAAGAAGTTTTTAGGCTTTTACATCTACTATCTCTGTTTCCTTCTCAAGCTATCTGTCCTCAAATACATATGAAGAAATTCCTTCAGGGATGTTAAGTATTGCCTTTTTACAAGTAATTCACATCGAAAACCCGGCTTTGGTCATAAGAATACCTTTTGTTGCAATATCTAATTGATGATATACTGCGATGGAAGAAGGAATATTTTCCGAGTGACATTTCTGTCATCTAATTAAATATCAGAATCAGAATAGTGGTAGTTTGCTTTAATCAATGAGCTATTATCATTGAAATCGTCAACAGTGAACACACTACCTTAGTGACGAGTTGAATGCGGTTATACAGCGGCATGTCGAAAGTTCTTTGTGGAATTTTAATGACAAAACGAGTGGCAATGCCTAGCTAAAGAATGCAGCACTGCTGAGCCGCTGAGGTGACATGGAAAATAATATAAGGTAACTAAAGTGAACTCTCGATTATCCGGTCTAGCGACAGGGAGAGTATGCACGAATAGTGAGAAAACCGGATAGTTCAATATTCCACTTTCATTTATAACAATTTTCATAAATTACGTAAATAAGCTATTAATTATTATCACCACAATATTCCGTTATTTTCCATCATTTTACGCACTCGTTTAGAATTTTCCTCACCCAATCACGGATCTATTTATCAGCGATAATGTCTCTGCAGACTTATTATCACTGCTCCATAGAAAAGGTCTAACGTAAATCCTGCTAATTTTAAATCTAAAATATACTTGCGTGTTATTTGAGTTTGAATTTTACAGAAAGATAATGGAAAATATCAACGAAGATTAAAGAATCCTCCTTGGATAATTGAGAGTTCACTGAATCTTTATCCCGACTTCCCTATACGTTTATTTCGGTCTAAAAACAGGGGCAGAGGCTATTCGATTCATAAACAAAATCTCTCTTTTTCTTCGTAACAATAAAAATTGATCGAATCAAACGGAATCGAATGCTCTGGGAGTCGACAAAAGAATTCACAAGAAATACCAATACGCCTTGGAAGCCTCAGCAAAGAAGTTTCTTTTTTCCTCCCTAATTAGTTTACTCTTCTGTTAACATAAAGTGGATATCGCTGTGGCTTCTCCACGGGTTAACCTCACCGCATCGATGTCAACCGCCACTTCAATGAGCGGGAGAGAGAGAAAATCGAGTGCCCTCATATTATCGCCGTCCCTAGGAGATGTTCAATAAAAATCCTCTCACTTCAATACAAACAACCATTCCAATGAATTCTCAGAGGCTCTCGAAACTTATACGGCCTCCCAGAAGTCTTTCACTCCTAAGCTTCGAATGAGAATAAGCTACTTCTTCATATGTATATCTGTCTGATAAAAAATAACAGATACAGTTCCAACCAATAGCGTGACATTTACAGAAGCTGTCTTTAATATCTCTAAAGCTAATTTTGAGCTTATTCCCCTCTCACCATGGTTCCTTGAGGTGAATGAACTTGTTATAAATGGTATTTACGAAGGGAGATCGAGATTAATGTCACTAGAGTATGAATTACGTTAACGAAATAATAAAGGTTTGATTGAATAACAGTTAAAATGAGGACATAAAGCCCGACCGAGAATTTTACGTATAATATATTTTGTTTTCCTAGGAAGTTATTGCTTGGATCGGATGGATGGAGTTACATTTTCAAGAATACTACATTTAAGAAAAGAATACGAGGAAAACTTTACTTTCATGACTGAGACCGAGACACTGAGACGTAACGGCATATCCACCATTGAGGTAATATTTTACTAGCACTATGGTAGAATAAGAGGGAGATTTTCTTAAAAGTAACAGCTAATAAAGGATCAGAGAATTAAAATCGACGGTGAAATACGTCCTCTTCCAAATATTTCTCTGTTTTTAATATTAATAAATAAGGATTTCTATTCTTCTCTGGTAAATTTCCACCCATGATTTTTATGAGACAAAATAGAGTCTGTTAGAACTAAAGAAAGAAAACTTCATTTCCTCAGAGATGACGGCTCATCCGAATATTTATTGGAAAGAAAAGATTCATGGTTATTAAAGCGCCTTTCTAAATCTTCTTAAAGATGGAAAAGGACGAAGTAATTAAGTAAAGGGAGCATATATCAGCTAGAGCACGCGCCAATTAGTATATCTTTGAAAAAGTCAAAGGAGAAAGTTGGTTCCTCGATGACAACGGAACTGATATATTCCTCTCCATTTCTGAAAGCACTTTTAAGGTTAAGTATTCGTATTTAATTAGCCAGAGAGAGAATTTGATCTTTCTTCAAGCTCATGGGAAGTTGTCTAGTGGACAAGCTTTGGTAATATAAAAGATTATAGCTTTTCAAAAACTTTTCTATTGGAATATAGAATACAGAATTAATAACGAAAAGCTTCATTGGAACTTTATCGGATTGGGAGGAATACGAACAAATTAGTGAACGACATTCAACCGGTATGCCTTCGGCAGGTAAAATGCTGCGGAAGTTAGTTAATATTCGTTACTATTAATTTAAACCTTATAGATTGTTGAGACAAGGGAATAACCTAAAAATTCATTATTATTCAAAGATATTATAGTAGTCATTTCGAGGCAAAATAATAATGAAAATAGTATTTTCAATGATTTTACCTTCAATTTAATTTTTCTATTTCCAAAGGTATTTTTGTATTTATCTATATAATTCCTCCTTTCTTTTAAGTCATGGATAAACAATTTCATTGTTTTGCGTGATCAAATCGTGTAACGTGTTTTACTAAAGTATTTTGTGACACCTCGATGAGACAATAATTTAGTGAGATAATATTTAATTAACGTATCATACTCTTTACTCGATATCAATCACCCCACCCGTTGGTTTAAAGGTTAAGTGAATCTATAGCAAAAGAATACTCACTGCAGTAAAAACTAAATAAAATGATGGATTATTTAGCAATACACAGAGATATTTTCTAATATCGACATAAAAAAGAGACATAATCAAAAAATTGTCACGTTTTTCAGTAGCCGAACATTTAAAGGCGTCAACGATCAAACAAACCATATCCTTATCTTTACAGCTCTAAACGGCATGTTCGAATCATCAATTAAGATAAACTAGAGCTCCCAAAGTTTCTCAGGCTAAGAAGGATTTTTGAAGAAGAACCTGTCTCATAGCGATCCTCCCCTTTCGCTAGCAGTGGCCACCCACAAACAAACACTCCCTGACTTAGGGTGCCCCCTGGAAGCCATATCTCCCCCAGTCTCTCCGTCATCAGCACCTTAAAATTTCTTCCAGTGGAGAGAAAAACCACGTCCCATCCCAAAAAACCGAATCCCCTCTGTTCTTAAGCCTTCACGCTCCAATGGATCCATTGACGCTGGACCGGGCCGCAACTTCTTGTGACTACATCTAACACCTCCGCTTCCGAAAGCCCTTACGACGCATAAACAACCACACGACACTCCCCCAGTTCCCTAGGAAACTATTCCCACAGTAGCTAGACCCAGGAAGGGGGACAGCCCCTAGATTATTTCAACTGGAAAATGAGGTTTGTCTTTAACCCATCTTCTGAATCAACGACAGTCACTTCTGAGGAGTCGTGAATAATTACAGGGAGTTCGCTATCATCCGTTCTACCCAAAGAAATTGATTTTAGATACTTTATTAGCGTGGGTAGGAGGTGGAAATGAAGTGATGTTTTCATAAATTTAATGGGAAAGCTTTAAATTTCTGTGACTCCGAAAAAGAAGCATGATGAAATAACAATACAAATCCCACAAAAGATGAAAAGCTTTAATAAATGCAAATTACACCATAGATTAAAATCTTTTGTGAAGTTTACATAGCTCATTTCATCATGCTAACAAATACTTATTCTTAAAAATCCACAGTGATATTGAAAACTATCAAAAAGCAACAAAAATCTTTCTGGGACCACCTTGATAACCAAATTTGGCTGAAAAATAGTGTTTTTTATGCTTTTTAAAATTTTCGTGAATTTTTAATTCACAGATAGAGTGGATGACTGTACTTGATTACCATTAAGTATACTACTCTTTAACATAAGAGCAGTAAGCTTAATAAATAAAATCAACCATAATCATCGGAATCATTTCGATATAAACTGTGTTCATATTTCCACCATGGTAGGATGGATATAAAGAAAACAAAAAATATAGCAGCCTGTTGCGCCTATTTGGTAACTACTTACGACTCTCCAACTATATTAACCAGAAATCTTTGTCATCTGAATGCCTTTAAAAGCAACAGAGAGTTCTTTATACTGGAGGAAACCATCTTTTATAATCAAGCTGATTATCACGAAAGGAATTCTTTTTTAATTCAGCTAAATATAGCAATCAAAATTAAAACTTTCAAAACGTCAAAATTATTCATATTTTACGTTTTAGTACTTGCAGTCCAACTAGAAAGCGAGGACATAAAACAGAGTGGTTACAATAATAATTTATAGATACGAAAAGAATTTAACGAACGTGACCAAGGTCGGTCCATAGCATCATAATCAGGCAAATATATCAAGAGTATATAGAATAGGCTGTAACTAATACATCAAAAAAGAGACTCCGTTTGAAAACAGATTATAAAATAATAGTATGACTTATTATGACTTATGTTATGTCGATTATGTTATGACTTCTAGATAATAATTCTTTAATCATTAGTTAAAACGTAAACTGACATATAGAATAATGAATCCTAATTTTTTTCCTTGATAGGCCAAAGTTTTAAACAAAAATACACAATACACTCAAAAACAAGTTTCTAATAGATTTCTTTCAGCAAGTAAAGCGTGGAACATATTGATCTTAAAAAGAAATCCTAAGGATTTTTTTAAGTTGCAGAGACTCTAACCCGATTCTTCAACTAAAAGAAATTGGGATCTGGGGAGTACAACCGGCTACATCAAACTCTTTCGTTTTCGGTTCATTCTCTAGCACACTTGTTGGTTAAAGCTATATTTTTTAAAATTCATACCATAAACATAATACCAATAAAACATAACGATGCTTGAGAAACAAAATGTTTCTGCGTATGCACACGAATTACGATGATAACAGCCCAACACGAAAAAGGATAACAAGATGTATCGGTTAGCATGAAGAGCAGCTGTGATACGTTCAGTATCCAATAACTTGCAATCTACGAGATTGAGTCTCGTAGATTGAATCGATTAACACGAAACGGTTAATGTGGAACAACGGTTAACACGAAAACATTTTTGGTCCGTAGGGAAAAAATTCCCACTAATTCTTAGCATGACATCTATGAATTTCAGTCAGCGTAAAAAAAAGAGTAATTAAATCAAATTACTGATGATAAAATATTTTGAGATTATTAGTTGAAATTTTATTTATTTCATGAATTTAAAGTTGTAATACTTTTCAATGTAAGATACGTAAGCAAAGAAGTCGGTAAACGTGAAATTTAGTTAACGCTAAATGTATGGTTGATATTCCCATATTTTGTGTTAACCAATTTCCTTTATGTGTGGTGGTAGTCAAAGCCTTCGTCTGCATAGAAAACCTAAGTATAACTCCGAGGAAAATATCCGAGAGCCAACTCCGAGAAGAAGACGACACGGTCTGAAAAAAGCAGTTCAGGGGACAAATTGTTTCTTCTTCGGAAGGAAAAAGGCGGTGAGAAGGGAATTTGTCTCAGCATCCCTCCCTCTCTCCCCTCCACTCGGCTTCTGGTCCAAGACGTCCTACGGCCGAAGACAAGGACCGGTTCGACCTCAACCCAAGTCATTTCGCTTCACATTTAATTTACCGCGTGTGCCGTTCTAAGGAACTCAGTCGGCGCTCCAGCGGCGAAGATAAGTTTAGTGGCGGATTCTGCGCTCAATTCCGACCGCTTGAGATCTCGTACTTGTCCCACGTGAAATACGAGCACATGAACGCATTGACAACTTGTAGCGTATTTATGGATTCGGAGCGTATACGACCTGCGGTTACTCCAATGGAAAACGCGGACTTTTAAGAACGAGCTGAGATACGAGTTCCGAGACTGTTAAAATCCTTGCCATAATATTCGAACCCCATTTCTGCCGGCTATGCTCTTGGGATCTATTTAAATATTTGTTCGCTTTACTCATTTTATCGATATGATGCCCGTTACGGTTTTCACGTCTGCACGTTTCGGAAATCGATGAAACAAGTCGATTGCTTCCAAAATCTAAACTGGTTGTTGAGGAAAATTGAAGTGGCCAGATTACTTCGCAGTTAATAAATCATACTAGAATTATTTCTGCAATATTCCGTTTTCTTCTCCGGGTTAGGTGGATGTTTCCATTTTGTTACAGTCTAAAAACTTATTCTCCTTTTATATTTAAAGATTTATCTCAAAAATTATACCACGTTAAGTCTAGAATTCTTCATTAAAGCACACAAGATAACTACACTCAGGGCAATGGAGTTTATTCAAATCCAAATTATCATAGGTTTTGCGAATTTACAATTTAAAGGGAAAAGATTCAGTCAAGTTTTCAAACAGTTAAATTAGCCTTGAACGATTATAATACAAAACGTGTAAGAATGAAACAAATTTTTCAACATAATTGTGCAGTTATCTGAATATTTATATTTTAATATCTAATTTTTCCAACTTTTCAAACATGTTTTTATGTTACGAAAGAAGAATAGATAATAAAGTACTGTAATGCTCTATATAAACTAATTTATAGCTTTCACTTTCAAAGAGAACTTGTGGTACAATAGAACAAATTAATGTACTAATAATTGTGAACAATATCACAAGTAATATATTACCATAACTAATCTATTGGTAAATGTGATGTTGTAAAAGTTCCTCTTCTTTCTTTTAGTAATTGCAATGAATTATTTTTATAATGGAATACAAAAAAATGTTTGAGCAGTTTAATTTTGTAGTGCTCTATCTATATCTCTGCAATAAAATAAGAATTTCAGCAGATTTGTGAAACAATATTTCAATTATTCCCGAAGTTACATTTTAAGAAGCAAATACATAATACAGCAGATGATCCGAATTTATAGTCATGACTGTGAAACGTTCCACCATGAACTTCAAACTATACAAGACTACCTAGATAGATGATCAAATCTTCGGTTACGGAAGATATAATCAATCAATAGATCTCTCAATATGGTAGATCGGAAACCACAATGACTTGCAGAATCATTCTCAGTCCCTCAACTCCCGGACTTAAAAAAGCATCTTTTATCATCCCCAAATGCACGGCAACGAAATTCATTCCCATCAGCGGCAATCACCGCATCCTTCGTCGACTTCTCTAAAAGGACCACCAAATCATTCCCACACCTCGCTAATCCACGGACCGCGACTCCCGTCAAAGAGGTAACGAGCCCATTCTTCGGGAAAGAATAAATTTCACCCAAGTCTCGAATCTCAGTGGCTAGTTAGAGGGGTTACATTGGGAAGGCGGGAGGAGGAAAGAATATCTGATGAGAGAAACAAGTAGAGAGGATTGGGAAGGACAGTTCCTCTTGGAATCATTGCTTTACTCGCTTCTGAATCGTATGTAACAAGACTCAACATCATACGCCCAAAGACCTAATCCTTAATATTTACGGCCACAATTTTGACTACGCCTAGGCTAAGTTCCTATAGCTAGAACCGCACACTTTCTTGCGAGTTTTCTAGCGATTAAATCGTAGGTAAAATCGAAAAAATTAGGTTTTGATTCATTTTCCGCGAGACAAATAACACTTAAAACGGTCTACGGGCGAATACGCAAGACATTTCGTCGAAAAAACCATCCTATATTATAATTATTATTATATAACCTTTAAAACTGCGAGCTGTAATATAAGAACACAGCTGTTATTAAAATAGAGATTAGCTTTAAGCTGTTAAGGAGCTCTGGAGTAACCCCCTAATGGCTTATGGAATATTTAAAGCTCTATCTTAGCGATACACTTACTTAGATATGTCAACTAACGTGAATTAATAAATTTATTACTTAGGTTGCCTGCGTGCCATCAGACTGTCACAATTAATTGCAAATAAATTTGAAATAATCATTTCTACGCCTATGGCAATGTATTATTTACACTTTATTTATTTCTTAATACCGTGGCGATGAAAGACATATCGTATTTATACATTTGACTATGCTAATTATTTTGCCTCCGAAGTTTATCTTTGACTAAAGTTTAATAAATGATAAGTTAGAAGTCATTTTGAAATAAAAATATCAGTACGCTTCCATCAGGAGAAAATTCCTTGGAAAAATGCTTACAATTCGAATCGAAGAAAAACTCCATCAAAAACACACCATTTATAAGTAATAGAGCATCAGATTTTGTCAATCATCATCTATTCCAGAGAGAACTCATTTAAACCAGAATGACACAAGAAGATGTTGCAATATCCGTGATGGTATTTTGCACAGAAATGGAAGTAATATTGTTAAAGGTGCTTCAACAGCTTAGGTAATTTGAGGTATAAGCCCCCACCGGGAATCGAACCCGGGGCCGCTTTCACTGAAGTCGAACGCAGTACCCATTTGGCTACCCGGGAGCACCATACTGGGAAATTATATGCATGAAAGTAGAGTAGTATTAGCTGCAACTTGTTAATTCAAGATTAAGTTTACATACGTCTTATTTATCCTCGTCTAGATATTTTAGTTTTTCTAATTGATAACTGATGGGAAGAGAAAGTCAATCACGATTTCGCTCAAAATAATGGACAAAGTGGAACTAATCCTTGAAAGAAATTCCAAAAAACCCTATTGGTAACAGGACGCAATAAAGGGAAGGAAGCATCCATCCACATCAAACAATCTCGACAGACATCCCCAGTCAGTTAACAAGTCAGACCGGCAAAAAGAACCCCAAAGAAAAAAAAACACCCATAATTATTGTCATCAGATAATCCAGAACGCGTTCTTTATGAACACACCGATGTCTCTGAACTGTAACCACACGTTTTTCCCATGAACACTTCCGCACTGAAGTTAAATATCAATGAGGGCACCGACGCGAGAAAGGGGTGATTTCAACGGCTCCCTTTACCGCACCAATTTATTTTTACGATCACAAGGGGACGCCCCCACTGTGTCTTTTCACCACCCAACCTTAGATGTCGCATTTTCACGCCGACCCGACCTTCACAGTCCATCACCTTCCCTTTCACGAAAATAGTAACAGCCGTGCGCATCGCATGCTTCGGCCGTGAACCCTCTGGAGCATGTGGGTCACTGTGTCGCTCTGGAGAACTCCTGAATGATGTGTGGATGCCGTAGAAAAGACCCTGCGGTCACTCTGCGGTCACCCGGAAGGTCGCTGGACGGTTACGGAGGACTCGCGCCGCAGTACTTAAATAACCGCAGAGTTTTCACCGGTGCATTACTCATCGATGGTTACCGGTTTCTCTTGAGGAGATTCGAATTAATTAAACACGTATTCTTTAAGCACTCGAGTTAAAGAAGCTTCCGAGAGGTGACCATGAAGGTTTCACTTTCTAACAACCGCAATCCTGACTACATTAGAAAAGCTAGGCTGGGGAACCTCAAGAAAAAAGACGGAAAATTTACTGATTAGAATGCCTTCAAAACGCTTACAGTGCAGGGAATCGAACCGAAGTATTTTATTCGCTACGTTTTCGCTCCAACTCATTGAAATTAAAATATATCAGTTCAGTTCCCCCGAACTTTGTTCGCTCCAACTATCGTAAAATCATATCCTTCTAAAAGCTTTATTATTTCTAGAGTTTCTCATTGTTCTTTTTCCTTGAGGAAAATGCTGTTATATAAGCTGACCGCAGAAATTAATTCCTGCTACAGGAAGTGCGAGATATTTTCGAGATAACTGGACGGGTTTACATATCTTCAATTCAAAATTATTCAACTGATATAGCCGATAGATAAAAAAGGGTGGATCTATCACGTATTTTAATATTATAAAGATCAGCATCAAAATATTTCTTTAGGTTACAATAAAACGGTGATTGTTACATTAAGAATGAAATTTAGAATATGATGGAAAAAATGTAAGAGAATTTAGACTGAATTCTGAATCCGCTGAAATTTCTTATAATACAATTAGGGTATACGATCTGGGACTTGAACTTAGTCGTGGTGGTGTATGGTGCCACTGTAACCCTGCATCCTTGCTCATGCAATTAACAAAAGTAAAATTGACGTGGAATGGTAGTCCAGTGATTATGATACCTTGTCGGTAAGAAGGAGACGTGGGTTCGAGTCCCGGTCGTGTCGCAATTTTTCATTTCTTTTTATCCTTCGGTTTTAAAGGTCAAACACCTAAATGTGCTAATTCATCCTTTTCCTTTCTCGGTATACGACCTGGTGATATTAGAATTTCTACAAATTCAAATGATTTTAACCATAATATTATGAGTTAAGACGATTCATAATTTCGAAAACATGCTTTATCATGTATCAGTCCTTTTTCCCTCGAGATTCGATCACCAGTTTTAAATTTCTGTTCTGCACCTGTTCTCTCGATTCCAGCACGTAAGCAAAGAATGCCTTTCTTAATTAGGCACCCAAAGAGCGCCTTCTAATACAGTCACCACGAAATCACCAGTATCCAGTTAGCTAATGCATATTCACGACGCAACTTAACTTCGCGAACTTGCAACAACGTGTATGCTAGCTTTGAATAATTTTCTCCTCCTTTGACGCAACGATTCGCGTCATCCCACACGCTACCCACTATTTTCCATTCTAGATTCGAATACAATCACCTATCCAGTTATTCCTTCTTCGATGTGGGGACTCTGGGAATATCGTCTTTCCAACAAAATATTTCCACCGCGTTATAAATAAACTGCTGCAGTAATTGTATCACTACGAAAGTCTTAGTTGCTGAGAGCTACAGCTTACTTATTTTCAACGCTAGGATAATCAAATGCTTCAGATATAACAATATTTCAGCGATATCGATACTTCAGGAGGCTGGATGGAATCTTCAGAAGAAAGAAGGTTCAATCAAAAACTTGATTTGCATCAAAAATTCAGAGAGAGTAATTTCGTAGGAGATGTAGCCGACATTATGCGCCCTTTTTGTTACATAAGCCATTCTGATATTCGAGGAAAGATGAGAGAAATATATTCGACTAAAGATTTTTTCCGACAACGATACATATAAGTAATCGATTAGGAAAGTAGAGTCTTTGTTCATCCACCTCCTGCCACAAGTCGAAAGACGTCTTTACGCAGGGTACTTTCGGACAACTTTCTTAATAATTAGCACCGATATTTATTTCGAATAATTTCAAATTGAGCGTCTTAAGAATTTGCAAAAATAATATCTATAATTTGTACAAATTATATTAAAATATATGCAACGGAAAACTTGTCAGTTGCTGATATAACTGCTGATAATATTCAAAATATATAAACGAATAGCTTTACTAAATATAATTTATTAAAACCTCTTAAGATAAAAACTAGAACCACCAGCGATACGTTAAAATTTTTCCTAGACGTCTCATCAGACTTCTCACACCTACCACCTAATTCATAAATAGCCTAATGAGGGTAAGGTAGAATACACATGAAATAGCATCTCTAACCGGTTGAAAATGTCAAGGAAGAAATTCTGTGAAGGCGCTCCTTGTGTACTTATGTGTACAGTGTACACTCTTACGAAACTAATTCCAGCGGAAAAGTCAATGAAGTCTAATTTAGTACGAAAATTATGGTGGAAGATAACCTACTCCGAAACCCTACTTCTCATTAAGGAAAGAAATTGCAGCACTGGAAATAAAACAAACGTGATAAGGAGGGATGCGCCGAAATGCAAACAAGGCGCAACTTGAAACTTCATGACCGCCGTACAAAGAAAGTTCATTCACTTTTATCTTCATTCTTCTCCCGCACGCCAACCGCACTTTTGATAAGCATAAGCTATTTTAGAATCGACTTATCAGAATCGTAGTTGGTTTCAGGGACCGTTTGCTTATATACGTTATAATATTATAAGTTATTTTATATATAAGATATCAAAAAATTAATTAGATGACACGCAAATGAAGGTGATTATCATGAATGAAAAATAGAGCTTCAATAACGGAATTATAGAGCGAATGAATGTTTTAAAAAAGGGCCAAGAGAAATTTATGCTACTTCTTTTGGGTTTTGGTTATAATTGGGAGTTTTTAATAGACGTGTCTGCCTTTGAGTTAGGTGGAACTTTGATACTGATAAATTTGATAAATGCATCACAGATACCTAATAGTTGAGAGGATTATCAACATTTTACACAAAAGGCATATAATTGGAAAATTCGTTTTTTAGAGTATGAATAAAAATTATATAATATTGTAGAAGGGCAACGCCCCCTTGGCCTTCTGACCTTCAAGTTCCAGTCTCCTGACCTCCATTTAATTTTCATTTTTTTCGGTATTCCGCTGTTTCTTGTACCATGGTATTTACTTTATCACTGAATATACGTAGAAGCTGTAGGTGATAAAACGCATTTCCCATTGATTAATGTCGTTTTCTTTAATGATTTTTCAACTTTGGAAATTTTAAAGGAGATTTGAACTGCAAAAGGTAATTTAAGGATATTTATCAAGGTTACTGAGAATCTATATCCCAAGACGCAATTTAACGACAGAATTAAAAGAACTCTGTAACATCATATGAAGTAAATCCTTTATCTTGAGATTCTCCAGCCATTATTTCTAACTTAATGTTGAGTAGAAAAAAAAATGATTAAAATACGCTTTAAAATAAAATAAATAATAAATTAAAAACTTTTATGGTAGTTTAGACGAAAGATCTAGGGAGGAAACAGAAATTTCGAGTGTTTGGGAACTTCCCATTATCCGCATACTAGTAGCATCATCCACTGACAACTGTTTCAGCCTCCCTTTTTACAAATTATAGGTTGGGAAGAAAAATTAATGAGAAAAATTAAGTAACATCGTATTATTATATGGTAATATTAGGACGAATATAGGGATTACTGTCTTATGACGACAGTTCTGGAGGAAGTAGAGAGTCGCCCAACAGGATGAAGATATTCGCATCGGATCGAAACCTCAGTAGCCTTATTGGATTATCATGAACCGCAATTAATTCAAAGCAAAGTTGATGCCATGGCATACATATTGAGGTATACATAAATTTCTTACCTGTATAATGTATTTATTTATTGTGTATCCATATATGTAAGAGACTGCCTATAGGAATAGAACCTTACTGTAGTTTTGCAACAACAGAAGAAATAAAATGATCTGCATACTAATAACCAACATTACGACGTCAATATTGATTAATTGGGAATGGTTAAAGAAATCCAGCACGTATGGTTTCATATTTCCATCCATCAACATAAAACCATTACCTAAAATATTAAAACAAGACATTTCAATTATTACCCTACTCTAATTTACATCGCGACCAATCTTTGTATGCACCGCAGCATAACGGACCACTGCATCGTGATAAAACAAACCGAGAGGGAAAACGCTCCTCCAACTTTCCAGGTTCGACGTCTGGATATTCTATAACCAACTGAGAGAGAGCTTTTTTCCAGTGCATCATTCAAACGCGGTTATCTCATTCTAATCTCATCCGAGTGGCCGCAGATAATTGCATCGAGCGATACAATCTCGTAAAAAAGGTCCCTGTGAGCGGCAGAAGAGAGTGGACAAGTAAGCTCCGGAGAAGGTCATTACGCCCGCGAATCCGGTTACCCAAACAAAAGATAAAAGAGTCAAAGCGAAACGAGACGTCTGGAGAAAAAGATCTGAGGGCAGTTATTGACGGCTTAAAATTGAATGCGATTTTTTGCGCGATTACTTTTATAATGAGACTCCGAAGCGAACTAATGCAGTCGTTTTGCGGGAATCGTTTACGGCTGATGTATGTCTCTGGGTTGCAGAATCGATTTCGGGCGAGTTTTCTGAGTAAAATATACTGAAATATCCATCGCCATATTTCCGTTGTTTACGTCACTTACATCTGCTAATCGAATATTTTACCTCTGATTTTTTTAATATAAGTCTAATAAAGCATAACATGATGTTATTATTCACATAAAATTAATCTTAGGAGTGAAATATGGTAGAAATCTATTTTTAAAATTCTACAAATATCTACCCTCAATAATAACAATGATTTTTCGTGGATTCCCATAAATAAATTGTTTATTCATATCGTTTTGTATGTATTCTCATTCTTCAACTGGCTTATATCAAAACTGAGAGTTAATGAAATAAAGGTAAGGCTAAATCGGAAATATAATTGAATAATTTAATGCTATTCTGATAGATCACTTTGTGAGGATATCTTACCTAAAAGAAACAGCTGACGGAAAAATGTAGGCTCTTCATGACTCACTTTGTCTTTAGATAATGATTTCATCCTATCCTTATGACTTACATCATCTCTTGGATTTTTAATAATAATATCCGTCGATATCCTTAGCAAATTTCATATCATTCAAGCAATCGTACAAAAAGGGACATAATTTTCCAAAGATTTATAGCACTTCTTTTTCACTTTAAACTTCACTTTGGGGTATTAATAATAAAATGCATACACCGAATAATATAGCTTGGATTTGGATTTATATATCACCTGATTGGAGACTTCACTGAGAATTCTTAAAAACTTCTGTATACTTTTGTTAAGAAAAGCTTCTGAGTAAGCAATATCTTCATGGAGAACTTACGTAAAGGATCCATTCATCACCCGCGAAACATATGTGTTTCGCGGAATGTCTACATTTTGGGAAACTGCCAAAAGGTAAGGCTTGCTCATTCACTAACACCTACTGCTTAGGCGATGAGTTTCTCTGGTCAGAACGAAGGTGTCTTGCTGGAGCGTAACGTTTTGTTTCCCAACCTTTATTTCCCTACGGTTTCTTTGCGGATTAGCTGAGAGCTCCCATAAGATACCTCATCATATGTTTGCTAATTTCAATTCGCTTTTTAATTCGTTAAGATAAGATATGCATATAATTAACTCAAAACAACTTTATTTGTATTAGCAGTTGAAGATATTACTTATTACTGCATTTTTCGTACAAGTTTTCTCAGGGATCCTGGTAAACCATTTTGCCTACCGTAACGGTCCCGCAGACAAGTCTCCTTCGCACATCACTCAACCAGGCAATCTCCTACCGCCTGCACTTCGTCAACGGCAAATCTTTAAACGACTAATTTTAGTATCCATTTCCCAAATTTTTGCTGATCGGACAATATAGCAGCGTGGACTCCTATCACCAATTCTAAGAACGTATTTCTTCTTAATTAACAGATCAAGTTTAACCTAAAATTTAACCCCTTTTCTACTAACGATTCGAATAATCTTATAGTGCAATGGTAATGCGAAATTTAATAACCAGCCCCCATTGATTATTGCCCAGGATCCAGCAAGGAAAACTTAAGTCCTTCCTCACTACTCATACACAATGAGAAAAATCCTAAAGTATTTATTTATCGATTATATCACCTATATATGCGTCGATGATCTTCATATGATCGGGGACACTGAATTCTTGAAAACGAAAGTGGTCGTTTCTTAATCCTACTCTGTCTTTTTCAAACTCTCACTGTCCCAGTAGACTCAGAAAATAAACGCAAACCTGAAGAATACAAATACGTATATCTCATCACTTGCATCACCATTGGTTTCCGTTTTATATTCCCGTTGAATTACAGAAACCAGGTTCTGATTGAAATAAATATTACGAAGCTATTAATTCACTTTATAAGAATAAGAGTTATGCCTTCAATCATAAAGGTGAACTCAAATTAATTACGAAACGGTGCGCAGTTTATGACAAAACAGGCAATGTTAAGCGTGATAAAACTTTTCTTAAAACGTCAAGACAGTGGAGTCGGCTGACCCAGACGTGCGAGTCAGTTGGCTAGTGGGTCACGCGTCGCAGGCGCGAGTATAGTTCCCAAAATTAGAAGCGTGGTCCTACGAAAAAATCTCGCCTTTCCGAAGCTTCGCTAACCGAAAAATCAACAGTACGAGTAATTTAATTGCACTTCGGCTATCGAGGATCATAAGTGAAGTGCTAGCACCACTCTCATAACACGAAATCTCTCTAGTTATGTATCAGATAGGGCCAAACGAACACCTATAGTTTTCGCTAAGCAAAGAGGATATTGTATCATGATCATTTGAGTAGAATCACCATTCTCAGGAATTTTTTTGCATCCTAAATTTAGTAATCGGACGAAATTCCTGTCCTCCACAAAAAATAAAAATGTTAGAGTTAATTTTTAGTTACCGTTATAAAATTATCTGGAGATAATTGCGGAGCAAAATCTGCGAACCCCTCGGTTGTGCACTTCTGATTGAAAAAGATTCCCCATCCTAGTTATAAACCAAATTTTTCCAATCTTTTTCCTTCCACGACAATTTCTATATTAACTTTAAGCTCTTGGAACAATGCACCAAACCATTATTAGTTCTGCTCAAAACTCTTATCGAAAATAATAAAAATCGAAGATTGAGTAATATGTGTATTTTAATTGTGTAAGGAATTAAAATCTATTAAACATAAAAATATAACGCAGGATGAGCGCATGTTCGACTCGGAATTAGAAAAAATCACTCTCATATACAAAGCACACACCGAAAGCGTAATCTCGCCCCAAGAGTACGCCGCGAAACACTCGTTGGGAGACACCGCCACATACGACCCGAAACTTCTCGTATGAAAACCCAACGACGGGCAATTTCTCAGCAACACCACCGCTTAACTCCCCTCTCAGTAGCAAACTAAAGAACTCACCCAAGCCAACTTCGGATCCCGCTGATCGTGGTGATACCCCGCCCTCAAATCCTCCTCATCCTCCTCGTCCTCATCCTCTTCCGAATCGTCGTACAATTCCTCCGGGTGATGTCTCAGACGATGTGGGGTCGCAGGAGTGGCGAACGACATGGGGGTGGCGGACAGCGGCGGGGGCGCCGTCGGCCGAAGGAACGAAGGAAGCACGTCCCTCCTCGTGGTCGCCATCGGGGAGGTGGTGGTCGTGGCCACCAGAGCCCCTGACTTTCCCGCCTCCGCGTCCAGCCTGTGGAGCAGACGGTCCAGATTGGGGTACTTGGGAGAAGGAGGCTGCGGCGATGGCGTGCGGGATCCCGGGGACGAGAGATAGTGTGACTGCGATGGGCGATGCGACATTTGGTGCCTGTGCGAGGATAGGTGTCGCTGCTGGTGCTGGTAGTGGTGCCCGTTGTAGTAGGCGCTCGCCCCCGCGCTCAGAGACAGCGCGACGAGGATGGCGAGAAGGGAATATTGATGAATCTCTCTCGTGAGGGATGCCATCGCTTTTTTCTTTTCCGCGAAAAAAGAAGGAAACCGAAAGGTAATAAAAAGACTTCCCTCGCTGTCCCTTTCGACGCACGAGAAAAAAAATCCGTCTCTTTCCTTGGGAGAAGTTCACCTCGGGAGGCCTTCGTCGGAGATAATTATCGACCTATTTTAGTGCCGAATTTATAGCGGCCGATTTTTACGACGATTTATAATCCCACGTGACGGAGCGATTCAGAGTCCGAGTCCTTCCCGGCGGTTCCTGCCCATTCACCCTTCCATCATCGCAAACGGAGTCGCGTTCGACACCGAAGAAACCACTCTCATCATCTCAGAGAAAAAGGACCGACCGACCGGTGGAAAAATACGTCGGACTCGAAATAATTGGAAACACGAGGGAATAAATCGACGACCCAACTCTCCAATTTGCCGAAAGCACTTCGGAACACCGATAAGAAAATCCGATGAGACTCAAACCTTACGAGAGAATCCCACTTGTGGGAAAAATTGATTTTTCCAAACGCGCTAAGCGGCGGAGTTCGCGAAAAACACCCTCTGACACCAACCAATCTTTCTCTTTTATTTCCGGCGTAACGCGGGGATAATCACACACGTCCGATGGACACACAGCACTACTAAAAAGCGGAACTTTCCTCGTTGTTTATCCTTAGTTGGGGAACAGAAGCGATTTTCAGAGGGGAAAAAGAGCGGCGTAAAGTTGCGGCTGCGAGCGGCTGCTGGATCCGTCCGCAGGTAACGAAGAACGGCGGAGAACTGGCGGGCCCAAGCTGACTCACTGGTTTAATCGCCAGAGGGAGCTCTGTCAACGGGAAGAGGGAGAGAGAGTGGAGCGCTCCCTGCCGAAGCCGCGAACCCAAGACGCGGCTATACCTAAAGGGATCTTTGCTTAAAAATGCTCATACACTCCCCCTCTTCCTCCCCCACTCCCACATGCGTTGCCATTCATGCGGTGATAACGATACTTGCGTAATAAGGGCCCTCTTGTGAGCATTCCGGTGCGTTCCGTGAATAAAAGGGGAATGAACTGACGACATTTTTTTCGCGCGTTTACGTTTAAGCACGGTTAACTCTACATCTATCTATTTTTGAGGGATTAATAGCAGTTCGCTCGAAATTGAGTTGGAGATGTCGATATTTACAAAGAAATAACGTAACGCAAGAATAATTTTGGGGAAAAATTAATATTAATAATAACCATATTATTACTTAGTATTATCCATATATTTCCCATAGATTTAAAGATGTTAATGAATTAAAGGACTAAATTAATGCTTCATTTTTTATATGTTTCTACCATTTCTTTGTAATTACCATTAGATTGATCTATCACTGACTTTTGCAATGCTGAGACCACGAAATTTCGATTTGTAACAACTCTGAAGACGATTTTTAAAAATCGAAATCTCATTGAAAACGAGTACATCATCATTACGAATGAACCAGTCTGATTATTTGTGTTTCCTTAAAAAAATATCGACGACCGATGAACGGGATTGGAAAACATTTTGGCCCAATGACCTCTGCGATATGTTATCGCTGACATGCAGTTTTCAGCTGAGTCTCGATACCACGAAGCCGGAATGAAGAAACTAAGCCAACAAAAATGATTCGAAATAAAAGAAGAATTTGTATGGCAAAATTTTACGCTATATCATCCGCGAGTAATTAACTAATCAATCGTTCATACGAAAAATTGAAAATAGAAATCGCTCTGCGAAAGGTCGCTTACCGGAACTGGTTCCTATAAAACTCATGCAAAATCATCAATAAAAGTATTTTTGGAAGAAGTCCAGCAACTAAATTGATGTATTTCTTATCATTATGAAACATCAATTAATTTTCATTTCAAAGTTTTTCATAACCAGAAAACAAAACAGCGAAGGGGAAAAGGCATAAAAATAATATTATGTTAAGGATGTAAAGAGTACCAATATATATTACAATTAGTCATAATAATTCAAGGAACTCATTCTGGGATTAAATAGAATAGAAGCTGTTTATTAAATCATTGCAAATGGAATCTATTGAAAATGGTAGAGAAAGTGCAGCTAAAAGGTAAGTTTTTTTAAGTAAAGGTTTTAAAATGGAAGAATAAATGAAATGGTTGCCTGAGAGAGTGAGAATCTTCCTTTGAATACTTCGAGTAGCGTACATCTAAAAGACGAAACAGAGGCATTTCGTGCATTTTCATAAATCGGCGAATGTTATTATGTTATTTCAATTCTTACAATACTTTCGGAATGACTTTACTCAACGTTTTTACTATTGCCATTAAGATGTGAAATAAATTATTAATGAAGAAAATGCATTCTAACACTTGAAATATTTATCTCCTAGTAGAAATCGTTAGTTTGCCCTTAAAATTTATCCCAAATTCAAGTTGAATTTGTTAATTGAACACTCCAGTTACACCAAATTGTCTAATAACTATAAATCTTATGATCGACGTCTGATTCTAAGAGAAATATCTTCTATTTATATCAATATAAGACTATTTCCAAAGGAGAAAGTGAATTTCAAGGAATTAAATGCCAGTTTAAACGGAGCACAATAGAGATGATGAGAGAGGTTAAAACCTAATATTATGAATATACATCTTTATTTGAGGTTATTTACTATAGAAGAGACTACTTTTCTTTAGATCCCGTCACCGTTTCTTCTGTTCGAAATCACAAAGAAGACAATCGGAATTCTTCTGAGGGAAAATCGAGCTATGGGTCACGGAGCATCATAGAGGTCACATGCATCCATTGTAGTCAATAGAACTGTTTTGATAGGAAATTCTCCGAATGTCTTGGTATTATTATACCGCTACTCTCATTGTAAAGACTCTATAGTAGCAATAAAAACAAAATATAAGCTGAAGAACGGCTATGTCTTTGAAGTCGACAAAATACGCGACCAAGATTATGACCAAGGTTACAGTCCATAAGTTAAAATACTGAATTACCTAATTTTTCTTACGTAGTTCTCCTCCGCGGAATAGTACCAAATGACAGCAGATAAAAATATTTTATTTTTACAATTTATAACGGGCAAACTATAAAGGCGATTCTTTCTGTAAAAGCCATTGAATTACGTCATTTCAAAGACAGAACAAGCATGCATTCCCTTTAATTTAATTTTCCCTCTTTCCAATAAGACTCTACATCAAAATAATACAAGTGAAAGATATCGTAATCAATAATTAAAATGATTACGACTCACATTTAACCTGACCCTCGATAGGCAATCTGCATCGATTTATTTTAAGTGTTATTACTGCATTGACATGCGCTTAAATCTCTTTTAACGCCCATAATCGATGTCCTCCGAAGTTCATTGCATGCTGGACATTGCAGGGTCACGATCATACGACCCCCGGAAGGTCATAAACAACTCTCCGATAAACATTGATAATTTAGGGCGATTTGCAGATCCTGGAAACGTATTTACTGCAATCGTAACTCATACCGGAGATGGCCCGGGATGACATAGCGTTTCATATGCTCTTTTTTCGGAGCTGCTAAAATATAATTAACTTGCCCACTTCCACGAAAAGTCTGGCAACTGAATGACAGCCCTGGTCGTATTTTATCGCAGGCGAATACCAGAAAAGTAATTCCTGAAAGGCGCGAAATTTTCTCTCGAGAGAAACTGCCGTTTTTGAATCCTCCTCATGGAGCGTGGATTGCATTGCGACGGGAAACATCTGTTTAAAATGTAATATATCACAGCAAAAGACCCGTGAAGACCTGAAGACGTCTACTACGATGGAAAATAAGAAAAGCAAAGATTCCATACAGCGATTTCCTTATTGCTCGGAAGAGTATGTGTGAGTAAAGAGTGACGTGCGTTAGTATATCCATCAGATATCAATCTAGCGCTTACTGGCATAAAACCGCCCCCTTTTTGCCCTTGAATCTTTATTCTGAATTTTTTTTTAATATTCTATCCAAAATCACGGGTATATGGACAAAGAGGAGTGTATCAAAGAGATACTTCTCTCGCCCTTAGGATGTTTACCAAACTGACCTCTATTTTCTACTTTGCGAATTCAAACGAAGCGAAGTGTGATAAAATCTTCCGTGGGTGGATATTTACGGCTATAGAGCTCTTTACTCGGGAGGTCTGGAATTTTTGCCTTCTTTCCCATGACATTTTATAACCGAGACAGAACCGTCAGAGACAGAACTTCAAAACAAAAGAGAGGATGGAGAACAAACGTTTTGGTGAGCCCAGACGTTTACCTTGACATCTTTCTTACAGTTTCCCTAAAGTTATTTGCGACAAATTCATGAAATTAGCCATGGTGACATGGCTAACTAACGTATAAAATTGAGATACCGTGAAGAGGTAGACTACGGGGAGATATTTTTTCAACTGATACAATTTTTAAACCCTTTAGTTTATAACCTGAAATTTTGTATGCATTTTCATCGTCTCTTTAATGTATTAACTTCCTATTGGTAATAAATAACAATATTACATGGCAAAAGCTGAAGTTCTAAAGAAAGTAATGTCTTGAGGATGACAGCTTGAAGATATTTTATAAACTATAAATATATGTATAAAAGATTTTCGATTTTTACATTCGCGTGAATCATCCATGGGGGATTCGTCGATCTAATGGTCTTGAATATAACAATATAGATGAAAAATCATTTAGTTTAGCTCTTAGAGATCATCATTAGACATTGAAATTTTAAACCGCAAAATATACTTATTTTTAAATTGAAAATTATAGTCCTTGCAGAATCATTTCCATACAATGATGTCTTAGAAGTACCGTTCATATTGCAATAAAATTACACTTTCTCCTCGTGATCGTATAAATCACAATGGCACACGACAATGACACAAATTTCTCCTCATTACGGGAGTCTGACCTGTCCATAAACGAATATCCTTCTAGCTTTACTATCCAAGATCTTCATGCTAGAGTAGTAGGGAAATTTTAACGACTAGATGCCCGAACAATAAGTGATTAAAATGAGCGTGACAACGCAATGTAGCAAATAGAAAGCCATGGGTACTCTAGCGGATTTCTAAAGCGTGAATAACATTCGCCATCGATGGATTCGCGACTTCATAAACCCATGTCGATCACTCAATAGCGGCACCTGCAAGCTGGTGATGAAACTTAGCTACTATAGCCACACTATACAGTGCGGGGGAGTTGTAAGAGGCCTTGGCGCACGATCATATGCTCTCTATATTCCGTCCGCTCCTCATCTTCGCAGAAGAAGGAAACGGCACTAAAACAAACTTTCGAACTAAAAGGAAACTCTGTCAGGGATTTTGAATGCAAGCCAAATGGGTCTCCGTTTCCCTGGTAGCTTTCGCTCGTTGAACGTAACGAGACTGAATCGCAAATACATTTCCATCTGGTTAGGCTCGTGTGCAGTTACATAAAGGAACTGATCGGTTAAGCCCTACTTCACGAAAAGTAATCCCGTAAAAGTTTATGTAAGTGCTTTATACAATAAGATATAACGACGGGAAACAATCGCAAGACACCTCAAGTTTTCTCTCCATTCGTCGGATGATGTAAACGAGGTAGGATCAAAAATTACACATTTACGTTAACAAAAATAACTACTATTATCAATGACTTTTAATAAACTTTCAGCAAAGTTTCTGACGTCTCTCTCGACTGGGGTTTTCAATCGTGCGCGTCTATTGGCAGAGAGCGAGCGCTCTGCCCTCTCTCAGAGTTTTGCCCAACTCTTACGGGGTAGGGAGATGGAGGACTTTCGGCGGCAAATTTCAAGTCATACTAAACAAGTGCTTCCTAAACTTTTATCGTTACCAGCACAAGTTTTTCTAAACCCTTGCGGGTCATTAAGCAACGTACTTGGAATAACTCTCTTCCTTTTTTAATTTGAATTAAAAGGAAAAAAGGAAAGAAAACTAAATTGGATATGTATCTTTCTTCATTGCCTCGGATGTAAGGTTTGGTTAATTATATACTAATTCAAATTTCTGGTTGTATATTTAATGATTGTGTTTACCCTTTCCGACCTGGATATTTTTATGGGTAAAAAATATTCCATGTAAAACAACTTATTTCCTTCATTTGAATGGAAATTTAACTCTTTGACGAAACATGTCGAATTAAAAATCTAATGTGGAGTCACCAGGTGTTTTCCTTTCAAGATTGTTGCAGCAAAATTCCATAAAATCCATATTAATGGGCCATATTAATTTTAATGAATATTGCGGCTAAAATATTAGACACTGGGTCTGAAAGGATTAAGGAAATGTAATCAATATAGCTAGAACTTATTGATATTTTGTCATTGTTTGATGTTTTGCATTGTTTTTTCTAATATTGAATAAAAAGAATTCATTATAAAAGGGATTCTACCTTAACAGGTAGATAAATAAAAACATTGATTAAGAGAAGAAGAAACTTAATTGAACACATGCTAAGGTGCAACAATCTGCTGGAGATAATATTGGAAAATACAGAAGAAGAAAGGGATTATATAAAAAGGATGTCTTATGGAACGGGGTATAGTGTACGGGGTTAGACGTTACGAGCGCTGTGCCTATGACAGCCCTGTGCCGTCAAGTATTACAGCCTTTGAGTATCTCCAGCGTAAATCACCCGCTAAGTAAGTTCGTAAGAATTATACCCAAGCTCAGAAATACTTTTTAAGATAATTCTAACATTGCTAGCTACTGTGGCATTGGCTGAAAATTCCTATTGAAATTTAATTTGATATTAAGTCTAAGATCCACGTTTCATTAGAGAGGCTGAGGGTTTATGTATTTTTTCAATCGAAGATGAGGGGACTGGTAATATCGATTATTAAAAATAATCTACAGATTTCAATGCACTAAAGCTAGAAAAATAAATCTTTAAAATTCAAACTATGCTTTAAATCTATCTAAACCTTGACAAATATTTTCAAATATGCCGCTGCAATCAGCTCGCCCTGAGCCCCACGGATCTTAGAGACATCTCTGCAGATAACGATTGGTGTTAAAAGTAAGAATAATGAGGAAATGAAACTATTGGCTGGAGTCAGAATTAAAATTTTCTTCTTGGTTTTATTAAAAAAATAGACCAGATTTTCGGCTAAATCACCTCCGGGCATAGCGATTAAAATTATATATGATACGGAAAATGGGAAAGAGGACGGATTATAAAGCCCTGATGATATACACTACGTCACTGGCTGATAACAATTATCATATAATCTAATGATATCAATAATGGAACATAAAAACAAGTCCTTCATCATCCACATTCAGTATAGGATATTTCCTTCGGAAAAACCAAAATCATATTTCATCGATTAAACATGCCGTCCAACCACACTGCGCGCAGATCCTATCATATGTATCAGATAAAAGAGGCACCCGTTTTTATGACAAACCGAATATATCTCCACTCCATTAAGCTTCGGCAGTGGCTGATTCCCAACGGATGGCTACCCCATGAGACCGCTCATTCCTTTGGCCACCTAATCTCATCCCTCAGCCTCATCACGCTCTATCGCACCCTCGCCTCCTCATTTAACAACCAATCACGATCTTAGCGTCATCTCTTGCCACAAATCCGAACGTTATTTCGCTGCCGCGACAAGCGTATGTTTTTTAAAGCTCTCGGACATGTGCGCGGGGAATCGTTAAAAGTCTCCCAGGAAAGGGCAATGGTGTCCACCCACGCAAACGAACGTACAAGAGCGAAGTGTTGAGGAGTAGAATACGTGCGAAGAGGGGTGAATTCACATGTTGAATCTCTAAGAGGCGATCGTAATTTCGAAGATGAGACGCCGTAGAATTTCTCTTCCGAATCGCGTCGTGAATCAAATGAAGATGTTGGGTTCTCATTTTTTTTCGGGCTGTGTTATGAAATGTCTCACGCGGTACCGAGCTGACTCACGAGATCCAAACTTACATCCAGCGATTTCAAAATTGGCATTCGCGAAAAGTTATGAGTGGAAGCTTATCTTTCTGCATCAGTGCATTTAAAAATAGGTCCTATAAGCGTTTGTCAATGTCAAGCGATCATAAATGAGAAATAATTGCATCGTGCCCGAGGAATGTAGTACTACAGACTTTAAATGCAGCATATAAACATGGATTTTATGTAGACACTCTTTTTGTATGACAAATGTCACTCTTTCTAGGTACGATCAATCTTCCTAAAAGATCATAATTTCTTGCGCAAGTTTCTGTCATTTAGCAGTTAAATAATCATTTAGGTTTAGGTTTAGATTGGCCGGAAATTGGATAAGTTTAAATGAATGATGCAGTTAAAAACATTCCATAATTCTGTGATTAAATCCTAGGAAAACACTATGACATAGAGGATGAAGTTTTGGAAGAGCTAATGAATTCTTACATTTTAAATCCCGCTTTCATCTTATTTAAATTTATATAATAATATGGGAAATCTTTGTACCGTTTATCTAAGACAATGCAAATTTCCTAAGAATTGGTAATTAATTAAATTTCACTTTGAAAGTGAAAATAAATTTCAGTTGAACATATAATATCGCCAACTAGATTTTTGCTGTCAACGTTATCAATCCATTTCTTTGGTGAGATTTTAGACTTTCTTTTAAGATCATTTCCTCTGATTTTCACAGATACATCATTGAAGATAGTGGAATATTAAAGTCGTAATTTGGAAGTTTTGCTTCAATCAGCATTTTTTCTAGTAGAAACGAAAATTTGACCATCTGTGAAGAAACTTGTAAGGCAAAGAAGATTCTAAAAATCTAGACAACTTCAAACTTAATAGAATAATAGTTTACTTCATATGAGCATACTACAACAGTTTTTCGTTCTAAGTTACATCTATGCAATAAAACGCTTTTATTTTGAAATTCAAGGGGGTCTGAAAATGCCATTGTGAAATATCTTGTCTGGAATTAAATTGAATTGAATTGAAAATATAATATCATTCCACCATTCTACTCAACAGTGATTTTACATAATTTTCATTCCATTCGTCAACATTGTAATGTGAAATAAATCGATATTTATGAATATTTCTTATCTATAATATATTCTGAAAATATATATACTTCCCTTAAGGGTTAAGTACCCTTAACGAAAGTTAACACCTAAAAAGAGGTGTAGCAATAATTTGGTGATAAGGTATTCAAACTTCATATCGTGAGATTGCACGTATGTAAAGAAAACGAAGTGTGCATAGTATAGATTGGTATGCTCCATGTGTTTCGCATTCGCCTTGCTTCAGAAACGAGCCGATAATTCAGTTGATTGAGTGCCGAAAAGACTAATTTCGAAACAAGAGCCCAGCTGAATGCGGCATGGTGTGTGCCGTTAGAGGGTGCAAATATTCCGTATTTCCCGAAATAGCCATCCTTAAGAGTCATTTCTAAGTGATGAAACACGCCGTCCGAGCTAACCATGTGAACCATTTCAAACCTATGTCCCCTTCCTTGGACTTAAAAGAGTGGAGAAATGGGGTAAGAGATTCGTGACTGGTATGGATTCTGCTTATGGATCCTGCTTAGAAAAGGAACTTATTCACTTAAATGATATAATTCTAGAGGGAAAACCATAAGGTTAACATTTTAGTAATTGTACTAAGAGATGTAAGAAATGGTTAGATGTAAGAAGAGACTATTCAGTCTCAATCTCGCCCGAATAAAGACATTTTATTATTATTAAGAGAAACACCGAATCGAAGGAAATGCTCCTGATGTATTGTATTTATAAGTATTTATTAATACTAATACGTTAATGTATAGTGGAATAATGTAATATTATATGGATGCTTTAGGAATTATCAAGTCTTTTCATTGAAGAGGAAAGTTGATTTTCTATCTCTTTCTCAGATTCTTTGGAATACTAATTGCTGTCAAAAGTCCTTTCGACTTTTCACAAACTTTCCTACTATACTCTTGGAGATTCTCTTTCTTCATTCCTTGCTACAGCTTCCATTCTAAATTACCAAACTCCCAAAATACTGAAATGATTTCATATATTAGAAATTTTTTCCTTATAGAGTTATATTAACGATTGTATTTTTTGCTACTTATTTCCATAGCTTTAACATAGCCTATCAATTATTTTTTAACCATAACATACTTTCTAATATATAAATATTGAGGAGAGGTGATGACAAGTAACACCCTTGTCAGACACCTTTTCCAATCCCTATATCTCCTACTCTTACCACCTTTTTGTTTTGTTTGCAGTTCTTTTGTCCGTCTCCTATCCTTCCAGCCTAAATCTTTATTTCTCTAACACCACAGTTCCAGTTTTTTTATTATCGTTCCAGTGAGAACTTACTCATGATGCTTCCGCATTATTTAAACCAGCTTCGGTATGTTCATCAAATTTAAGCGAAATCCAGCAGATACTAGATCTTTCCTCTTCGGTCAAGAAATTTTAAACAGAAAAATTCTCAGCTAATCCTGCCCAGTTTCACGGTGAGTAACACAGAAGAAGGATCAAAATAATGTCTGCCACATTTTTCCAAGCCTTACTGTCAGACCGGAAAAGCTTACGCATCCACCATAACCCTCGTGACACTTCAAACTACTTTTACGTCAAAGCAAAATATAATCATTGCTCGTCAGCATCTGATCACATACTGAGTCACTGCATGAGCCCGTTCACGAGATTTCCCGCAGTATGCGATTTCTTGGAAGAACCAGGAGCGGCCTCACCGACACTCCCATCCTATCCTCCTGCATAACTCCCCTTCCCAAAAAGGGTTTTCCCTTCATCTCCCACTCACCATCCCTACTTAGCCTCTCCTCTCTTCCTCTTCCCTTTTCTTTTTACATTGTTATCTTAAATGTTTTTATAGGAGGTATTTTCAGAGGTATTTTCAGGAGTTGAACTCCCACAAAGTTACGTCTTCTCATATCGATTTTATAAATGAAACTATTTTTTCAAACACCATCCAAAACAAGTAAACATCAGATACAAAAGTTCGATACTTGATTAGAAAAAGACTCATTTTGATTCTGATTAAAAAAGATTCAGGAAAGAGATCACCCGCAAAATCATAACGAAAATCATCCATTGAGAAACATATTTGGTGTATGGGTGATAAAATCCTTTTTAAGCCGAAGTAAATAGGGTAACCAATCTAATAGAAAAGAGCCATTATGTACTATATGATGCTTCAACATCATTTGCTTAGTTCAATAAAAATTGATAATTCATGGATAGATTAGACACTGTGACGTCGAGAAAGGAAAGAATTCCAAAAAATAATATTTCCTTGAAATACACATGCGTAACTTCGGCCTATCGACCGCCAAGTGTTATCAGACCCGTCGAATAAACTGTTCAGGCACCACTGATTTCTACGGAAAGTAACGTTAGAATGACCCATATTATATTACACATTTACTGCAGATGCTTATGAACGCATCGAGATTTCTACGGTCAACTCATTCCATTAGAAAGTTTCATAGACATTTGCGTGCTCTATCGTACTTGAGAGCCCACCAGAAATATCCTATAAATAATTTTTAACCGAACAATCCGCTGATCTTCCTACTCTTTATCGCCCATTACCATACAACCCTAGAGTACACGGATCGAGGGTAGGGTCTAATGGCCGTTATATTCCAAAAATTTTCTAGATGTAACAGGTACGACCATCGAGGGGCTCAATCTATTGATTTGCTATGAGACTAGGTGTATTCATTTCGTAAGGGATCTACAACTTAAATTAAATACAGGAAGATAAAGAATATGTTTATTATTTTATAGCGCTATTTCCGTTCTTAGGTCCAAATAGTTGTATTTATTCTAGGAAGAACTAAACGTTAAACTAAACTATTATTCATATTATATATTTGTACATAATACTATGCAATTATTTTTCGTTATTCGATTGAAAGCCTAACAATTGAAAAATTATGATCTTAAGTTTTTCTATTTATAATATTAGCTGCCGTTATGATTCTCATAGTCATCAAAATAAAATACTTCTTGACCATCCAATTAATATGAATTTTTGTAGATCACAAACAGCGTACTACCCGAATAGTTGTTTTACATAAACGTTTAAAATTTTGAGGAAGTACCGTCAAAGCATTATAAAATTTGATGACCTGCTAAATGTGTTGCACATTTCTTCAAACCTTCCATTCCTAACTATTACGCTCTACGACATTCATACTCCAATCGACATCAATGCCCCTGAATGGACAGACACGACTTCGGGGTCTCTCCGTTTCCTTCAGAATAATATGCTCCGCACGCACAATGATAAAAAATTCTCGCCTTCCTAGAGCCCGAAATGTTTCCAACTCCATGTTTTAGGTGGAACACGACACTTGGATAAGGAGGCAGGTAAACGGGGGCGAAAATGAGGGAAAAGGATTCAGGAGCACGCGGCGGATAGGAAAAAAATAAAAATAGAAAGGGTCTTTCGGGGTAAAAAGGAAGCGCGTCTGGCGATAACAGAATGGACGAATGAAGGGAAATTGTGGGCAGATGTAGGGAGAAAAAAGGTTTAAGAGTCGACGTTTATGGAAGAATGGAACGAGTCAGATAACAAGGTAGATACGAAAGTTAATCTGCCATGTTGTTAGAAGAGGCGCAAGAGCGGTAAAGCAATGGACCTCATCAGCTGCTGGTATCCTTTGAATCCTTAACACATATTTTCACATCCTTTTGCAAAAACATCTAATTCAAATAAAATATCAAGAATCAAAGTTTGCTTCTGGAAGTAATGGCATTGCTAAAATGGTTTCCCATTGAACCAACTAAAAAAAAATAAGAAATATCTCGGACATTTCCCTTCACGAATTTCAAAATAGTGTTTACACATCCGTAATATATGAGGACGAGCAATTAAGAAATTCGTCTATCAAAAAAATTCGGATAAGGATAAATGACTATGAAGAAAACAGCTATATTTCAGAATAATGAACTGTTATTGTAGAATATAATGCTTTTTCTTTGTCTTAAATTAATTATTTTAATCAACGTATATAATAGTACATATATTATACAATTCATATTAATGCAGCTTTAAATTTACGCTCGAAAATAAATACGAATGCATTGCTTAATATGCAGCTAAAACACATTAAAATAAGTCATTTAGAGCATTTTATCGTTGAAAATGCACAGATTGTTATAATATCAATGGCATAAGAAGGAACTAACTGATAGCTACTACATGATCTATTGGTCTTTAGTCTCTAGGGAAAAATTATTAGAGAGGGTAATTCCTTCTGTATTATCCTTATATTTTTCATCGATTTAACTTCCACTACCACGTCCGCTATCCCCTATAAGGCATCTGCAAGAGCTGAATATGATCTAACCAACAATATAAATTCACGCTTTGATGTATGACAATCCTCAAAGAAAGGAAAGCATTTAAAAAGAGTAGCGGAAAATGTTCAATCTTTTGACTCTTGCGGCCGTTACTTGAATAAAGTTTAAATTTAAAAGGCTTAAAAGGCTTTTGAGATTAGCACAGCCGCTGATTCGTAGACGATAACGCTGAGAGCGAAGCGATTTCTCAAGAGAGTTTTTATATTTGACAGATGGGGACCAGGTAAGATTAAATCACAGTTGGGATTAGATAGAAGATTAAAGATTTAAAATACGGTAGCGAGTTTTCAAAACAGATATAAACTCCACAGAGATGGATGAAAAGAACTGGTTACTGTTGGACAGAGAATCGGCTTGCCGTAAGTACGCTCTAAGTGAACTGCATATTTTCCATGAGTAATATATACTGATATCTCGCCGATTGTACATACGTCAGATACACGCTTCATTTACTGGCTTCTCCTTTTTATCTCATTAATTTCATAATGAAGCAGACAAACTAATGGTTCAGCCTGCCGCGAGTTTTGAGTTAATGCGTAATAACGTCTTGAATATAAAAAGTTGAAAAGCTCCTCTCTTGAATACTAGTGATATTATAAGCAGGGTCGAACGGTAATACCAAGTAGGGACTGCGAAATTTCAGTGGCAAAACTTTGAATCGCAAGACGATGCCCTTTGTTGTATTCACAATACTAAGGGATCACGTCAATAATAAGGAAGCACGTCACAATAATAAGGAATCACGTAGGGATCATATGAAGACTTAAGGATATGAATTTTTAAGGTAACGGTCATATCGGAGGCACAAGAGGGATGGGAAAATTCTTCTTTCATATTGAAAATCTCGCTAACTCTTCATAACGATCAGTTTATGCCAAATAATAGGAAGGACCAAATGGCCAAATTGCAGCGATTTGATAATAAATAATAAATAATAATTGTGTTTTTACTTTGTCATTACGATCAGTTGTCGAAGCGTAGTTACGCAGTAAAACGAGGGTTGTCCCATTTTTCAATACTGTATATCATTGTTCAATACATTCGATAGTTAACCCTCCATTAAAAAATCACTTTCCCAGAAATTCTGATTGTTTCAATGTCTTCAAACAATAATGTTCTATCGCTTATTATAATGGTTCCAATAAGAATATACCGAGGACTTTCCTCGCTTGAAGTCACAAAATACCTTGGGCCGTTACTTGATATAAATAAGTAAATAAATCCCGTCTTAATTGTTGGCTATGGAGTCTCTTCTTCAATTCAAATCATAGAAATTAGATAAATAAGTACCAATTTAACGCGAATTCAAATTAATAGCACAATACCTAGATAAGAGTAATATAGATGATCGCAAATTTAAGAATCGACCGTTAAAATTTTGAGGAACGTTTCGTGGAAAACGTACCAAAAAATTAGGAATATTTTCAATGGAATCAAAGGGAGCAAATAAAAAATACATAAGAAGCGTCTTTATTCGGGCAAGATTGAGAATAAAATCTTCCTTCTTCCACTTAACTCATACGTGTTTCGTAATCGCTATATTACGAGAGGAAGTAAATTAATTACATTTAATGCCACATACTTCCTACACGTCCCTCATAAAAACATAATTAAACATACAATTAAATGCATGATTTGAACGCAGCCATGCGCTTTGTAGTAATACGAGACCCGGCGATCATTCCTGACACAAAGGTCTACCTTTTTCAGGGTGTCCTAACTTGTCAAAATCCATCGACAGATGTCACGCGCACGGGTCGTGATGTGGCGGCGTGATAGAGATGCCGAACACACATTGTAGAAGATAATAAGGAAGTTAAAGATGCTTCTTAACGGGTCGCAGAAACTTTCCAGAAACAGTTCGTGTATGTGTGGTGGCCACAGGAAGAAAAACCGCTTCCTCAGTCAAAGTTTTTCACGTCTTCTGAACAATGGCCATTAAAACATTTTTAATACCCATGCGTGATCGGACGCTTATCATCTTGGTCTAAACCAAGCAGGAGAGTTTTCCTTGCGGTCCCACGGAGAGGTTTCTGGGTAATGAAATAATCGGCCACAATATTCTTCCTACATGAACGTGCATGAGTCGTCTAGGTTATGAATCGAAAAGGCATTATTAATTTTCATCTCGTACCAAACCTGCAATTTCCGTCCACCTCCTTCCATTACTTTTATTTCTTTAGCGAATTTCGACATCCGTGATTTGTTTGCCTAATGTATACCTGCATGTGCGATCAATTTCCTCCGCATTAACCTAAGCAAAGCCAAGTAAATGCTCTTCGATTAATTCTCATTATACAATTAATGTATAATTTACTGCCCCACGAGGTTAAGCACTTCCTTATGAACATATTGCTAGATGCCGTTACTTCTTGGGATCGATAAAAATTACTTCTAGGTAAAGTTCCCAACGACCTTACAGAATATAATACAAAAACAAAACACCACCTCTTTGAATCATATGATAATGAAAAAAGGTTGATTAGAAAAAGGAACTCTCTTCTTCTAGATGTGGTTCACAAACGGGAATCATATTAGTCTTCATTTGAACTAAAAGGCTCAATTGAGTAAAAAAACTCACAAAGAGTAGCTATAAATCAAAGAAAGCAGGAAATGTACAAAAATAAGCATATGGAAAAATAGCATTCCAAGATTAGCATTCCACCTTCTGGAATGAGTCAAGCTTGGCAAAGAGTCTGAGAGCATTTTGAAGATTCAGTGAAAGGTGAAATGAAGGTTCGAAAAAGGAAGGGTCAAGGATAAGAGGATATGATGCACGGAGAGGCAAGTCTAGAAAGATCAAGAAATCAGATGAGGAAAGGAAATGGGCGGAAAGAGAATTAGTCATACGGGGGCGTGGTGACAAGAAATAACATTCTGGTGATGAAATAAATTTAATGGGAGATTTTGGCTGACATTTTCTCAGTAACTAATGGGTTTTGGCTATACAGATTAATTAAGGCCTACATTTCATTGAAGACAATTTTACGTTTCATTCGTCAATAGATTAATCGTAGATAGAATAGATTAATCGTAAAGGAGGTTCATAAAAGCAGAAATCAAACTAGAACAGAATCGGACATAGAAAAATATGAAAAGGTTACCTTTCTCGAAGTAAAATACCAAACGCGAATAGAAAAATTAAAAATCCTGAACCTGAACCGAAACCAAAGCGCGTTATTTATTCCGTTCTGATTTCTGATTCAAATTTTAATGTAAGTGTTATTGAGTGAATGAAATGCACCACTTAAAAAAGAAGAAACTGGTAGCTATTTTATTCTGAAATAACTTAGCAAAATACTACATTACACTCCCTGGTTAGCGCTTATATTTTAATAAAAATAATAGTGACAACGTTAATAATGATTATTTCCCGTAATATCACGAGTTTTTTCCGTACCATAATTCGAGGTTTATTCTTATGAAGTTGCATATATTGTATGTGGAAGGGGTGTAAACGTCAAGCGATTGACCTACTTCGTTTCTTTATTACCATCCCTGATCGTTTTCGGAAAGAATTGAGTCCTTAAAATGATTGTTTTCCGCATTCTCTTCGATTCGGTCGTATGGAAAGAAAGAGGATAAAAAGCTTCTAAACAGGCTATTATAAGTTTATTTATGTCTACAGTGACTGAATTTTAATCAGTGAATATCATTAGGCTCAAAGTAAGCGAAAATCTGCTTAGAGTTTAGAGTAAAATCGTACTTTTAAATGAATAAGCTAATAGTAAGAACTGTAATACTACTGTAGATCTATAGATTATATACTTCATCCAACGTCATGATGATACCATGTAAATGCTAAGGTTTTTTATAAGTAAGTAAGTTTTAATTAAATTTAAGCTAAGTATCTTTTACAAGGAAATGACGCGCGCAATTTCTTGCATAGAGAAGGAAGTTGGCGAAAATTAATTATTAGGACATTCAGTATAGAGTGAAATTAATTTTTGACAGCATGGTACGATTTAATTAAGGTCAGATAGTATCATAATCGAAGGGAAAAAAGAAGGTTATGCTTTCAAGAAAATCGGGTATCGGTTGCGATTTTCCTTGAACCTATGTATTTAGGTTTATTATTCGAGAAACACGGTCATACCTGGTTTAAGTGTAAATGGGAAAAGATACTCGAAATATAGTAAGCCACATTTCGAGAAAATCCAATGAGTCAAATTTACCTCTGTTGCAGTGCAAAGTGCCAAAATAATACCATTGGGATTTCAAAAGCAAGAAAGCCATGGACAAACCCCAAAAGCACTAAAACGGCAACACTGATTGTGATGAAAGAGATAAAATCGTAAAAAGAGGGGGTATGAGAAGAATGCACGGCCACCGTTTCTGCGGACAGATGTAAGTGCGGATAGGAATGGTGGGTCTTCAGGGTGGTCCTACTTGTCAAAACTTCAAGCAGGGGGGTCACGCGTGTGTATGGGAGCCAAGAAAGACGGAGGGCACGGAGATGGGGAAGGAAAGGTGAAGGGATGGAAAGAAACCGGTGAGGGAGAAAGGAAATAGCAGAAATAGGCGATGAGGGAAATCAGAGAAAAATGAGGAGTGAGCAGACTGGAGAAAACTGTCCAAAACCCAAGCACAATCACCGTTAGCGCACGATTCAGTCTTTAAAACTAGAGAAATAAATTACAGAGTTGAATAAAAAGAACATCAAAGAAACTTCAGAGAGTATAAATGTCCGATAGCTAATCTAATTGTAAGTAATTGAAGTAATCCAAGATGGAGTAAGTATTATCTCTGAGGAAAACCATTCCTGAGGCAACGAGGTATCTAACATAAGTAACCAATACACATTTTACGTGTTAATTTTGAAACAATTTTAGTACCATTTGCGAGGCAACGCACCCTTTGGGATTTTTCCTGGGTGCACTCCCTTATGTGCCCAGTTACCTTTACCCATTCCTTCCATCTGCTCTCTATTATTCAACCTATTTTCATTGTTTTAATGTCAATGTGACAATAAACAGAGTAGGAGTTTTGAAATTTTTTTGATGAAGACGATTGTTGGAAATTATATTAAAGAATGTAATAAAATGACCTCTAAAAATATACGATCCTTTGGACATTTCAAAAGTATTAGGATTAGTAGAAGGGACGCTGCATACATGGTTACATGGACGTGAAATATGACTGATTTGCAACCAATAGCTACATCTGGGAACTTGATTAATCGGTCGACCAAAGCATTTACTCCAGAGATTAAGTATGTACATAAAACCACTGTAACTTATCGAGGAATAAATTAAAATCTAATCCTACCTTTTGCTGACGAAGAGCTGGCGATCCATCGTAGGATGCTCATAGCGGTATTCCTCGGCGATCCTCTACTGCAGCAAAGAGGTCGATACTCTATCCAAGTCCTGTTATGAATAATAGAATCAAAGGTTAAAAATTAAATACATATATTCAAAAAAAGGAGAATTATTTTCTGAGGGATTTCAAGAAATCAACACAATGGAGAATACCTAAAAGAGTATCAACTTTGGAAAATTTATATTTCTAACTAGCTGAACTGCCTGTTGATTCACAATGGGAAATAAGAAAGTGATACATACCATACTAATTACAGCTCATTATAATTTGAATAAAAAAATAGATAAAATAATGTAACTTATGAGACGGAGGAATAATCATCAGCTCAACAAAAGTAAATTTTTCGTTTCATAATATTGATATCGCGTTGACGGACAATCGTTGTTTTCCATATTTATGCTTGTGGAATATGAAAACGAAGGGATAAACTAATATTAGACTTCTGTTTACATGCCGATCTATGCATTCCCATGTTTTCGGGAAGGGCTTTAAAAATATTCAAAATCGCCGCAGTTTATTTTACATGGGAGAGTTCCGCATTAGCCTGGCGTCGAACTCACGATCATTTAAATGCAGTTCCTTGAATATGGAAGACGTGTCTTGAAAAATTTTCCTGATGTTTAATTAATTCTCTTTCTTACCGGGAAGTTCCTTAGTAAAGTTTGCGGATTACCGCAAAATGTATCCTAATGGGAAAAGTTGGAATTTTGGGATCTTCTTGGACCCAAATTTCTTAGTGACGTGAATAGTTTTCTTGGTGGTTTCTACCTCGTAGGAACACAATGCAGTTTATGTAATACCTTCAGATCAAACAGGTTCTAAATAGAGGAGGAACGGACAGACGGACTCTACGCAACTTATACATAAGAATCGTACCTCACAAATAAGTTCTGAAATTTCGTCTACACCGAACAGATTAGTAAACCTTTCTCGAATGGAATTGAATATAAATTAAATAATAATAATTTAATTTTGAAACACAATCTAGGGTAAATTTATATGAATCCTAAAGTAATTTTCATCACATCAGTTCATAAATGTTCATTAAATAGAGTAATAAAGACCATCTGGAAAATTATAATCTCTGAATTGAAATGATTTTGCCAACGTCACAATGACGATCACCATAAAAATCCCATACCATTTGCAGGAGTCAAAAAATTAAACACTGCGGCAGACAGATCCCATCGGTTGGCAAAATTGGAGATGCCGGGGATCGAACCCGGGACCTTTCACATGCAAAGCGAACGCTCTACCACTGAGCTACATCCCCAACGTACTATTATCTTTTTTGAAGCCTGTCTTTGAAACCCCGTATACAACTATTACTTGAGGATGATGGCAGATTATATTTACAATGCTAAAGTTATGTATATAACATTACAGAACAATGAATTGGAGAGATCCAATTTTAATGCGTCCAGTTCATGAATTATGTTCATATTAAACATGTGTTTCAAAATTTTTCTACTCGATGATATGCACATATTAATGGAATCAACGAATTGATCCTGAGCCATAACTGAATTTCAACACCAGATCCTCTTGACCTATTCTTTTATTTCTCTGTTAACGTGAGAACGGAAAAAGTAAAAGATTCATTTTCAATAATTTTAGCTGAAATGAAAACATAGAGGCAAACCATTCCGTCCTCTTAGTAACTTGACAAAAACGGTATTAAGCTAATAATGAGTAAAGTGCCCTGTATTTAGAAAATTATAATACAAAAAACCTGCTAGAATTAAAACCGTCTTAAATGCTCACCTCATTATAACACCAGCCAAGCCTTGGAGACTTGTTTCCTCAACTTACTCCATGCAAACGTAAGGCGCCGTGGCTTAGTTGGTTAAAGCGCCTGTCTAGTAAACAGGAGATCGGGAGTTCGAATCTCCCCGGTGCCTATTTTATCCCTAGCATAAGATACATTCTCGATAATTTTCAGGGTTCTTCACCGATATTTTGAAAAATAAATATGAATTTCTAGTCATTTAATATTCCATTTTTGAAACTTAAACAAACTTTCAATCACGTCTTCCCCCATCGCCTATAGCTGGGTGTCTAAAATATATTTTCTAGAGAATCGCCGAGACAAATTTAAAAAATTTCAGGGGCCGCATACAACCAATTTCTGATTTACAAAGCAAAGTATGACTGTGAATCATTGCTAATTTACTATAATTTTCAATTATATCTTGTAACAATACCAAGTTCCCCTTTCTGTGCTTCATTTCGATAAACATGATTTGTTTTCATCCAAGTAGTCAGTCTTAAGTGGAATGCAGCGTATGTAGAACAAAGGAAAAATATGATACCCGTAAGGGAACGGCTGCATAGAATTCGTGAAAGTGCACGATGGATGCAATGCGTGGATTGCACACGGGCGGCAATATCAAATAGGAGCCATGATCTATAAGGTGATTTTGCAAGCGGTAACGAGTACCTACTTCCTATTTTAAGACCTAACAAGTTTTCTGTTCAAATTTTCGCAAAGATAAGACTTACATTAAATAATACACTTAAAATATTACATTAAATAAAACACTTAAAATATTTTTTATTATAGAATTTCAGAAAACGGTGAAAAATTAGCAGGATATTGTTTTATCTATGCTATGTAAGGAGTGTGTGTGTATATCGTTTTTGTTGCAAATATTTATCAATTCCAGTTTATTTAACATAAGTGGCTGTAATTGATGCAGCTTAGGGTTTGTTGAAGTTTTTTTACAATTATTAATTCTTCGTCAAACAACCTCAAATATAAAAAGCAAAATTTGCGTTTGTATGACATAAATACCTGATTTCTGGTTTGGGAAGTAAAATAACAATTATTATAATAGCAAAAATTCGAGTTGAATTGAATTTTTCTATGAATCATGCTGAATAGAGATCAATTATCGATTTCTATGACTGTTAAACTAAGGTTAAAAATACGGCACTACATTTCAGTAATCATAACGAGACGGGAATAAATTGCACTTTTACTTATCTTTTTAATACGTAGTATTTCATTATCTATAATGATAATAATTTAATTGTTCTTAATAATATTTAACGCTAAAATCTTAATGGATGTTTTTAATTCCTACTACAACATTATTTTTCAATTCAGTGGGGGCGGCAAATTCAATTTGCTCATCCGGTACACATAATTTGCACACGGGCGGCAGACACCCCGGCAGGGCCGCATAAGGTTCACAGGCCATGGTTTGGACACCACAGGTCTAAAGTATGAGCAAATCCTACCGTCCCATCTGTGGCCTCTTTAATGGAACGACCCCTTCCATTCCTTGCGATAGTGTTAAGAGATCTTTTCACTCCCGCGATAAACGTGCTTCCTTCCCGCCCACGCCATCCGTGAGCACCTGAGGAAAGAGCTTTCGCTCCATTCGACGGCGCATCTTCCGGTGGTCACTCGTAAAACCGGACAAGGGAGACGGTAAAAGTGCTGGACTGTGACAAAAGCGTGGCTGCAGAATGCGAATTCGCGGGTAAGCGAAGGCGTTGCGTAAATTAATTCTCCTCTCCTTTGAAGACCGCCTTTTTTCCACGACGTTTTAAGAGAGGTCCGCGAATTAGTTGCGTCGCTGGTTCTCACTATAGCTACTAACTCTTAAGAAGTGGATTCTGGGTGTTGGTTATCTAAGATTTTAAACGCAAAATTCCGGAATATCTAATAAAGTTGCTTTACTGAAATGCTTTAATATCATAAAAATATATTTATAACATATACGCTATTTTACAAACTGACTTCGAGTCTTCCTCCGTTTGCTACAAAAAGTTAAAGATAGGAAATTAAGCAAGAGGAGGACTGGGGTAATTTTCCCCTCTTTTACTCACTAAGCCAGAATATTATTATTGGAATGCTTACATATAAATTCAGTATAACCGTAGAACAACGAACTAGTGAAAAAAAAATTCATAGCATTCTAATAAGAGTGACCGATTGAATAGCATTACTTAGCATCATTCATACCCCAGCAGCTTTCATATTATACAGCTATCAACAAGACTGAGACAAAAGTAAATTCTTCTCTAACCTGTATCAAAAACCAATTTTAAAATATTCCATTCAAGAATTGATATAGCAGTAAGTTTTTTCAGATAAGAGAACCTTATTAGGAAAAATGAAAATTCTCGAGCAATGTTCCCTCAAGCCTCCTTCCGTACTAGTTTTGCTAAAAAAATGAAGAAGATTCTTACGCTAACAATTTTTGTATCGAATATTCTAAGTTAGATAAAATTTAAAATGAGCAGAATAGTGATACGGTAGTTTTCATTACGTAATCCTTTTGACTTTTTCATGATATTTCATCGTAATCTAACCTAAATTCAAACTGTACTCGTAAGCCTAAGGAGAAAGGGAACTTAGTCCGTTTGATCTTTCAGTGTCTAGCCCAAAATGGTTTAGTCATTGGGGAACTGAATTGTTTACACAGCAATGCGCTCACATCATGCTTTGGAAATGGCAATGAAGAAATACATTTTGGCTCAAGGTACTGAGAGGAATGTGAGGGATGAGGTGACGTGACATTCACGAGGGGACAAAAAAAATGAATACGTGCAGGTACGTCTCTACCTTTAGGACATTGAAGAAATGGGCCAAAACTCTCTAAAAGGAATTCTTTCTAAATTAATTGGAATGAGAAAGGGTGATAGACAGAGTTACAATACTTGACTGTTTCCACGTTGGGTAGAGGGAGTGTGAGTGAAATTAGTGGAAATATATTGTAGCGCCAGTTCCTTGGCAGACGATTTTCGGCGCTTTTCGCAACAAACGCTGTAAATCTTGCTCGCTTTGCTAGATTACAGTTATGTTATAAAACTTACGCATTAGAAAATTGTCTCAATTCAAATATAAAGAATAAATGTCCATCAATGTCCATCAAAATGAGTTTCTCATCCCTCCTTATAGCCGAGTGCCACTACATCGAAAATGGTCGATTTTTTCAATGATTATTAATTTTTTCTCCTGTGCGATTTGCATATTATAAAAACGGAGGATGGAGTGCATAGCTTCATTATTCAAGCATCGAACAGTGAGAACAAAAATATTTCATCGATTTACATGCCCCCATGGCGATATAAATGCAAACAGCCTTCTAACGGATTTTCATGCGTGGTGTCCAACCCCCTTACGTCCAAGGCTAGCTCTACGAGTAGAAGCAGCGCCGGTTTTGTGATCTAGAGGAAAATTTGTTTCACGGATACTCACAGTGACTCCAGAACTTCCTGGGATGTTGGAGCTTGTTGGAGGGAAAGAATAGAATTGATGCCATCTGGTGCTCAGCTATACCACCAACAAAAAATTTGACAATGAGTCAAATTAAATACTTGATTTAAGTTAAAGTTTTAAAGATAGCTATGTCTTAACCATATCAAGAGATTGCTTATTTTACATGGAATGCTATGAATAATACGTAAGACATACTCACCAACAAACAACCAGCTTCACAAGAGCTCAAGCAACACAGTGCAATAAAGTACACAAAGGAGTTTCCTGAGCACGTGGAATGCACTATTCTCCCCACTAACCTGCATACAGATTAGTGGGGAGAATAGTGCATGACAGCGCGACGCAGTTGAAAGCTTCTTAACTAATATTTAGCGCTGACCGCTAATTTACAACATCGTACAGAGTCAATATACCGGGGGGACCCGAATAAGGGACGGGGGACCTAGTTTGGTCACTTTATCCTACTACTACCTCCCCATTTAAATTTATTTAAGACGTTTCATAAATATGCGGAGAGCGTCAAATGCTTTCTCTCTCTCAAATTTAACAGAGCTGAGATACTAAATTGACCTGTGAATAGGATTTAAATCCGCTATCCTATCCTCATGCTGGAATACATTTCGTTTGATCAAGTAAAGCCTTTTTCTATTCTCGCTTTTGATGCTAATCATTTCGCGTGATTATTAATCCTCAAAACCTTATACTTGAATGCCTAATTATATTTGAAAAACATAACTACAGCGTAGGAAATAAGCATTTCAAAAATATCCATCTTAAAGTGCCGCATTAGATGTTTTTTAGGACAAGGAGAAGGTTAACGCAAGTTTTCTGAGGGTGGTTGGAAGGTTCGATGCACGTGCATTGGAGATAACACACAAAAGATACCGAGCAATGAGCGGTAGTATCCCCTGCACATTCCGTCATTGTAATAGCCAAAAAGACCTACGACTTGAAATACATGTTGCTTATCTTTGAAAGATAAGCAATGTATGCTCTTCTCGTCGAATATAGATCCTATATACGTAATTATAGCACGTCATCTACAGGTCAACCTCTGCCTACCATACTTCTTCCCACACCTATTATGCTCATTAAAGCCACCAACATATGATTAAAGAGAGTATCCAAAGCATGGTGATTGGGAATGCAGATTTCATCCTTCCTGTCGTCTATTGCGGAAGCGACAGAGATGGGCCCGAGTACCAACGATCATCAATTTAATAATTTTGTATATTGTAAATGGAGGGAAAGAATTTAATTGAAATAATGTGATTGTTTTGCATTGATAGTTAGAATATTCTGTATTATCGGAAGGTAGAAATGTTCCAATCCTCGCGGAACTATTTCACATCATGCGAAAAATTTTCGGATTCCGTAGAAATCATCGGGAATGATACTTGCGCTAACACATTATTATGATGAAGCATACCAGACTTGACAGTTAGTTTAATCTGCTTGGAAGTCTTTTTTTTTTAATAAGAATGCATGGGAAAGGTACAAGACCTCACTAAACGATCTAGCTGTTGGTAAAGTGGCCTGCACCTCATGGAGATGCTTTAGGAAACATTGTAAAAGTAATCTGTAGGATTTTTAGATAAAAATTAATGTTAGTGACTTAGAAGAGTACCTTATGGCCAAACATCTAAAGTTATGTGACTATATTATTCTTTTTATGTATTCTTTATGTGACACTATGCAGGCTTTGATACTCCATGGATTTAAGTTGTTCCATGTAGTTTCCTTGTTCTTTTTGACCTTACTCCTACACCTTTTACCTGTATCAATTACCTCTTGCATTACTCTACTAGTCTCACTAAAAATTAAGTAATGCAAAAGAATCTATTCTCAGTTTTTAAGAAGCTATTCGACGAAAAATGGGCTTCTTATTATTTTACTGCTGTGGTGTTTACAACTCAATAAATTGAAAATATCAGCAATAGCTACTGAGAGTATTCAGTTTGAATAATTTCCTCAAAAATTATCATAAGCCAAATTTAAGAAGGATTTTTAAAAGTTGTGACTTGAAATACAATGAGTATTTAGGCATAATAGAAATATTATTTCCAAAGGGAAAAATTTAAGTAGGTAGAAGCTTTTACGCATTTAGGAAATTCCACAATTTGAAGACAAAATAATTAAACAGGTATTCTTACATGGACAAAATCAATATTTGCCTGTTAAGTAATTTATCCCATAAAATAACCTTAAGGTTACTTTCTTTCTAAAATTTCATGTTCAGGGTCATGATATTGTAAGTTCTTGTGGTAAGTGCATAATAATTTAAAAATTAATATCTATATATCATATGTATTTGCAAAGTCTTATTTTATAGAATCTGAAATGTTTTTCACAATGAGAACTTGGAGAATCAGAGGTTGATTAGTGTCTCCCTATGCTCTGTATGATAGAGACCATTTACTTATACATTTAAATGACAATATCTATTGGACTTAAAATTATGTAAATAACAGTAAACAGCATAAAAATGTTAAATCTTTAATCTTAACAATGACAATATAAAAAATTAAAAGTTTTCTACAAAATAATATATTTCATGTACAAAATAAGCTGCCTATTCCATTTTCAGCATGAAAAATTCTCTTTTCTTGCATTGATATCTCTTGAGCTCTTTCAAACTGATACCAAATATTCTTAATTATAATCTCAGTAACTTATGTCTGTTATGGGAAACCTGTTTTTATTTGCATGAAAGAATTTACAGTTTAGATTTTTCTCTTTTTGAAAACTTTAAGGAACTCTCATTTCCAATTATATTTCATCATGAATTGATTTACTATTACTAATTTATCACGCCATTTTGTTGAATTTGTAATATTAGGAAAATGATCCAAGTTATATTTTTCTAACCCTATAAATTAGTTACAACAATTAAGGTTGCACAAGGTGTTTATTTTTAATAACTAAATCTTTTCTTTTCTATTGTAAATATAAAACTGTCCCTACCTTATAACTTTCATAACTTTCAGAAATTATTCCATTCAGAATATTAATTTTCTTAAATGACTCTGTGTGATAAAATTAGCAGCTATAGTATAACAAGACTAAAATCAGTTTATCCCTGCATCTAAAAATTATCAAGATAAAATTAGCACCAACAATAGACTACCCGAGGTAAACTCGAGATACTATTAGGAAGACATAACAAAGGTTTACACAGTAATCATAAAGTAGAGGTGAGTTAAAATAGATGCATCACTTCAGTAAGTTTCTTTCTATATAAGTATATTTCTTCTGCTGGTTTTATTCAATAAAGTTTAATTATTATTATCACATTTAGGTCCACCAAATGGAAAAAAACATAGTATTTCTACAGAAATTTTCATGCACAATTGGTTTCACATGCATCCTCGCATCTTCATTGTGCATCCTGAAGATGCAGGCACACACAAAACCAGTCATGCATTTAAGCATCTGTGGAAAATGACTAGGTCAATTCTATTTGGTTATATCTTTCCATGTAGTTAAGCGTTTCAACATCAATTTCATCAACATATAGGTCTTTTTAAGGTTTCAGCTGAGTACCTTTAGAAGTTAAAATAAGTTACATATTCTTTAAAATTTCATTACATATAATTTAGAGCTCAGAATTCAACCTTATTTACATATTAAAAACATCGAATTTAAATCCTATCAATCAAATCAGTTTTAAATTAATGCTGCTCATTTCCTTCCTTTCAAGAAGAACAAGTTTTTATCTAGCAAAAAGGCATGATGATAATACCTTCATCAAAAATATTATTTAATGATTAGTAACCAATTCATGTGCACTTTAGCCAATCAGTTTGTAGCACTGATAAGGTTAAATATTCCACTTTTTTAAACTTGCTTCATTTTCTACTTCAAAGAACTAGAAGAATATGCATTGTTCTTACATAATCCAGTTTTCAGTTTCATAAAAGATAAATCTGAGGAAACAATTCAGACTTGTATACTTCACATTTTGAAAAATAATTACAGGATGTCACTAAAGTAAAATTTAGTTACAATACAGATGTAACTTCTAAATCATGGCAATGCTTTCAATATTAGACTAAAAATATATTTTATTTAAAAGTAGATTTCATAAAATAATTCAAGGGCAAGCACACACATTCAATATACAGGTCACAAAAATTCACCCTGTCAACAAGTGAAACAGGTAATAAAGAATAAAAATCAATTCCTTGTCTTAATCATCAGTCAGCTAAAAGCTCAAAATATGACTCTTTTTTTCTATAAGTTTCTCATTCCCATAAACATAGAGCTATTCTTCTATTAACAATATTATCACTTTTGTACATAGTCCATCAACTCCATAACAATGTCAAACATTAAATCTTCCCTGAAAAAAGACTTTTTGTAATATGGCAGCAAATTGCAATAAAATTTGCAATATTTCCACTTTTGTGCTACTGTGATAATCAAATGACAAAAGCAGCCATCTCTTCTATCAACAGTAGTGGCCTTAAAAGGTAAAATGACACAACTCATACAAATGTTTCATACTGGAACACCTCCATTCTCCAAAATCTTCTTCTCCTCAGCTTTCCTCTTTTCCCACTGGTTAACATAAGTGATTGGATAGCACATTATTCCTGATAGGAGGATCAGTGCTCCAGACAAGTAAAATGATGCATCATAGCTACCAGTATATTCCATGAAAGACCCTGGGTATAAGACAAAGTTAGTAGTTATATTGGTAGTAAAGATATTTCCAAACTTAAGAAGTAAATAAGCTCATTTAATGTAAGTTATACACTTTGCCTTAATGACACAAAACCGTAAGCATTTATTATCAAGGCTTAATTTCTCTTTTTAAAAGAAACATAAATTGCATTAATCACATTAAATTTAGTCATCCATAGTAATTAATTAATAATTCTTTAGTGCAGCAATATATTATGCAAATTAATATGACTAAAATTTTTGTCCTCTAGATAAATCTATATTTTGGTTATAATTTGATTAAAATTAGAAAGATATTTTGTAGTATTAAGTGAAAGGTTTACTTGTTACAGTTTGTTCTTTGAAGTTAAAAATATATTAATTTGTTTTTTTTTTCATTGTTTGATATTAGAGAAATCTCATGAGCAATACTATTTTAGAAAGTCATTCCATAATAGAAGCGTGGATCTATTCATGGGAGGCAGCTCATATATTGAGTAGATAAGCTGCTAATAATAGCATAAGAATAATAATCAAAACTGTGACTTAAATACAGCAGTAGTATTAGCAATCTTTTTCATTACTTAAGTCCCAAAAATACTACAGCAAATAAAATCTAGATATTCAGCCGTTACTTTGTGGAAAGCCATTAAAGTAATGAAGAAGTAAACTTGTAATTTTTCCATGCTATTTGGAATAATAAAATAGTAATAATCACTAATAAAATTATGTGGAAAATTTTACTTTAAAAACAAGTTTAATTCTTCATTACTACAGCAAATATCTTCACAATCATTAGATTTCCATAAGGTTTAGCCTTAAACAGCAATAGCAGACTGGTTCTGGGCTGTCACCTGATACCAGCAACTTTCAAAATCATTTTTCACAGACATTTTTAAAATTCTGATCCAGAGAGACTTTATTGGGAATAGGACCAGCAAGCTTATGAGATGAGTAAAGAATGAAAAATTTTAATACCTGCAATTGGAGAACCAACTGTGGCTGCCAATCCTTGGAAAAGCAGCAGTAGCCCAAATGCATTTGTAAGTTTATCCAAGCCCAGTAGATCCACCACAAGTATAGAACGGAGTGATGCAAAACAGGCTGCAAAAATTGGTTACGAGAAAAGATCAGTCAAGTTCACCAAAAATAAGGCAAATTAACATGCTCAAACTAATATAAGTATGTTTATAGTACTCATCATATCCTGCACTATTCAAACCAGAATCTTTTCTATAGCTTTATATGTGGTTGATGGAAATTTAGAACCATTATAACAATCAAATGAAACCTGATCAATTGTTCTCTAGAAGTTAGATATTGATATGTTAAAATTCTTTAAAGTCTTTTGAGGAACTGAACTGTGACTCAAGTCTACTTTTCTTTATATTTAAATAATTTATCAATAATGTAAGTATTATGATCATATCATCTCTCAAATTTACTTTGTTGATTTCTGCAGAAAGATCACAGTTTTGCCAGCTGGTCCATGGGTCACCAAATTTTGGCAAAACTGTAGTCCCTCTGCAGAAATCACCTTGACGAAACCTTGAGATAATATTGAAAAATAGAACACTCTGCTAAAAACTACAAAGGAATGTCAAACATTTATATTTAGCTTTTTGACTGCATGGATAATCTTTATGATTACATCAGCATTGAGAACCATATCAAACAAATATGTTATTGTTATATATTGTTATATATTGTTACATATTATATATATATATATATATATATATATATATATATATATCAAACAGATATGTTATACAAATCGTGCGACAAGAAATATAAGTTTACAAAACTGTTTATTCCATCTGGTAGAACATAAAAATTGACTGTTCTCAGTAACATTTAATTAGATAATCTTTAAGTAAAGAATTGTATGTATATATCGATAAAATATCTTAATTTACCTATAGTGAGACCAAAAAGACTTGAGTAGAAAAATTGATATTCTGTAGTAACTGAAATAGGAACAGCCATTGTTGAAATTCCTGCAATTGTTAAGGCTCCATTGTTGAGTAACACAGCATTGGCCTTAGGGTACAATGAAGAAACCATTCCGCAGACAACACGACCAATTGTGTTAGTGATACCAATGGCAGATATCAGCCAGACAGCAGATCCTCCTTCCATTCCCAATGAGATAGCACGTTCTGAAAGATGATTAAAGGAATTTGAAATATCAAACTGAAGAAATTAATATAATATGAAAGAGAATTCATATATTAGGGAATTCATCCAATTCTGCTGAAATTTGAATGAAAAGGAGTTTACATTGTTTTCATAAGTAAGCACTTAATCAATTATAAGTTACTCAATATCTTGACATCCTTAAATATCACAGAAATAAGGAAAACGATTATGAAGGCATCACTTTTGCATATAAGATCCAGAGGTCATTTCATCATTCAAACTTTATAATAAAGGTGCAAATTGTATGCCTTACCAAATATGCTAAATAAGTCATTAAAAAATTAAATTTTAATATATTTCAAATTGTTCTTTTGTCATTTAGTTAACTGTAAAATTCAGTTAATTAAATAATTCAGCAATAAATTTTATGGATACTGTTTTATTGTATATTATGACTCTGAGAATCTCTAAATGTAGCAGTATGCTTTCTCAGCAATTTAAGCAAATTCTTTTCTTAAAAGCCATTGGAAAAAGATTTCTGATTGCTTACATAATATCTTGTAATAATTTACCTGAGAGGAACATAAAAGGGACAAAGAAACCCATCATGGTGAGGAATCCACTGACTGCAAGAATGATAAATGTTGGAGAAGAAAGGAGTGATATATCCAACATTGTGGACAGGGTTCGCAGAGCTGGAGCAGAGCAGATTAGAGAGCAAAGATTTCCTCCTTTCTTTTCCTTCTCTTCCACTGTTTAGAAAATAAATTAAGCAGATATTACTAATTATTCAACATTTAAAACTCATGGATTGAAAACCTTCATCCTAAATCCCTGGCTTGAACATAAAATTAAACGAATCAAAACTAATGGAATGTAATAGAGTTGCGTTGGGTGAAATTGTAGGTAAATATTAACTTAGTAAATAAATAATGGGGAGATATAATAATAAGCAGCCAAAGTGAGGAAATATCTTTTGAAACAAACATTTGCCGATAGCAAACAATTTAAAATATTAATAAGGTAATGATGAAGTTGATTGGTTGGAATAATGTTTAAATGGCACTGAGCTTTACACAATGAAAGCAAGGAAGATGAAAATGAAGGCTTTTGAAATATAACGTTAAACAACATTGCCAAAGGTCAGGAGAGAATATATCATATCGTAGAGCAACCCCAAATTTCCAGAGACAAGTTTGTCATTTTCTTTAACCTTCTACCATTTACAAGTTAAGATGGTTAACTACCTGTATTTAATATTTATTATGATTCTTCTAATATATTAGCCAAGACAATCTATACATGAATTTTTGAGAAGATTTATTCACATCTCAAGAAACATCTCTTACTTAGCTGACTACACATAATACAAATACTTTTATGTATAGGTTAACTTTCCTTTTTCTTCACTGAAATTTTGCATTCAAAGGTCAACTTATTAACAAGTATACAAAGTGGGTTTGCAAATAAGTAAATGATGAAAGAATATGAAGATATATAAGAGATATCCTTATGGTGATCTTTGTCTTAAATTGTTATTGTAGAAGATAGGACACCATTTAAAGGATTTTCTAGGTAATTTCAGCATTTGAGCAAAGTAGGAAGGAAGGGAAGAAAGAAATAGAATAAGGACATAATTGGAAAACAGATTGCAACAGATATCAAGAGTAGAAGAATAAAAAAGCTAGAAATCAGTAACATTTGACTGAAAGATCACATCATAAAAATTTGATAGAAAGATCTCAGCTATTGAAAGATCTCAGTTTAATTATGGAAAGATTAATAATAATAATAATATCATAGCAAAAATTCATTAGATACCCAATTCTGCTTACCATAATCTTCCGTGGGTATTTGTTTGAATTTTCCACTCAGTGGTCCATCATCCATGTATGCATCTTCCTCTTTAGTTGGTAGTTTTGTCACTGAGGCATGATATCCAAGTGATGTCTAGAAAAATGAGGAGGTATTTAGAGAAATCATTACTGACAATATGAAAATTAAATCATCCATTATCAACAACATATTTATAAAAATTTAATGACAAAATTTGTGAGGACGAAGATTTTTCAAATTTTTATTCAAGTCTGCAATATAGGAAATGAATCTTTCAGCACAGAAATAAATCATAAATTGTTACAGTGTTATCATTAAGAGGGTATTTCAGCTGCTATTTCAAATTCATGGAAACAGTTTCATAGACTGTGTTTTTTACTCTGGCTGTAATATGACCCGGATACAAGCAATGATGGGTATATCTACACATAGATCACATACCTGAGATGTATATTGTGGAAGCCTCATCAAACTGGCACTGAAGAATATATCTGTCCTATCGAAAGGCCTTGGTTCCTGACCTGAGGCAGTTCCATTGGCTCCAACAGATGCCTTTCTCCCCATTTCACCAGTGAAGCTACATCCACTTTCAGACGTGGTACGAACCCTGCTCCCTCTCCTCCTCCCACCTGGCCTAGCCAGCATCATTGCAGAACCACCTCTTCTAGCAACCCTTGATGCTGCCACCCTCTCTTCCAAGACAGTTTTCAAATGAGGGGTAGAGCAGGAAACTAGCACAGCACTCCTCTGGTTATTCGCCACAAGAGATGTATCTTCTCCCCTCTCTTCTTCAACTTCCTCCAGAACTCCACCGCCTTCATTCTCAAGGAGTACCCTCCCAACAGTCATGGAGTGAGTTGAAAGTTTCCTTTCTTGATGGTGATGTGGCCCGATTCCAGGCTGCTTATTATTATTCTCAAGGGCCAAGTGGTCCTGTGAAGTGTTGGCAATGTGATGGGCAGAAGTTCCAACCATGTGGTTTGGATCTGAAACACTATAAGAAGACTCTGCCTTTCGCATCTCATCCCTGGCTAGTTTAATCCTCTGTAGAAGGGGAAGGTTGGCACCTGGTCCCTTATTTGAACACTCGCTCACTACCCTTCGTCTTCCTTGCAGCTGATTTTCATTGTCTTCTAACTTTTCTGCGTCCTCGTCAAAGACACGAGTAACTTTCACAGGAACTGGCTTCAAAGGACGGAATAGAGCACCAAAGATGGCACAGTTCAAGACAATGCCTGAAAGTAAATGAAAGGAAGATAGTTATCTCACCTGGAGATTTGCCAATTTTATGGATTTGTATTTAGTTTTTAATTTTTTGGTTTTTTCAAAAGTAATAAAGCATCAAGTGTATATAGAGACAGAAAAAATTTGTAGTGTTCTGAGCAACTTTTATAGGAAATGTATATTTACTTTATAAGGATGGAAGAAATCTCAAGGGAAATTTAATGGAGGCTATCCTAATTTCATAATGACAACTTTCTATTACAAATTTCTGTTTCATCATTCCCCTAAAACCCATGTTAATTGTGATTTAATGCTATATCAATTTTGTGAGGTAGTTTCGAGTTATCAATGCTTTTAATGAAAGTAAGTATCTCAGGTTAAGTATTGTGATGAATTTACTGAAGTTATATTCTTGGATATGACTGCTATAAGGGGCTAGGCAATGGATGAATGTCTTGATGAATTAAATTCAGCTCTTTAAGTGTTAAATACATGGATAAGTTGGAAATATGTTAATGTAGAATGGTTTCCACAAAATTAAGAGAAAATAAAGATTCATAAGAGATCTTTCAAGATGACGTTGTATTCCCCAATTGATAAGGTAGTATTTGGAATTTATCTGTAAGGAAGGAAGACTTCTGGTTTATGAAAATTGTGGTAAAGCTGTGGTGTTTCATCTTTTCTAGTGAATTGGATTAGCATCTGGGCTTCACTAAATCAGGTATTTTGTGTGCTGTCTAACCCCGATGCCCCCACCTATTGTCACCAGTGACAGCCTCATAAGTTCAGCCACTGGTGGGTGCTCTCTCCCTCACCAGCTTGAATCATTAGGGCACCACGCCATCCTAGTGAATCAATTAGTAATGTGCACAGTGGGGCCATTAGGAAAGTTCCTATCCCAGATCCACAAACTGCGATGCCAGTGGCCATAGCTCTCCATTTCTCAAAGTAGAACCCTGTTGTGATGACCGCTGGAACATACACCAGGCCAAATCCAATACCTGAAATAGAAATAAATTTGAGATTAGTAAAAATGGGTAACATGAAGTAATTGGCAGATTTTGAGCTGACAAATTGTAAACAAGGGACTATACTGAGGGTGCAGAACAGCATTGTAATACCATCCTTTACTTTGGTATATTGTATTTATAATGAACAACAAGGTTGTATTTAATCAAAATCAGTTATTAATATTATTATGAATAAATTAGTATTAGGTTCAAATTTATCAGATGAAAAACAGCTACTTCTAAATCTACTTAATGCTTAAAAATGGTTCACTTGTTACTAATGATTATATACATAATCATGTTAGGTTGTATGGTGCTATCATGCTATGCTACATAAGTGACTAAATTGTTTTCTCTTTATTAGCATAAAAATTTCTAACTTAAAATTTAATTTCTAACTTCTAAATATCAGAAAATAAAAATTTACTGATACAATAATAAAAGCTGAACCAAAAATATAGAATATATAATGTAAAATGTTGTGGTTTGCAAATTTAAACATCATTATTTATGTACCTCTCAAGAAAGGAAAAATTACAAACCTCCAATAACTCCATATGTGATGCAAAGCATCTCAACACCTGTTGCAAATAGACTAGATGCTAAAAAGGCCACACATCCAATTGATGCTCCTAAAATTGTCACTAGCCGAAATCCAAAGCGATTTGCCAATGCACTAACAAATGGTCCTGTCAATAAAGAACAGAGCAATAAAATCATATGTTATTAGGAAGATTAGTTAATTTAGACTTCCTTTAGTAATTTGTTTATAATAAAAGAGTAAAGATATAGTAACTCTAAAAAAAGAAAATAATATTTTTTTATGCCAGGCAGATACAATTTGGATATATAATTGTTGTCTAACATTCCGTAAAAATTCACAAACATAAACCATTATGTAACTTCCTACTATATTTATAATTTGTTCCAAACTAAGAAATATCTATTGTCTATTTGGAACACTATTTACTATAGGGTACCAAAGCTTACATTACATTTATTGAAATATATTACATTTAATGAAACAGTCAATAGACTTCCACCCATTTTTCCAAGGAAAAAACTGGCTGTATTGAATTTATTTTTGTTCCTTCTGCACATGTAATTACCCTGGCACCCAAAAAAACCCAATAAATGAATTTTTATCTGTTAGTTGAGCCCTAAATACAACAAAAAATATTGTCAGTTGAAAATTCATCAGCAGTCTAACAGTTTGGACAAGTTAAAGCTACACCTTTATGATAGGTAATATAGTCTACCTGAGTACTTGCAAACTGAAAAAGAAATGTTCATTTTACTAAAAGTTTCATTCCTTAAAATCACAATCACCATTATCCAGTGGATAACCTGAAAATCAAGATAACCCCATTTCCTCCACCTCTACTATAGAAATCAAAATTATCAATAACAATATTACCAATCTATTTGCTTCTTTCTCTGTTGACCTTTCGATTAGTTTATTATAATTCTCTTCATAGATTTTCTTCTTAATGATAACTAATTCAGGATCAAGTCTTAAATTTTACTTGGTTTGTCCTCCTTTACAGAGCCATGAGCAAACAAAGATGGAATATTTACTAACCAGCCATTAAATAAAATCCAGATAATAGTGATCCAATTAATGCAACCTTTGATTTAGGCTCTCCAAATGCTTCGGAGATATGACCAAGGAACATTCCAAAGGTAAAGATGATGCCATCAACAATGAAATTACAGGCAAAAGATGCGGCAACAACCACCCATCCCCATCCACCATCTGGAGGTTTGACAACCCATTCAATTTCTCCATCTTCGCTCCCATCATCGCCAATCTGAAAAAGATATAATTCTCTAAATTAACTTCATAACACCATCAAAATATTAGCATAATACTCAATCAAAAAGTCAATTGGAGCTTCATTCAGTTGATTTCATTTTCAATTAATTCATGAACAGCAATGACACTGATTGGGTATAGAAATATTTTTAAAAGTACTTTCAAAATGTATTTTTTTTTAATTGACGAATAAGGTCATTTTGCACATTCTACTGGGAGTTGAACCAAGGACTGCTTTCAACAAAGTTAAACATATTGCTCACTTGGTTAACCAGTAGCCCGACAATTTTTGGGACTGTTAGCAACAAGCTGATAAAAATAAGCTTTATAATGTATTCGATATTTAGCTATAAACAATAATAATTTTCATAAACAATAACTTATTATTATTTATAATGAATAATATATAATTTTAACACAAATAAAGCAATTTACCATAAAATAAGTCAGGGGAAAAACTATTTACAGATCTACGTAATTATTCAAGTATTAATATAAAAATGAGCAATGCGATTTAAAAAGTTATGTACATACATAATGATTCGTCTATTCGTATAATGATAATGGTCTATAGATTACATTACCTATATGTTATTTAAATATTATATTTTTTTCAATCGGTCCTCTCCCGGGATATTTTTGTTCATAAAGGTGACAAATTGAAGGTTAAGGTACTCGCCATGTTTACATTGACAAAGGACAACTTTTTTCGTGTATCGTATACACTAACTATTATCCTTTATCTAGACAACTATAAATAATATTTACCATTATAAGTAATATGATTTGCGCAAGATAACGTTTATTGGGAGATAATGCGATTAACTGTAACTATATTGATTAGCAATAAACAAAGATAGCTATAAAACAATTTTGAATGAAAGAGACCAAACTAAATCGTAAACCGAAGATGCGTTAGTATCGAATTCATAACCAAAGAATCTTCGTTTTCTCTCAAAACTTGAAAGATGTATCAAACCATGTTTTTCTTTTCTAATCTAAACTTTTTTGAGCGTAGCGGGCTATCTGTATTTGCTTCCCGGACCATTGTCTTTCACTGTGAAGTCATGATATTCCCTATTTATTCTCCATCTTTCCTTTAATGCGCAATTTTATAAACTGAAATTCTATAGCTGAACGGAAATGTAAACATGGTATTGCCAAGCATATATTTGGATTCCTCTTTTGCATTTGAAAATTTATGGAAAAATGCAGAAAATTAAATATACTTGAGCACCCGATGGGTCTATGGTATACACTTGGAAGAATATTATTTTTGTTTTTATATCGATGGCGTTCTTGAATCACTCTCCAACGATACCCTTTCAATTGGAGAGAAATAATACTGTTCGACATCCACAGCTATTAGTTTTCGTTTGCTCCAGACACTTCGATTGTTTCAACTTCACTTCTCAATGAACATTGATGAAATAAAAAACCAATAAATTTATCGTCTTCTGAAATGCTATAAGAAAACCTATTCATTCAGTAGCTGAGATTTAAATCGAATTAATAGACTTAAATTAAAATTAAATTAAATGAAAGAAGTTGTTGTGTATATATTTATTTACCTGATGTCAGTATCTCCCGTAAGAAATATTGGAACATTGATTTTACGCACTTCCCGACGAGAAAGAAATATAAAATTTAAAGATTTACTAAAGGATCATAGACCAAATAAAAATCGAGTTTTTTCTATCAATAGTATCCTTGATTCGACTCTGGACGACAAAAAATGCTCTAGTAAGAAACGCACGTAGAGTTCATTTTGACCAATAGCAGATATTTTTCCTTTTGCAGAAATAAATTAGAAGTAATGGTCCTACGAAGTCGAGATAAGCGCCAAAAAAAGGAAATTGAATGAAGATTATTAATTTTGTCGCGAATTACTGCTTTGGATTCCAAATTGCAAGAATTTTTTTGACATAAAACTTTCGCGGGATTTTTCGGTTGCACATAATTAGTCCCTTGAGCATTAAAAATACTACTATACTAATAGAGTTAGTGGGTGTTAATCCCCTTCGTAGAAGGTGTTAATCCACTTCCTGCCATACGCCACTGGCGGCTCGCGGAGTAAATGAGTAAATAGTACGCATGGGACATACTTCTTGCTCGTACTCCTCTTCTTCGTCCAACTCCTTTTCCTCCGAAAGCTGCGTCTCAGGGGGCTGAACGGGCGTCGACGCCGGCGTCGCCGTTGCCGGTGTCGTCTCTCCCTCCGTCTCTTGACTCACGTTCATTTCCGAACTCTCGGCCTCCGGCATTGCTCACAGCTTGCGGTGACAACACCAAGGGATGCTCTCGCCGGAGTAAGTGCGTCTGCAAGAATCAAAGAAGACGGAAATCAGAACGAGAGGCAAAGGTTCCCTCAAATATTTATTTTCTGGATTGTTTTCGAATCGATAAGTTCCTCGCCATGGTCTACATTAAGCGGGGAGAAGGGGAAAGGGTATATAACCAACAGGTCTTCCGATACTCTTTTTTTCGGATTTCAACTGTCTGTCGCCTTTTGTTTATCGGTGAGTTTATCTCGGTTAGACATGGGCCACGAGGAATCGAGGATGCGAGAAGACCATCAGAGCCGTTAATTACGACAAGAGAATTCCATCATCAAACAAGAAAAGCGCTCGTATATGTGTATAAGTAATCGCCGAATTTGTAACAAAGAGATTTTCGCGAAGAAACATAACAAATAACAAAGAAAATTTCGCGAAGAGACTCCACGAGACTTTGAGAAATGGCTCAGGAGTGGAAGTTTTTATGAAACAGATTTTCTTGTCGAAATAGTTCATAAAGTGCGAAAAACGTTAAAAGTTAAAAACTTTAAAGCACAGCTTAAAAAGTTTCCTTGGGATCGACTTAGTGTACATGTATCTAGGTCAAACTAGAGTAACAAAGCAGTTAAAAGAGTTAAAAAAGAAAGGAATCAACATCAAGTTCGGGAATGTTTTGATAAGATACAGAATGATGAAACTTCAGCCTGAATACTAAATAGGCCAGGGTTATAGGATGGTGACATTCCTAGTTCTTATAGTCTTAGCCTCCAAGCCTCCTGCATCAACTGAATCTAAGGGCACTGCAAGTTCGCAACAAGATTTCGTATAATTGCTGAGAAAATTACCAGCATGAATTGAGAGAAGAAAACGATTTGATATTCAGCAATGGCATATAAATAAGAAAAAAAGTACGGCCGAACATGATAGCATATAAATAAAATTAGAAAGACTTGAGAAATAACAATATCTGTCCTATAGTAAGAAGTCCTCAGTTTCTTTTATTTTATTTCTTGACTTTGTTTATTATGAGATTATTAAATGTCTATATCTGTATTCAATTCATTATTTTTATTCTATAATGCACTATAATTTATTAAAATGGGCATATTTGCAAGATAAATGCCGTTTCCACTGTATTTTCAAATGAGTGCATTAAGAAAAGAATATCGTAAGTTTTCGTATATAGTCTAATTCCTTTCATCTATGAGACAGCTTTGAATCTGTTCATTTTCATCTAAATTCTGGGAAATCATTACAACAGTGTGTATTAATCAAACATTTAGAGGATAGAAATTACTGTACAGTCCAGTATTAGCAAAAAAAGTTGATATGACTAGAGCCAGAAAATTCAATTGCTAGAATATTACGGAATACAATCGGTTGCATAACTATTATCACTATTCTGAATCTGAATGAAATAACATCCTCTAGGATCTTATCCTTCCTAATAATGAGGTTCAAGTACGGTGTTACTATCTTTTATTGCAAATAAACTCCGACATCTAAGAAAAGAAATATCTCTTTTGCAAAGAAAAGTAATAAAATGGATGTATAAGTATAGATTCAATCGTATTGACGTATAAGAATAATTAAGTTCAATCTCTGGATCATGAATATTAGTTTGAACAACATGGGTGAATGAATTGAACACGGGTGGGTGAACATCGATATCAAATTGGTTCCGAAATAGGATATTCAGATAGTATTGGTTCGGTTTCATTTTTATTTACCGTGAATTATGCAACTCGACATTCCATCGCCATGACATCCCGACCTTTGACCACCGTTTGAAATGGCAAGGGTTTCATTGGATCATTGTAAACTGTTTATGGAGGCTTAACGGCATAAAGCTCCAAATATATTTTTATTTACTCTTATTTCCTGCTTCTCGCTGTTATGACTGGATGCATTGATACTGCAAGGGTGGTTACGTAAAAACTTCAGCAGTGCAAGCAGTCTTGCATACGCCTAATACAGGACGGCGACTCAATTTTAGAGAAAATATAAAAGGGCCATTGCCAGAAGATATGACTGCATTTTCTATAACAATTGAAAGACAATCAGTTAACTATTTTGGGTAAATTTTATTCCGCTTATGATTGGTTCTTTTTTGTTTATTCTATTTCGATAATTGTTTACTTTTGAATTGAGCGTCACTAAACTAGGACATTCATTTTGTTAATTTAACAGCGCCTGTTATTATTCAAGATACATAAATTATGGGTATTTTCAAAACTTAACTGGAAAGTTCTATTATCGCTTACTAATGATTCTAACAGATATTTTTTGAAAATTAGAAATACCATTTTATTCTACTAGAAATTTGTACAACAAATCAACCAATGACATTAATGTAAATCTCAATATTCCATCAAATTGTTCATATAAATAAAATGAGAGATATTTCTCGCTAATGGGGAACATAACTGTTATCAAAATATAATCGATGGAAATGAAAATAAGTTGATTAATTTTCAGAGTATCATTATCCGTTCAATAACTCCTAATATTTTTTTGTTACATTCTTTCACATTTACATAATTCATGCGGAACATTTTAAGAGAATACTCTTTCAGTTATGCAATATTATCTGAAAAGTCGCTCAGTCATACAAAGCGATGAAAACTACAAATGACCAACGGAGAGAAGTTATTTTTTCTTCAGAAATTTTAGAAATTAAAATTTCATATCTGTTCACATGTGCCCCGAGAGGATTTAAGTTTATTGCAATAAAATATATACGATACAATAAACTATTAAATAAAATATGTCACGATACTAAAATATATTACGATACTCCTGAATTCTGCGCAATTGATGAATTCGGTTTTCTCCCTTGAAACAAACATTTTCATATCTAATACACGTGCTATTTCTCAAAGTGATGAAGAAAAGCGTAAAATGGTCGTAAAAAACCGCGATTTAATTGTATCGTTGCGTGTAAAAAATCCACTAATTGTCGGCAAGATTTATTCCGCAGTTTATCGGTTACCCTCCGTCGTTTCTACAATGTTACCTCACGAGAACACACTGGTTGTGAAAGCACTAACAATTTGAATAACAGATCCATAGGAACATAAATCCTTCCCACAAGTCTTATTATCTCCGTCGTATTTCTCTTTATTACTTCTCCATTCCCTCTATCGATTTGTTTACCGAATTTCCCCTTCGAGAATAAGATCCATCTGAGAGTTTGCGGTTGGTGATTGGAGGAGAAGCCATTGTCGTCAGCAACGAAAACGATCATAAGAAATCGTTCGATCATTGGAGTCTTGCTTTAAGGAAGATAAGCGAAAAGAAAATCTGGTTATTCCTTTATTTTTAATGGTAATGTATTTGATTTGCTGTACATTTTATTGACAGTGTAGCGCATTCTATTTGCAATGTTCTTTTATTTGTAATGTTTGTTATTTGTAATACTTGTTGTCAGTAAATGTTCCACATTTTCATTTCTAGGTCTTGATAAGGGTATCTGTTTTGACAGATCTTGGTTCTTTATCTCATAATCAGTAGATTTGAGCAGATTTGCACAAGAGACTTTGAAGTCTCAATATTGCCCAAGTAAAAACCTTATTTATTTGCTTTTCTTCACCACGGGCTGGCGTTTGTGGAAGGAATCTATGAGGAATCTCTCAATGTATTCTCTGTAAGGACGTATTCATTCATGAGTATTCGACCTCCCGGTGGGTTCATGAGCACTAATATTCCATTCTTAAAACTCCATACACTGAAATTTCATTCTATATTCAGCTGATTTTGTGATAACTTTAGCCTTCCCTGGGCTATATGTTGCCCCCAGGTCAAGTTGGTTGTTGACTCCGCTTGAAGAAAGTTAATACTTGATCAATTATAAAACTTAAGAAATAAAATCAGTTCCGGCAAAATTCAAGACACAGGGTCTTATATCACAGATTAATAGACGTAGACATACTAACATGATAGATTAATGAGCAAATATTCATTCAGTAAAAGTGCTCTTCCGTAAACTTCTTTGTTTGGAATCTGCTGATATCTGCTATCGCCCTACGTTGAGATTAATGGAAGCTGTTTCGAATTCGTTTCTATGTAGAAAATAAACTTAAAATATATATTTACTGCGTCTACTTCACTAATAAAAACCATTAAAAGAGGCTTACCCTTGAAATCACAATCTGAAGAGAAAATTTACGAGAAATTCGCTGATAAATTTCGTCATATATTTTTCTTGGATTTGAGTTTTTAGATACGAATAATACGTAATACAATAATGATAAAGTAAATTAGATGAAAACAGCTGAAGATATTGCGAGTGATAAGCTATCTCAGAGCAGAGATATGGACGTTGATTTCAGAAAAATTCGCTCCCTCACCCAATAGCCTTCATCGCGAGACAACTGAATTTAATTATTTTCGTCTTTCTATAAGATAATTTGAGCACTGATTGACCTTTCTGTTTGAAAATTTAAGATGTACTTACAACATGATAAAAAGTTCGTTCTGGTACGTAGGAAGAGGATCAAATGATGCACGTGAAAATCACTGCATTTAGGCAACTTGGCTAACTTGTTTCCATAGTAACTGGTAAATAAATAATTGGAAAATAGAAACTGATACTTCAGTACGAATTTGAGAATGTTTATGCGTCATTTACGTTCAGGGGTGTTTTAATTTATAATTAGATGCTAGCTGAAGGCTTTATTCGTATGGGTAAGTAATACTACTAACAATTCAATAATTTGTTTTTTTTTTGCCGCAGTGAAGCGGCTGAGTTTTCTTTGACATACATTTTTATGTATTTTATGAAAAATTTCTATCTCACGATTATAGTAAGGGCCTCAGTTTAAGCTTAGGGCCTCTGGTAACTTATATCCGCCCCTCTCTACGTTCCTCAAACTTACTTATATTAGCTTTAAAAACTGAGAACATATTGAGTTAGATTTCTTGTCCGTCAACCTTACTGATGAAAGGTATAGATATTTTGACTTTGTTAAGCGATACTTCTGATAAGAACAATCAACAAACATCTTCCTTCGAGCCTACCTTCCTTTCAGCGTTACCCACATCTAAACTTAAATCTTAAATGTCTATTATCGGTGGGAATGAAAACCTTTTAACAACTTATAGTCATAATTCATGACAATTCTTATATGCATCGTAATATAGTCGCTAGATAAATGCGAGTGAATGGACTCGTTTATTTTCATTCGGAAATAGTCTTTGAATTGACTTGGAAACGCCCATTTCAATCGTTGTTCCGCTTAGAGCTCCCAGTTTACTTGCCGATACATTATCGATAGCCATAAAACGTTTAAAAATAAAGCAATGTACGTGCGTAATGTACAGGTATTAGTGAAATCCATTAAATAGTTGCTTTGAAATCGAAGGAATCGAGCGGCTTTGAGCTTTCAGCGGCCGGGAATAGAAATATTCCGACATAATGTTATGAATACGCTTAACGAGACAGCTATGACGTCTTTATGGTGCTTTGACATTCTCCTCAGTATCTGGTGCTTTTCTCCTATAGCAACATGTAGGAGTACGCCCCTTTTTACTCTATCCCTCTCTTTTTCTCTCGCGCAATCTCGCCTTGCAATGCAGCGCCGCGCCCGGATATCTATTCAAAACACGGACACAAGTGTGATGAAAGTTAGTTGGATTTCACATCTCTGCGAGCGCATGACATTGTGTACGTATGACCCTTATAAAGCGCAAACTTGTGCTTCTCAACGGGCAAACGAATGCCGTTCGCCATTTTGCAATCCGCAACACACGCCATTTAATGACTGCCAAGTTCTATTTTTGCCTTATTATGAGAGTAGTGTTCATGCGCGTTTTGTAAGAATGGGATCGTTTACTGAAGAATGCCTTTTTATTCTTACAATCCTCTGAGATTCCTTAAAAAGCTCTAGGTCATATTTTCCGAATTTTGATTGATTGGAATCGTAAATGGCATCATATCATGGTCATTCGGTCTCATTAAAGAATTAAGTGCATTATATCACATTCCTGATGGCTGCGATTGATTGCGTAATTGACCTATATCATTTTCTACTTTCTCAATGGTTATTCCACAATACTGTAAAGTCGTGATTTGACATATTTGCGTAGCTAAGGGAATCCGACTGATAAGTAGTAATAAAGAAGTACGGTCTCCACATTTCGGCGAAGGTCGCGGTGAACTATTTGAAGCGACAACGTTGCAACAAATATCCACCGAGATATGTAATGCTTGAAACAACTTCCTGCTTATAAATATCCACAGGTTTTATTGATATTATATATATCCCAATATATAATTCTTAGTAATCGCCCAAAGTATTTCAGCCCCAGTAGAGGAGTGTTTCCAGCGCTCCGCTCGGTATACTTTTATCGCGACTATTTTAATAAGCGATATCTATTATCTATTATATATAGCTAACTCTCCGGATATACCTATATATTTATAGGGGATACGAATTCTGACCATGTTCCACAAGCGCCATCGACGTCAGATTTTTTCGACGTACTGGCCCTACACTCTAGACGCCAGAATAATTCAGACATCGACGCTAGCTATCATGAGTTCGATGCCAGAAATTCCCAAAATCGCAATTTTCCCATAAGAATGCATTGCGCGGACGATTTTTTTAAATGCCTTCCCGATAAGCTGGAAAGATAAAACCCGGAATGATGACAGAGGCGTGGGACCTTCCCGATAAGATATTGAATCGAAACTTTGGAACGAGTAAGGATGGCACTTATCTAATATTATTTTGCTGTCTTCTCTCACGATCGGGTTCTTAGTTCGTCGCCAGGCGGTCTTTGGCGCGAAGTTTTAAATTTGAACTGAGGCAGTACTTGGTATGATACTGTATTCAACGGATAGCTTGCAGTATGCAAGCAACTTTTACTCGTAACAGCATATTTTTATCGCTTGAAAAAATAAATTGTTCTGGTAATACAATATTTAATGATTATCAAACAGAGAATTGAAAGAAAGAAAATCCTCGTCCAGCTGCATAGCTACACATTGATAAATGATGGATGTGAAATATTTGTGAGGATTCGGAGATGAAAGAAGAATTTTCCTACCCCTTCTTTTGCATCGGTTTTGACAGTTACCTTAATATCTTCCATATATTCCCTTAATATGACATTAGTCATGATTTTTGTGAATGCAAAAATGCACTAAACCAAAATTTTCGACCCCCAAATTTTACCACCCCAAGCTATATTTAGTTTGCTAAAAGAATGAAATTTATAAGCAAGGAAAAATCACGATTAAAAATCCAACAAACACACGGAAAAGACTGGATTAGCTTACGGTGCGATAAAAGCAGTAACTGGATTCTTTCACTAATTCTTGTTTACTTCACTCCTGATAGTTAGGGGCTTCCAGTACTGATGATTAAATAGGATTTATTTCATTTCGTTAGTTCGTGTAGTAAGAGAGGATATAGTAGTGAGTTTAACGGGGAGGTGGGGAACCTGCAGGCTTCAGGCCACATGTTACCTTTTTGGGCGTTCAATCACTTTCTGAAATGAATGTCCCTTTTGCAATAATTTCTCTTCCCAATCTCCCTAATGATGCCAAGTGAAAATACAATGGGAAACACTCTTTTTTAGTTCCGTCAGCGAATGAACTTTTTTTCTAGTAAAAAATTTTGATTTTAAATCATTGGAATGTAGGCATCACACAATTCAATAGCGACCCAATGGTTTGGTCCCACGCGACCGAATGGTAAACACGACCTTCCGATGGTAAACCACCTCTGGTCTAAACATTCAGGGTACTTATACGATCGTACTTATAATTTTCCTTAAATCACGTATAACTCAAGAACAGAGAATAGCTCTGAAAGGTCTATAACAATTGAACATGAAGTATTTATATTTTATTCCTTTGCTTTAAGTACTATAAATCATTTAGGTCTCCCATTTATTGTCATCTTGGTCTGGTTAACCTTGTAATTTGCAGAGATTTTCAGCGAAGAAAAAGAAGCACCGAAGGGTATGGATATTGTTTGCGGAAACCACGGAAATTATTTTCGGACTATAGATAAGGTATCTTGCGATAAATTTTATCATCAAAGTTTCTCGATGATTTTGAAAGCTTCGCCCAAGTAAGAGCAACAATGGATCTGACAGATTATTTTAATTCAATCAGTCAATAATGAAGCTTACATTGCTTTCTATTAACAATAACATTTTCTTCATTTCATGGAAAATACTTTACTCTTAACAGCAAACGAGAGAAATAATGGCGAGGAAGAGGAAATCGATTCGTTACTTCACAGCAGTTAATGTACTTTTCTCTTACATACATGTGTTATGAAATCGTGATGTTATAAAATAAATCGAAGTTATTAATTATGGACCAGTGGTTCTTAATCAAGGGTGCATGCATCCTAGGGGGTGTGGAAAAGCAGGGGGTTCAAGGGGTACGAGAGAAGTTCTTAATTCTAGATGGAAACAACCGTCTAACTGCATATGACAAAATATAGGATGCCACGTCCACGTTGTAACGAAAAAAGGTACAAATTTGAATTACGACTGAAAATGCAGAAATACAAACGTCAATGTTCATGTGTGAAATTGGATCAACAATACTTTTGCACATAAAAACGAAAGCAAGAAATTGCTTTAATACAAATGATGATAAAAATGTTCTTTCAAAAAACAATCTAGCTTCCAAACCATTATTATGAATAAAAAGCAACAGAGAAGCAATTACAAATTGAAATATGTATTTATATGTTTTTTAATAAATGAATCAAGTCCACATAATTTATGACATTTAATATTATCGCATCATAACCTAAACAATTTTTCAGTTATTTTTGGACGGTCGTACACATAATTTAATCCCAAAACTGAAGACAGAATTTAACAATTAAGTTGAATTCAGTGTAAAAATCTATCCCATGAAAATCATGGCACCGAGCCTCAGTAGAAGTTAAATAAAATTCTCCCAAGAGAAGGATACAACTGAAATTTCATAATTTCACATATAAATTCACATGCATCGGTATATTGATTCACCTGATTCGTCATGAATTGTGCGAATATGTGAAAGAGAACGCACGCAGCATAGTTAATGTCTCACTCTCTCCGATGAATAATCCGACATCCCAAACGGTTTCGACAGGATTGCTTTGGTTAATGATTCATATTCCTCTCTAGATGAGTCTTAATTCTTCCTTTATGCGTAGCGTATTTAAAGTTTAGGAAGCGAAAAAAAGGGATGGAGAATCTAGGCGCGGAAACTTTCCTATCGGCCTTTATCTGAAGTCATGAGGTTATCTCAGATTTGAATTCCACTTGCTCCCAAGAATTCAGGCGCTTGCATGGAGATATGCGCTAAAGTGAGGGTAAAAGGGAAATCACGCCAAAGAGACGCTTTACGCAAAAAGCACCGAACTACGCCGAAGGCTGGTGACATCGATTGCTGTTGCACAATCAATATTTCTGCAATTTCCAGTCGTTCTGAGAAAGGATCTTTAGATTAATCAGAAACGAAATGACCATAAAGGTAAAGCTGAATATATTATATATCACGAGAAATTAGCAGCTTATTACCGCTTCTCGCATCCCAAACGCCATCCACTCTCGGAAATTAAATTGAATTAAATTGTTTCTAAATTAAAATCGAAAATTTAATTTCCTGATTCACAAAATAATCGAATCCTCCCATGAATGAACGGACAAGCTGATAAGGATAACGCGGTAAATTATCCTTATCACTTTCCTATTCAAATTAAATCCTATTCATAAAAGCATGGTAAATAATAAAAATTAGCCCACAAAAAAGAATCTGTTTCAGAGATAGAGAGGCATCCGAGAACTTAGCTTCCTTCTTTCTAGAGATGACGCACTATCATTTTAACCATTGTCACTGCCAGCTGTCTTACATTAATTTAGTGCAGGCTTCGAGATTTTTATTACACACCCTTCTTTATTTTAAAATATAAAATTCCATTATTTCTCATTCATAAATATTTGCATAAATTGAATCTAGAATTTTTAGGGCGAAATGTCTTTTCATAAATTAAATTACTTTTTCGATAAATTTCGCAACGATTTGATGACCAAGTAAGAGTCGAGCCAAATGATGAAACTTACAGTAAAATCGCTGAAGGAATTAGGAAAATTGGTAAATATTTTCTGATAAATTGACGAGAAGAAATGAGAAAAGAATTTCGGTGAAATCGAAGAGGAGATCTAAGGAATTCTGTGTGATACTTAATAAGAATCCTTATTATAGAATAATATAAAATCTATGGGTATAATAGAATGTAAATAATAGAATATATATGGGTACCACACACACGGTTTGTTCCTTTTTCGCACGATCGGAAATGCATATACATGAATGCAACAAATGATGGCTTAGTATTATGTGTAGAACTTCCTTCAGTGATGGTAATAATCTGTTGCTGCGGTAAATTAGAAGAGCATATTGATTGCCTTGAGTATATGATTCCAATGACAACGCACACAATAATCATAGCACATGGGAGCAGCACTTACAAATGTTCTTAAATTTTTTCTGTAAAAACATACTGACTTAATTCTTTATAATGAGCAGTTTAAATGGTGCTAGTTGGAAGTATTTGAAAATCCAACTCGTTATCTGACCACAACCGAACTCCTAGATTGGTCAAAACTTACGACCGAATATTTATTACCCAATTTTCCTCAGAATGTGGATTTTATGTCGGTTTATAAGGCGGATGTGTGGTGGCATAAGGAAGTCAAAACAAAACATATCACTTCGATAAACTTTGTCACGTACTCTTTTGGGGACCTCATTCCACGATTCCGTCACTCGTATGCAGAAATTCGGTTTCCTTCAGTTCTGAACTAAATAGCAATACGGAAATCTTTCGTAATGATTAAAGAAGGAAGCAGACGCGCCATAAACACATTAAATGACACCGAATCTGAAAATTTTATATCAACGATCACATCTTCAATATGCCATTCACTTAGTTCTGAACATCGATTAGGAATGCTAGAGTACTACTCCCTCATAACACATGTTATGGTTTGTGTAAAGTTTATGGCATGATACATTCCCTTTCGATCGATATACAAGAGGCAGATTATAGTTTATGAATGAACTAACAACAACCGCACGTGTTAGGCTGTGGATATTCGAAAATATTGAAGAATATCAGGCGATTAGTGTTCCTTGTAGCGCCGATGGTCTCTCTCCGAACAGAGGTCATGTGGAACGGGTCAAACGTGTATAAATAGCTTCGAATGGACAATTTATCGCGTCGCGGTTTAAAAGTCGAGATAAAATGTAGCTTTATATTCAGCGCTCTTGACCAATTTGTATTACTGCGATGAAACGGGCAAAAAATGTGACGGAAGGGATCAATATGTGAAGCATCATTTCTCTCATGGATGAAAGTCGAGGGTTCCAGTTTATCTCTCTAGTAGATTGCTCATTGGGGACAAAAAGAGTTTAATTTTCATTTTTACCATGGTGTCTACTTCCAGAAAACATTTGCCTTATATATTCGCTCAATTTCTGTTAGGAAATTAAATGCATTGGTAAAAATATATATCTAGAAGCTTACTTTAGATTAAAGCTCTATGTAAACAATAAATTAGTTATCGAAAATTCATACATTAAACTTATCGAATTTTAGTAAATTTTATAAGGTAGACGAAGAATCCAATAAAAGTAAACTGTAATCTAGACACCACCAGTAAATTATTTTGGGACCCCAAGAGAGGAGCGCTCGTCGGTAATTATTTTGAGATTATTTAAGTCTCAATAAGTGATTTGGCAGTAAACTTTGATAAGACAAAATAATAAAATTTTCCTATAATATCTACATATGCCTATATCTGCATGTGTATGTGCATAACGTTATCTATTCAAAATTATACGAAATTAAAGAGAAGGAAAATCCTCATTACGCTACATAGCCGCAATTTGACCATTGACCGTCTCGAAATATTTGCAAGGATTGCAAGATGAAAGAAGATTTTCTTACCCTATTCACCTCGTTATAGGCGGTTATAATTAAATCAAATATCCTCAAGTCTATAACGCGTCCTCTTAATGCGACATACTCAACAATTTTTGTCGATAGCCTATGCAAAGAGTAAGCATATTATCTTTTGAGTCCAGATCTTCGCTCCAAAATATTGCCACTGTAAGAGACGTTTGGTTCTCTTGCAATGTCAGACTTGTCCTGAAAAACCCGACAAAGTGATAAACAGCGATCGCTTCCAAAAGCCTTCCAGTGAAAATTTTCGGGAATTAACACCAAGTGTTTGTTTGACTGGCAGTGGGACCACTGCACGTGCCAAACATTTACTCTACCAATCTGCTTGCTCTCTATATGAAAGACATATTTCTTCATTCATTATAAGCGTCCGGCAGCAGATGCATATCTCGTAATACGCGCAGATAGTAAATGAGTAACGAACGCAAGCGATCACTTGTGAGAGAAATATTTGGCAAGGTCGCAGCAATTTAGATTGAGGAAGTTTCCACTGGTAAACGTACGGTATCATTCTTACGGAAAAAGTGCGATGCAAATAGCTGATGCGAAAGATAAAATAAATTTTCACGTTTTGAATGAGATTCCAATGAGTTTATAATTATATTAAGTAAGTTATCTACGTACTTTAAGCATTAACTTTAGCCTACAGCAGTGGCATAGGTTTGTTCTCTCCGTTCAATGAAATTGTCAGATGATATCACGAAACTCTTTCCCATCTGTGGAAGTCATCCATAATGCACTCATGTCTATAACCTCTAATTCACTGATCTATTTCCAACCTAGCTTGACATGCTATGACCTGTCCTCATTCTGATGTTCTTGTTAAGCTAAATTTAATCTCTATCTGACTTTCTGTTAACATTCAATCGGCTGGTACAAGAATGAGTTGAAATATCTAAATGAATATATCTATCTACTGCGTGCGTATAAGAGATTACAATAGGCATTGAACAAAATAATAATCAAAGAATAATTAATTAAAACAAGATAGTTAGAAAAGCCCCTTCGTTAGCTAAGATGAATCCTTCTGGAATAGCTACATCTACATCTGTACCCTGCAAGCCGCCTTTCGGCGTGTGGCAGGGGGTGCAAGCACCAGGACTCTATTTGCCCAGTCGATTATTTTCGCGTATTGTTCTCGGAAAAAAAGAATTCTTGAATCGACTGGTTTTAGCATCTATTTCTCTGATCTTTCTCGCTGTATCAGAACGGCCTATATAGCAAGGAGGGCGCATAATATCGGCTACATCTTCTATGAACGTGCTCTGTCTGAATTTATCAAGTAATTTAAATCTCTGATTGAGCCTTCTTTCTTCTAGCTTTCGCAAGCTAATTTCCCATTCTGTTACAAATCGAAAAAAGGTATAAATACCTCCAAAGAGCGACAAAAGTCATTTGTTGGTTATAAATAATGGGTAAGATCATAAATTTTTCATTAATTTAACCTTTCTCTTAGGGGTACTCCCGAATAACCAAGTGAGCAACGCGTTCAACTTTGACGAAAAAGTGCCCGAGTTCGATTCACGGTGGGAGCACACGTGCGAAATGACGTCCGCTATCCAAGCACTTTTAAAAATACTAATACTTTTATCATGGTCACGCGGGAATTGGGATGTATGCACCGAAATATTAGCTCGTGGAGCCCGGTAAGCAGCGTAAAAATTCTTTTTCGGGGTCTTCCTTAAGCCGCGATATCGCAGTAAACAGAAAATATTTCCCTCAGTCGATTCGTCGCTGCTGTTTGAAAGACGGAAGGAAGCTGGATGATTTATCGCCCATGATTCATCATCACAGCGATAACTGAATCGCAGCACGTAAATAACATTTGTTTTCCGAAATCAAACAAGAAACGACTATCGAGGAAAGAATAAGTAACGAATTCTACACATCACCGCAGAATTTTATTTAGAGAGGTAAAGTATGGAAGTATTTACTTATTCATTCCCGAAGACGTCCTTCCACTAGCGTATCAAGGTCCTATCTTCGTATTGTACAAATGACCCTCTATTACATTCCCAAGTTACTTCACGTTCCTCACTTTATGATAAGGCGTCTCTATCCTCATAGAAATGTCCGAAATTATATTTTTACTTCGACGGTTTTTTTTCGAACGTGCTCAGATAGAGAATCTTTCTTGTTTCAAGAGAATAGCACACTTTTTAGAGGTTAGGCTGACGAAAAAATCTCTCTTGAGTAGTTTCACCAACTTTTAAGTGTAGAAATGACTTTTAATCTAAAAATGCTTTGAGCAATTATTCCTAGAAAGACTGATATCATGTAAAAACCATGGCAGGATACTTTAACTGACATGGTGGAAAGACTATAGATATCTCTAGTCTTTCCATCATGTTACAATGATAAATGGAACTATTTTCAGCTTTCGAGTGTAATTTCCCCGCAATTTCTCGTTTTAAATTTTAACATCACTGAAAGGATTTCTTCTAAATGAGGAAGTGGGATACTTTGCAGCTGCTGTTTCAGCACGAGTATGATGTATAAACATTTTACCTATGAATTTATAACATCTCCATATTAAATTAAAGTGGGACTGTATTTTAGGAAGCATTCATTTTGGCCATTAAGATAGGAAAATTCGTGGCGAAGAGAAGGTTCTCGCGGCGAAGTGGTGCGGCTAATTGGCTGCTATAAGTGTCCCTTTCCCTCGATAGAACTAGGAGGATTGTGCGACGAAGGCATGAATTGATAATTAGATAGACAGATATTAGATATATTCCTAATTTAAGGAAGAGCGAATCATATCCATTGAATTAAAACAATATTCTATATAAATAAAAATTCATATGTGTACAATTACCATTCATATTAAGTTTTTGAAACGACGGAATCACATCAGTTATGACATGATTTTTTAGCTGAGAGCTAGTTGCATTTGAGGCATAGTACTTTCTTGTTGTGCCGCACAATTTAATAAAACTTTTAATTTAATTTTTCATTGAATTAAAAAACATATATAACTGCGAACCATTTATCTAATTATGCCCTTTTAATTTTACATGTACTGTATACAAAAAATAACAGATAAATAATGAGTTTTTAAACATCACAGTCTCAGGTCTCACTTGGTGGTAGTGCGTGACAACAAAGTTCTCCATGATAAATTTCTTATACTATACCACAAAATAAATTATTTTGTGGTATAGTATAAGAAATTTATCATGGAGAACTTTGTTAATGAGTTTTTATTTGGTTTGGAAAAAGCAGTTCTTCTTACATCGGTAAGTTTGAGTCGATCAATCAATCAATTAGTTAGCTTTGATGGAAAGACGGTTGAGTCGCATTTCCTTAAGGAATCTAAAGATAGAACCCGTTTGCGCTTCTTTCCGCTCCTTCATTTCGGCTAATATATTTAAATATCGATCGAATGTAAATGATAAGAACCGTAAATAACTTGCCTTCTCTGAGAAAGAATAGAAGTTGACGAGAATAAGTAAGAGCATAGAATAGAAGAATGTGTTCTTATGTATGATGAACATGAATTCAGATACCGATCAAAAGAGGAGCATAGAGGAACTTGAAATTTTAGAGAATTTTATAAATTTATCACATTGGTATAATGAGATCTGATTTGAACAGAATCGGTTCAAGAAGATTAAACTTAAGGATGACAACTACGTGATAGCCTTTCATTCGCACAGTTGAAAAACTACCGACTTGGAACCGTACCTAAAGTAAGTAAACATGGAGCTAGTTCATTCGTAGATAAGATATTCCATTCTAAAAATACCTTAAAAATTGAAGCAAATCACGTGTAAGTGAGAAGGGTAAATTTTGAAAAATTTTATGCATAAATATCTATTGTCAGCCTATGTTTATCCAAATGAACCGAATATTTCTTTCACTCGTATTGTTTATGTGTATCCATGATTTAAGACAACAACTTTATCTCATCTCATGGTTCACCTGACGACAGCTTCCACACATCTTTCGGGTCATTTCATATCTTTCCCAGACTTTTGTCTCACTATCTTTATTGGGGTTCATCAACCTCGATGGATCCATTGCGGGAGAGACTTTAGTTCCCACTGAACAACCGCGCCTCCCTTAAGAATCCATAGAAGCGCGCAGCAAGGTTAATTGCTGTGTTCTTTTCTCGCTTTGCTTCGATTGGAACTGAACAGCTCGATGGGGAAGAAAAGCATCTCCAAGGATAAGATATCAAACTCAAAACCGTAACTGTCGCCGAGGATCTAATTGAATTTAGCGGTATTATTTAGGTCTTCCGTTTGAAATTTTATGGAAAAAGGAGTCTCAGCTTATATATCTACTGGAAAATCTCTGACTGACAAGGAAGAATGTGATGAGATTACTACTTTCACGGATATATCTGACGTTAGTATTGATAATTAAACGGATTCCTCTGGCTGGAATTAATATAAATATTTATTTTATATTCATAATGTATTTGATTTGAATATATCATGTGCTCAATCCTATGTTATTAATTTTCATTACAAGATTTGTAATATTAGTTTTCTGTTTTTAGCCAGATGTCACTTTTCTAGTAAAATAATGTTTAAATCATAAAGATTTAATTTTAATTGTAGCTTCTCTCCTGGACTCCCTCTAACTAAAATACTTCCCAAGTTGTTCTAGTGTCTTATATGTTTTTCCTATATTAGCTGAAAAAAAAGTGTTATTCAAGGGAACTAAGTTTCACGAAACTAATATTATTAACGTGATAAATTCATCCAAGATTAGTTCGAAAGTAAAAATTATTACTATTAAAGATGCTCTTCACAGACCACATGTTAAAGTAACAGGAACAGCTGAAAGAGATCCTTAGTTCACCGTAATTTCTCTTATATTTCTAGTGATTGACAGATGCGCTAATCAGAGAAAAGGAATGGAGAAAGATATCTCTAAAATTCTTTTTCTTCGAATCAAATAAAAGACCTGGAATGAAAAAATAGTGCAAAAGCAAATTCTTAAAAAGCGGAAAGTCATTCAAAGTAAAACACCAAAAGAATCGTTTCTTTCATCATGATCGTCTACATTTTAACATTAATCCATTCGTATCTGGTGGAAATATATATTCACAGTAAGAGTGAGAAAAGTTATTTGCGTTTTCCACATATTTCGATGCTCTCTTTTGCTCTTATAACTTCTTGCCAGCTGAAAACAGTGTGATTAAACCTAAACCTAGTCGTGTGCAATACAGCGCATAAAAATTTGTGGAAGAAGCAGAAACATATTTTTCCTTACATATTGTCCTTTCCCACAAAGATCACCGAGTAGGAAAGACAGACTCCTTGACAATTACAATGTTTAGAATCGATTTCTCCCGGGATGGGACTTTGATTCTCTTTGGGAAGGCACATGAGATCGAAGAACTGATTTCGTAAAACAAGTCGTCCTTGGAGACGCGGTTGAGAAATACGATTATAAAGTGTCGGGTCATCGGCAGTGTCTTTCTTGTGCTTAATGGGTTCGATCCCACATCTTCCGAGCGATGACCACTTTAAACATCCGATCAATCCGAAAAAGGAATTATCGATTCTGAGGTGACAAAGTCGAAACTGCGCAGTTACCGTGGAAACCAAGATGCAACTTTTTTTTAACGGCCTAGTTTTCTGTCCAAAAGAGCATAGCTTACCTGTTCTCCAACTTTGAGTTCAACATTCACAAAAGGATTCATCGCTTGGAACTATCTGTAACACTTTCATTAATCGTTTCCCCATTCTGTATTTTCGCGAAGAATATAAAATTTAAGAGTGAAAAAGTATTTCTACAGTATTGTATATTTTCTGTAGTTGATCTATTCTATTACAGTAGCCATATAGATGAGTGGTAAAGCATGGGGTTGAAAAATCTGGGGCTAGCAAAATATGTGAGATTTGTGAGGCACGGATGTTGCGGATTAATATTTGAAATACAAACGAGTAATTAGAAATATTTAACTGCAAATTGAAGTGAATTCCGTTGATCGGTGGTTTTTTCCATCAATGACAACGTCTCAAGTCTAGTTGAGGTAAGAATACGAATAAGTTCTCCATCACCGGAAACTTTTTTCACACATTACCTTTTCATAAAACATGTCTCTCAGAAGCAAAAGGTTAGCTATATATTTGAAAATTAACCAGCTTACGTGGCCGAAAAAAATCGTAAATGTGGACACCTACGGCTAGGAGGCCGCAGTTTGCATACCCACGATGTTGTAGCACGGAGGACGAAGTAATGTTCAACAGGAATCGTATGAGTATATTAAAATTTTCAATATAATCAATTTCTTAAATTTTCTCTTCGAGGAATTGCATCTTTAAAAGAAGAATTTTTTAAAAGTTTGAAAATACCACGCTTTCAATCCGGAGCAACCACTGCGCAGCATACACAAGGAATATATCCGAATATAAAATATGTAAGAATTTTTTCCTATATGAAGTTATACGGAAATTTATTTACCTACAACACAGAAAAAAATATATCAACCGAGGTTATGAAACTAACTTTCACTCTCAAGCTAACAGGCGTCGACGTGTATTTGCGAAAAATTCTCCTCTTCATTAAAAATTTCGTTCATATTTCAAAGGGGAGTATCTCTATGCTGTATTCATACTGAGAGGTGTATATAGAAAAAATCGTGATATTCAAATAAATACACCGAAAAAGCGCAATTTTCTAGTTTGGTACGTCACAACGTGGGCTCATCTACCATGACTCCAAATGCTTATTTATAAATGCCTTCAACGATGTGATCGCTAGAAAAATATGAAAATATCATTTGGTCATGCGTTCTAGTTTGTAAATTAAAATATTTCTCAGCTTTAATCGGTAAAATATGAATTTTTACACTGCATTGGCGAATGAACTATGGCTTATAAATTATTCTTAGCCTTCCATTGAAAATGGATACATAGCATTATTGATTATCGGTATGGATATGGAGTTGATAGATAGTAAATATAAACATATCTGGGGCAATGAGTGAAAGTGGAATGAGTGTAGAAGAAGATTGAAACATCAGGAAGGGAAACATGGAAGGGGAAAGTGATTTCAAATCGAACGATATGTGCAGTTTTATTGATAGCCTATAATTAGCTGATAAGGCCATTTAGCATATGAATCATTCCTCCTTGGATATTATCAGCAGAAAAAGGGCAAATTGCAGTAATGGTTTATCTCAGTGTCTTCCCTGAGTAGACCGACGGAAAATTTCCATTCAGCATGATTGCAATATTTCCATAGATCTGCGATGCATCATTTACTAAGCTAAATCTTATTTGCTTTCCAATATCGCCTTCGAATCCTATTGACTCTTTGTCTTAAAGTCTCTATCCACTACGGCATTCCAGTCCTTTGGACTATTGTTATCCAACGATATAAAAATTTATCATAAATTCCCATGCACATTTCAATCACATTATTCCCTTTCGGAATGACAGATTGTTTGCCTCTTTCATATCCATTATTTTCTAGCATTCTTTCGACTCAACATTTTACACATGTTTTCATACACTTCATTTCATTCCCATAGCTACGTTCTCCTCTTCAGCATCTTATTCACTAAACCTAACTAATCTCTCTCGTCCTCTCTTTATGGGACAATTTCTATTCTTCTCATACGCCAAAGATAACAATTCTCCTTACATGAAACACCCGTTTAAGACTTATTTTCCTTTAGTTCACATTATTTATAATTATTACACATTATACTATTGGCTCCTTATCGAAGGAGTTTCTTTAATTAATCGGTGCAATGGCGTGCTAATCTAAGAGAATCTAATTCTTTTATATCTAACTTGTATGAGATCAAATCTAGACCTACTCATTCGATAAGATTACTATGATTACACCCTTAACCTAGTTTCAGTTTAGCATTGGATTTCCCGTCAACGATTAGTTACAGATTATATCACTAATCAATCGTACACGTGAAAATGGTTAACAATGGTTTTTGGCAGTTCTGAATATCTCTCAAGGCAACGGCAAGGAAAATATAATAGACGAAATTTTTGCCGCTGCTGAATTGGGAATACATTAATCCATCCCGATTGCTCACACCTCTCTCTATTTAGGAGCGGCTTTAGGTTTTCAACCGCCATTTCAACCCCAAAAATTTTCTGGTCGCTCCCTGTCATACATTCTCAGCTCAAGTTCATATTTAAAGGATAACAGCTATTTAAAACAACGAGAACATAATTATGGGTAAATCATTTCGATTTAAGAAATATGATAATTTTCCCATAAACAAGGAAGACGTTATATATTGGTGGATAAAACACATGCAAAAATTAGGAAATTCACCTAGGGTGTCTTAAAATCTTCGGTGCAACTTTTTCTTTGGAAATGAAGATCGGAAAAGCCTATTTCCCTCATCTGATAGATATTTAGCCCTCTCTGGATTCTTTTAAGTAATGTGCCTTGAAAGTTATATACCTATGAGTTTTCGAGTTCGTTATGAGATTTAAACTGTCAAGAAAGGTATTGCCATTGCAACTACAAACTGCATTCAGCCGCCCCTTCTAGTACGAGTCCTGATGCGACTTTATCACTTACTAACTGTCTGAATCCGACCCTGTCTCTCTGCCTCCAGTATCGCTACAGCACAAATCGAGTCTTGGCCTCGTCAATCATCTCTTTCTATATATTTTGGTCTTTTCACATCTTTCTCCGATCCCAAGCAGATCCCTTAAATCCTTGTTATGTGATCTTCCCATGTTTCTCTTGGTTTCCCTACTGGTCTCCTTCCTCCCATAATCTCACTGACGACTTTTTTGTCAACCGCGACTGCGGCATCCTCTGGATGTATCCTGCCCACCAGAGCCTAATTAGGTAAATGCAGGGAATCGAACCGCAGTATTTTTCGTCCCGTTTCCGGGGTTTATCCGGTTCATGAAAAAAACAAATTTCGGTTCAGTTCCTGTTTTGTTCCTTCTGCCGTTGCCAAACCGGTTCGAACCGTTCTTTTCGCTCTGACCACTGTTATATTATTCTATTTCAATAACTTTAGGTTACGTTAAATTTTGGAATAAAACTTAGCTATACTTAGTTGCTAGTCAAAGTTACCTGTATTTTAAAATTTTTCCACTAGCACTTAAAAAAAATGCGCATTTTGGGAAAAAAATATCGGAAAGGAATAAGTAAAGTTTCTTGGTTTCGATTTGGGTTTGATTTTCCGTCAAAACTGACGTCTTTCCGGTTTCGGTTTTCGGTTCGGTCCGGATGCCACGGCTCAACGTGAGTGGAAATTTCCGGTTCCTTTGTATAGTATGAGTGTTTCATGCTTCGAATTCGTCGAATTCCCCTCATCGTTTCTTACCCCTCTGATTCTCCTACATACACAGACCTCGTAAATTCCCCCATATTTGTAAACAGTTCTTGCATGGCACTGTTTACATCCCTCCTCATCACACCTAACGGTTCACGGAAATATTTACCTGCGGAGGGCGACCCTTGGCTTCGGACATCGGCTCCCGAAAATTGGAAGAATTGTGGCAGACACTTCTCCCCTTATCTCCGGAGGATCCCTCAAAAACGTCAATCCCTTTAAAGGAGAGTGAGCAGTAACGTTTGTTTTTCTGCGCCGGGCGGAAACGGTCCTTTTCCGGGAGGGTCAAAGGAAGTGCGGGGGGTAAGGATGGATAAAGGCATTCCCGGAAAAACTTTTACTCCTTTGTCTGGGAGCGCGAGCGGGACCTCCAGGGGAATGTCCGAGACGTCACTTCTCCATATGTTTCTGTTCCCTTTGGGAAAAGGGCGATTCGTGGGTTTGGAAGTGTCCGAGCACAGATTCCCGCTGAGTCCGGTCTGAGACGCCTCATTACGAAGCATAAATCCTCCTTTTCCGGCGGACGATTCCTCGAAAAGACACTTCCACTTCGCTTCATGGGAACGTGGCGGTCTAACCGAAAACGCTGGCGGAAGAAATGAGTTTTGGGAGTGTATGAGGTCGGCGAAAGAATGAGCTTTCAATACTGCGGAGAATGCCTGAGGTTCATAAGGATCAGCGGGATCGTCCTAAGAGATTTTACCACTTTGTAGCTGGGTGTAATCCAGCGCCTTTTATTCTATTCCATAGTATTTCCGGAAAAGAGGATTTTGATTGAAAGAATTAAGGGAGTCGTAAAGGGTCGTAACAGTGGTAGCATAATGAAATAGTCACAAATAATTTATGGTCAATGTAGAAGTGGTTTTTGGTCAGTTTTTCTTTACAATGGAGACCTACCACAAAGTAGAGACCGAATTGGTAGATTCTGTAATTTACCGAGGACAAAGATAATCCGATACCCAGTCGGTAAAAATCTTGAGGAAAGGGAGGTTACTGAAGAAAGAAACCGACGGATGCGAGGGGAAAAACAGAGGAAGGAGAAGATGTTAAAAGATCGAAAGTGGGGATGCGTTATCAAGGCATTAGGGAGAGATAAAGAGTGCGTAGTGGCAACAGAACCTGCCAAGAGGTAGTTTCACGGTCATCTAAATAACGAGCCTACTAGTACACTCATACATTTTTCTAATTTTTAATGATCACATTGTAAAACCAAGATTTGGTTGAACCGATCCGATCATGGATACCATTTCAGCTCTTTGGTTTGCAACCACTTGTTTCGATTCCATGAGTTTACAGGGCTAAATTTCTTTAATTTAGAATAACATTAGGGCTGCAATACTCAAAAGAAAACCACGTAGATGAGCGGTGTTGGTCAGAGATTCACTTCTCCCAAAGGATAGCAAGTCATGGGTAAGGAATGCATTCACAGTTAAATTTATAAGCCTCATTGTCTATACATTGGTTGAGCTAATTCCTCTTCAAATCCATATTACAATTGTGCAATTAATATTACAATAAATATTACAATTGTAAGATTGTTATAATCATTAATAAAAATTGAGAGCCTCGTATTCTTCCACACAATAATAAATTGACAACTAGTTTCGCTACCCAGGGTAGCATCTATAGATCATTCTACAGGCAATTAGAGTATCGCATCAACAGGCAATTAGAGCATTAGTTATTGTAACATATTAATGAACGAGCGATTCAAAGGCCCAAAAAGTATCATATGAGAGCATTTTCCATGAAATTTAAACATTAAATAGAAAGTGGTTAGCCAAAGTCTGGCCAAGATGCGAATCCGCAACCTCATTACCATACGCGGAAGACAGGTATTTTACTTCAAATGAAAGTAAATAAACACGGTTATTAAGTGTCGCAGAAAGAGTTTCAGCATGATTTGAATAAGGCTGAACCCGACAATGATCCCTTTCACCTGACCCGCATACAAACAGGCCGAAAGCCCTAGTCCCCAGCCTGTGCACTCCACTTGTTGGGTACAGAGAATGGCAGTCGCGGTGGCTTCTCTCGAACTCCTCATAAATACGCCGTAAATTAGGCGCTTTGATTGGTTTACGAGCTGTTTGCCTATTCTCTGGCACAGCAAGTGCAAGAGGTGACAGGGAAGAGTGAGAATCGGTTATTCATCAGAGAGTGACAAGTGAGGAGCGTTTATTGAGTGTTTTAAACGAATGGCACCCAAAAATGAGGTTTATTAGAGGTAGTTCTTAAACCGCTTACGGTCAATAAACGGAAAGTAACAAAAGAATGATATTCATGATGATAATCTAAAAAAAACCGTTTAGACGGGTATTCATTGCACAATAAGGAGTTGAAATTAGGGACTGGGACGATTCGCCGCGGCCGTTTCGCCCCGATAATTGTCCAACACCCTTAAAATTATTCTTTCCACTTGAATATATGTAACCTCCATCAATGGTATGCAGCAGGGGAAATTCAAAATTCAATTTATATATAGGAATTCTCTAAAATGCTCCACAAGTTTCTCTAAATAATATAATGGCGATAAAAATCTGTAAACACTTCGGCGGAATATAGAGATTGTCTCTGATGAAAATGTAATGAATATTCGGAGAGTATTCTTATATAAATTACTTACGTTCTTACTTACATCTATATCTAAACATGGATTTCATTATGATGTTCAACTGTATCGTTACAAAATAACATCAACAGGTGACGATGCCGGCCGTGCAAAAAAAATTTTTTTGAATGTTTGTAGAGATCACCAAGTGTACTTCTTTACTGTAGTCATGGAGAGGTTCCACCAAGCAACACCTCAGTACGGTTTTCGTAAGAAATGTGTTGTGATGAAGTTGTGTACGCTTACAGGTAATAAGAGAGAATATTTATACTTCGAAAGGTCGTCAGAACCTCTTCGGAGTAAAAGAAAGGAAATTCTCCGGTGAGCTTATATAGTTGGTTACCTTGAAACCCCGGGACAGGTCGATCAAGACTGGAGAAAATATGTAAAATAAAGTTTTACGATAGCAACATTAAGTCCTGCTACGTGATCTAACTCGAAGGACGTCGAGGAAACTTCAAGTTCAAAGCGAAGATCTAATACTTAAGGCTGTCATTGACCATGAAATTTCTCAAAATATGGAAGCACCAACTCGTTGAGAATCCGTTTAGAAACAGAAAATCTTATCCATTTACGGCAATTTTCGCAACGTGTCGCAAAAGCGTTCCTTTTCCTTGATAAAGGAAAGTAGGCTATGGACCGTTCTCAAAGAGCTCAATCGTGTTCATGGCCACATTAATGAAATCGCCGATTTGTTAGCAGCAATTACTTTCTAGATATCACTTTGTCGTCATTTTAAAGAAATTTTAGCTTTCCTGGATAACATCACCTCTGCTAAATAAATACCGTGTATGCATTGGATAAGAACTTGGAAATATACTCCAATTTAAAATTATTTACATTGATTCCAGAATCTCTAAAAGACGAGTTTGATTGAGAAGAGTAAGATAAATATCTATATCATGTTCCATTTTTGTTTACTCAGAATCGTAGTTGAATACTGCAATTCAAATCTATGAATTCAAACTTGAAAATTTTATTTTATTCCTCAAATCGTGGAGCAATGCATAGAGATGACCTGGAGCAAGAAATTCTTTGATCATGGAAAAAATAGATCATGGAAGAAATAAATCATGGAAAATTTTATTCTGTCGGAAACCGGATGAAGTAGAACGCATTGCACCATCGATAGATATTTTAATGGGTAAAATTACCAGGCCATTATAATAGTCAAATCTTCTAAAACAAAAAGAAGCTAGTTAATAGTAGAACCATAAGAAGTTGCAGTTTTTTAAATGCGATAAAGACGAAAGGAAATCAGAAGCTCGAATTTTACACGTTAAAACAGAAATTTTTACCGTGTAAAAGAAACAATAAGTTGCATTTTTATTGCTTTCTCATCTCGTAAAGCTTGCAAAAATTTAAGGCCGAAACAGTGGAATAAGTAAGATGATAAAATCTGAGAAGCTGTCTTGTTGATCAAGCATGAGAAACCGAAAGACTAAAATTATTCCCACCTCGTACTAAGGAATTATTGTACAGTAAATACGCACTATGAAAATTATTAAGGAATTTTTACCTTCGTGCTATGTATACATTTATTTTTATTTAGGGATAAACATCTTGCAAAAGCATTCAAGGATATCTTGTTTGACTTTTAAAAGCCGACGGTCATAAATATAGCGATGGTACTTATCACAGCAGAAATTGTCCGCACATATCGCTAAATTATAGAAAGTAAAAGCCGTATGACTTGTCGCGGTGGCAACACGTACCAAAGGAGGACGCGAGACGTTAAGAAAGGAAATAACATGAAAATGGCTTTAAATTTACTAACTATGGGATTTCAAATACTGATACGAGGTCAAGAACAGTTGTAGAAACACGACAAAGCTTGACAAATGATGTATTTAGATTTTTAGCTATTCTAAGCTAATACCAGTGGGCTGAATTAGCTCATGTCAAGGCCGTAGACTGTGTAACATTCTGTTGGTTGACATTATAATTATTCTTCGCATTAATATTATTGTTATATATAAACAATTATAATATTAATTAAAATAATATTTGTTCTTCTAAAATTAATCAGTATGTCTCTAAGTAATTAATTCATATGATATTCAAGATGTTTCTGTTGGTCTGAAAATACTTTTTAAATCTTTGATAATAAATTAGTAAATAGATAATCTATAAAATCTGTATTCTTCCTCCAATTTTTTGCATATGTGAACACTGTTCCATCGAGAAATAAAAGGGCAAGGAGTGTGCTCTTAGTATTTAAGTGAGGGCAAGGAACAAGCATTGGAAGCTTGTTAATAATCCATCTGTAATTCTATGAGACGGATTCGTCCTCGGAATTATATTGTGAATTTATACCACCTTTATACAACGCCAAATTTTTCTCTTCACAGTTGGCAATCAAGGGGTGCTTAGTACGAAAATTTTTCTTATCTCAACTCGGAGAAAAATGCGTTGTGTTTTCTCTAATATTTTATTATTAACATCTATCATGATCATCATCTAAGACGACTTTTGGTCCTCAAACTCAAAACTCACTCAAGCGAAAATCCACCACCGAGAGCGTCGCATGCTCTTAGCTTGAAATGTCGCATACACTTTTTAAAGTGAGAAAAACTAAGGTTATAATAAATTTGCTAAGGTTACGGATATATAGCTTAAGATGTAGAAAGGGTTGACCCAAAACCGATCTAAACAAGACATTCACAGTGAAGATGTACAAAAGTAGAACTCTTGGGAAAGGCTTCTTAGCGGTATTACGGATTCAGATGTGGGGAAGTTTAAATTTATCCCGTGGTGATGGAAAGAGCACTGGTCGGAAACGTGATTGCATCGTGAATTGCTCTTTTTTATCAATTGTTCATTTAGCAATGGGGCTTACTAGTCCAAACGTTGCTAGCGTGAAATGCAATACACATGAAAAACGAAAGCGTCAGCCGCGAGCCATTTGTCGAGCTAATTAGGGTCAATCGTACTTGTTTTCTGCGAAAATTCGAAACAGAGACAGAGTTTGGCGGGGTACACTAATGCATTTCATTTGATGTGCAACGATGAAATTTGCGGACAATGATAATCAAAGTTCTAATTAAACTCATTTGTAATTACATATTTAAGAGGATGTAAATCTTAGTCTCCTCCTAACCCGCTGCAATGTTGAAAAAAGTCGGATAAAGAAAAAGAGCAATGAAGAAGAGAAAATGAGGAAATTACGGTAAAGTTTAAAAAATAAGTCAAGTATTTAGGAAAATTCTCCACAGCAGAAAAATAGAAACAAGAAAGGGCGCGTGAAAAACCCCGAAACCTACTGATAGTAATAGCTAAATTTTTACTTTAAAGAAAATATTTTCTAAGCCTGAAATATTTGACGAATGAAAAAAGAATAATATAACAGAGAGAAAAAGTTTCCACATCGATAAACATTCAACATAGATAAATATAAAGGAATAATAATAAATAGAAGTAAAAAATATAAATTGCAAATTAATGATAAACCCACTGCAAACATGATATTACTCATACTGATTGTCGAGATCATTCAGAAAAATTAACGAAACACACATTTCAATAAATATTACTCACACATCACCTAAAAATTAATCACACAGAGAGACAGAAAAAAATTAGTTCAGGATCATACAGGTCTCCTGAATCATGTACAAGCTAGGCTGTGATAATTTACACTATTAAAGTGCAATTCCATTAGCGGAGTTCGCTGATGACCTATTGTTTTAGAGGCATTAGAGAATGAGTAAAGAGTAATTACACGCAACTCGGACACCACTGCGCCTTCGTGTGTCTGCCTTTGAGGTTGTTGAACAATTAACACCAAAATGAATGCTTCTTAATGGAGAAATGAGCAAACAGGACTCAATTACCCTACGAAGAGTCAGACCCTTTCCCAGAATTAATCACTAATTACCGAATAATAAGAGCCTCTAAAAAAGAAAGGAACGGAAGATAGCGATTGTAACACCTTTCTAGCTACATGATCACTGTTTCTAAGAACAGTTGCGCAATTCTACTTACAAAGAGTAATTTTCTCTTTCTTTATTTCTCTTTGTCCTACATATGTTATCTTGAGTTTACTTCACGGTCATTTCAAGCAGCTTCCTTAAGATTATAGGTAAAAACCTAGCTTTGAATATTTAACGGTTTAGTACTGGCATTAAAATGGGTTTAATCTTCCGTAATACACTATTCAATAAGGGAACATATAACAGATATTGAATCGGCCCATTAAGGTTTAAATGTGAATACCGACTTGGAAATGTGACAAAATTAAAAGTAACATCTTGACAGGAATTCTTAAAAAATTGTTTATCCGTAATCTATTCAATACATAGAAAAATATAAAAATATACATTCCGAAAGAGCAAAAGATTTTTACGGTGAATCTAACTCAATCCTTAGAACTCGATTCAAATAGGCCAAAACGTTACGAAACATTCTTCTAGAAAACTGTGCCAGTTTGTTTATAAGACAAAAAACTTTAAATCCTCCCTAGCCTCCGCGTTGTATGCTGCTCTGTTTTCCCTTATTAAGAAAAAAGGAAACAGTATGGGAAAGAACACGGGGTATAATTCCTTTACAAGCTCCCTTTACAAGAGGAGAAACATATTCCGAGACGTGCATATTGAAAAACATCTCGCGACTCTTTTCTCAGAGATCTCGCGACATCGCTGCGATATTCCTTTCGCAGTTTCTTTGAATTTCCTTTTTTGCACATATCTTGCGAGTGTGTCCTATTTTAAAATTGCCGGAAATGGCTCAAGGGCATTTCACGCGATAACCCAAATAAGCAGAGTCCTTAGCAACTTGAATCAGCATGAGGAAGTGTAATTCGAGCAATGTCACAGAGGCGATTTCGGAGGGCAATCCATCCTTCTGTTTGTCGTCATCCGGCAACTGGACCGTTAAATATCTGGGCACGTCGACCTTCTCGAATTAATTTATTATTTTTTTCTTCCGTCTGCTCTGCGCAATGGGTATATGTTTTCCGAGGACCGCTTTGCGAAATTATCCTTTGTTTTACGTCTGGTCTTACTAATATCACCTAAAGAAATTTCTCCGCAAGTCCTGACTATTTCATTCAGCATGATTTACAATACAATCGGGTCTATGCTTCAACAAGAAATTCATAATAGTAGTATTAATACTTAGTAATATTTTGTATTAGGTGCGTCGACATCTTAGGTCATTTAGCATCATTAACTGATTTATATCATTTTATAAATATATTTATATTTTATTATTATCATTGATGAATCTGCATGACAGCACCAGGAAGGTATGTAATGTAAGGCGTAAAGGTCATGTGACTTAAAGTGGTTCAACTTTTGAAGATGATTAAAATCGTGTGCAATGAAAATAAATAAATAGTTAGATTTGGTATTCAAAATGGAATACTATAAAATAGGATGCTTATAAATATTAAAAGAAAAGATAGAGGAAGAATATATTCCCTGTTCCAGGTACTAATTTGAGTAAATATATAATAGAAAAATACGCTGGTTTTATCGTGCGATAAGTATGTTTTAAAAAAATGTAATCGAAAAATCGAATCAATAGTGATGCTCATGTGAGAAATAATTATTTCTTATTTTCAAAAGAAGAATCAAGCGAAAATTTACTGTCAAAAATTCACGACATCTGGTACATTATTTCTAAATCTGAAAATGTTCAAGATTAAATATCGGAATCATAGCATCAAATGCATAGAGAGAAATCTATCGGCGATAGCGTCATAATTGTACACTATTAAAAATATGTTTTTGAAAACCCTTCGTTTATATAAAAAAACTGATTCGCCACATCTTTCCATTACCATTTCCACAACACTATAAGACGCCGTTCAGAAGGAAAGCTTCAAATAAAGTATAATAATGTAGTTTTCCGAAAGCGTGTGGATGTCTCTGTTCCTCAGCTGTGGTCCGTATTTACTCAGCTGTTTCGTCGAGCATGAATATACTTTTCTATCGGCGCTTTCAAGGTTAATTATCAGGCGATGCCAGAATACGTGCGAATTGGTCGAACGAGGGCCAAAAGTAGGAAAAGCCTCGGATGTTCCTTGACCTCTTTACAAGTAATCTAACAGTGTAATCCTTCTCGCGAAGTTCATTACGTGATGCACATAATCATTGAACGGAATCGAATTGTTCATTTTAAATTTGCCTCACGTTCTGCTGCAAACTATGAGACTAAAACGGCGGAAAGAGGATATCACGATTCTGCCGGACGATGTGCACCACAACTTTTTTATGATTACGGTTAGTACATGAGTTACAATGCCCTTAATTTTATGTTGATGACTCACCTCGGTTTCATACCTTCTGTGAATAATAATAACGGTTTTAGATTACTTAAACGTTTCTTAGGAGTCGGTGTGACGCAATGATATATGCTAATGAATTGGAGATAATAAACGTAATAGCATTAGGACTGTCAAACGTTGAAATTTATCCGCAGAACGCAATTGCAGCAGGATACAGGAAAATTATCTAATTTATAGTACAATGTTTTCCGAGGAAATCTTTGTTTGGGAGAGGAATATCATTATAAAACTATGCAATACTGCATCCTTTTATACCGCAATAATGTTTTACACTCAAACAGTTTTCTTTATTTCACTGAGTTGTTTTTTGCTGAGTAATATCAGCCATCGAGCTTTTCAAAGTCCAAGAACTACATACTTGAAATCAGGGTGAAAGCTAGAAAACATCAAAATATACGTTATCACCTAAATTTAAAGGTGTATTATTAGATTCCCTGATAGCCTACTGAGTAACGCGTTCGCTTTTGGTGAAAACGGGTTCGGGTTCGCTTGAGAGATGGGAATCCATAAGAGCGAAATAACCAAGGTTTTTTAGAACTTTTAAAAATACTATCACTACTTCTTCTACTAACATGTAGTTTTATTATTCCTATCAGAAGAAATAAGACATTAAGGGAAACGTACTTTGAAACTCAGAGGAAGCCGCAACCCTAAAAATCAAAAATCTGAATGATAATAACCCATGAAAAATATATCACATGGAATATTGAGAATAACTTGCTGATGAAATCATAACATATCACGCGAGCTCAGCGGATAGACCACCAATTCAAGCAAAATACTCCGTAAACTTTCCATTAAATGAATTCCATTATCAGCATACTCTTCATTTATATAACCTCTTAACCATCAGGATATACTATTAATATGAATCCGTTACCTACCGCAATTCTCCCTCTGCAAAAGTAGTATTTTCCGACCTCCTTCATTCGAATCGGTCCTTTTCCCCTTTCTCAAAAGTAAAAGTAAAGACGCAAGGACATCGTACCGTTGCTTGGACTTGAGATGGCTTGGTTGTGGGATCCTCCAAGAGCGTGGACTTTTTTCAATGCTATTAAACGACGTTTCGAGAAGGGCATGGGACAAGTTCACCCGCTGCTGCCGAATCAGTGGCAAAAAGCGTGCGTGATTCTCGTCACGCACTTACAGTTGTGATCCACAAACACATTTCCCTCGACCTTCCTCAGGGGGCACACGTCAATCAAAGGGGCTCTGATTGAATCGAACGAAACCGAGAAAGAATAAATTCGCAGAAATGAAACTGTTCTATCCAGGGCCGGTATAAACGGTCAATAAAGGAGGCGAATGCCTCAGAGCGCACCACTTAATAGGGCGTCAACACCAGGGGCATTTTCTGATTTTTTTCAATCTTAGAGTTTGATCCAATTTCAAGTCCGAGATTTGAAGAAATACCGCACTTCCGACGAGTAGCATGCGGCATTTCTTCAAGATAGAGATGGATCTTTTAACTAGAGATATTGAAAGCGAAGAACTGTTCATTTTATGGGCAAAACAATAACGAGGTGCTAAAATAGATTTTAATCAAAAGAGAATGGGGGAAAATGAAAAAGATCCAGCGTGTATTGGTTAGAATGGTAAAAAAAGAAGATTATAGACAAGGAATGAGAATGAAAAAATAAGTGATAATAAGAATCATATACGCGTGCTTTCTAATGATACGGTCACGTATGAGGAATTGTGAAGTGACCAAAAGCTTTGTTTGAATAGACGCCATCATGGTTAAGTAAACGTGGAAGACCTAGGAATCGTCGCAAAAAGAAATAATCTTAAGCACGAGCGATCCAGGCTTAGAAGACGGAGGTAATTTTCAACAATCAGTGGCCCTTGGCCGAGGATGGAGATCCCTCTGCGGCAAGAGTGCTAAAAACCGAATGTAAGAATTCTGCAGTAAAATCTTGTACCCTGAGTTAAATTTTCTAAAAACTTTCTATTACGTAGCAGAATTAATCAAGGAAAATAATTCCACTAAAAAGAGTCAGTAATCATAACTCTGTAAGTTAATACCTTATAAATGAAGTATTTGAAAATCCGGCAAATTTTTACCCAACAGAAATTGTATAACAGCTCACGGATGAAAATAGCTTGAAAGTATTGAAAAAATTATCAAAAAAAATTCTTCTGTGTTTCCTCTAGAACTTAAGTCAGTCAGTTCTTTTAAACTCAACACCGTTCCACTTTAAAATCTTCATCTGTAGAAAAGGTATGAAGTGTTTACCTTATGCCTCTAGCGGTTATCCCTCTTATGATCTAATCTTTACATTGTTTCTTTTCACCTTCGGTCATTATCTCATGTTTGTGAAATAGCCAATTGAAGAACCTTTTGCTTCCTCGATACTATATGCAGTCGAGTGAAAACAAGGTGAACGTCTACTCTTAAATCAGAACCTGAATTATTCCAAAAACTTGCTTGTAGGGGTTGTTTGTTCTTTGAAAAAAACTGGGAATCACGTCTATTATAGTGTGGCACAAGGATGTAATGCTCCATTCATCCATTCTAGATTCTCCAGAAGAACCCATGACTAACCTCAAAAGTCTATAACTATGTTAAATAAGAAACCTATTCGTAGGTGTCATTCTACTATTAGGTAAAACATCATCGAGGCGAAGGAGAAAGCAATTTTGCGATTCAAATACAAATCTCCACTTCTGAGATAAAGAAAATTAACACATTGGCATGGTCGGATGGTTTGAATCTCATGAGCCGTTATCTCAGAACGAGATAAGGTACGAAGGACAAACTAGACTGAACCTCGTCATACATTTCGGAATAGCGTTCTGGTAATAAAAATGAGAAGTATGTCAAAATCACTTTCGTCGTTACGAAAAAATTGAGTGCGCACTTGAATGAATTTATTGACAAGTAAGACATTAAGTTAATGCTTATTGCCTTTAAAGCAAATTGAAAATATCATTCTTGCAGAAAAATTTATTATTGATATTTTTTCTTTAAAGAGCGCACAAACACTTCGAGTTATTCCATCAGTGATCTAAGTACTTAATTTTTACATAAAAATGAAATGTAGATGTAATTTTACTATCAATAATGTGGATGATGGGAATGTCTATCTGGAAAAACATGTAATAGAAGAAAAAACGTAATATAATAGAACACCGAACAAAACCGAGACAAATCAGTGAATTTTAATTGTTTAATTGAAACGGATGTATTTTTAAAGTATTGCATTCAAAGTTTAATATCTCATCGTAGTTAGAATTTAAGCTGTTTATTTTCACGCAGAAATTGTACAGAAAATCTTCAAATTCAGGTAAAATCACCCAGGATCAGCATCGATATAGAATATTAAATTAAAATAATTCAGTGAACGACTCAAGCTTGAACAACTTTACAAAGAAACATTGCGTACATGGATGCAGGTGAGAACGCGTTGCAGATTTACACTTAGTTCCTGTGATTATTGATTTCCCTCAGGTTTGCCGCACTGCTGGACAAGCCTTCCTCAAAGTCAAGGATGTTCTATCGTGGAGGTGTGCCAATGTTTTGCACGAGGTTCCTGGTATAATGCAACCATAGACTTGCAAAGTAGTGAGCAAACCTCCCTTGACTTCCACTTTCAGTTTCCATCGAAATGACCTATATTCAAAGGATCATCACTAGAGGAATTGAATGTTTATTCCAAGCAAATAACATTTAACGGTAAAATATCACTGTGATGAGTATCACCTATTTTTCCTATGCATTCCCTTATATCTGTCGAGTTATGAATACGACCGTATTTATGGAAATTTTATTACGTATTCTGAACAGGTAACTACGTTTTTGATGTTTATCTACAAATTCATAAATTTGGTTTTCAAAATTGGATTCCGAAACGGATTTCCCATAAAATCTCTAATCGGTATTTTTCGAGAAAAAGCAATCATGAGTATCTTTTCACGTAATTTATAGTGATAGATGGGTAGATAAGATAATACAGAATAATAAATTAAGGTATATAAAAATAAATAGAAGATTTATGTAAGTTTAGCAACAAGATACTGAAAAACCGAAAATTAGAATTAAGACCTTATATCGTCCAATAAAAATGAATAAGCTATTATGATAAGTGACTGGTGCGGATCCGGCGATTAGGGAAGTATTCGCACTCAAAAAGCGGATGAAATGACTCTATTATCTCGCTCTTGTTTATCGAATATAAATCTTTCCTAGGAAAAGAAGGAAACGAAACGAAAGATTTTCGTAGTCATCCTTCGGGTGAAATGTCGGATACATTTGTTGGAGCGAAAAGCTATCCTCTATTTTAAAGAAGAGGGACTAATTTACGATAAAAGTCAATTTTTTGGGAGAATATTTTTCTTGCTCAGGCTTTACCGATAACAAGGTTGACAAATTATCTGTATTTACCTATCTAATGAGCGAAATGATATGAATTTATCCATTAAATTTTTTCTCAACCTGTTTACGGTAAATAACATTCTCCACCCTCCTTGGACCCACTTCTAAAAGCGGATTGAAGAATGGCCGTTTCATTCTAGATTAGTGATTAAATAATAAATAATACGTAAATGAAATTATCCATAGAATGTAAATTAATTAAGATACATATTTAAAGTTTCGTTAGTCACCTTTATCAGTTGCTGTCATTCATCAAGTCGGTAGAATCAAATCTATGCATAAAAATGTTATTTAAATTAAACTTGATGATGACCCAAAGGGTCAAAACAACTTTACAAGCATAAGGTATGTTTTGTGGTAAAGGTAGAAGTGTTTTTTTTATTCATTATTCTTCATTCATCAATTTTTCACTTTAATTTCTTCCAGTGCTGTTCGAATTTAACTATGCATTTAGCCGTTCAGATAAATTTAATACCGTACGGTAGTCTCCTTTCTCGAAAATCTCCGGTAGGTTACTTCTAAAAATCTTTTCTGAACCAAAATCAAAATATGTGCAAATCAAAACCATGTATAGCTCGAATAAACGGAAAATCTTTCACCGCATTATCCCAGCAAATCTTGCCGTGAAACTTCTCTATTATCTTATTCTTAAGGCCATCGATTTTTCCGAGATCTTTTAGACCTCAATCGCCTTCTAATTCCACCAACAGTAAGTCCATATACACGTGCCACACTCGCTTGCGATCACTTTTTGCACCAATGGTTCTCGCTCCCTCTCACCTCGTCGATAATTCTTAAACAACTCAATTACGAAGGTTCGCTCGCAGACGAAGAAAATGAAACACGGACGATTACCGAAGTGCCTCGGAGCGTAATCCAATCGCCAGAATTACTGCCAATATCTCATCCTTACAGTGAGTCATTTTTCAACTCGGCATTCGAGTTTTCACATAATTACATAAGGAATCGATATTTGTTAGACTAAGGAAATAATAATACACATGAGGAGCTTCGAAAAATCAGCTGAAAGTCAACGAACCAATCGATATTATTTAACTGATCATCGCTATACACAGTTAATAAACGAAATGAGGAAGAATTGAACGCAGAATTATTAACATAACTGATGCGATTTACCGTTACTTGATGGAGCGCCATAGAGAAGAAAATAATAGCGTTTCGTTGATTTCATAATATTTTTACTGCGACCGTTTTCGACTCTGTACCATGTATCTGTTGACGACACAAAATTTTTCTCAATAGATTATAATTAGCTCAGCTCACTTCTCGGCTTGAGATGATAGTAGGAAATAAAATTATTGAATAATGTTTTGAACATTACGTTGTCCATTACATTTCCAATGAATTGGTTCTATGATTAAACAACTATCGTTACTATTCCTTAATGACCTATTCGTACGGTTTTATAATTCGGTATCTTATGATTTACTTTATAGAAATCGGAGTTGAAATTCTAGAATCCATGAGTTGTTGATCATTCTTACGAGCTGCCCAATTAAAGGCATATTTCTACACGGTACTTAAAAATGAAATAAGTGTAATTTATACACAAAGAAAATAAATTTTACTCTCCTTCGCAAGCTATCAAGTGGAACAATGGGCTCACAATCAAGCCGTGATTAAAGGATGATAAGTTGACACTACTGTAATTATGCCATATTTTTATCTGAAGCTGTCGAGTTTGGAATATAAATAATCAAATTCGAAATACGATTTGATCTGAATTGGGTTGAAGGAGCCAATATTAATTTAAAAATAAGTTGAAAGAGTCGCGAAAACGGAAATATTTAATCTTAGATGCATCAATTTAAAAGCAATTAATTGAAATCATAGGAAAAAGTAACTGAGAGGTTATTTAATATCAATTCAAGGATCGATATTTCATCTATGCTTTGATGATGATTTACGACAGACGCAAGGCAGCAAATTGCTTTCCACTGATAACTAGATTGAACCGTCAACAGTGTACGATAGATTGGAATTTATTCAAGTAATTGGCACCCAGGATAGCTACGGTCATTCCGAAACATTCCTATCGGTGTTTATACAGCTCTCTGTCCTGTAAATATTAACATTACAGATAAGAAGAAGCTCAGTTATCTGATTGCCTAGAATAATTTTGATTGACCTAAAATGCGTCATATGAAGAAACAGGATTAAATCGGTTCATTATTTTGTTGATAACACAGACAATAAAAAAAAGTAAATTTCGAGGATATCTTGTTATCTATCACGCGTTCTAAGACAATTGAGATTGCTGATTCCAAATGTGCAAATTATTTTAACCAATATTTCTTGGGATACACGTAATTAACCACTTACATATTTTTAACATAATATCAAGGAAAACGACTAACAGATATAAATTTCACTTAAGCAACTATTGATACATGGAGCTTTAATGAACATGAGTTATAAATATGAATTATAATTCATCTAATTCATGCTACTGTCCCTTGATCCGTTCAGTCAATAATAACGTGAATTTTTAGGCTCAGTTAAGTTAGAAAAATATAAATTCTCTGCGAATCACTTATATCCTCTTAAATAAAATTTGAAATTTTCAAGATTTAATGAGTTGCACTCATAGCGTACGAGATTCGGGGCTGTTTTGTTCAGTGCGATTTTTTGTTCTCGGAAACACTGAAAAGCACTACTATATTGAAAATCATATGTTTTGGTCAAATATACTTCAAAATAAATAATTTTTAAGAATGATTCAACAATTTGCTCCATATGAGTATCAACTTCGACAGCCCTTTTATTTCTGACATAAAACTTTGTATAAAAAATAATCACCCTTTAGACGTAGCACCTCAAATCTGTAATTGCGAATAAACTACGTTAACTCTACGTTTAATCCCTTACATTGCAAAGGAATTTTTTTAAATAATTTTTTGGGACGTTATAATATGCGATAAGTATCGCAATGCGAATCATTGTCCAGAATTATTTAACAAAGTTAATGACATAGTAATTCCATTAAAAAAACTAGCTTAAACTCCGAATTATTAAAACAATTCCATAATTGGAATTTCCATAATCCATAGTTCCTTATGGTCGTTCTGGCCATAGGACATTAAAGATGTTAATAGGGTGGAATAGATAAGAATTTTGGTTTTATTGCACCCCCTGCCATACGCCACTGGCAGCTCTACAGGCTGGGTTAAATTTTTAAATCGAAAGATATGATTGAAATCGTTGAAAATAAAATTACCCAGATGCGTGATCACACTTAAGAGCTCTACCAGCTCAGAGCGCTTAACAACCACTCTGACACGCTTAGCAATTGATGACCATAAAGAGCAGTCATAAATCCGCTTCGGAAATCTATTATTTATAAGCTCTTTGTTGTACCTAGCGATATGAGACTCAAAGTGGCACAGTCTCTTTAAGAGCTTAGCGTTTGTTGACTTAACTCTTTACTGAGTTGTTTCATTCGCGAATCATTCAGCATTTTCCTATTTCATTTTTAAATTAGAGAATTTCTCCCAGCGTTAATATACAGAGATTCTCAAGTGATTCACAGTGAGAAAATTCCTCAAGGTATGCATGACTTGTGATGATTAAAACTGGATTTAAGGCATCGAATTCACGCTCAAATTGCGAGATAGCACGATGATAGAAATAATATCTGCGAATTTACTTTAACAATATCATTCTGCACATTCTTATCCTTTTATTTCGTCTTTCATAAAGTATCACTAAGTTTTGAGTAGCATTTGGAAGGAAAACCCATGAAAAAACATCAGGCATTTGAGTCGCATTACTCCTAATTTTGAATAATACCGGTTTCGGTATTCTTAGCATGTAAAAGAATTAAATCTCTACTTATGCTTAAGGTGGACTGTGTCCATATAATTTTCAATTGACTTGGTGAGACTAAGAAACAAATAATGTGAGTGACTGAGTTAAAGTAATGAATAAAAGGTCGCGATGAACTCCGGAAAGACCGCACGTGGCATGAAGGTTGCAGGTCCCTCGAGGTGAGACATTACGTCTACACTGTTACGGGAATACGCTTACGATGCAATCATTTACAAAAATAATTCTCATTAACGCGTCGCTTGTTCGGGATTTCTGGAATTTAACGGTCCTTCCGGCAAATGAATCGCGGCCCACTAATTTTGGCAACGTTCGGACACAAATTACAGCTAGCGTCACGTTATTCTATCGTACTGTCCGCCAAACTATTTCACCCCATGGCTTATAGAGATTGGGAATTCATTTTTCAACTCACCGGAAAATTAAATTTAGGTGTTAAATTAGAGCTGCTAAACTCAAGGTGCTTATAACGAACGTCATTTTTTGTAATTATCACCACAAAATGCCTGTTCTCAAATTTTCGACATTCGCGTGTATATTGGGAATGTTTCTGACTAAATTCAAGGAGATAGTGTATTCGCTCCAAAATTTTAGTGAGCGAAAAACCAACTGTAAACAGACAATTGTCCAATTCAACCTAAGAGTAACTATGTATTCCATAAATCTACTGAGGCAGCTGAATAATCAATATTGTTAAAAACCTATTGAAATTTGCAGGCGTCAGTAGTTCTGTGGTGAGATTTTTCGCCTTTGCTTAAACTTGGGGCTAATGTATATAAAATAATGATATATTAATATTGTAGAAAAATTCCAATCATTTATCCATCATTCAAAGTTTCGCATCGACAAAGTCGTTAAATTTGAGCGACTTCTTCATACATCGCGGCACAATTACAGATTCCCGCGACATAATTACTATTTCGGTACAATTACCACCTCTCGTGGCATACCGTTGTGCCGCAGCACACAGTTTAGAACACACTACAAGCTAAGTACGCTATACAAGCGAAGATATGGGTTTTGTTTCCGTTATGTAACATTGAAGTCCTCGTGGTTGAGAAATCAAATTGGAACGCCTTTTTGGGTTCCGAAAACACGAGAGAAATGCGAGGGCGGGTGAAGAAGGATGGGAGAAAGGACAGTTTAAAAGAGAATGTATAGAAGGTGGGAAGAAAACCCACCGACCACACCGCCGATCTTCTAAAAGAGGCGGCTTAACTAGGCGCCAAGCTTCTTTCAAAGCAGACGCCGTATTTCACTCGACTATGGACAGGTTAAATATATTTCTCTCGCTTTTTCAAGGTTCCCGCGACAGTGGACCAATATAAAGGAGGCGGGATGGAAAAATGCGTTCTGGAGTACCGGAAAACCATTTCGCAGCTGTTTTTCCGCGTGAATGGTCGGACGGAGGAAAGCGAAAACCTCGCCAAATTTTTACGACTGTGCGAACTTTTAGAGAATGGAATGGAAATGTTTGGTCGGTTTTAAGGGGCGTGGGAGGGGTCTCAGACTGCTTGGGACGTTACCAGATAGTTATCGATTGGGTAAAGTATAGAGTGTTTGACTATTTTCGTGGGGTAATTTTCCTATTTGGTGCACCGATGCTGATTCTATAAAAAAGGCCACAATCTGCGGTAGGACGTGAATCAAAATGAAGGTAACTCTCATTTAACATTTAGACCTCAAGAATGGAGGGAAAACATTATGGTACTCGGAAATATATTCTTCAGTTCATCCGAACAATAGTGCAATAAAAATCAGAAAGATTCAAAAGAGTTAACGTCATACTTTATATATGAAGCATAATCTTGATTTGCGAGATTATTTAGGAGGGTCTTTTTAGAAAATTTTCATCTAAAATCCCACATTTGCATCTGTATCCTTACGTAAATTTTTAAATTCATTCCAAGTATAAATACTACAGTAACGTATAAACATTTTGACGACTATTTCTTTAACTCATCGACACTTTCAAGTCTCAGCAGCCTTATGATCGTTGATATTCCAACCATAACTCCATTGAGACATACATATTTCATTCTAAAGCTTGAAATTATCAATGACTCAAATGCTTCCGAGTGCTTCAACTTGTGAATGCTCAATTTTCACCTCTTCTTTACGTACGCGTGATAAATAAGTCCGACACCAAAAATAAATGTGTATAATCTCAAGGGCGGATCTAGATATTTGTCAAGGTGGGAGAGTACGAGACAATTTTCTTACGAAATTATCTCCAAGTATCTTTGATACGACAAATTCAGTAGATGTATAGTCATGGTAGACACTGCATAGTCAGATTTCGATTCGAGCTCTTTGCCATATCCTAGGAAAATTAGTATCAAGGGAGTGAGGGAGGGAGAGTCCCCCCTAGGATCCGCCAATATATGATCTTTAATACTACTGCTTTATATATACACTGATTAAGTAATAATATAGAGTAGCTATAGTATCCTACTCTGTGGTAATAATTATTGCTACACAAGTCTTTTAAGAGCTATCTCAAAGAAAAGATATTTGCAGATTTTCAATTTTTCCGGTTTCGTCAACGTATTTACAAGTTCACCGGACAAACTCAGAATCTGTTATGAAAGTTACCAAGTGCTCCTTCGTTATCAAGATGGTTACTGTGAAATTCCAGTGACAATTATTTGCCTCATTCCCCAAATTTCACCTAATTAAATTTAAAGCAATTGATTTATGCGCGAAGGTGAGTTTTTTATGTATCTTTTAGTGTTTGTGTATCCATTTGCAGAGGTTGGAGTGTTAGTTGAAATGTATGGACGGGGAAATAGATTATTAGTGTCCGTTTTCATGTACGTCGTTTGTATCGATATATTTGAATATCTACACATGCATTTATGTAATGATACTCAATGGGCAAATACAAATTTTAACTCGATTTTTTGACCAAATGAAGTCTTTTCATTTATTGGTCTATTTTCAGCAGGAAGCCTATTTTTAGCAGGAAACTTTTTCTTTAAAATTGTGTGTTATTTTCTTGATGGGTAGTGAAGGGAGAAAAGCGCTGGTCACCGAAAACGGATGTTTAGAAATAATACATAAGGATTGAACATATAAAATTGATTTTTCTTTTCACAATCTTCGGTTTGTTTCTTGAATTCAATTTAAGATTCACGCAAGAAAGCCACTTTCCGCAGTACTCCTTAAGTGCCCTCAGGCGAAAATAAAGAGGACAACCCCACAAAATCTGTTGTCGAACCCCGCCACCATGGCGACTGAGGTTTTGACGCCCCGATACATTTTTATGGATGATGAGCAGAGACAAGATGGAATGGATTGGGGACTGGAAATCTGTAATTTGCATTTCGGCAACAGGAGGCAAATGAGACAAGGTCGCCGGAGTTAGGGAAGAGGGCGGCTGAATGGGGGAGGGATGGCAGTTGAATGGGGCTTAAGAGAGAGAGTTTGCCTTTGAATGAGGGACGGGCGCGAAGGACAAGGAAGGAAGGGGAAAGTATTTGGCGAGGAATATGCGAATATAAGGGTCAAGAACGATGAAATAGGTGTAGGGCAATAGGAAACCTACGGACCAGCGAGTACCTCTCTGCCATCGTTCATTGCTGAAAGGAAATTTTCTGACGATGATGGAAGAATTAAGGGTAGGATATGCCGGACACGCTCAAAGAAAAGTGGAGTTATTCAGTCCATTTTTAAGATGTCAATTTATGTGGTTACCATATTTTCACGGACGAAATTCAAGTCCAATCTCGGTCAAATTTTAATTAGCATAAACAATGTGGAAAATAAAATAAAAGAAAATAAATCAAAGAAAAATACGTTGATTTAGACTGAAGGAGACCTGTTGTTACAAAGTAAAAACACCCAAGAGTAAAAATAACGTATGGCAATAACTTTCCTTGATTTTCCCAGCTTTTTCTAGGTTTTACAACAGAAAAATGTGTTTGCACTTTTACTGCCCGAAAATTTACCTCAAGGTGTACATGTAATGATATGCTATAATTTTTTTCTTTTATTTTAAGACACGTATGAAAATCTAGAGTGGACTTTTACCGGAGGTTCGTTAAAAATTCAATTCTAGGTATTCTGATTTTCTGATACATTTGGGGGTCGACTTTCTCCTGACATTAGATGAATGAATTAGATATATGTACTTGGATATCAAATATTGATATACTTGACGATCAATAAATTTTCAGATATACTTTATACGCCGGGATTGAAGATCGGTGTACAATGTATAGGAAGCGCGGGTCTTATATGCAGCTTATAATGAAATTTAAGAAATATTAATTCAGTCCACGTTGGAGATATATGGTACACTGAGCCCCGAATAAATCGTAGTAGATAAGTAGGGGGATGCCAAAGAATCTTTCTTAAAGAGAGAAACAGATGATCATTCAAAGAAAGCATAAGAAAATCATGCAATGGCGCTTTAAAATGTATTATGGATGCATATGCGTGTTAAAGAGGAAATATTTTCCGATAATCTTTCAAATATCATGATGCCATCTTCTTCCTTAATAATATCACTCCTAAGTTGGACAAGCGAAAGAAACTGCTTATCAGTAGCATCTTCCTCGTATTAATTTTAGAGATGAATTTCCATAGGTAACGGAACCATTCCTTCTTACTAGAAGACATTAGAAGTGATAGTAGGGTTTTCCCTTTTTGAAGGGAAAGTGTGACGTCCTCCAAATGGAATATTTACATAACGTCTGCGAATTTCCGCACCTCAAAATACGCTTCCACTCTAGATTTCATAACACTTGGAACGAATAAATAGCAATTTCTAAGCTTATGCAACTGTAACGGAGCTACCATCCGTTAGGCTCTCTGTTTAAATTTGTGACTGAATAAATGATTACTATGATGTGGGAAAACGCGCCACAAAAACACAACGAAAATATACACGATTTAACTATTCAGCCATGATTCAGCTTTCTGCCTCCATTTTATAACTGACAAAAGAATTTTTGTTAAAATAATTGATTTATTAATAAGGATCATTTATTGATGTAAATGTTTCTCTCTGTTAAAATTTTTAGGAGTATGAAATGAAAGTTAAAAAATACCGCATTAATACATCAATGATGACAGAAGGAAAATGGCAATAGAATGAGAGGAAAATCTTCTGCAAGAAATATTACTCGATTAATTATTATTATTTTCCTTTTGGACTTAAGATGTGCAAATCCTGATCATAATTTCATCTGTGGTCCATTTGCCCTATCGAATGCTCATAGATACACCCTTGGATGGAATATCGCTTCATAGATATTTTCGAACGTTCAGGGAGCTTTTTGGCGAATCTTTGAAAGGATAAAGAAAGAAAGACTTATCTCTCCTGTACGAAGAAGATATTCCTTTCCTTCTATGAGTTCCTATATAGGTGAATGGCTGCATGGCATATAAAACTGGAGCATCAATAGCCCAAATCTAACGCATCATATTTGACTCAAATTCGCACGGATTTACTACATGGCTCGGAAATTTCAAGCTAACTGAATGAACGGATCGGTAACTAACCAATCAACAGTTAACCGAATGTAAGCGAATTTCCCTTTTCAAAGACATTTTCAACCTCGGCGTTCCAGTCGCGGGCCAAGATCTCACACTCAAGGACCGCATCCCTTCAGCGACTTATCTGAATTCTTGTGCATGTAGGACACTGTGACATTCAGATGAGTACCGTTGGAGAATGCGAAGTTCCATTATGCAGTCGCGAGAAAAAGATCACGACAAATCTCTCCGCATAAAGTTCAGTGAGCCAGAATGATGAAGTCTGAGAGATTAGTAACGCAAATTTTTATCATTTTCACGTAATCGTTATCTTTAACAGAAATAGTCACAGTACACTTTACAACTACATATAATAAACGTAAACATACTCAAAAAAGTGTAAATCTTCCACATTTTAAAATACGAGGAAAGGATATGATACTGCACATAAGTGCGTGTACTCAGAACAAATCCCAAGGAAAAAAGGACTTGAGGAAAGTGCGACGGTACCGAGAATCGAACCTCGAGAAATATCCCGGATAGAGGAAGATCCAGGTGCTTCGGAAGCTGATTTGCAAAATTTTCAAATATGGGTTCCCACCGAGAATCGAACCCGAGACTACTTTCATTGAAGTCCAAGGCGCTGCCCACTTCTATCTATCTAGGCTATCCGAGAGCCCAAATAATATTTCCTGCCAACAAATTAATATTATATTGCTATAAAAATCTGAAGCAATGACAGAATTTGAGATATAACTTGAGCTAACACAGATAATTTCAAGTGACCATTTCTTCCATGGTCGTCAAAGTGAAAGTACATTTTTGCAGAGAAATAAATCATTTGGGAGGACCGCAGAAGCTCTCTCCGGAGTTACAAAAACTGAAATCCACTCGCAAGAAAATCAAACGGAAACTATCTCTAAGTTTTAACGGACATGTATAAAAAGATAATGTTTGCTCGACGCATTGCGGCACTCCTTTCAATAAATCCTGCCGAATAGTTTACGGCAAGCAATGGAGAAAGATGTCTCAGGAGAGATAAAAATCAATACATCCATCGTCCAAGAATATAGGAAAGAAGTGTCTAAATTTGCTCGAGCCTTCCCTTGACATGGACGAAAAATCGATTATCATTCATGGTTAGGAGTTCATGGCTCCTTTCCCTTCAGTTTCGGCGTACACCTCTGTGTCGTCGCCGCTAAAAATCATTAACTCAATTCACTGATTTTTAACTCTTGCGCTGAATCTAAATTAATCATCTTATCTTACCCTACTAAATGAATAAATCAGTTTATGGATGTCAGTTTATGCCCTAACTTCGATTTATTGTTCAAAGGGCATCAAAGGGGGATCTTTTCTTTCGAAGTTTATATCGGCGGAGTGCTTAAAGAAGCCTAAAATCTTTGTGAAAACAAAAATAAAAATCAAAACTTCTTTCTTCTTGAGGAGAACTAAATAGATTTTCTTGGTACTTAAATTTATTTAAAGAAAAAAATGCAACAGCTTCCAAAACGTCCATTGGGATGGTATATATACGCGAAACTTTCAGGATCACGTTCTGAATTAAAACCGTATAACAATTTTTGATCCTTATCGGGTTTTATCATTGAAAATGTTTACATAGGTTCACTAAACTGCAATTACTTGTACTTGGCTTCATATGTGTAACATTCTGGCTCATCGAGGAGAGTGAGAGCAAACTACTTTATTCCTTATCTTACCCAATATGCTTCATTCCCTTTCCAGGGCTTTACATTGTCAATGATAGAGGATTGTATTATGTATATCTGTTGAATTTTCCACACTTGGCCAACCCCTGCTCTAATACCTCCAAATATATTCAAGTCTTCTTATTTGAGGTGAGACAGAATCAATGACCTCTAAAGGAGCGAAATGATGAGGGTCATGCCACTTGCTAATGTCTTCCGCTGATTCGAAGCCCCAAAATTTAGCGAGCGAGATTAAAGTAAATAAATCAATGGGTTCAACATTCCGGAAGAAATGTTCACAATTATAAGGTGTTTGTTTGATCTCTTTTTAGGCGGCGTTCAATGCCAGCGCATATGGACCAAATGAAAGGGAAAAGGAAGGGGAGTCTTGTACAACTTTTGATCTTAATTATAATAGGCATTGAAAAATGCGGCCTTAATGGAATTCGTAAACTCAGAGTCCACTTCCTTGGATCTTTCCATCAACAAGGTCGTTTCAGACTTGTTAATGGAAACGAACTGATTAAAGGATAAGAACTTTCGGTACTCGAAGGGCATACGTTCTGTGAAAACAACTCTTAATCGATCACGATATCTTAAAAACATCGAATAGAGGTCGGATACATTTTTTATTTTTACATCTCAAGTGGTTTCTCCGTCTCTCTCTTCCTCATGACGCTGAATGAATCGGGTCTTTTCTTCTGATAAGAGGGAAAGTTACTGAGATATGTATGATAGATTTTCAATTACTCAAGAGTCGGCTGCTGATGAACCACATAATGAAAGTGATGGGATTATCCGCATATTTATCCGCTTGTAATAGATTGGTTGAAATTTATGTGCTTATGTAATATGTATAGATTGGTTTAAACGATTTAAGTATGTTTATTCATAAATGGTGTTCAATGAAACTTTGTATATATTATATATTTATTGATGTGCGTTAGTCCCAAAAATTAGGAACAAGAAGAAAAAAAATACTTTATACAGAGCGAAACATTTTCTGGTTCTGCTGTACAAAATAATGATAAATCATCTCTATAAAGCTCTCCAATACGCTTGGAATGCTATTTCGAAGGAAACCCTGCAAAAGTTCCTTCAAAGGTTGTATGAAGCTATAAATAAGGCTAGAGAAAGTCATATAGAGGAAAGAAACGTGTAAGCCAAAGCAATAGTAAATGTTTAAATTCACATTTTTACGGATATTAATAAACCAAAGTGGTTATTTATCATTATTTGCAAAAAAAGGATAATAAAATTTGGTTCTTGTGTAAATAATGTGTTTTCTCTCCTTGCTCCCAATTCTTTCGGGGAGGTAATATTTTCCCTTGATATTAGTAGTCAGTTTTACCAAGTAATTATCTCCAAACCTTACTTAAATTCGCCGGTTACCCATATTTCAACTTAACGAGAATTTAGGTTCCCAAAATGCCTAGACGAAATAATGAGATATTTTAGAATTTTTCTCGAGAATTCACGCAAAAATTTCATGGTGATAATCATCCGCCTCACTTATCCACCGTGATGACAAAGTGTTGCTCCTTTGATAAGAATGCATTCACGGTCGCGAGTAGTAATCGCCGACGATCGGTGCCAAAGTTTGCTGATAATTTCCAATTCGAGGCAATCAACATTTCGATGAGATTTTGCACTTCGAAATTATGAGTGGAATATCTTCGAAATCGTAAATGATCCTCGCTAAATTCCTCAAGTATTTAATCCTTTATTGACCCATACATTTAAAACGTTTCCTTCCGAAAATCTGGAATCATTTTCCAATCAAACTAGAAGTTGTAAAGCGGAATTAGTGGAGAGAGACGTTCCAAAATTTTTGTCATTTAAAGAGTTCTTCATCAAACTTGTTCTATTCGCTTTTATTTGAAAATTATATCCATCATATACACCAATGGTAGTAAATAATGACCCTGTTGTAAATGCTATACATGTAACATAACATAATGTATGTTAGATAAATTATGTATCTTATAACATGTCACGTTATGTATGTTTGCATATACCTCTTAGGGTGTTTAGAAACACCTTGTAGTGTAAACCTAAAGTACTCTTATCTCCTTACTTGGTACGACACGAAAGCACTATCTCGGTACATGCAATCCCAGTTCTATATTCGTAGCAGGTAACGTAGACTTCGTTCAATGGTAGAAAAATCACATCTGTCATTAAATTCCATTTCCTTTGACGTTGAATGCCTTCGACGTTGCAAGCGTCAGAAAATACGCGTTCGAATGGGAATATTCCCTTGCTCGTCTCATTAACCATTTACGTTTCTCATATATAGCTTCAGGAGGTCAAAAATGACAAGCTCCGCTAGAAATACGCGGATAAAGTTTGACAGAAACAAGGCGAAGTGACGGATTTGCTGCGTCGAAACTCAAGGGAAAGGCATACGTGAGATTCCTCGAAACACGAGTGCGCTAGTTGTAGGGATTTTCAAATGTCGAACTATCGAGGTTAACTCGGTTTCTGGGCATTCGATGGAATATTAAAGAGACTGTGTTCATGGGGAAGTTTATATGGGCTGTGATCATGTTTTAGCGATCGACTCTGATTTCCAAAGGCCATTTGGAATACATGTTATAAACAACCAAATGACGGAACTGCAAAAAGGAGACCTCCTTGAGAAAAAATTGAGAGGGTGAAAGAATTGTCGTGCTTTTTCCGCCAAATCTTAGCGAATTTTATGGATACTGTAAGGTGCTTGTATAGTGCAAACGAGAAATACAAGGAGATCGACAATTATAAAGAAAATAAAATAATTAATTCAATCGAAGAATTGAGACAAGTTAGAAGAAGAATTAAAATTTCGCTAAATTTAGATAGGAATACAGATGCTCTTCGGAAGTCAAAACCGAGAACATTTCGGATTAATAAAAATGATGATTTCTATAAATTTCCGTTTCACATACTTTTCTCTATAAGACCTTACTAAATATTTGCGATTTATTGATCAAGTAACAATTTTATGTTAATTCTCGACTGACACCAATATTTTCCATGCTATTTTTATTCAACCTCATAAGTTCTTAGCAATGTTCGAATAATGTCATGAGATATTTCTAATTTTCCCCATAAATTAATAATTACAGCGTATCCGTGATCTAGATTCCACCAATGTTATTTTTTTCTTGGAAAAAATCGGGCTTAGCCTATTAACGATCATCAACAATTTGCCAATATTCATACCACCTTTCTATTTAAATAGATGCACTATGCTCATCGCGCTATACTTTTCTAATTTCTTTCCCTTAGAGGTTGTCGTTTCAGAGGTTTATTATTCAAATTAAGGGATATAATGATGTTTGTCTTTCCCATCCTTGGTTCTCGGAAATTGCTCAGTTTTGCGAACAGAGAGCCTTGGGCCGATTATGAATGTACATATTTTTGCATAATTAAAGACCTTCTCTTTGGATATTACTATCCTGTAGCCATGGTGCTCTAGCTATGGATAATTTGAAAATTGCGGAGAGACTGAGAAAAAAATCTAATCTTTGAATATCGACTGGATATCTAAGCCGGTTTTTATTCCGCAGGCAATCGTTTCTCCCTCAATCATTTAAAATGCTATCAAGGTGAGATCTTTGTAGAAAATGTACTGAAATAATGATGATTCAGAAAGAACAACTCAATAAATCCCTCGGGATTGAAAATCTACGTAGTAGTAGGGTTCTTGCTAAAATCGTTGAAAATGGATCGTGAAAATGGGTCGTAGATTTTAGGGAATCAAAAGATCTAAAGCTAAGTAAATCAGAAAAAAAAACATTGTTTTAATTATATCCCTACTGCTCCTTCGTCTCACCCAGAAGCAAGATTGAAAACGCATAGCAGAGTTTCATTATTCGTTTCACCAAATATTTCCAATAAGAGAAAAAAACATATCGGCTAATATCAGTACTTCCTTTTTGGTCCCCAGTAATTAAGCATTATTATTTGGTAAATGAAAGATGAGCAAATATTCGGAGAATGTCACACCAGTACAGCATGAGCTGAGAAATTGTAAAAAAAGAAGTTGATTAATCTTGGAAAATTCTCACGCATGAGCAGTGTACAACTCTTTATTAATGTACGGGAAAATATCATTTACGGTAAATGTAATTTATTATCAGCTTTAAAACAACATGGTATTAGAGTATGATATTTTAGAATTGATTTTACACGTAAAACGCAAAAGATTAGATAAATTATTCATCGATTCTGAGCAAAGGCAAACCAGTTCATGAGATAGCTAAATGTTTAAAAAAATAACTTTCAGTACGAACTCTATATCAGCTATCATCAGCAAAAATCATCTACATATACTTGAGATAAATTTGAAATATTTTAAAGAATTAATCCGATGGTTTAACCAGAGTCTATTCTTATCTCTCAATTCTGTGTTACAGTAATAGAAGCGCCTTCAGGAAGAAGGAAAACGGACGGATCTTTCAAAACCAATTTCCTAGCCTGGTTTACACGCGCCTCTATCACATTGAAAATAAATTTCTTACTGAAAAACATGCTCAGATGAATACGTAATGATACTTAATTTCCTAATTTTTAATCAATAATTGTCTACCAATCATTTATAATGGAAACTTTTTCCTAGCTGAGAGATGGTAATCCTCATTAAAGGTTTTTGTCGTCGCTTATGATGATTTCTAGGTACATCACAGTGCAGTAATTCATGTTGTAAAACAGAGCAGTTTTATAGTCGAAATTATCGCAAAAGGTTGGCAGGAATAACTCAGTACGGAAATAACGGAAAAGCATGTAATGCGCTCATTTGATAGCACAATATGATGCATCGAGGATGGGTAAATGCACTGATGTCACCCTTCCTTTCTTATCTGCCACAATGCCGCTCACGGAATCTAAACCATAACCGCATCCTCCATTCGGACTTATAGAGGTTTAGATTCCGTCCTTCCTCACTTTCCTCGAGGGTCGCAAATGAATAAATCCCTAAAGCTATTCATCATTCAGAAGAATACGAGAGAAGGTCTTCATTAGAAAATTATTTTACATTTTATGTCAACTCGGTAGTGAAAGTTGCTATGTTAAAGAGACTAATTAGAAAAAAATTACATACTGAAACTAATAGTCAAAATGTGAATCGAACTCGATCAACAAGCTAACGATCTAATATAAATGATATCATAAGGATACATTAAAAAAGGAAAATCGAGGGATTAATCTTCGGTAAAACTCTCTCCAAGCAATTCATAATTAATATAGGTTTAAAGCTTCTTCGATTCATGTTTCATTAAATGCGTTACTGGAGATGTGAAAGTCCTTCCATCCATTTCAAAATTAATGTTGATTGAAAGCAGCTTTGAGGCTTATTCCTGTTTCACGAGATACATTGTTAGAATTTCTCTAGTATATATCCTTTTATCTAGCGTATTTCATTTCTTGTATGATTATGGAAAAGGGAAGAACAAGACTTATATCACAAAAATATTTATTTGTTAAACAACCTAGGTTTCGACCCATTGGGTCATCATCAGGCAATCAGGCCGAACTGGTGGAATCTAGTTCTTGTATGATTTTACGACGAACGAATACCTTTTCTCTTTTCTTTCCTATTATGTCAGTCCCCTTCATTTCATCACAATTGCGAGAGCACATCTATGCGAGCACATTTTTTTGCATCGCAGTCAATAACATTTGGTCCCATTAAAAACGTATCATTAGAGAATTCATCATAAAATCTTTTCAAACAAGCCAACGAACGCCAAACTGTGTATTTATAATTGAAAGAATGAAATGTAAATAATTGAAAATATAGAACAGAAAATTTAATAATTATAAACTTCTCAGAAAAAAATCTTTCCCAGGAGCTACATCCAGAGCAAATAAATCGTGACCCCATTAAATTGAATATTAAATTAATCATAATATAATCATTAAAATTTAATTTTTATATAAATTGGGTTTAGAAAACCTTTCTCGTTCAGAAGGGTTTTTAATTTATTTACTGAAGAGCGCGTGGCTTAATTATCATTCGCAATGAGATCGCTCCTTATTGTAATTCCCTCCTAAACATTCAGACTCGCCCATTGAGAAACATTAGCATAAACGCCGCGACAACAACTTATAATGGCTCACTCAACAGAAACGAAAGCGCAGCGATATACGTCGAATCCATTCGGTTGTGGCGCGAAAAAGTAGGTGTCATCGCCACGATGGGTTCCATTGTCTCGAGGCGGGAAAGACCAATATTCCCGTGACGACGAACCTTTGGATAAATATAGAAAAAGACGGCGCTTTTACGGTAGATCTTTATCTGCGCAGGTAAGTGTGCGAATGTGGAAGAGTGAAGGTCGACCGCTAACATATCTCCAGCGCCTTTGAATGAATTCTTTCCTCACCTCACCTTGGAGAGATTTCGATGGAAAATGTCACATCGGGAATTTCTCTCGCCATTATCGGGACGACGAATTCGCGCTGACGGCTGAAAAAGCAACGAAGAAAGCCACATGCGCGCTGTTTCTTTTGTTCCCTTACAGATTCACACTTAAAAATATTCTTAGCTTTTCAGTTACATTCCTCTCAACTTCGTTTTCTCTGAATAACCAAGAAAAGTAATTTCTCATTCCTCAGAAGGCGGAATACTGGAAGCAATGAAGTAAATAGAAAATGTTCCCGTAATCTTTTATTGACAGGCTACGTGTGAATTTTATCAAAAGAATAAATCTATCAAATAACATATATATTTATTGGTGATTTATTGTCCTAAGGGAAATTAAACTGCACCTTTGTCTTCTACAAAACGTAAAAATGGTAAATAATCACCAACGACCTATGTTTCAGATAGAAATGTAGGTTATGCTAGCTTATAGCATGAATCACGAAACGTTGTCCTTATAAAATTTGCATGTCTAGAATCCGAAGCTAGAGAGGGAAGAATCGAAGTCCATGTATCGATATTTTGCTGTTGATATATGTTGTTCCCGGAAGAACGTTTTAAAATAACTTTTCCGCTGCTATCTTTATAAATAATTTTGGTTACCAATGGAACTAAAATAATCTACAAAGGAGTCTCGATCTGAATACAGTCCCTTAACTATTCCCATTTGCTGTTAAGTAATATATCTTTTGATTTTTTGCTGCTTTTCTAAAATGCGTAAGAAAAATTAAAAGAAACGATAGTTAAACGATAGTGATTTTTCCTATTTTGGAAATCTCTCTCAGCAGGGCGAAGCTATTCAGGTATGACCCATATTTATGTTCTTATTGATTATTCACATCAGCAATTGACGTCCAATAACTATAATAATAATAACTGTGGTTCGAATAACTTCCATCAACGACGTTCTGATCTTTAATTACAGCAATTACAGAAATTACTGCACGTCTTTTTTTCTGATTTTCCCAGTTATATATAGAACCAATAAAGCAAATAGGGGTAAACAGGGGTTACCTCTGGACGGTTTCCAACTTATTGTTGAAGTTATGGAAGAATTTCGTGTAAAATATTCGTCACATAATACACATAATTAATATTATCTTACTTTACAGAGTCCTGCCAGGCAAAAATGTACAGTAAATTTCATCGTACCATCACACGCTAATTTAAAGGATATTCTTTTAAATTGAGCTAAATTCATTCAAAGTTCCAACGCATTGCAATATTCTCCATGCAATCGGTAGAAGTGAGCATTCTCAGTTTTTCTTTCTTTCAAGAATAGGTTTATGAATGGATTCGTTACTAATGAATTCCGAGAAAGGCGGAGACATTAGAAACGCTATTCTAACCAGGGCTTAGTAAGCCATCTCAATATATACCTGCTTCGGGGAACCAACTCGGCAACGTGTGTACTTTACGAGGATGCTTATGAAAAATTATCTGAGCTCGATAATTGCTCAAACGCAGCGATCTATTTTAGTCTCTTCCGTAATTTGAAAAGGAAGGTTTTACAAGGAGCTTCTTCTGGATGCTTTTGAAAATAATATGCTTTGACGGAGCAATCTAGGATGATTTTTTATAAAACTTCAATAGCTATATATAGTGAAAATTATAGTAATAACAGATATTCCGCTTTTGGGAAAGGAATTCTCATTAATGTAATCGCTTCGCTTAAAATTTTGGCCAAATTGAGAGAATTATTGTATTCCTTCATAACCTTGTCTTCCGTGACACTTACCTATCAAATCACGCTTTAATTGTACACTACAGTAGCTATGATTTTATAACCATGTTTTAATTTTTGCCACAGATAGATTCATTATCAGGAGGCACCGTTTCAGGATATAGAACCCCAATAATTCGAGGGATTATTATAGCATAAATTAATATAAAATTAACAAACTATAATTATTAACAGACATAGCCAAACCACTGGTCTATCTCTAATATCAGAAAGATAAAGTCGAGATAGTTAAAATTTAGTATTATACAAGCAGTTGTCCAAGCAGTAATAACTGTCAAAAAAAATATCCAAAATTACCAGCTTAAACATCTCAAATATATACAGCGAGCATAATTGGTAGTATTAGGACAGTATCATAAATACTATGCTAATATTACGAGAGTGATAGTCTGACTTTTGCTATTTCATTCCGAATTCTAACTGATGAAACGGGAATTCGGATAGTACCATGAAATTCTTAAACTTCGCAAAATTATTCATCAATACACGATGAAATATCTTGCAAAATAAAGTCTATAAAGTAAGCCAGAATAGAAGCAGATGGCTCTCTATGAAATTATGCGGCACACCAGGAGTTTCCTTGCAGCATACCGATTGGGAAAAACCGCATACGTAATACTCATTAGCCTTCCCCAAATAGAGAGAGGAATTTATATATATAAGAGGAATATTATGAAGTTTCGATAAAAATGAAAGAACGCCCAACAGCCTTCGTTAGCGACTCTCCGCGAGATTCGTTCAGAGGTCGCGCTAAGTTTTTTTCCCGTCGATTTTCGCTTGTCGCGTGTGATACGCTGACACACTTCCAACGCGTAATCACCTTGAGGTAGGCTTCACTCCATCGAGTGCTTTTCATTAGCTCACGCAGCAGAAAAAACATACTATTGGACTCTCCCGCGATTGGCACACCAAGATCGGGTTCGTCAACACTTTTCGAAAACGACAAATACCTTCGATCGACCAGTGTTTTCTTTCCTATCATTATGACGCAGGAATAAAACTACTAATGCCATCTCCGATCCGAGACTGAAAGACTGGCATTCTATTCGCAGTCCTCTTTATGTATTCAAACGCTTTCTTATTCCGATCGCCTCATCTCACATTTAAATTTTCCTTCCTCCCTGCTTCGCTTATGCACTCCGAAAGTCGAAACGTAATGGAACTGAAGTACGCACTTAAGGAGTAATCGACTGAGGTTTTAAGTTAGTTAAATAACATGTGATCAACATCTAATGATACAATTGAGATCACCTCGTAAGTGTGCAAAATTATGGTTGTTATTACCGACAGCTGAATTCAAACAGTTTAGTACATCAACCCCTCGATATTAGAGTGAAACGCGCTTTTTAATACTCTCGAAAATGTTTGCATATGCAAATACTAAAATATTCTCTTTGCTCTGAATGTAGGCCTAAAACATACTGATACAGAGCCGCCTCTCAGATCCGCGGGAAGGTGGCTGTGGGGCAAACTTAACAAATAAAATTTTCCAATAAATCGCGATTTGTAGTATTGCGATATAAATTATATTTGCAGTACATCGTATTCTTAATATAATTATTTTTTAAACTCAGGGAAATTTACATTAATTGTTATGGTTAAGACAAATTTGTAGAAAGTAAAATTCCTTTCATTTTTTTCAGTTTTCATTAAAATCCCTTTCAGGGTTAGGACACCTTTCGTCCTATCCTTCTGTTTTTTGGAATTTTTTTATTAATAATCTCGTAATTTTAATGTATAAGAATTACTAATGCTATGTAATTCACGTTTTTACTAGAAATGTAATTTTAAAGGATGCAATGTTATGTTTTTTTTAATTTCTACCTTTTTCAAACATTTTTTCCTTGTCCTACGTTTCTCCACCTATATTTTGAATTAGTATTTTTTAATTCTACGTATTTCATTTTCTGGATCTTTCGAAACACTTTTTACTACTCCGCCGATGCGACTGGTTTATAACGCTTTCACAGTTATTAACCTTTACCTTCTCGCATCTCTATATTGTTATTATACACTCAATGCGATGGGCGTAATGCCGCTTTTGGATTTATTTTGATGAATGAATGATAATGAAATTGGCCATTGTTCGTAAACTACTTATTTCTTTAGCGTAAGGTGAAATTCATAAAGCGGTAAGTCATAGCATTTAATACATATCGGTGACACATACACAAATCACCCATGCCCGTACAATTTAAGCACCCCGTACCATTCGTAGTACACAGGCAAGAAATAGTAGTACTTTTGTTTCATTCGCTTACAAGCGAGTAACAATACAATAATAAGGTTTTTCTTCTTAAAAGGATTTTTTTCCGCCTAGTGAGTAGCACAGAAGATCTTGATACACAAGTCGAATGAAATATTTGAATTGCATTACGTAATGATTGGTTATTGTAAGATAATGAGATTGTTTGCGCGGAAGGAACGTGTCGAGAAGTGATAATGGAGATGATAATAGAGCCGATGGTTGCTTAATGAAATCGGTGCGAAAGTTTTAGTTGCGCAAGTGATTCTGAAAGGAGATGGTGTACATAGTGCTCTGAAATTCAGGATCGATAAGGTTATATTGGAAATTCGAGTGTTTTTCACGATTCTTCCCCAGCTAATAAAGGCACCGTTTTTCATAAAAGTGCTACAAAAGGGAGAAAAGGGAGATAACATCATTCTATGACTCTATAGTAGAGAAGGAGATTTGGTTAAACGTACTAATATGCAAAATGTAATGAATAACACAGCAAAATATACTTCTGAAAGGGATGTAGTGTAAACATGCAATCAATAACTTTCCAATTTTGAAGCACCTAAGCTAAATTTCAAATGATTGAAGAATATTAGTTACAAGATTCCATGTCACATTATAAAGCTAACCATAAGCTTAGTTTCTGTCTTTTCACTTGTGGAATGTCTCCTCTTCAAAAATTTCTACGAAAGAAAAATTAACCAATCGAACTATCTCATTCATATTGTTTTTAACATCCAATCATCATTGAGCCGATAAGAAATCGGTATTATTGCTTCTCTAATTATAAAAAATCGTTATTAATTATTATTACTCAACTCTTCAAAAGCGTTTATTTTAATCTCTCAATCTTCTCCTTATCAAGGTATTGCAATCCTAATCTAAGCTTTTGTGCCATATGCTCTAGGGTTCTACTTAACACTTAAATTGAACTGTGTGAAGGCTTAGCAGGATTTTCCCACACCCCTTTCGGAGGGTATTTTTCTGCAATGAAGTGTTATTTTTACGGCAAAAAAATTTTTAAACTTCTACTGAAGAATTATAACTTCAACCAATCTCAATATTTTTGCGTATTTCACCCAATTAATTTGAGGATATCCACTGTTTTCTCTTCCGTTCACGATTTGAATCGTAAAGGAAGATATGAATCACGTGAAAAAACAACTTCAAATCTGTACAAAATATATTTTTATCGTAACAATGATGAATTCTCCTCATCATATAAAAATCTGTGTCTATTAACGAAAGCATTCAGGTGGTGGGGTAGAATATTTGTTATAGCGATAGGAGAATTGGAGGTATAGATCCGAGATATCCAATAGAAAGCCCACGCCACGCCTTGTTCCTGTTTGCGACAAAACAAACACCCGAGTTGCGAAAATTCGAAGGGACAGAGTTTGTCTCGCAAGAGTGTCACCTTGATTTACTACCTTTTTTCGGGGATTCGCTCTAAGAAAAATCGCGGCAGTGGTCGTCTTTCAGCTGGACTTTTAGCCAAAATCGTCCGTAGACACTCCCTAAGAGGACGTTGGTTGCATCCACTTCAAGGCAGGTTCAAATGTAAAACTTGCCATGCGTGGCGTGGAATTTTATTTCTCATTATAGCAGCTTCTTCAAAACCATGATCCAATGAATTTTTAAAATCAAAAGAATCTTTCTTTCAAAGAAATTTTGAGAATTTTTTTTGAGGCTTTTAAGATATTATTTTCAGATACTTTGTTTGAAACTCCTGATACCCTGATGGCAATGAAAGTGATTTTTGTGGAAACTTAATTAGAGATGCAATATAATTTATTCCGCCTTGATTTACGCGGCAAATTTAAGCGATGGAGAACTCTTGCACTCAAATATTCTCGCAACAGTTATCGGATTAGTTCCATCCTTTTCTTAGTAAGTTCGAGCTCAAGCCGAGAGTATATTACTGTAAAGCACTAATATGAGGGATATCTTATTCAAACGAATTTGACCTCTTGGCCCATTAATATTTCTTCTACGGAAACACATTTTGTAGGTCAGTTTATTATGGGAAGAGCAGGATATGGATGACATCCTACGAAGAGGGTGGGCTCTCGAGTGGGTGTCCCTAGTTTTAACCTTTAAGGGTATCGTCCGCATCGAGCAATATATGAAAAGGATATACCTCTCTCTGCATCAAATCAAACGGCTATGTTTCCTCATCAAATCTAGAAGCCCTCCTCTAATTACACTTATTTGTTCCATATGAAATTCAAGAATTTTTCGATAAGAATTTTGGTGGACCCTTACATAATATAGGTGGTGTTTTTCTGTGTTTAATTCTTGGATGTATTTTGAAGCAAAGGAAAATTTACGTACTATCTAGATCCAATATTTTAATTGCCGGCCATTTACAGCTATAGCGATGGTTTTCAGTAATTTAATTCTCCATAAGCCCACGCGTCGTAAAACTCTCCTCTTAACTGTTTCCTCGACTGCTTGATAACTAATGCCTTCCTCTTTATCATTTAAAACGATTAGCTTCTGTCCTCATCTTTTTCGTTTTTTCTGACATCTTTCCATTCGTTACTTCCTTAAGCAATCCATCCTTTCATAATATACAATCTTATTTCTTGGAGAATCTTTTTCTATGCTCTCTCTCTCCATATTGGTAAAATATTCAACCTTTACCTGCTTTGGGTTTCTATACGATAGAGATAATTAAGGAATAAAACAGCATTGAACGAACCTGCCGCTTACTTCAAGAGATACCATTGACAATTATTAAAGAAATGTTTCGAATCGGACATATTTTGCTTTGAGTGGTAAAAGAGCTTTGGAAACGCATATGTTAAATGATAATTCTTCAAGCAGTTAGTTCATAAGATAACCAGAAGATAATTCTTATATATATCATATTCTTCTAACTTAAACAAATGTATTAGTAAACAACAAAAGACATCATATAATATATCAGATTATTATCTTATACCAATATTATATTATTATATTTTTACCAGTTTGATTAACGAGTAGTTTATAGCAATTCTTAATTAACGAATGTAAAACGCTACATTACGTAAAAGCAAGCGAAAACGGAAAATTTTCAGCCTGTTTGTAGGTGGTTACCTCTTCATTCACTCGACAAAACGATAACACGATATACACCCAGTTAAACCATATGAATACTTAAAACAAACAAGCAGGCTAATTCGTCAATCAACGAGTTGTCACCATAACAGACCGTGAAGTTTTGACCGCAACCTCACATCAACTTGATAGCCTCGTAACGTAACAAACGTGTCAAAAGGGCGGGAAAATCCACCTCTCGATAGCTTATTGTTGCACCGCTTGTTAATTCCAGTCGCTCGGAACAACGGCGGTGGACAAGCCACCTAACAGTTGAGCATCGCATGGCTTCTTCCTCGTGGTTTACCGTCTGCGGAAGGCCTCTGGAGAGATAAAGAGACGCCGCCCTGTCGGACTCGGTCCCGATCACGTAAAAGCTTCCAGTATTTCCCGCCTCAAACCCTCTCAATGCTTTTTTCTTCCCTTACCCTTCAAAGGAAAAAAAATTCCAAAACCTCCTCATCCCAAAGATCCCCATACCAAGGGTTCCTCATACCAAGGGTCCCTCATCCCAGTGGACCCTCATCCCAAGGGTTCCTCATCCCAAGGATTCCTCATCCCAAGGGTTCCTCACCCCAAGGGTCCCTCATCCCAAGGGTCCCTCATACCAAGGGTCCCTCATCCCAAGGAACCCTCATCCCATAGGGTCCCTCATCCCTCAGGAGCTATTCCACTCACTCTCTCAAGGTCCATGGGGTCGGTGCGTTTATGGTCACCTCACTCGGCCACCGACATTGTTTATCCTGTTGCCTCGAGGAACTCCCCTCCCGCCAACACATACCTTTACCTCCATTCTTGTCTTCCCCCCATTCTCTCTCTCTCTCTCTCTCTCTCTGCGTACGGTCTCGGAAAACTTCCGTGTCTCCCAAGCGTTCACCGATTGCAGCTTTTGTTGCCTCCGAAAAACGTCTTTTCTTTGCCTATATCGACGCTGATCGCAGATCAAACCGAATTACCTCTTTTTCTATTTGTATCTCCAAAAATATCCCTCTTGATTCTACGAAAGATAGGCATTTTGCAGGTATTTCCGCGTTTTTTGATTCGCTACTTCCCGACGGGCAATCCGCGGTGCACCGGTGTACCATAAGTTGTGATGTGTGGCAGAATATCCAAGGATACACATTCTCCAAACTTCGCGTAAGTGGGGTACAAGAAGGGAAGAACTGACTGGGACTTGAACCCAGGTCTCTCACTCTCCGGGCAGGTATTCTAACCATTGAACTACCAAGCCAAAGTCAAAATTAATATTCATCACTCGCTTAAGCCCCTCACTGATGCGTTACTGCTCTTTGAGAAATCGTTACATAAATAATAATAAATTTCATAGTAAACTCGGTTTTTCGGCATGAATCTGAGTCTGAACAGCGAGAAGCAACAACCTTTTGGTTAAGCTTGAAGTATGAGTTAAATAGATAAAGGTGCCGAGAGGGAATAAAGGTTAGTAAAAACTTTTATGGACGGTCGAGAAAAAAAACGAAAAGACTGCGTCTAATAGATTGGAGGTGACTTTACGTCCTCTCCTGGGTGGCGCAGGTATTTTTAGTTACTGCCTGTTTTCAGATGGTCATATATACTTGACCATTTTTTCGGCACTGTTTTGAAAAAATTGGTGGTATAATGCACACTCTATACATCTCACTCCTCAGAAGAATCATTAACCGAAGAGAAGGAGCTACTTCAAGCATAGAAAGTGAAATACAATTTCGGGAATCCATCCAAGAAAATAAAATCTCGAAGGTATGTAAAGCTAACAAGGAGAAAGTGAGACCCGTCGAGAAAGGTAAAAGGGATGATTGGATGTGTACATAAAAACGAGACACCTTGGCCTGGTTATTGATTCCTTAACTCGATTCGAGATGAAGAGTTTGTCGTCCGAGTCGAGGAACAGAGATGTTACATTTTTTCCCCTCAACGAAAGCACCAGTCCACATCTATCTGGGTCATGTTTACTATGAGTAGAAAAAGAATTTGAGGGAGGAATCGTGCTGGGTCATGCTTATGAATACTGTGTTTCCTTCTTTGGTTATGTTAAAAAAAGTGTATAAAACTAAACGCATTCCACCTTCGGATGATAACACGAGCGAGACAAACACTATTTTATTGAGTATCCAAATGAAACATTTTTGCAATTAATGACGCACAGTTTGTGTAGAAATAGTAAATAAAAGGCGTGGCTGCTTGATAAATAGGCACGTATTTTTCCTATATATTTACCTATTTCTCAACGCAAAATCACCAACCATTATTGGGAAATTACGATGAGGCCGTTAATAGGAAAGGAATACGAATATCAGAAACAGAATTCGAACCCAGGACCTAAGTGTAGGTATGCTTGCACGCTATCAAGGGTTATATTTGACATAGAGAATCAGGTTTAATATATTTATTTTTTGCGAGTATAATAAAGCCTAGACGAATAATATTAGTTATGGATAATATAATCAAGGCCATAAAATTTTTTTCATGTTAATTAAATAATTTAATGTTATCCCTCTGATTTCACGACCTAAACAAACCATGGAATTATTATATAAAATAGTATACTACAGTGGAAGGAAGTCTCTTTTTGTAAGCGAATGAGGATAGAATAAAACACCGTAGTCTACGATCATCGAATAAACTTCATAAGTTCAATTTAGTTTCGAGCTACACAATACCGACACGCATAGCTGTAGGGAGTGATAACTCTTTTTAAAACATATCCACCGTCACAAAGGAACGTCAGATAAACATCAGACAGACATCACATGACCATCAAAGGGGGAGAGAGAGCGATAAAATAACCGTAAACAGATGTTTCGAGCCTAGTAACTTTCCACTCATTCCTTCATCCATTCATCTATTCCCATAGGTGTACGCTCCCCATTGAATATTACGTCACTATCACGTAATCTCCATGTCCACTTGTGTCCATCCCCACTTATCTCCTTCATTAGCCTCGGTATCAATAAAAATTTGTTCCGATTATCCCTCGAGCATCCTTTATTTCTCACGTTTACCGTTTCGACCCAAACCCTGCCTCTTTTCCTACGTCCCGCCACTTTCCCACTCATCTCCAATCCCATTCCTCACCTTTCCCTTTTTCCCTGCCCCTAATTTACTATGTCCTCCCACTCCCCTTTTTGGGCTTTGAATGTGAAACGAGGGCCATAGGATCTCGCCCCAAATGAAGACAGTCTTCGCCCCTCCCTTTCAAAATATCCCTTGGCTTAATCCCCCACCCCTTCCCTCTTTTGTTGCTTTTCACCTCCGCCATTCTTATCTGTTTCTCTAATCCATCTCTCCATAAGCCATACTCCTTCCATTCCGTAGTTCTTTTTTCGATCCTCCTTACTCTCTCGATCATCTCCTTATCAAAATATTGCAATCCTAATGTAAATAACAAGGCCACATGCTATCGACTACTTTCCCTCAAATTTAAGTTCAATTATGCGTAGGTTTAGCAGGTTTTTCATACACTGTGGGCTATTTCCCTGCACTGAAGTAAGATTCAAACGATGTTTGGCTGAAAACTTCCATGGAAAAAATAACTACAAAATAACTGCATAGAGGAACGAAATTAGGTTGCCTTTTTGAAAAATCAAAATATGCACTCTTTTAATTTTATATCTTTGTTAAAATGATTTATTTACATCAAAACTCTTAGGTATGGAGTTGACTTATTTCAATCACTTGTAGTAATATTTTTAGTTAAAAGAAAACTCTCAGAATCGACAATCTGGCTTATAGGAAGGTGTTTGGACACTTAAACTTACTTTTGGCAAGCTTAGACTAAGTAGGAGCAGTAAGCTTTATTAACCGAGTAATTTTCTTCTTCGCATTTTATCCCTATCTGTTTTCAAATTCCCAAAAACGATGAGTTAAATACAAGAAGAGTCTCATTAATCAAAATCTCACTCTAATAAAGACTCCCATTATTGTTTCTCGTGCCTATCTTTACCCTCGTTCACGTGATTCCATTGATCGTGATGCACTTCCAACTATTTTCTAAGGTTTGCAGAGAAAATACCTGGCATTGAAGGTCGGGATAGAGAAAACATCAATAAATGGACGACATAATCCTTTTTAACTTAAGTTATACACGGCAATTCTATTGGAAGATCACTCTACCGAATTTAAGATAAATAAACAACTGTCAACTTTATAATAAATTTAAATTTCATTTATGAATGACTGTTCCTAATAGTTCATCGAATGACGCCATCATTACTTCATTATAAAAATCTTCGGAATGCTAAAGTCAGTATTAATTCATCCAGGTGCAATACTGAAGTTATCTGATTCATATTCATCCGTACACGATGTTTTCTCAAGGCGGCTTCTGAATGCGCAATTGAATTAAATCGCACCCAGAAATCAATCAATCAATAGATAGACAAGCCTCTATTGCTGTTTGCTTGCAAAAGAAAAAGGTTAAGGAATAATTTTAAGACTTAGTACAATAAACACAATCCTTGCGCTGGAAAAATTAATGAATATGGCTACATCGAAATATGTACGGATCGATACGGATATATGTATGGATCGCGGAAAAAAATATTCTTGAATAGACTCCATTTAGAATCTATTTCTTTGATCTTCCTCGCAGTATCAGAACGGCCTATGCAATAGGGAGGATGCATGACATCGGCTACATCTCCTAGGAATCGTCTTTCTTTCACAGAGTTCCATCCTACGTCCTGAAGAATCTGAGTACCGCCCTCCCATTTGTCGCCGCAAAAAACCGTTGATAAATTCCAAGAAATAAACAGAAGATGAAAATTAAATCGTGAATGGGATGCGAACCCATATCTTTCACTTTCCGGACGGATGCTATTGCCAAGAGAGCTACCACAGAAGAGACTCAATCTGTTTTTGGGGAAGCTAAAAGTCACACCTCAGTCACGAACCCCTGGGTTTCCTCAGCCTCACGCCTCTGTATTCATAGTTAAACCCCTTCCTTTTTGGTTTAATTAACTTACGAAATCAGGCGAATAAACCCAGGCATCGTGCACTCACAACCGCTTGAATGAATCAAACGAATCAAGCCTTTCATTCATTTCTTTGACCCACCCTCCGCAGCTCCATTCAGAATTTCTTCATTCTCATTCACTCCACATTTCCCGAATTCCTCCCACTTCCTTATCTCACTTCTATCACTCTGTACATTATTTCCCCACTTTATATTCCTCTCCATTCAAAACTCTCACTTGGGCCTAATCGTCCCCTCTTTCTCTCCATTCTTTTTCCACTAGTGCTCATCTTCCTGCCTAAATTTTACGACTCGTTTTTTACCTCCACAACCCTTATTCCTCCCTTCCCATCTTCGGAATTTTCTAACCCTATTCTCCAATCCGTCAGCACCACTTTTTTGTACACTCTCTCCCTCTTTTTCTCCTTCCATATGCACATCCTACGTATTTCTCCCTTTCCCACGTATTCCTCGCTTCTTTTCACTCTTCTGCGACCTTTTTCCCATTTTCCCGACCTTCTTTTACCTTATCTCTTTTATGCTATCTCCGCCACTTCCATCCCTCCTCGGCTCCCTTTATCTTTCTATCTCTCCCCCGAAAATGTTTCCACCTCGGTTCATTTTTCCATGCTCAACCTCATCCCTCATCCTTACACTCCTCAGTTTACGTTTTTCATCTCTTCCTCCGACTAATTTTCCATTATCGACATTCGCTAAGATCCTAATTCCCAATACATCATTTTTGCTCGTGAAAGCATGAAAAATTCAAAAAGAATCTTGGAAAGCAGTGCTTCTCCGCCTCCTTGCCCCCGTGGTTATCAGTCAAAACTTTGCAACAAACAATTCCGTACGTTAATTTCAGTTTCTACTCGCACAAAGAAAGATCGAGCAAAAGGTGAAATTTATACACTCCCTTTTTCTTTTCACGCAAAAATTGACTTTGGCACCGTCATTACTTACTATATTTGATCAGGTAATTACTCAACCTATAGTTTTCTCCCTTTCTGGCTCAGTGACGAAAATGAAAGCAATCTACCGCACTCCTTGTCTTGATTATTCCCTCTCTAGGGACTCTGGTAGCTACGGTAGAGAGGATGAGGATCCAACCACCCTTTGGGCTGATGCCTTCCATACCTTCACAGACAAACGTTACGTACCTTGATTAAATGTGTATACTACAAGGATCGTAAACTTTCGGAAATCTAGCGGTGCATTAGCTAAAAGAACGTACGTTTCATACTAGTATGTAAGATAACCATAGTTTCTTCGTAACCAATTTTTCTATCGTTCTAATTATTGTATTAATGAAATAATATTTTCATCTAGTCACGCCTTTTCATATTGACTGCACACCTTTCATGTCACCGAATCACATTGATAGAATGTAATCACAATTGAATTACCTAAAAGGAAAACGGTAACAAGGCAATTCATCGAAAAATTACCACACCATCATTCAAAATATATTTTGATAATTGGGTTGCTGTCTATGCCGATGAGCTATACACTTCATACAGTAACACAGACGTTAACGTAGTTGAATATATCAATTGCTATTGATTTTATAGAGCAAGAAAGACATTATTTATCAGTAGCAATACATGTGAACGATTCAATGACCACAACAATAATAATAACAAATGAAAATCCTACTTGATGCAACGCTGTCCAATCCGTCATAACCAACCCAACTCCTCTACCCCATACCCTTCCTCTCACCCCACTGCTTAACCCACCCCTTGCTACCCATACCCTAACCCAAATTGTTTCCTCACACCACTCCGACCCCAACTCACCCTCTCAACCGTCTTCACAACCCAAACCATTTCCTCATCCCCCCACACTCAACTCATCCCCACCTCCAACCCATTTGCCCCAACCCCTCGTACACCCTCCTCAATCCATTCCCTCACACCTCAACCGATCCCTCCCCACCCTCCAACCCCCTCCTCCCCCAACCCCTTCCCAAAGGCGCCTTCCCCTCTCCGTTCATCCCTCATTCATCCCTCACTCAACTCACACCCTCTCGAATGCCATCCCTCATCCTTAAGCTATTCGGCGGTGTCCTTCGGCGTAGAAAGAGATGGGGTATGAGGAGCAGGAGGGTGAGGAAACCTCCCCTGGAGGAATTTCTCGAAGGGGAAAGAGGATTTTTAGGGGTGGAAGCGGTGGGGTGGGAAATTCACACGGTGTCATGGTTAGGGTAGTTCTCTTTTGACAAAGGCAGTTAGAAAATGGTCGCATATTTCAGGGGAAAAAAGCGGTCCTAATATAGTGCGTTTCCGATACAGTCCGATGTATTTTTTTGCTGGCATGCGTGAGTTTACACTATAGGCAATAATGCGTGAGGTATGCAGGTGGCGAAGTGGGGAGGATTTGGGACACGACCCCCTCCCCCTTTTCTCCTCACCCCTCCACTGGTGTTCATTCACTTGTTTTGGTGGCCCATCTTTTTCCCGCGCTGTGTTTGTGTTGTTTCGGACTCGATGCATTTTAAATGAAAATATCTCCCTTACTATGATCGGAGATACGTAACGAATGTGAGGAATTCAAGACATCTTCCCGTGAAGTCAATTAAAGTTGAGATGATAGAAAGCTCGCCCGAAATTAACGCCGACTTCTGATGCGTGGACGTCCTAAGAAAACATTCACTTGCGCCCCGAGAATGCTGATTTTATGGCTTGCATTCTGGCCACATGGACATCAATGTCTCTACATTGTGTTAAATTATTGCTATGGTCAAAATTTTGGAAATACTTGAATTTTAACACAACGGTCTTTGTCGTGTTTTGTTGCACATATCGACTTCTAACCGCACAGCCCGTTGATTCTCAAGGGGGATATAAAAATTATAAATACCATACAAATACTAAATGACTGGACTATCGATGAAACAATGGATAGCTAATGCCATAAATGAGTTACGAAAATACTTCATCGACGGAAACCACATTTAGTCGCTTCATTACTTTGAGATCACGTTGACAGTTCACTTCCGAATGGATATGAGTAGGCTTACCATACATCCCGTTCTGACCGGGACTGTCCCGATTTGGAGGCGCGTTCCAGGTCAACTTTTAATTTTTCCCTTTCCGATTGCAAAACCTACACAAATTAAATTACAATAAATTCAGAGATATGAAAAAAAATATTTCAAAGAAAATAATGTAATTCTTACGCTGATGAAGATATTAAAAAAAGACTACCCACTACATATAAAATGAGCAACATGTGTTTTATTGTTTTCATGCTTTGACAACGCCGCCCCTCTGATTGTTTCGCCCTGGAGCAGTAGCCTTACTCGCTTACCGTCTGATTCTGAATAAATTATCTCTCTCAATTGACTAATCTGTAGCCAAGGATTTCCGTAACTTTTCGGGACACACATCTTACCTCAGTTCCTTTAGAGTGGATCAAAATTTTCCATAGCTATCTTTCCCAGTACAACGAACTTCCTGGCTTACGATTTTAAGAAAAAACTGCGAAAAATCACCTTTTGATGAATGAAAACGTGACGTGCGGAAGTATATCTGCACAGCATGTGCATTATCAGCGGATATTTAAGTAGATTGCGTTAATATCAAATTTTTGAGGTAAGGTACGAGAAATACTTAGAAGCGAAATCATCGGTAAGAGAACCACCTCACTATTTATTTCGATCTCAAAATATGAATACTTAATATCTCCGCTATCGCAAGTAGGTAAAAAAAAACGATGTAAACGGATAGAATTCAATCTTTGATTATGGAAGAGGATATAATTTTCAACGTTTACCGCCACTGTCGTAGCGAAATAAACGGAAAATTCACCTAATTCTAAATAAATAAAATTTCCCACTGTGACTATAAATCGTAGACGTATTGGTGAAGTAGGATTACTATGGCATTTTTAGATAAAAACACGCTCGTAAAACCCCAAGACATAAAGCTCATAGAGCTTCAACTTCTTAGGGAATTCAATCCCTTGTTACTATACTTGGGTATAGTAGAGGATTTTTCTACACTAATCCCGAATAAAGTATTTCGTGAGCAGCTAGGCATTTTAAATGTTTCCTATGAGCTTCTGAAATAGTAAACTTCGTGAGAGATAAAATTTTTATCACCAAAATTTAAAATCTTCATAGATTAGACACTTTACTTCACGACGGATAGATAAATCTTATAGTTTCAGGTAAACACATCTTCAAATCTTAAACGCTGTTTTATTTCAAGAGAATATACTTCTTGAACTGGGCAAAGAAAGTTGAAGAAACTCCCAAAAGCTGTATGCCTACACACATACGCACCGCACCCACTAAGTTTTCCTAACGATGGGACAATGGCATCTGAGAGAGTAAAAATGGAAAAAAATGGGAAAGGGTGAGGTTCTCTCCACGGGGATAATATATTTAACGCCTAGCCGAGTCACTTTATTACGGAACCCGTTTTGCTGTCGAAGGAATTCAATTCGGATTTCTCTTCCTCACGTACGCAAGGATTCCTCCGGAGTTCCTCCGTTGATTTACACGTGCCAGGAGTCGTTAGAGAGGTTACGATTTGATGATGTCCGTTCTTTGAACGCAAAACATATGAATATGAACGTTTTTCATTTCTCTCGAGGAAATAATAGTTCGCATTTTCCCTCGCGATCTGCTGAAAGTGCGTCTAGTAAACAGATGAAGATATCTTACCTTCTCTCCCTCAAATCTGAACTTTAGTGGCGTCGATAGTAACACTTAATATTCATACCTTTACACATGACTCTAAAATCACGTCAGTTCTCTTACTTCTTATGAAAATAGCAAACAATAAGCAATAAAACTTATTAGGCAATTAAAGGCAGACCTCAACGGCTAAAGACGTCACTTCATGACGAAACTGTAATTGTGTTTATATGTTCGTGGTCCAAAACGAAAGTGACTTTTTAGCATAAATAAGATGATGTCAGACCATGATATGAAGGCATTGCAACACATGAAATCATCGAATACGAAATAAACACGAATGGGCGATACAAACCGGTGTAATATCACCTTTCACGAAATGAAGTTTTTAATGTTCGCAGCCGATGGAACGTCAATAATAACACATGAAGTAAGCAATCTTTGGAAGTAATATAAGAAATAACGCACGCATTGTGTCCTTGGTAAACATTTTAACAAAATACATGGAAACTAGATAGGAAGAACTCCCGCATATATTGAATAAACTTCAGCATGAAAAATTATGATCTCATGATTGTTTTATTTACGGACTTGATAAATTTACGTCGAAATCAATGAACTCCGCTAAGTTCCACCAGAAATTTCCACTTTCCATCGAGGTTTGTGTACTTTGGATAGTAGCAGCGATTTCTATTTAATAATACATACATTCGATGATGTCGCTTAATTTTCATGTATTCAAGGAATTGAGAAAGAGGTATTTCATTGACGGAAACAGAAAACGTCAAGTAAAAGTTATACAAGGTAAGCGACACTCGAATGAAAACATCAAAAAACCCTTCATATAAACAGTCGAGGAAGAGGAATTCCTCAACCCAGCTAGTAAACATTATTTACACGTTCCAACTTGCAAACGACTACAGAAAAAAGCGCTCAGAGATTCGACGTAAAATCTGCAGAAAAAATCGCTGGTCAGATCGCGAAGGAAACATGCAAACGACCTCTCCAATTAAATCTGCACAATATGCCAATGAACTGGAGTTTAATCATCGCAAAAAACATAGACGTTCCGGGAGCGTCGCAAGGCGGGAACGACGCGAACGGAGAAAGGTGCGGAGGTAAAAAGCAACCACGTGCGTCGCGGAAAACATTTCGATTGCAGCCACTAACCTTTCCCAACGTCTTTCACGTGCACCGCTTCTGGTTCCCTTTGATGTGACACCAAAACAAACAGTTCTTCAGCACCGCGAACTCGTTCGATCCGCGGGAATCCACCTCTTGCGGGGGGTCGCCGGAAAAAAACCAACTCCCGAAACGAAACAACACAAAAGATGCCGGAGGAAGATGCGGATGTGGACCCGTGTTTTAATCGGAGGGAATTCCTGCGGCCGTTTCCTTTTTTCACCTTCTGGAGAGTTGGTGACTTAAACCGTCCAATGCGCCTCGACCGACCTACTGTACAGCTGAGGCCGAACTGCGGCGTAAGCCATGGTAAGGAAGATAGTGACGGCCTGAGAGGGGAAGTGGAGGGAAGGCGCATACGAGCAAGTGACGTCATGAGGCCGCAAAGTTCAAATGCATGGCGATTTCAGAAGCCTTTAATGACAGAGCGAAGACAGCAAGGTGGAAATGGGGGAGGTATGTACTACTACAGTGATCTAGTGATTCCACCTCAGCAAGGAGAGAAAACGCGGGTGTAATCTACCTATTTTGTCCCACCTTACCGAATGGTAAGAAGATTTGTGAATAAATGATGTGATGCGGCTGCAGATATAAAGGTATTGGTGGACCCAGTAGGGGGTGCAGGGAGGGGTGATCTTTTCCACTTTTAAGACTGCAAAACAGGTAGTTTCCTTAGGATATGACGTATAGCTCGAACTAAAAACTATGGAAAGTTGAAGTTTTTCTGCGATAACATCTACTGAATTTTCGAGGGAAGATAGCGCTTTTACAATTAATATTTAAAAGCACTCTATTTATTAAAGATTATTAATACCTCAAAATGAATGCATAACAAGTTTCCAAAATCGCCTCCTTTGCAAGATTCTAGAGCTCCCCTAATACAAAAAGGGAGGGTTGGCGATGCTGATTAACCGCACCCTCCGTAAGAATTATAAAATATCTCTCACATTATGAGAACAAATAAATATATGAATTAAGAGAATTAAACATGAAAGAAAAAGTGATTAAAGTTCATACTTGAAGCATTTTGGTAATTGAAGTATGGGCGTAAATTTCAACTATTTATATTGATTTGCTGAAATTGTCAATGGTAATTATCCCTAATGTCCAAACAAATGCAAGTCAAGCAAAGTAACGGTGAAGTGCGAGGGAAAATCCACAGAATTGTTAGCCAAATAATGCAATAACAGGTATTAAAAAACGACAAACTAATAACTGAAATTCCTGAAATATATCAACAAGAATAAAATCCTACAATCTTTCAAGGAATAAATACATTCCTGAATTAATATTCAAAACTTTCAATATGTAAACAATAATTTAAAGTTTATTATTAAATATTCCTTATTAGTTTAAGAAAGAAATTATTGTGCTTTCTTAAATTAGAAAGGTAAAATTTGCAAACTAAGTAATTTCATTGGTAGACCTGTTAGCTCGTTAGATAAAGAAAATCAAAGAGGATTTATAGGAATGTAACAGCTCAAATTGATTTAGCTCAAGATTCACAGAAACAAGACTACCGATTAGTAATTAGCGATGTTTTTGTATGACCAGAAAAGCGGATCTTGGTATCTAGAGGCGTATCAAAGTATTTATAGTTTTAAACAAAACGCTTTGGGTGTTTCATTCGAGGTGATTCTCCTCTCTGCTAACAAGGCCCGCCTCAAAGTGACGGAAACCCTATTATGGATCGAACCTTATCGAACAAATCATCTGTTATTGTATCAATGCGGTGAAAGGAGCAGACAGGAGGAAATGAAAGTGGAAAATAAGAGAGAAAAAAGGGAAGATGACAAACAGGGGAAATGGATGGAGAAGCCGAGGAGCGGGGTGCTTTCCCTTTCGGTTTCTCATCGACGTAAACAACCCTTTTCGACGGGAAAACCTTTATTTTTCCCATTCCTCAGGTCGGCGAAGGTCAGTCTCGGAAGGGGATTTCATGGGAGCATTATCTCATAATGATCTCTTCTCGTTTAAGATCGTAGATATTCTTACGACGGAAAATGGTTCTTTTCTCCCAACTTTAAACAGGGGCCGGCCCGAGAATAAAAGTGAACTAAGCATAGCTCGAGGCGGCAATCTTGGAGGTGAGGATCTTAAACGGGAAGGAGATAACCTTATTTTTTTGGCATTTGATGAAAATTAGTAGTGATAGCTGATTTACGCTTATGACGGATAGAAAAATTTCGGTGTGTCTTTTGGAGTTATCAGTCTAAAAAAAAGGGAAATTGGAAGAACCGAATCGTTGATTGAACCTGCCTCTGAACCTGTCTTCGTTTCCTGGTAAATATTTTAAACATAGTGGATTCTTCTTGCCACGGTTTATTTAAATTCAAATTGCAACCACAAATTTATGATTTGGAGACTGTTTGGAAACCGGAATGCTCCGCAATCAAGGAGAGTTCAATTCAAATACAATACTTATTCCACAAGAGATAAGCCAGGAATGGCCAACCTTCGGCGCATCCTCCATAAGCGGTATTTTGCATGGCTGTAAATGTACGCTGAACTCGGAGAAGAATTAGTTATGAACATCCCGAACAATTATCATACAGTTGTCCATCCCTTTGAGGGATAAGACCATTCACCGGGGGTGACTCGTGATCTACTTTCATCGAACCGTAATATTCCGGTTTTTCTGCGATTGCAGAACTTATTGCAGAATTTATGCAACGAAAAGTTCAGTTATCGGCTCGGTATAGGTTTCTTACCTACGAACGTCGAACCGGTAGGAACCTTTTTTCGCTACTACCACTATATTGTGATGTACTACTTTGTGTTTTATTATTTTTATTTATTTTTCATTTACACTACATTACGCTAAGTTTGAGAATAAAATTTATTAATAGTTGAATGCAAGTCGAAGTTACACATGTTTAGTAAATCTTCCTCCAACTGCACAAAAGTAAAATGTGAATTGATGGAAATCAATAGTCAGAACGGAGTAAATATTGGTTTTCGGTTTCGGTTCGGATGCAAAAATTAAATTTTTTTGGTTCGGGATATAATTTTACTCCAGCAAAGATAACGGCTCTTTTGAGCGCTTCCGATATTCTGCACAGCATTGGGGGGGCAATTGCCACCCTTGCTTGACCCTCCAAATGATCAATTTGCTTCGGAAATGAAAAAATATTTTTATCAGTTGGATTATTCACGATAATATGTAATAGCTCATTGGAGAAGGCGCAAATGTTGTTGCTAAAGAATTTTTAAAAATATATTAGGATTAAAATACAATATGGATATTAAATTATTATTAGTCTCAAATTATTATTGCTATTAATATATAATAATTACTTCGACAGGATACATTCTATGTAAATTACAATGTAATTTTTAATTCCTTCGTATGACTCCCTTCCGCTTAGTCGAGCTTGGCCACATCAGATTTATTGCTGTTGCTTTAAAATGAGTAAAAATGATTAATTACTAAGCCTATCCACCCCTTAGCAAGTATCAAGATCCGCCCCTGAATCACAATTCGAGATAAATTCATCAGCTAGATATGAATACCGGTAGGATAGAGCGATCTTGATGCAAATCAAAATTATCTCAGTCTATTTTTTTAGACTCCTTGATCAGCAGAGAAATTTCCACGATCTGCATAAACCTTACGCTACTCCAATTCGTCAACATTAAGATTTCTATCGCAGCACCGGCAGCTGAAGGAAGAGTATTTCCCGACACCAAGAGAATTATCACAAAGTGAGACGCGATATCCTTTTCGAGTGTTTTCAAGATGTTGAGTACGTTGGTAAGAAACTTGGCAACATCAAGTTCTGACCTAGATAAATGTTTCTAAGGACAGAGTCAAGAAATTTATTTTGCATACATGGAGTATTGTTTCTATTTTGAGAGTTACGAGTCATAATTACTCTCACTTAGGAAAGAGCAACCCAAAAAGTTTCTAGAGATGGAACAATCTTTCGTAGGTTGACATCGCTCTGTGTATGACATTATGCATTCTGCATCATGCCGAAAATCTATTAATAATATTTATGCATCTGTTATTTAATTAGTGCCATGTATGTTCGGAGACCTTCAAAGAAAGTTTCAATTCAAACCATACTTTTTAATTTATCTCATTAAAGTTTTTGAAAATCAGCAATTTTGGTAGTGTACAGTTTAAATTTTATTTTCTAAATAGTATATGTCAATCATGCAAAATAACAGCTCTGTACGACAACAGATATTCTTAACACGAACTGTAGGGTGTCTTACTAGGCTATGATTTGAGAATAAGTTGATGATACACATACTGAACTCGTGATTAGTAGTCTTCAATCGGATGTCTCCGATTTCTTCCAGTTAAAACAGGTAGCACTATAATTTAAGTGCCTCGACTTAGGTGATTCCAGCTTCAGCCATAAGTGAAATAGGGAGTGGTAAAATAAAACTTTGTACTCTAGCACAAATTTTAAAAAATCTAACAATAATTACAGCATTAGCTTCGGCCAAAATATTCACCGATATTTAGGGAACGCTTTTTCTTCAATATCAATAAATGTGTCAATACTTGAAATAAAAGTTCTTCATAGTTTTAGTATCAATGAGAGAAAACGATGATACAATCTTATCACGAATTTAAATGTTTTGCAGAAATTCTTATCTAATGATAAAATTATGGATTTCATTGGAGATTAGATTATCTTATCCTGAGAAATTACTGTAAAAATTTTAAAGTTTGATTTTGAAATTACTAAAATATTTCCTTATAACCCAGCTCTTCCACACAGATCCATAAAAGGCCCATTACACCTCATCCAGTCCTAAGAATAGGCACCGCGGCATTTACTCCTTTGGCTACCTTTTTTTCTGTAAATTCACCAATCCGAAGGCTGGTTGAATCCTCATACCCTCCTCTATTAGCTACATAAAGCTTGTGAGAGGGAATGAGGCCAAATGGACAAGATGAGGAGTGAAGTAGATTGCTAAAGTAGTGGATTTTACCTCTGCTCTCCTCTCTGTGGATACCCCTAAAAATTTTTAATACTCCTTAAGCCGATAGGCAAGAGGATGATCTACGCTAAGGGATTTGTCTACTAAGGTTACGAAATGAGAAATCTCGGAAAACCAAAGCTGGAAAATTTTGGCATCATTTCAACAAAAATCCTAGACATTGAAGTCTTATTGACTACTCTAATCGATCCGGAACTCAAAATAAACATGTGCTTAAAAAATCCAGAATCGACGAAGGGAAATCTCAGCGAAGATAAAAATACCACTCTGTCAAAGAGAAGATTCGAGGAATGTTCACGAAATGCAAAAAAAAATTCTTCCGAGCCGGAAATGCGCTCCAAAATGAAAAGAAGTAACATTTTTTCCTTTGCGACCGGTAGATTAGTCACCGAGATCGCTTGAACGTAATTCAGATTGCTGAGTATGACTTTTCATTCGCTTCGCTTGAAATTTCTTTGCGCGACGAATCCGCGCGTGACGTCTATTCAGACGCAAAACAATCAGAGGTTCGCTCTCGTTAATTCACGAACTTTACTTCATCATCAAATCTCAAGTATTCGGAGGTCGAAATCTGGTTTTTATCGCTCTCTCTCTGAAATTCGGTTTTTCGTTGTTTTTCTGAAATTTCATGCTATCGGATCTTAAGTGTGTCAAGTTAAAGCGACTAGATCGTATATTATTGTTCTGATTATTATCAATACATAACACTAATGTGAAACTATTCCAAATTTTAGTTATCGGGAAATAAGTAAACAATTCGGTAAATTATGTGTTATCACGTTATACCATGGCCGTAATGAGGTTGGGGAACAGGGGCACGTGCCCAGGGCGCAGTTTCTCAGTAGGCACGAAATTGAAATTATATTTTTTTTAATTGAATTGAATTGAATCAAAATTCGCTCGTCTTGAGTATTCCCATAAGGAAAGTCGGAGGTTTGGGTTCGAGTCCCAGTCATACGGATAATTTTTCACAACTTATTCTTAAGTATTACCCTAAGTTTAAATTGACACTTTCAAATTTCTAAGCTTTTCTATATTTAATAGGAAAGAGGAAAATATTGGTACCGCTGCACTACTGTATAACTGAAAAAATCGCTGTTTGAAAACTAATCCATCTTTGGTTAAATGTGGACATAGAGACATATTTTGAAATTTCTACGGGGATGCGTCTTAAAAAATTCAGCTTTCCCTTTTCCGAAATGCCTTTTCTAAACCGCAAATTCATATAACGTTAACTTATCTTGGAGTACCAGAAGCAACTCTGCTAAGGGCGGCAAAAATCTTCATTACGACTCAAATACGGCAAAAATAAAATTAATTGGATAAATAAAACTCAATTAACGAATAATTATCGTTGAAATTTTTGTTCATGTGTGTTTTAATATCAGAATAACCTATATTAAAAGCTGACATCTTTAACTTGACCCACTTTCGCGTAAATATCGCGTTCTATCGGAAACCGCTAATTGTTTTTTTCTTTCTTTAACTTCATAAATGAAAAGATTCCTTTTCCCTAGTAGACTCGCAGGCCTCTTTTCCTATCCTTTTCACAAAAGCGAGGATATGCCGAGCTCACTTTGATAATCTGTTCCGAGTCGCTTGACTATTGAGCGATGACGTCGCGACAGTCGGTGCATTTGAAACACCGAATGGATACAATCATCCTTTGCGGGAGATAGGATTATGTATGTATCTATGCCACACTTACCATCCCGTGCACAGATCGTGTGACTGAGACTCAGATCGAGAAATCCCAGAAAAATTTAGCGATTACTAGCGCGCTTTACTTTTCATGGAATTATTCATTCATATTTCAATAATAAAATATTTTCGGGATAATTCATAAAGTTTGTTTTACTCAGATGAGAGATATATATTTTGATATTTAGGGCACGGTTTATTACTCTCATAGAAAAACTTTTTCATATCAAATAGCACGTTATCCACGGTCAAATATAATTGCAGATATATTTTCTTTCGAACTATGGAAAAACAGAGCACCGTACCTTGGGCGTTAGACGACCTGGTTCGTGATTATCTTGGGCTACTGATTTTTAAGTTCCGTCAACAGAAATTATTGGAAAAGGTGCCTAGCTCTTTCTTGCACTCACCACACGATATGTAAGCGTGGCTCTAAGTTCTCTCCGTGGAGAGAAAATAATGGGAGAACCCGAAACCGAGAATTTTGCGTTCTTACGTGTTGTTGAAATTCATACTTAAATCTTTTCCATCCATGCGGTAATTTAAAATAGCTCAATTTAGAAAGAATCCGAAATAATTGGTGATGAATTTCGATTCGAGTGCAGAAGTGTTACTTGGGATAACTGACGATTGCCTTAACAATTGAAACTTAGCCTCCTAAAAGAAAAATTATCACGACAAAATTAGCCCATGATTTGGAAAAATATTTCAAATTTAAACTCTTGCATTCACATTAATGTATCATAATATCTCGACATGGCTATCATGCTTGGAAAGAAAACAATCAATAACTTGATTTCCTTTTATCAATACTTTGGTTTCGCACAAAAAAATTCTGCTGACCAGAAAAGATACTGTTACATTATACTATATCCTTATTAGGAAACTTTGCTTTAATTTCAACATATTTTCTTTTCCAAAGGGACTTTTTCAAATGATAAAATTTTTTGATGAAAATTTCTCTTTTTGAGAAAATAATAACTCATATTTCTGAAATCACGTGGAACAAGCTTAGGAAAATCGCGAATTCAAAATTTTTTTACAACTTCAAAGTCCTTTTTATCTCATCAGATAATGAAAATAATTCCCTCATAGTCATTTTTAAAAAATGACATATTGATAAACGGATCTTGCGATAGGTTAGGATTTATGAGGCTTCTAAACATCCTCCAACTCCGGTACGTTAGGATTCATCGGGCTTCTGAGTATTCGCCAACTTCTTCATTCTTTCTTTTTACCTCAAATAATAAGTTTGCAGAGCAGAGAATCAAAACGGAAGTTCAAATCCTAAACGTTGGTGTATCATCTCCCATAAGCCTCAGTTCCAGAATGGATAAAATTCATGGATCTCGGTAATTAAATGCGTGCTACTCGGGGTGCATACATTCAGACTTTTGTTGTTCTTGCGTTAGACGACCCAGAATTTCCTATTGATCGAGTTCTACGCAGAAATAGGATATCACTTGGAATGAAGATCGCGAATAGAAGCCCTCGGAGTGCATTAACCCTAGATGCACCGAGTACGAGCTGTACTTCCTCCTCCATTTTGACCTCACCCTATCCACGGTTGTTATACCAAGTTTTACCGAATTCTTTAGAAAAATTACACATACTCGAAAATCATAGGAATGAGAGAAATTGTAGGAATACTAAAAACTTGGGTATTAAAAATATTTCTTTAAAAAATTACGGAGACTGTCCTTTTGTATAGCTGTAAAACATGGACCCTAGCAATAGTCTGAGCCGCCTCGAGACGCGGAGGAGCCGGGAGTTCACCCGGGATTTTGAGGACGGATGATGTTTATCTTTCGTAGAAGCTTAGGTACGCGCAGAATTTTGACAAGGTAAAAATTAAGGATTTGTTTTGCAATCAAAAGTCGTTAAGGAAGTGATGATTAAATGCTAATGGGAGTGGTCATTCGATTCGATTCTGAAAATGGTGCATAACAGGATGTATTCGTGAGCGAAATTATTAAATTTGTCCCGAGTGCAAAGATCGAAAAGCAAAATTAGCGTATCAAAATTATCTCCTTGCAGAATTAACTTTTAAGATTGTTAGTGGTCGTTTAAAAGCATTATCCCGGGAAAATTAAGCATTTGATTAAAAATGGACAATTTTTAAGAATATTCATATGTAAGGGATGTATGTCCGTGGCGCCAATATATGTACCTCAGGCTGGTCCATCGACCGCGAAGATAATTAAAATTGACTCTAAAGAGAAATTTGATGTGATCAGGATATACTGAATCGTCAGAATATGACCAGAAAAACAATCATGAAGAATCCCTTAGCATGGCAAATGAAAAGAAAAGTCTGCATGACGCATTCATAGAATGGGAGAAAATTAATTAAAACATTACTGATCATATTGTGGGACGATAGCATCCTGCAGTCAAATTCGCAGGTATAGCGGAAAGGAGGGATTTAGAGAAAATTTAGGAAAGCAGGATTTATAGAGGAAATACCAAAGGGTTTGAAGTAGAGAATAATAATGAAATGAAGTGACTGGCAGGGAGTTACTACTAATCCTCAGATTACAAAAAATGCTCAGAATCAAGAATGACTGCAATCAGCTCAGCGATGGTAGATTTCTCGATCGCAAAATGTATCTAACCGACATTTTAAACTCATAGAAATGTTCAATCTTCACAGAAATAGTAAGTCCTTCCTAAGGGTAAATCGGAAATATCAGAACAGGTGGAGCAATTACTTTGCGTCTTCCTTGGGATGGGAGGTCCTCGGCAGAGATTAGAAAAAGAATAGAAAAACTAAGTAAGCTTTCATAATGAAATTGGAACATATAGAAGCCCTCTGAAAGAGATGTCAGGAAAAGACTAGCGAAATCCCTAGTCTATAGCGCCTGTATAGATGTGAAACACGGTCCATAAGTTGGAGGATATTGAAAGATTCGTGGCTTGTGAGCTATGGGTTTGAAGTATGATGGAAAAGTAAGCTGGGTTGATTGAAAAAGGAAATTGTGTTTAGGGTACAAGAGCGAGTTTTGGAGATGGTGGAAGAAGAAAGAGTTTTGATTAGAGAGAATAAAGGAAGGAAGAGGAAGAGGTCTAGTTTAAACATTGAAGGAGTTGGGTATTGCTGAAGAAATTGATTGAAGTTAGAAAAGAAGGCAAAGCAAATGTCACTAGAGGATGTACGGATAAGGGAAGCCATTTAAAAGTACAGGAGAGGGTGTTAAGTAGGAAATTTCAATCACACAAAATCTCCCTGAAGAAAGAAATATCAAGTACATGTATTTAAATACACGAAGTAAAAATAATGCTGAACTCAGGACTTCTGAGAATTTGAGCAAGTGAAGCAGTCACTTCAGTGCGAACACAAGAGATGCACCCCCATGTTATTTGTGGCAAGCATATTTTTCTCGCAAATTTAAATCTCGTAAATAAATTAGGAAATTAATAGGTCTTAAAGGTCTTTTTTAAAGCGAGATTGAGACTAAAAAGTATTTTCTTCCATCTAACCTGTTGTCAATGATATTAATAAAAACATAAGTAATATAGCTGTAAATAGAAATGGAGTGGAAAACATTTACAAGGAATGGGTGTAAAATAGCCTAAGGTATTATCCTAGATAAAATAGTTCCACAAGAGGAAAACACCCACAAAGAAGGGGGTATGAAAAACCTGCGCAAACCTTCTAATAGTACATACTAAAAGATGAAATGGAAAGCTGTGTGCCACAATGAAAGTGAAAAAAGAAAATAATAGCATATAATTTTATCAAATGTAAAAGGAATCGATATCTAACCGGTAAGGGAAGAAGTCTTTTCCAATTTTTATATTTCCGATGTAACGAAAAAGCGATGTATACAAGATATCTGAGTTCACATTTCTTTTAAGTTTCGCTTAGTAAAATCAATATTTTCTCTAGCGTCTTTACATAAACTTCATAAATCAGTAATAATTTGGAAAATTTTATCATTAAACTAATCCAAATTAATAGACCTAGGTGCTTACGTATTATCTCGCAGCCATGGGCATCATAGCTACTTGATAAAAATGTAAACATACTAATAATAACAGGATGGTTATGAGCGAAGGATTGAATTTATTTTTACGTCCTCTTTGCATAAACCCTATACGTCAGTAATAAATTTTGGCAAATTTGATCATTAATCTAATCCAAATTAGTAATCACCAAATATGTAGCGATACGCATAAAAGTCAACGCCCCAGGAAAGTGTACACCACTGATCTTCACGGAGCGCAAGTATTGTAGAGGACAAAGAAACTTCTTACATTTGGACGAATGGAATTCTGGATCAGACCCAGGTTTGCTTCTCCTCCCAATAGAATCGTCATAAAAAGCTTAACCCTCGATTTACCATAAATACCTCATTATAACTAATAGCTGGTTCATTGAGTTACCCTTTATTCAAGAGAATACGGAAAGGAAACAACCAAGTGGAAGGAAAAAGCGTTTCACCCTGATGACCCACATCCGAGTTCTGAATCCCTTTGAATGGGTCAATACACAGGATGAAGCCGCGGGATAAACATATTATTCCTCTCACGTCCCTCTTTCAAGGGTTTTTCCGCCTGCGGCTCATGAGTTTATGCCCCGCGAACTTGTTATAGCGCGGTTGGGAGCGATGACTCCCGCGGGAGTGAGTTGATTAAAATCGGTCGATAAGAGTAGCGAGTTGCGCATGTCGCTGTCAAACATCGTCACATCATGCCGATCGCTTTACCTTCGGAAAGGACGACCGCTGATAAATTAAGAATTTTTGACGCGGGAAATAGAGTATCAATAGATTATTGCTTGAATCGGGGCTTCCCGATCTTTATGGTGTGAATAAACTCAAGCTGTGCTGTGTAATATTCGATAGTTATTTGAATTGCGAATTAAATTTGCGCTGCATTTTTCGAATTTTTTTGCCGCTCACCAAGGGCTCGATGGTCTTCTATGTTATCCTGGTTAATGGAATATTTTTCATTTTTCTTTTTGTACAGAATAAAGATAAATGTCTCATTTACTTCTGCCTCAGTCTTATTCATGGCTGTGATGATATGGAAGTTGCTGAGTGATGCTTAATAATGGCATCGATTAAGGTCTTTCCCTATGGAATGTCACTGAAAGTGTTATTCGTAGTGTTATTTTGCTCACTTGGAATATTTCAGCATATAGCATTCTGACTGAAGCGAGAAAAGCCAGGGAAAACTACCTCAAGCAAGGAAAAAATTTGTCTCCGACTTAAATTAAAGAAAGCAATAGAAACACTCAAAAGTCGATTCTTAAGAGAGCCTTCTCATACACCTTTCATAAACAACGAAAGAATTTTAAATGGTGACTATAGGGTGATATTTTTAATAGATATAAGGTTATATATATCAAATATGATTTTGAAAACATTTTCCTGTATTTCTTGGTCACAGTTACATAAATTTGTATCTGAATTGTTGGGAGATACACATTTCTTATGCTTGACATTTTCTGTGGGATTCTTCCAATTTTTCTTGGAATGCTCCCAAGCTCGGCTAATTCGCAAGTGAGAAGGAGGGATTGTGTGGATAAAGATCTTCAGAGAATCCATTACTTAACATCACAACGGAAATGTTTCTTTAAATGGTGTTTTCAAAATCATCAAGATTAGTTCATTTACTGAAGCTGTAGAATACGCTAATTATACAAGGAGAGAGGAGTAATGGCGCAAATGGTCTATAGATGTCCAAACCACTAAAATAATAATATAATAGATAGATATTGAAACTTAATAATAAAAAATAACTACAGGAATTCGATAAAATTTGTTAACGACCAATTTCAACCATCCTCAGCCCAATTCGCACCTCGGTGAAATTACGAAGTATGTTTTAAATTTGCCGCACTTATTTTATTTAGTGACTTGCTGAAGTAATTGCAAGGTATAAAACTGTTATAGAGGAGAAGAATAAGGTAAAACATTGGTTTAGTATATCTCTTTAGATGCATTTAAAACAACCTTATCCAGATATCTTCGTAAAAAAATTTAGCAGTTTTTCCACGATGATTGTGCGTATATTAAAGTATAAAATGAAAAATCGTGATATTTTAAACGAAGATGATATAATTATGTATCTTCCTTAGCGAAGGAGTCGATAAAATACTTTTCAATATTTCCATAAAAGCAAAGCATTCGCATGAAACACATGCTTGATGCTAGAAAACGAAACGGAAGAGAAAAAGTTTCAAAAAGAATATTTTTCCGACAAATGCGCAGCGGCGCTCCTAAAATTTACGACAAACCTAATCCATTTCACTCCATAAGAATTCACACCCTATCCTTCAGGCGATCACGGTAAAGATCCTCCCCGAATCGGAAAGTAACTCTGACCCTGGGAATATTCTGCACGGGGGCTCATGGCCTCCCAAATCTCGTGGGCACCCGAAAAACAAAAAGTAACAATGCTTAGGGAAGAATATGGGGAATAAAAAGTTGTCCGACCTTTAATTTGACGTCCTTTGATGGCGGTCATCCAGTCTACCGGCATCAGCATAATTCCGCATACCTGTTGGCTCCTCCGGCGCCGGCACCCGACGCTCCCAGGGATCGATCCCGACGTCACGACGCCTATCCGCTTTCAAGGTCGCTTCCCTGCATCACCGCAGGGTCACGATCCCGGAGAGAAATACCCTGGAGTCGTGTGAACTGGATCGCATTCGTTGATTGACTATAAGTAGACGTGGGTGCTTATGTATTATCTTGCAGCCACGGGCATCGTACCTACGTCATAAAAATGTTAGCATACTAATACTAACAGGAAATTGTGGCTATGCGGAAGGGATTGAATCTATTTTTACATCAAACCCATTGTCATTGAGAGGTTTAAAAAGTATACAGGTATTACAAGTTAACATAAAGAGGAAATAGAGCACTTTCTGGGTATTCAATTGGCTTAACCTCCACTTAGGAAAAGAAAATCTCTACAGGAGAATCACAGAAAGTGGTAGAAAGAAACCAACGAAAGGTGATGACTCTGAACCTACGACTTTATGGATTTTGTAAATTTACTGTTGCGAGCCCGTGAAGGAAAGAAAGAGAAATATTCACGTAGGTAATGCAATCAAGATCCGATAATAGAATTTATCTTGAACACAATATGATGAGAAAAGCAACAAAGCAATTGAATGGGTCGTCCGATTTAACAAGATAGGAGATAAAGTATAGATTCGGAGGAGTAAGATGCTTTAATTAATAAACTTGATTATCTTGATCTGACTAACATGCCGCAATGATATTAATATTAATCACTGCATAAAAAGGTAAATAAACTTATGAGTTCCTTGTGGATAAGAAAAGTTTAATAACAAAGGTGGGATTACTTAATTATTAAAGATATAGATATTGTTAGAAATAAATACATTTCATTTAAAGAACTGTTTCGATACATACAACACCTAATTAAACGCTTAGTATAAATGAGTAATTACATAATTCATAACAAAAGAACTAATCACACAATTTCCTAAATGTAACATTAACAAATAAATATAAATTACCCATAAAATCACTTACATTGTTAGAGTAGTAATAGGATAAATATAAATTTTAATTGTCATCCCTAATGATCTTGTAAGATTTTCAGGGTTCAGAATAGCCCATCATGACTGCTGTAGCTAACGGGGCCCATGAAGTCGTCACCATTTATGAAATATCGTAATTAATCTTCAACAAAATTTAATTACAAAGTGTTATGTATCACAGGTAGGAGAAATTTTCCTGTTACTCTATTTATGGTATTGTGATGAAAGGTGGGCACCGTGACGTGAGTGTTGGGTGATGATTTTTCTAGTCCCCGAAGAACGATGTAAAAGAGGAAAAATGTCGGAAGGGTCGCAAAAAGTCTTTATTTTCCCATCCCGTGGGCGGCGCTGTTAATCAAATAACCCGTTTGACGTGGAGACATTTGACTCTGTGGGGTCCTCCATGGTAGGTGAACCTCGTTTAATTTACACGTGTAAGCTTATCGTCTGCAGAGGAAATTTTTTACTTTTAATTGGAAGGGATGGCCGCATCCGTGGTGGTGGGAGAACAATGAGGTATTTCCCTAAATGAATGATCTATCTAACCGTGATGGATTGAATGGATTGGGTACTTCTGTGTGAAGTTTGTAAATTAAAAGTGTGGTCGGGTTGAATCGATATGAATAAGTTAATAAAATAAGTAACGAAAAAAGGCTTCAGTCACGTTTGCCGCTAAATGACTTAAATTTCGTATTTTTAAAGATATCTCTGAATTGGGAGTTTGGGCGTTTAAAATTAACCATTCACTTCACCCCAAAATGATAACTAAATAAAAATATTGGCTACTAACGATGGCTATGAGCGAACTATATTTGATAATTCATGAGTTAATAAAAGTATCTTACCTGATTGATATCGGTTTGATTGAAGAACCTTTTGTTTACAATAACTGTTACCAAGACAGTAGTCCAAACAAAAACAAACAATTATTAAGTACATTTTTCAATTAGGTGAATTCTTGTTCAATTACCCTCTCCTTTTAAATACATTGCCTGCCTTGAATTTATTAAATAATAATTAAATTATGTATCTACACAAAAATATTTTATACTAATAGATAATAATAATACTAAATTAATATTAAAATATGAAGTAATGAAAAATATCAATATTACACTCAATTAACTGGATATTGTGTACTAAGAGATATTGGAATATACAAAATGATGAAAATAAAGAGCTGCCGCGAATATCTCGACGTATATTTAGCAAACGAATAATTGAATGTGATTGAACATGTTAAAAATTCATTTGGGAATAGAGATTTTGAAATACATTTCACGAATCTCAAATAAATCAATCAGATGTGGATCTGCTTTGATAAGATATCCAATAAAAACTTCAATGGTAACATCCTTGGGTATATTCGTAATTTTTCTAGTATTTTTGTATGTAAAAGGGTTTATTTTTCTTACGAACTCTCCATTCGGTTGGCAGGCGTATGGGATAAACAAGTCAAACCAATCCTCCAAATAATTATAATTAAGGAATCATTTAATTGATGCTTGATAAAATTTTTGGCAAGAATACAAGTTAATTTATATAATTTGTATATAAAAAGAAGTATAAATTGACAAAATCGTGGCCAAAATGTCTTTCATCTTTTGAGAGAGAGCATTTAGCTCAAATTTCCGATACAGTTTGCATGATGTCCATCTTAACCTACGGTGCGATTCCTAAATGCAATGGATAATTTCGCTACTGAATTATTATTTATTGAAATCATCTCATAAAAAGTCTTTTATATTTAGGCGTAATTATAATTTTCATTTTCAATTTTAATTCAGAGCAAAGTATTTAATCAAGGAGCCGCATATAGCTCTTGATCCAAAGTTGGCCGACCCCTGAACTAAACACAAAAACAGAATTATGCATATTGTTTATTTTAATATTTATATCATATTTAATGAAGATGGATTAAGTGATTTTCAGGTTAGTATAACATCGACTGATTCGGCCCTCTCAAGTTATGAATACGTTATCGCGGCAAATATCTTATTATAATATTATTAATTAGGAAGAAAAGAAAATGAACTGCGTTCTTTAGCTATGGTTCAAAAATAATTTGGGAAGGAATTCACAGTTTTATTGTTGTTGGAGAAAATGGGATGAATGCGAGCAAGGACAAAGAGCACATCTAAAGTGTTTGCAGAGCACTGCGTTTGCAGATGGAACTAGGAAATGAAGATTCCATAAAGCTGAAAATCATCTGCCGTCTTTCAGCTTAACATGACCGACTTTTTCAAAAGGTCCTCCACCCTTGACGATCAACTTCCATGAAAGCATCTCTTTCCAAGGTTCTGATCAAAGCTCGTACTTTGATTCTTAAGCGCTAATGAGCTTTTGCAAAGATCTTTTCTATTAACAGATTCAATATTCCTTGTTCAAGTTTGAAAATTATGACATTACCTCGACTTTTAACTTAATCCCTATGAAAAGTCTTTAGTATAATAATTAGATCTAGTTAATTATGTCTAGTTAATTACTTACTTAGAGAATATTATTGTATATTCGAGTCTTCTAATTTTCGATAGCTTCATGTGTCCTCAAATACCATAATCAATGTCCTCCACTTCTTGGTAACTCATCCTACCCCTTAAGACATCTAACATTATTTGTTTTTGTCATCCCTCTATCTTTTCATAAATATTCTTCCTGTAATTGCTTTCTTTAGCAATCCCTCTTCTCTCAATATTAAACCCACCCATTTCCTTAGTCGATGTTAAATTACTTCCATTAAAACTCTCTCCTCCCCGATCTCTCTCCGTGTTTGTTTTCCCATCAACCCAGTTTACCTTTTCCACCCTACGCCACATCTCGAAAGTCTCAAATCTTGTGATGTCTTCCTTTCTGAAGATCCACGTTTCATACCAATTCGGCAATATGCTCCACATCAAGCATTTTACTAATATTTTCTGATTTCTCTATCAAGAGCCTTCGACATCAGTTCCATCACTCTTTACTTAATATTTATACCTGAAATTCTTGCACCGAATATTATTTTATTTAAATGAAATATAACAGGAAAAAACACTCAGTGATTCCGGTATCTTCATCAAAAAATATGCAAGTATACACGTATTTAAATATCAATCAAACCATTCTCTTTCACATAAGCAGCTTATTAGCCTCGTTTATTTGAATTAATCTGTTATGCCTTACTATCCTTGTCTATATGTTTCGCTTCATACACATCTATACATATTTTTCATTTATCAGTAAAATAATTTGCTCGGAAGATATTTGTATCCTGAACTCCTCTCTAATCAGCTGCTTAAAGCTTCGGAGAAGGGAATAGGGCATAGTATGCAGGGTGAGGAATAGGATATTTAATCATTGCTTTCCTCATTGAGCTAGTAGTCTGTTAGCGGAAGAAGTACAGTAAGCGCAGTATAATGGCCATATAAACCACACTGCATAAATTTAATAGCGGCAGAACTCCATGAATAGCACTTTCCATAACTGAATAGTACACATATTTAATTAGGATTTACTGGGTGAATAACATATTCACTATAGCACCACTCCTATCACAGTAACTTCATATTCTCACAGACAAAACGAAGACTGAGACAAATGTAAATGAAAAATGTTCCACCAATCAAAGTATAGTGGCGATAAATTTTTCTTATATAATTATGAAAGCATAAACATTATAATACCAATGCGGATACCCATTTAACCAAAATCTGGATTTGGGGTCCCGGATATACAAAAGAGTAACGCGTACGATATTTTTAAGAGAGTCCCGCGTTCGATTCCTGGTGGGAGCCTAGATGTGTGAAATTACCTCATCTGTGGAGGCAATTTTCGAAGATGCAGCTACTATTAAATCTCGATCATTCGACCCCGGATAATCGAAAGTCTGCCGCATGTACAACTATGCAAGCAAAGAAACCAGAATTTATCGAGCGTCCTGTGAGATAGGGATCTGGATTGCACCGGTTTCGGGAGGGAGAAGAATCAAAATGTTTACTATCCTAGTCTTTCCTCAAAAAAAGAGGAAACACGGCAAACATTTGAGGTCGATATCCGAAGTCTATAGCTGCATTATCTTCCGATGTCTTTAGCGGGCAAAGATGCCGTTGCTTGAAAAGATGACGGAGAGTTACGGATGCGAAAACCCAATCTTCAGAGTCGAGTTTTATTATTTATGAAGTGCGCTTCTCTAATCTCGTTCCAGTCCGAGGAGAAAAGTTTGCATTATTGACCTCTTTAAAGAAGATGTTTTGACCGAGTTAGGGTGACGATTTGAGTTCAACCTCAGGAATTTACTTTAAGATATGTCTCTCTGGAAATAAAAACAATCCTCGAAAAATACCCTCTTTTAAGCATATGTCTCCTTAAAAGAATTCTTCGCGTAATCTTTCCATAAGTATATTTGCATGCCGTTCTATATTGCCTTGCTATCACATCTTGACGGATGGAATATATTTAATTGGTCTTTTTGATATGGGATATAGCATATGTATATTTCATTTATTTTTGACTAATTCATGTTCAGAATCATGATTTGATAAGATTACGTCAGCATCATTCCTTCTACAAAGGGTTGAGGTTCAAACTAGCTTTTGGGATGATGATTTCACGAGCGATCTGCATAACACAGTTGGCAAAAGCTTATTTACCCTAACCTTAACCACCCTTCTTCGAATTTTTTAATCGAAGGAAGGAGTATCAGCAAATAGTGATAATAACGCCAGATTTAATATTAAAAACATAAAATATTAAGAGATTCCATCCACAATTCAGTAAATTTTCTAAGCTAATGATGTGAATGCCGACCAACTTTCTATGATGCTCGAAACCGACAGAAAAATAACCAGCGATAGATAAGTACTCTTTCCAGGATAACTAATTCATCAGTAGTAGACTAATTTAAAAAATCGGTATTCACTTTGTTTGTGGTTATCAAAATGAAGTCAACTTTTTCAATGAAAAGAGCTACTGAGTTGCTTACGGTATGTGAACAAATATATCTTCGTCAGTGATACTTCTGGAATTCGAAAATATGCGTAGGCTTATCACACTGATTAATATTCTAGCTGAGTACTTTGACAAATTCTTTTCATTCGAAAAAAATTGGAAATAAATATACTCCTGTCACATTCACAGAATCCTTCCTCTTTCCATCGCTCATATCTCGCATATAATCCTACCATTCTTTGTTCAGATTTTTCCTCACTAATCCTTAGATAAAGATAAATATTGCTTAGAGATATTTTAGGCTGCTTGATGCTAAATTGGAGAGTATAGCCATATCCCTATAAAAATAAAGCAATCCTTTCTTTCTATTAAATTTATTCGTATGATAAAAGATTCGAATTCAATTAAAATTAATAATAATACAACGAAATAATAATAGAAATAAATAATAAACAAGTATAAATAAATTATATAATCATCTGTATATTTCTAAACTAAATATAATATCCCGCAGTATTTCACTATACACACAAAAAGTCATCTTTTAGAGTTATTTTATGTGTGTCGATGTAAACTACTTATATTGAGTAGATGAACATTATTATAATAATAAAGCATCTTTCTTGAGGTGTAATTGAGAGTAGTAAGTCGCATTATAGAATGATGGAAAATTAGAAGGGACGTGATCTTAACAATAAAAAATATTCTGTGCATGCAGATTCGTGAAAAAATCGCCAGAAATTACGTCAATATTCATAAAAAATACAAAGATAATAATAACAATGTAGCAACAATAATACAGGAAGGATGGTCACATTAGCTGTATTTATTGTACCTATTGTATCGTGTTGTACACGATATTGTATTGTGTTGTACCTATTGTACCTGATAACCAGGGAAAATAGTAATAAAAGATTTCGAAAATATCACTCATTTACAGGGATTGGTATTTGGTATGTGATTCCGTGTAAATAATCCCCTTAATCCCTAACCAAACGGTAGTTGCAATCGAAAACACTTCTTGCATAAGGTTTTGTTTTCCGAAAGCGAACTCAAATAGTCAATATGATTCGGTCGTCCGTTAGCGCCCGAATCGTTGCTTCACGTTTTAACTGACAGGAGGATATCTGTTGGCAAACAAATAAGAACTTAAACAGCATCCCAAGAGACTTTGTACCCTTACTCATTGCTCTTTGAAATCCATCAGATGCCGCCTCAACTCCAGCGCTTGTCACATCTCGAATATTTCCTTATCTTTCCCTCCACTGGATTTAACTCTTTTATCTCGACACCATTTCCGGGAAATAACACTCCGCATTCGTATCCTCGAGATCGAATCCGAGATGCGTCGTTTTACGAGCGCCCGTGATTGCTTCCACAACTCCCATAAACTTTGAATATGTAGGTCGCGCTTTACCGAGTTTTCGTTACGAAAAAATCGCAAAATGAAATGGAATTCGCGCGATATAAACGCGAAATTCCTCACCGAAAATTTCAACAAAGGTTTCAATAGATGTTATTGGCAGATCCAAGGAAGGCAGGAAGTTGGAGATAAACTCTCTAAATAACTTTGTAGTACCGTATCAACCCGAATATATCGCGACCGCGAATATAGTGTGGTCGCAAGCAATTTAGAGGGAAATTTAGGAAGAGGAAAATCCCACTTAACTTGCTCTTTTTGATTAATAATTTTCCTTAAACTTTTGAATAAGAAACAAATACAAAAGCGTTTGGTGTGAGAGATACTGAGACCAAAACACAAGCGTAAAAGCTAGGACGCAAAACAACAGATGTGCAATGAGTATAAGAGACGATTACGGCGAGATGACATGTAAGTCAAGCTGCAACAATTTAGACTATTTATTTTCAATTTCGTCCTCAAGACACTTTTACAGTACTTCTGTACAATTTAGCAGCGTAACACGATTCCCAATCATTTACAATGTAGCGATTATAAATAGAAGCCCTTAAGTTCTTGTGGAGGCGTACAATAAGAGGTACTCCTATATAGTGCGAATGCGACTTTCAAAGGTACATGTTAGAAAAATAAAATCACATTATACTAGGGCTAATATGGTACTAGCAAACTTCGCAGGAATAGACGAGAAGCTAGAATTTAAATCAGATTGTGGATTCAAACCTTAAGCATTACAAGTCCGTAACATTTATCACAATAAGAATGACATTTCAAAAGTAAATTGGAGATGAGTCAATAAGGAAAATTTCCTTAAATAGTCTCCCCCCTTTTGCAAGTACCTCTCCCTTAGTAAGAATGTAAATCTGCCCCTATATGTGATGAATACGCGATCAAATGAGAAACGGGACTTGTCTGTAGTGTATAACTATTACTCTCAGAGATCTGTAGTTAATATGCTTATTTTCATTTCCTCAGATGATATAAGTTTTAACAAATAATAGATATATTTTATGAATTATAAAAAGTTAAATTAAATTGGCATTATTCTTCGATGATAAACATCTTCGATGGATCTTCTCCGCTTTAAATCTGTAGAACTTGAAGATCAGAAATTGCTGAAAATTTACAAATTTAATAAATGCACGCCGTACTTCTCTATAGCAGCTATCAAAGGGACAGCCTTAGATACAACACAGGAATTTTAAAATGGACAAATTTAAAATAATGTTTTTACCACTTTTTCGTTTCGTTTCTATGCACGAATACATTATAAAGCATGTATGAATCCATTCGATTACCCAATAAGAAAAAATATACATATGAATATATAATTATTGATAACATGGTTTATTGTAGATGAGTTTATAAGAAATTGTCCTCAATCGGCCCCCTTTTGAGAGTTTTCAAAACCACCTCAGGTAGGTAAATGATGTGCGTTTGTGGAGTGAGAATCTTTAATTAAATTAAGAAGTACTTCGAAAGGTGAATAAAATAATATCTATAGAAATTAATGAAAAAGAAGAGAAAAACAAGTCGGCACGTACTAATGCACAGCTGTCCTAATAATTATTATCGATGGATGAATGGAAGAGAAGAATTGAAGAGGAAGATTTAGGTTACATTTAGAATAGTAACAGAGGCTTTAGTAAATAAAGTTAACAAAAATAAGGAAAGGTAAGTAAATAGGAAAAATTTATCCAATTAAATAGTTGTTTGGTATTCATGACGCTAAAATAGAAATACGGGTGAGTTAATGCTTACAATTGTCAACGCGACTAGGAAAGACATATCACCCTAATATTTCTGCGTCATAATTAATGAGGAATCCATGCTATTATAAGTTGATAAATAATGTTATGAATTTTTATGACCTGAAGTAATCAGCAAGGGACAAGGTGGCTCGAAGTATTTCATTGCTACTAAACTCAGGTAGTTACACTCATTCTGCTTTGGTTAATTAATTACAAAGTCATCGAAAGAGAACGGTCGCAAAACATTTACTCACAATACTGCATGCACTACATTTATAGTGAAACTTATGTTATCTGTAAGTAAGAGTAGATTTTATATAGCATAGATTTAGATTATCACGGTCATTGAGGGACTGAAACAACAGAGAATGAAATATACATATACGTTGAACTTATATCTTTACATAACTATACATATTCCGAATCAGAAGGTATATGAATTACACTCATCAATTATTCAAAATTCTATATTGATAGCTCGAGAAAAGTTTCCAGAATGTCTCAGGTTACCCTCACATAAGTTCTGTCTTCCCGAGTGTAATCCTCATTTAATTTCGCCAATTTTGTATCATAACCTCGCATCTTTCGGCAAAGTTAAACTCTTCTCCGACTTCACCCATGCATCTGCCGAGCACTCATCATACATGTACTTGGTAAATGTTTTCTATCAGCTCAGCCTTCTGACGTGGTGATAAGAAGGCGACACGATAGCCGTTTTACGGTCTGTAACAATTTCACATGTGGAAGGAATGATAGGTCATTAAAAGAGTTCAAAACCTCACATCATTCAGTTATCACCCGCTTCTGCGGCGATCCTTCGCATTGGAGGAAACCACATTAAGGAATATGACGCCGAGTGCCGTATCGTTAAACAAAAGATACGAGTTGTTCCAATCATCTTCATAGCTCTCTTTAAATGTGAACAACCCATGGCGGGTTTCTGAAGTAATAGGGTATGTTTTCCTATCTACAGGTCGTTTACTATCATCTATTAGCTATTTATCTGTTAGCGTAAACAAAGCTGAATAAAATACTATCAATCGCTCCACGCGCGGGTTCGTGTTAAGACCTCATAACGTGAAGAAAAGGAACATAAAATTCTCTTAATTGCCAAAATCCGTCCATGACTCAAAGGGTTCCATACGGTGATTAATGCATATTAATCGATACAGTGAACTCCAAATTATCCTTGGGCATACGTACCGGATAATTCGTACATGATTTTTTAACTCCATCGATATTTTCCCTCAGCTAATGTACGAAAATCGTCGATTAGCTGAATGAAAATCGATTTGCTTAGGTATAGTTAATTTCTGTATAGAACTAAGTTGTCTATAAGAAAATAAAGCCCATCAATTACTTATTGTTATTTATTATGGCCCTTAGAATCCAACATTTTCTTTTCTTGGCATCAGCGTAGAAATAATTTTCTATATATTCTTCAAGTATCATATGTATACGATATGTATTTCTGTCTATCTTACAAAAACTCTTATTCATTTACTTTCGACAGCAGTGGTGTTCCCATTGAAGCATTAATTTGATTAATATTCGTGCATAACGTTAATAATGCATGTGTTAATTTATTAATAATATATAATAATACATATGTTTTAGTAAATGTTTGGTTAAAACTTTCTTTCTTTTATTTCGATATGTTTCTGATGGGTGCCCCGGCCCAGCATTTGCGCCTAGGGACTCTCCTAGCCCTAATTTTCCCCTGTAGACAAGTATAGATACCTAGCAATAACCGGTACAAAAATCGTTGAAATATGATTCGTAGGTATCGACAATTTTGGAGAGCTGCTAATGTTGCCTCAGAGTGGCCAGTACTGAGGCACGGATAATCGAGAGATGGTTGTATTTTCGGGGGCGCTTGCTTCAAAGAGCGCTTGGGAGATAGAAAGACGCAAAGAACGATTGTGAGAGGTAGAGATGTTTTCGCCCAGCAAGTGATCCCGCCAATTGGTTCCAAGTGCCGGCGGTGAGGGAACACAATGAGGACAAGTGGATTGACTTCCGTCAGATATTAAACTCCTGCTGCTGTTGCCTCTGAGCAGCAATAAGAAACAATTGCGAGGCAAGGAAAGCAGCTCGGCAACAAGTCCTTTTGTTAAAGGAATGACGATGATACTGTTCCTTCGGAGTGATTGAGGAAGGAGTAGATGTAATTGCGAACGCAACAAGCCCTGCAGGGAAGTAATTCTTCTATTCGAGCGGGAGGTCAAGGGAAGCCTATGACTACATGTATAGTATCATTACGACCTTTTTATGGGCCTACCAAGGATTCTTTGATGGAGAGCCATTCATTGCGGGCCTTCATATGTCCACAAGTTCGTGTTCTTTGAATTGACTACCATAGCGCCATTTCCTTCGCAATCAGATAACTATAATCCGATACGGTAGCCGTGAAGGCCCACCAGGAGCCCTGGAAAACCTTACTTGAAAAAGGATATTTTTTATGATCATTACTACGCTATCAATGTAAGTTATATTTATGTTTAATCATTTATTATGACCGAAGATCATTACGTATCCAAATATACGTTTCATGTGCATTAATCGTATTAATCATTCCATCAAGTATTCATGTGCGCGTTTGCATATAAATATTCATGTAATTGTAACATTCGTGTACATTTGCACATAATATTATAATTTATATTATGTGATTTACTAAAAGATGTTTTATATTATGATTTAATGCATTCCGTATTCTATTATAATTATGTAGATGATGATAAATTTATTGAATGACGCTGTCACCTGATGCAAAGTCAAACAGCATTGGTCTTCAAGAAATAATCAATAAATAGTTATCAAGATTGTATTTAGAATTTATCGACTCGATTAAAAAACGAAATCCATGAATAAATAAGGGTATAACAGAAGTAAGTAAATTTGGAAAATTTGCAAACAAGGAATGAAAAAATAATCGAGATAAATCACTTCCATTGAACATATTTGAGGTTTTCTTTATGACATAAAAGCAGCAACATTATAGGTCCCTCGATTGACCATTATACTTTTCTACAATTTTATCATTTTATTTGATCTGTAGTTGTATTGGATCATTATTAAACTTCAAATTACACACGGCCGATTCTCCTTCGGAAAAAGTTAAATCGAGAGCTCGAGAATGTGGTGCATCGATATTTATTAATCTATTACCGACAATATTTTAACATATTACCATTTAACCATCTGAAATGAAGCAGTGGTTAAATCTGTGTACTCATACATAGTTGAATGCGAATTAAAATTGAAAATAAATTACTTCGAAAGACTAGAAACAAAAATACGGCTATCTTGCAGTGCGTTCATTGTATTTTACGTGAATTCATGCCCTACGGATTGCTATCATTTGTTCCGTTTGCATTAATTTCAACATTTCCATTTACCGTATCCCCTCGAATCTAAGAAGCACTCATGTTTAGGAAACCATACAGGGAAAATACGAGTAATATCAAAGATGCATACTGTTCGCCGATGTAGGTGTCCAAAAACATCCGGGAAGAGCTACGATGGAACAAGCTTGAATGGTTGACGGAATATCGATGATGGACAATGCAAGCGTTGATGATTGCTTACGATAAAAGACAGGAAAGATGAACCAATGCTTTATTTTTATATACAACTTGTCTCTGCGATATCTGATTTGAGAAAATGCGATTTAGATCGAGAATCTAAGACGCACCCGATTTTGTATGAAGTTGTGAAAGATTCACTTCTATATCGTCGAAGTTTAAAATGTATCAATTCGACAGGGGAGAATTTAAGCTATCATAGTCCTTAATCGCAAATATCAGATCGAGCCAACACTAGGAATTATGAGAGTGAAAATTCACTTTTTCGTAAAATACATGCCGTAAAAAAATCAATCGCTTCAATACGACAAGAAAAAACAAAATATTGAATTACAAGTATAATTTATATAAAGTACTATGTAAAATAGATTCGATTTATTTTAGAGACTTACATTATAGACTTTAATTTATAGAATGACATAAATATAGGTAAGACGTTCTATCAGCTTACTCGACATTCATAAACTCTTTGCTTAAGCGAAAAGAAGAGCCCTCGAACAGACCGTAGGTCTAAAAATTGGAAACTCTTTACCGTACGTTATTGAGTTGAGTGGAGGTGGAGTCCGTGAGAAAACCTGCCGATTAAGAGAGAAATTATATTTAATTTATAGGAAGATTCATTATTAACTAATGGATGGAAAAGATCAATCGGTATATTTCATATCATGCAGTATCCATGCAAATTTCAAGTTAAACTATTTTAAAAACATAAATGAGAGTAATTATTATCACTGCCATATATGATATTTGGAATTATAACCAAACCAAGTTAGATAATAACCCGGAGCTCCACTAAATTTAGTGCTATACCGTGAATAATATAGATTGAAAATTCTCCTCCAGTCTTAAGAGAATTGATTCTTAATATTGGAAAAAGGATAAATAAAACTAAAAAATAAACTAAATCATCAATTTCTTAGAATGTAATTTGAATAAATACATTAATTAAGGTTTACCTCATATGGAGAAAAAGAGTTAAGTCGAACATAACATAACAGTATACAGGTATTTGTTTCTACACGTGTTAGTATTTACGTAAAATGATCTTTCCTTTTATAAAATTTTGCCTTGTTGCAGAATACATTTGCTCGAAGCATGCTGTCTCCATGGGTGAAACACGTAATTAAATCAATGAAACAAAGTACCACGCACTCAGACCATCACCCTAAGCATTGTTAATTTACTCATCTGTGTTAACATGGGCAAAAACTCACATCCACCTTCGCAGCTAGCATGGGTCTCATAACCGACTGGCTGGCTAACCTTGAATTCAAGGTCCCTACGAGAGCGGACGCAGCTTGCTTATAGTCGTTAAATTTGAAGTTTATCGAATAAAACGACAATAAAATAATCTTCGGTGTACAGTTCAATATTTCTGAAAATCCTGAACATATTCGATTGCAAAATTTCACGAAAAAAATCGGAAAAAAACTTCTCCCCATCAGGACTCGAACCGTCATCCATCCATGAGTGGCCCTCCTCTCTTCTCGACGTAATGAAACATTATTAATTTGATCGATTTACACAATGGTGTATGTAAAAACGGACCGGTAGAAACGATGTAAAAATGGGATTGGAGCTCTGACTGTACACGATATGTGCACGAGACATCCTTCCGTGGTCGACGGCCGGATGCCTTTGGGCGAGGAGTGACTCGGTGCGAGGCGAAGTGCACTGCAGACTCACCAGGGGGTGCACAGAGCTACAAGGAAGTACGTGCGAGGTACTTCAACTTTCTCCGGATGGTACAGAGACGGGGACCACCTGTCTCAGCCATCTACGGGGCTCCAATCGGGCCACACAGGCCGGAGGTGTGACAGTCAGCAGGCCCACTCGGCCGCTCCAATCCCTTGCTCTCGAGGCTCTCGATAAGGCCATTTCAATGCACTATCGATCCCGTATCCGGAAGTTTCGCCAAATTGACGTTCTGCCCTAAAGATTGAGATGGTTTACTCGGGAAAATTTCAGCTAAGAATTTTTACTCAAGACTTTTTCATCCAAAGCGTATTTTATCCAGAGGATTTTTCGTCTAAGGAATATTTCGCCCTAAATATTCTCCACGTAATTGTGTTTTTGACACCTACATAAATACCCTACAAGCCGCCTTTCGGCGTGTGGCAGGGGGTGCAAACACCGAACGATTGAGCTATTATTTTAGCCTGTTGATATCGCGTTTTGTTCGCGGAAAGAATGAGCCCTTAAAACGACTTGTTCTAGAGTCTATTTCTCTTATTTTATTCTCATTATCGAAGTAACAGAAGGGTCGCATAATATCAATTACGTCCTCTGTAAACGCTTTTAAAGCGAGTGGGGTTTGACTAAGATAATGCAGTAAATAATAAGAGCATACATACATTTGTAAAAGGTTATATTTGACCCGATTTTTGTATTTATCTATTTTTTCAACACGTAAGAAAAGATTTTCATGGCTTACAGTTAGAAAAAAGATCCGGATTTTTTACCCAAGGGATATTTCGATATTCGATTAATTTACACTTTTACGTTTCACGGACGCATTTCACCCTTCCGTTGAACCCGATATTTTTCATAAATTGTAAAACATTGCTGTAGGAGTAAAAAAAATATTTGCGTGATTGTCTATTCCAACGTTGGATTTTATTCTTTCACACTTTGTCAAAGTTTATATAAATCGGTGTTGGGAAGGGACTTAAATAACCCGTTGGAAGACTAAGAATGCGGAAAGGAACCAAATTTTTGGTTACGGAATAAACAGAAGACCTGGTTGAACTCTGAGGGACTCTAAGGGCGAACCAAATTATTAGGCAATGTTTACGTATACTATATCTAGGTATCTCTATACCATTTGATATTAAAAAAATATGTTCAAGTAGAATTTTTAATTTTTCTCGCTAATTACTTTATCGCTTTGGTAGATTTATGTTTTCATTTAAAATGCTTCCCTTTTTTCTTTATGTACTAATTATTTCCCGAGTAAACAGGGACAATTCGTTAATGAACATTTAATTGATTAACCTTATATAATGGAATCTTAATGGCCTAGAAAGCGATCTAACTGAAGTGTTGCACAAGATTATATATATAAACGACCCCTAAACATTTCTTACTTCTTACAATGTATACACATAGGATGTTTGTCATACAATGTATTATCCGGCATGCGCATTTTCACGAAGTTCTTTCGTTAGATCTTAAGGGAGTTACTGTTTGAATAATTTGTCTATGAACGTCCAGAGACCGGAGATTGTGATAAACGCGGAGACCGGAGATGAATCAAGAAAACCAGAGTCTTTGAGCGGAAACCCATGATTCTTACAAGAAGGTTTTAAGCGATCTGAAAGTTTGAAACGACTATTAAATTTTAAATCAAATTACAAGCAAGAAATGTATTTTATTTTACAATATAATATTCAGGTTTGATTAGATTAATAGTTTATATAATCGATTACGGGGTCAAAACTCATGAGATAAGGTAGCGGGAACATAGGTAATATATTTCATTTAGCATAGAGCTTAGATCCATAAAAAATTACTTCCATTCCATTATACTTCAAATTTTTGGTGTTTTCCAATATTTAATATTACTGTTTTTCTAACATGGCGCGGTAAGTTAAAGGGAAAAGCTAGTAACCATTACAGAATATGTATCATTTAATACCCGCGATGGCTATAGAACACTTCCGAGTCGGACGAGGCAGTTGCGACACCAGTTCCTCGACTTGCACGCTTCTCTTTGGTTGACCCCAAGAGCGATGAGGGAAGGGCAATCCACTACGGGCTCTCTCTTTTACTCAAACGCTTATCATAATCTTTGAGATAGTCTCTTGTAACTCCTTCCTATTTCTTGCAGACCAACATTATCAATCCGAAGCAGGTCTTCTAGGAATGCTATTTATGCAGAGAGAGGTCGACTTACGCGCGGTTTTTATCTAGAGTGCAATCACTACACAAAATACTAAATGTACTAAAATCCTGAAGATCCTAGGAGTAAATCAAATCGAATATCTCAGAAGTCGATCGATGCATTAAAAGAAAACTCTTACGAATTTCATTAAAGCATGAATGCTTTATGAAATATATCTAAAATAAATTGGATAATTTGAGAAATAGAAATAGGTATTTGTGGAAAATATTCTTATCATGATCATAAAACACGAGTCGCTATTATGGTCAATTACAATAACCGCACGTTATATATTTATATATGATATTATTAGATTTATTGAAAGTTTCACTTTAAAATTTTAGATTATTAGATTATATTGATAGATATCTACATTATGAAAATTCAATGTATGATTTTGAGCAGTTTCTGACTGAGATATCACGCAAATTTAAGAGATAGAGATGGAATAGTTTAGATATTGAATCCAGGCAACTCGCAGATTTTTATACGTCATTCGAAAGGGAGATTGTGGGAGAATTGACCGTGAGTTGTCATTTTCAGGATTCATGAAGTTACCTAAATGCGAAATGCTGAAGATATTAAAGAAATTAAGTTATTGATCGATATTATTGATATATATGTCAATAATCATTATTTATCCTTATTTTATTATTGATTCTAATGAGAAATTTTCTTATTCTCTTTCAGAAGGTAAAAAACCTTTTGATAATGGAAATTTAACTAGTATCTATATGAAAGAGGAGTCTGCATGTATCCTAGCTCGTCTCCTATACACCTCAGGCGGTTCCTGTACTCAGTTTTGACGGCAGGAAATTACACCACCATTCCTCGCAGACGCAGGACACATATCTCACGGTTATTTACGTCGCTAACAAAAAAATTTTCATTCCTTATTTCGATTCATCCTCGTTGTTATTAAGGCGTAATGAAATCATAAATATATTGTTATAATTATGATTTCAGTACATGGAAGATGTAGATAAGAAGTAGTATGACATCAACGTCATAATTTATTCTCTCACTACTTCCTGTCGACGAACCTACGACAACTACATGTTACTCGTATTTTGCTGACTCAACCGGAACCGGAAGTAAATCGCACTTAAAACGTCTAATCAGAATGACTATTAGGGAGCATACAGAAATTTTATGACGTTAAACGAGAGATTGAACCTTAATGGATTTCATAAGAGTTTCATTCTCTTGGTTTGGTTGCAATTCACGAATGTAGTAACAAATGATTTAATATTTTAATCGTTTAAACCAAAAAATAGAATCAGAATTATTATTCTGTTATCTAAACGAAACCAATGTAAAATAATAGAGTAAAATTTATTTTTTTTGGAAATGATTATTAACGCATGAGATTCTATTAAGAGACGTATAATCAACGAGACCGCTGTGTGCGAAATTTCAGATAGTGTTCAGCTCAAAGGAGCCTCATCAAGCTGTAATTTGTCACCATGATGATTATTTAGACCTCGTTATTACTATGGTTCAAAATAAAAAATTAAACAAGAATAAAAAATTTATCTATAGATCTAGTTTTCCCCTCTCTGTTAAGTACCTATTCTGTTAGAAGGTGTGTTGGTACCTCATCTGCTCTACCATCAATTGCAAAGATTTAAGAGAAGGGAAATGGGGCTTTTTAGGCAAAATGAGGAGTGAGGTGGTTTACCCTTACTTTCCTAGCCGACCGAATACTATAAGCAGAGCAAGTGAGTCCGAACGACTGGAGGTAATATTTTTTAGCATTCCAAAAGGAGATACCCCAAACAATGACATTATTCAGCATCACTCTTACCTCATCAACTTTCATATCATCATAGCCGTGAACTAGACGAAGAAATAAAAAAATTGAAGATAATTTTTTCTCTATCCTGTACCAAAACACAAATGAACAATATTTTATTAATCAATACATTGGAGCATCGGCGTATATGGGACCATCCTATGGGTCAATTTCTTTCAATTTTTCCTTTTTGCAGTTTGAAAGCGTCGGAATATAAAACTCTACCAAAGTGCGTCTTACCCTCACGGCGACCCTATAGAATACAGTGTAGATGTGTGGACTATGTAATGACATTACGAGTAGTAAAGATGACGAATGAATTAAGTGAATGATGAGTACGAAATTAGGGTCAACGATATTGGATCGAAAATTATTTTCAGAGGAATATCAAGAACTATTTGTACGCTTAATGAGATACAGAATAGAAAAAGGTTTCGGATACAATTTCTAACTCTTATGTCACGCCGTTGCTTTAATCCGAATATGTAAAGATGTCTTTAAAATTTTCTTTCCTTCTTCACTTTTCCTATGTATTAGAGCTATTTGTTTGAGACAAGTCTTGATCAACTCATTCCAGGTATGTATAGGTTAAAGATGAAATTTATGACACAAGTTCACCGACTGTTCTTGTGACATCTCACGTTTTCTTATTGAAGTTCCGCTTAATTCCGATACAAATTCGCCATCATCATATTGAATTTTTTGATTGATTTTTAACAGAAAGCTAATTCAAACGTATACGGAAGAGGGATGTCATGGATATTTTAATCACCCTGAAAATAATGAAATATAAAACTCTCAACATGCACAGTCATTTTTTATCATACCGACATTTTTATCGCTCTAAGTTTTTCTGGCACACTGATGAATCACTTATGACTCAGGCATACAAGGAAAACTTGTAAAAAAATATGTAACAAGCGGAATGGTTTTTGATATAAGAACTGAACTCAGGACCAAAGAAAATATATTTGTGCTGTATTGGTAGGCATATAAGGATAACACTGATTAGATGATATGTGAACTACTGCGGTATTAATGCGTTTGAATATTAATTTATGTATTTTGATGATGACATTAATATGATGACAAATTCATTCCTAAGAATAATTAAGCGTTGTATTTTAGCACAATTCTGGCCAATTTAGTCAGTAAATGAAAGGTAATAAAGCATTACTCGCCTTACGAGGAAGATGCAATGTGTTATAGTGATGGACAGCGAAAACAAATCAGTGCTGTGATCAAGATTAACTTGGAATCAGGATGATGTGATTGCAAGAAGCAATTGCGTTTATCTCTTTAACTTTGCCCTCACGGTATTCACTCAAGACACAACTTCTGCGGAATGTTGTCCTTTCTCTTCAAGAAAAGCTTATCGTCGCGGTCTTCGGTGAAAAGATAATTCGAGAATGTCGATAAAAACTAAAATACACTGCAAAAAGATAGAAGGTCGAAAGAAAAGATATTCTTCAACCTGCGAGTTTTTTTATTATCGGACAATCAGAAATCGATTCTATTGTTAAATGATAAAGAATCCATTGTGCTTACCCACCACATGGCCCATTAGCTCAGTTGGTTAGAGCGTCGTGCTAATAACGCGAAGGTCGTGGGTTCGATCCCCCCATGGGCCAGATATTTTTATTTTAAAGCTGAAACTGTAATATTAGTTTAATATTAATCACTCGTAGCAAATCTATTATTGATTTCACCTTAGAATTTATTCAAAGTTAGTTTACTTTGAGGAATAGCACCAAGCGATTTGATGAGATTTTCTACAGCAAATAAGTGAAACAGAAATTGAGTACATCTCTAATAATTCAAATAAATAAAGATCAGAATAAAACAATTGCAATATGGAAAGTACTGGAGAAGAATGACAATAATGAGAATTTAAATGTTAGGATAGCGAGGAAAACCAACGTAGCCGGGCGGTTATGCAGGACGCCTGAAGTTTGGGGACGCATGACGTTGGTCGAGTCATAAAAATGGTATGTACATACGTTAAAAAAATCTTAAATCAATTTTTGGCGAAAAATTGTTAAATTAATTTGAATATAGTAGTAATATTAATGAATAGAATTGAATTAAGTTTTTGATCGCGAGAGAGAGTAACTGCTGATTTTAAGGCGATTTTCTTTCGATGAAAATGCACTTAAATATTATAACGTTAAAAATCTTAGCAATAAAAAAGATATTACCTTTCAAATTCAATAGATTAATGCTTATAAACAAAATATATTCTCTCAACAAAATAAGCAAGTCCTTATAGTATGAGTATAAAGTCCCATTAATAATGGTATCTAAATAATGTTGTAAGCATCGAAATGGGAGGGTACAGGGCAGGACCAGAACAGCCACCCCGGGGTGCATCTCAGGTCGACCTCAAAGACTGAGAAATACGCGAACGATTGTTTTAATGATTATGACTTCGAATGAGATACTGGATAAAAGAGTCGTACGTAATTCTGAGAGAAAATGGAATTTTCGGAAAGATAAATATAGTAGATTTGTTGGAAGTGAAAGATTTATATAGGGTAGGAAAATGTGTCTCTCTGCCTCTATATCTCGATGAATGGAATATTTTTCATTTTTCTTACAGTACAGGAGAGCGGAAAACGTATTTTTACTTTACGTATGATTCATACTTGCTCACAGCAGAATAAGAGATCTTCATTGGAAAATAATTAGAGCCTTAAATGCTCAAGAAGCTTTAAATATTTAGAAACAGCTAAGAGTAATTGATATCGAACACGGCTTTCCATCTTTATCTTCATTTCCAGCCATTACATTTCCTTCCTTTTCCCAGACGTCTCTTTTTTTTGCTGAGCTCCATCCATAATAAATCCGCATTGATTTCTGTCGTTCCTTTGACTTTTAAGGCCCTCATAAGAACACTTCTCTCCGTGAACCCTTCCTTTTCTTCACAATTCGGGGTCATCGACATAAAAAGAGTGGGGCGACCCTCGATGTCGAATTTGGAAACACTCATTATTAAGGAGGAACCTGGCTGTCAACCTTCATTTTCCTCCGAAACATATTTTTCTCTCGTTGGTCCCCGTATCTTTCCAAGCATCACCGAATAGAGGGAATGTGATTGACCGCAAATTTAAAGTATTAAGAAAGATGAAGGGTTTTGCAAATAACATACTATAATTTATCATGGTAGGCCGCACTTCGCGTAACTACATTTTAATGTAAAGAAACACTAAGTAGTGTCCACACGATTTTGTTAAGGTATGTGGAAAAAAACTAACTTTGTTTCTTAAAAAAAATTCATACTGTTATACTTTTGCGTCTATTTGGCATAAAACTTAATTATGTGGAGTCCAGGAAAAACTATTTTTTTATAATGGAACTGATGAGCTTCTTAGCATACACATTAAGAAAATGTATATTATCCCAGTTTATCCTTTTACACCGGCATATTTTTTTAAATCCTATTCTAGTTAGCCTGTCTTGAAAAATGGAATATTTCTAGTTTCTTGATACAAGATGGAAGGAAGATGGAGGAAAATGTATCTTTCTTTTCTAATTTTGTGCGCAACTGTAATGATGTGAAAGGTATACAGGAATGTTAACTTTAAATGGTCACGTATATACACTTTGATCACTCTTTATTGAGTGGTATGACAAGTGTTATTCATTCTATTATTGTGCTACGATCAAAAAGATCCAAGCTATCTTCGGATTGACGTGATTTTATATCAATACGCAAATTATGCCTGTCTAGAAATTATTTAGCTCGAATACCGCTGGGAATCTCATTCTCACTACCATCAACATTATCGAGAAGATGGAAATTAGATTTACTATGCAAGATGAGGAGTGAGGATCTAAACCATAAATGGATAATAGAATAAATGAGAGATATTTTTTTTCCTTAACCTGTACCGAAAGAAAAAGCGAAAAGTATTCCATTCATCAAGATATGGCAGCAGGTACAACGGATATTATGAGAAAATCCAAAAGTTTTATGACGTAGGTTTTCTATCTCACTCCTCATCTCGCCTGGTAAGCCTCATTCCCCCTGCAAAGCTTTTCGTGGCTGATGGTGGAGGTTTTCAGGTCTAATCATCCATCGAACTCACGACACTTCACTCGTAAATTTAGGTGAAGAGCCTACCAATTTTACTGCAAACATTTTAGTTTAGTCAAATATACAAAGATTACAACGTTTATCAGCGTTTTCGTTTCTGCTTTCGAGAAGTCAGAGTTTTGTCGAGCATCATCAAGGCAGAGAATCGCCGTTAGAAGCGCAAAAAAGGGATAATTCATCAACGACATGAGCACCAGATGCATGGCCCCAGATGGGGCGGATCGTTTTTAATCGAGCACGCGCGGCGACGGTGATTTGTTTTTGTCCGACTGATGTCCCATTGCAACAAGATCAACGGATGCGTAGATGAACTCGTTAAGAGTCGCTCTCTCGCGAAGAGAATCCACCCGCGAACAAATGAAGGTTGTAAAGTTCTTCCTACTACAGCCTCTCTGTTTACGGGCTAGTGAAACACGTTACGATTTCTAGCGATCTCTATTTTCGTTTGTAAGTTTTCTGTTAATTTTCTTTTATTATATTTGGGAATACCTGAAATGAATAAATTGCAAAGTACACACAAATTTTAATTTTTCTTCGTTCCATAGGCGAATTTATTAGTCTGTTAGACTATAGAGACTCGAAATGCATGGATTTTAGCTGAGAAATAAAAATAATATCCTAAGAATTCTGAGATTCGATAGCCTTATTTCGCTATATTTACTATCGTAGACAAGGATCTGGAAGCCACAAGAAGTCCAGGTTTACTGGCTTTCTAGGAATCACCCAAAAGAAATATTAATGATAGATAATTTTAATTACTATAAGCTAATTCTGTACTCCCCGTCGATTCTTGACCTCAGTCGAAGGTAGTCCGTATACCTATATTTTTCAATTTTATTATTAATTAATTAATAATCAAAAGCTGTGTTCAATTTTTTTTATCTTTCATCTCAATTCGGAATTATATTCGTTGCCCATAATTCTTGTGTTTCTGCATTTGGAATAGTTGAATAATAGTAATTGAAGTAAGTATGTATTAGTTAAGTAACTGTAATAGTAACTAAGAGAAGAAATAATAAATAATTATAGAAAATAACTGATTTTGATAATTGGTCGCCAAACAGGCGTGAAAATAAATTGCAGGGTCATTATTTTGTTAGTTTCATACATATGGCTTTAACTCACTTCTCCAATAGTCGCATAACTGTTATGTGTTTTCGCGATGTTTATAAGTTGCTAATGCATTTAGGACACTTCCCTAGTACTCCACCACAAAATTAGTTTTCTCTTCCACTTGTACAGTTACTCTCACTAGGAAGTTAAAAGACGCCCGATTATAATCCATTCAATGAGAAAGTTTGACCAGCCTCGGGCGGATTTTGTTTACATTCACAGTACTGCTTCCTAGATATAAAAACAGCGTGCCTCAAACTCTCCCCTTATTTTAATATCTTTCACCTTTCTCACTCGTGATGCAACTGCATTCGGCTCCACCATTTTGAGTCCTCAACGCGACTTGTTTCCGCTGTTTCGACACTCGAGTAACGCGCGTTGTAAACATCATAAGTGAACTGAGGCCGCGGAATTAAACTGCCTTCATCCACTTCTCAATACCATAAAGGTTGCACGCGCCCTAACTGAGATGCTCTTTCGGTGGTGTAAATAGAGATTTATATGTTCAAAAATCAAGTTTTCCAGATCTAACACGATGTAGGTGGATGGTGGAGGATAGCAATGAGCATATAATTTACTTAAGAGCGAGCTAAGGATGGAATGTTGATCAAGATTGGAAAGTTAGAGCGACGTGGCGTAAAATTAATCCTTCGAGTGTTGCGATTGCCGGATATTAAAGAGAGTTTATTCATAGTTAAACGTGCAGAATTATCTTACGTACACTTATTCTCTGCCATCATTGTAACGATCGATTATATTGGCATTCTTGAGGCACGTACTGGTAAAGGAAATTCTCAGAATAACTCTTCCCAAAAATCTCACTCTGTGAATGAAGTAACTCGCTTACTATTCGACCCACTAATCATTCGAAATAATCAAGAATAATTTTTTAAATCTTCGTATAAAAATAGTCCAAAGGATTGGCTTCGCTTTACAGCGTCGTCCACACCGCATCTTTTTAAATAAACCTTTTAAGTGTAGTTTAAGTGAAATTTAGAATGCTCATGTGTTATACACATGAGTATTTTAAATTTCACTTAAAGTATTTTAAATTTCTCTTTCTTATTTTCCTTTATTTATATCGGGCAAATTTATTTTATCATATATTGTCTCTTTTTACAGTTTCCGCGGTTTCTTTCTCTTCTCTTCTCTAGGTGTTTTTTCTTTGTTGACATTAAGTTGTGAAGATTTTATCTCGCACTCTATATCTCCATTTTTAATTAATCTTCGTGTGTACTATATTGTCATAGGGGGTTATACGAAAGAGAGGGTAAAATGGGCCTAACCTCGCCAATAATACCATATCTATGATTTCATTCTTTATTTCAGCTGCTTCTTTACTTCCACCAGAGTCGATCACCGTTGTTTACCAATTTTATATCGAAGTAATTTCCTCAAGTTTATTTAAGAATGCTTAGCATTCTGTTACTCTAGATACTGCCGAAAGTTCTCTCAGATCCTCAAAGGTAATAAGGATAGTACATACTATAATATTTGTTTAGAAATTCATTGGAACTTATCCTTTTTAACCTGTTAGTTTTTAGAGCACTTTTCCTTGATTTTTTACTATCAGTTCTGATGGTAATTTTTCGATTCCACCTTTCTTACCTTGAAGTATTTCATCGCAGCTCCTCCGAAAATTATAACCAAAAATTCTTCACAGGATAGTATATTGTGTTAGACCAAATGAGGGACTTTTACGCAGTTTAAGCGAACACTGGTCGCTATTTGGAATGCGTATTAAGACCTCCTTCCTGTGTTGCTCCCAAGCTTCCCAAACTCCCAAAATAAAGAAATCCTATCGGACGTTCAACTCAGTAGCAATGTGTCCATCTGAGCGAGATAATTTTGCTTTGATGGAGCCCAAACAAAAGGTTTTATCGGACGAAAATAGATAGTCGTTTTTGGACGTGCATGAAACCAAATTTAAATCGGGAAGATTTCGATGTCCAACGATCAAAGTGGCATACTTTAAAATTTAAGTTTACGAAATTTAAAATTTGAAATATTTAAATTCAGATCCTCGATCAAAAGTTAACAAAAGTGGCATATTTACGTCAGTGGCCTAAGATATATCTGTATGCTTTTTATACATTCCCTTTTATTTATAACGGTAGTATTGCGAATTTGTGAAATAAAGCCTATACGATCGTCTATTCTACTTTTAACGTCTATATTATTATAAACAACATTAGAGTGGTATCAAAATAATTCTCGAGGACCAGACTTATCATATCTCGAAAATCTCTTGAAAGTACTGAACCCAGAGCTACCTCAATCTATACGGCCACCTGCGAGCGAAAAGATTCCCCGACCAACCTATGACAACTCCCAGTTAGGAGAAACTTATTTCTCATATGGAATACAAATGAGTTAATGAGCGTCTCCGAGTTTATAGATAAGTCTCTTTAATCTATTCATCTTTGATTGACTTCCCTTCCCGTGTCAAAGATGTTATTTTTATTCCTCCTCCCAGCCACGAAGACAAATATAAAAAGGTATAGCCCTTCTTGGACCTTCTTTACAAAGAGGAAACTGTCTGAAAGCATTCAGCGCAAAGTTATCATTAACTGATAATGCCATCCATTCCGTTTGAGGATGATTATTAGATTCGAGTCCAACTTCGAGAATATAACCACTAAAATATATAATTTATTTATTACAAGGGTCGAAAAAAATTTTATTGGTAACCTTTAGATTGGATAAATACGCGGACACAGCTAACATTTTCCTGTTTAACCCAGGGACCCCTAGATATTTTGCTAATTCCACTTCGTCACTTCTTCCGCTAAAGGGTGTGGTCAACGGCGGTCCTCGACCGGTTTAATATTTCCGACGTTCCAGACGGTGATCGTGAATCAACAGTATGAATGACTGAAAGGTCTGTTCCACGGGTCCTTGAAGAGGCGGGTTCATCAAAAGTCCTTGGTAAAACTTCACCGCTGCCCACTCGAGCTAAAAATATCTCGAGATTCCGAGAGGAATTCGTCCCCAAAATTATTTACGTGTTTACAATTGGGCGCGAATGGAATTAATCCGGGTAAGTCGCTTTTATGTTGCGTAAAAAAGGCTCTTTTATTTCAGTCTTTTTTTCGCTTTTATGGTTTCAAAATGTCAATACTGGATCTCTTTACGCAATCCTTTCTACATTAAATGATTTAGTAATTTATTTGCTTAACTTGACGGTTAAGTATTAATTAAGTTGAATTAAGTATCATGAATGTTTTTCTAGTAATCTTGCGGTCACTGGGAGATACTTAATATCCATCTCTCATACTTGTACAAGTCTGAATGTTAGTTGCTTCGATAAAGTTGTGTTTCTCAGTTAACAATTTGCCACTTATTCCAGAATAGAACTCCGAAAAGTTGCGGCCGCCTCGGTTACTTTTATTTCAGAGGTTGAAAGGATATTTATTTGATAGTAATGGTAATAAAAGGCAAATGTTTGGCACAACTAAAATTATGTTTCTTCAACTTCAGTTTTATTTCAGAATTACTGAATTTTCTCTCCATCTTTTCGTCCATTTGGCTTTGAACCTAATTTACTTTTCAACATATGATTTTGCTCCCGTTCGTTATCGGAGCAGTAAGAAGGTGAATGTAAAATTGTAGTGCACAGGGGTGAAATATTAGTGAGAAAAAATATAAATTTAGAATGTATCGCATAGATTTATCTGATGCGAACCAATAATTGAGAGCAGGATCATTTGAAAGCATAGATGTGTAGCAAAGTATAGATGAAAAACTGCATGAGAGGAAACTATCGATCAATATCAATAAATTGATAAATTAAGCGTAATTAATAAGTATTTATTTACATAAGAGAGCCTGTGTTATTTTTATCTATACCAATTCCGCTGATAATTCCATTAATAACTACAACCAATATTTGTCTAATTTTTAGGTTCATTCACTAATTTTCATCTTTATAATATAAGAAAATATAAAATCATATGCTAATAATATGAATATGAAGTTAATGCTTCCCCAAAAAGAAAATATTGCAAAAAGTCGAAATTTTATTAGTATAAAATATCTCTATCAAGTTTAATAGCTTAAATTTTCCGAAATATTTTCCTTTATTTTTTTTTTTTTCCTTATAAATTCCTCTGATATATTCCGGAAGAATCTGGTGCCATGTAATTAATTCTTCGGATGGAAAATAGATTTGATAGTTAGCCACAATTATGTACAGTGCGATTTGATTTGATGGTTAAAAATTCATTGGGTGTGAAATTAATGATGTGTTATTTCTGGGATAAAGTCAAGGACGACCGAACTCGACCGGTTCATAGGACATAAATCATTTCTGAGGAATACGGATATGGGTTCTGAATAGTCCTTGCGCTTGTGGTCCAGATACCTCAATCAATAAATTTTATTTTATGTCGATGCCTCGTAATCGTGTCGATTCTGATTTTTTTCATATAACTATTTTGTAAATAATTCTGAATTAGTATTAATGGTGATAGCTACCATCAGAGTAAGAGTTTTCCGATTTTAGATATAACGAATCTGTTTTCAATATTAGAATCCTCACTTGTATGAATTTTCAAAATATTTATGAACGATGCTAACTATCGTAAGTATTCAGATTGCTTCTATAGAAGTAGTGTGCCTGTTTCCAATTCCTCTGCTTAAGTAGCCTGCTCTTGATATACCCAGTTATATTATTTATTCAGGTTATACGTATATACATTTTGTCCTAGCAAAGAATACCAAACCAATATAAATTTTCGCCCAAAAAATTCTTTTTTAAGTTTAAGATGGACTCGATGTATGGGATTAGTTTGGTTATCGGCAATATCAGAATTGTATACTATTTAAATGTAATAATAATAAAGAACTTTATTTAGGGCGAGATGGAGACTATAAAGTCTCCTCTTACATCTAAACCTTAAATATGTGATAGGCTGATCTATTATCATATAATAAAAGAATAAAGGACTTCTTCCTGGCCGGTAAGAATGAAAATGTCACTGAAAACAGTCAAAATCCTAAAATGACATTGCAGATTAAACGTCTCCTACACACTCATGCTCACCTATTCGAAAGCTGTCATATTCCTAACAAATGCGTCAAGAAAACACAAAACGCTCAAAGCCAGACTATGCTGAATTCAATTTCCATGACATAGGGCAGACATCAGACGTAAAAATACAACCGTCCGTGGACCCCTGGACAAGCGACTGATCCCTCAACCCTATTTGACCGATAGCAGCGCTCCTTTAAAGAATGCGGCGCTGCCGAAACTCACGGGTACAAGGCTAATCGAGGCGAGAGACTCAACCGAGTGAGCGAAACCATTTCAAGAGGGGCTTCAGAAGGCGCCGCAGCTGGAAGGAAACCCTATGTCCACACCTGAAATTCTAATCCTATCTGGCGACTCCGTAGCAGCTCTTTTCCTGGAAGTTGAAGGCATTTGGAAGGGTTAAGAACGGTGGTTCTTAACCTTTTTGGTTGCTACCTCTAATTCTTTGAAGCACTCCTGCCTACACACGCAAAAATTTTGAATTTTAATTTTCACTGTGAGAAAGAGAATCGGACTCTTAATTGTTTAAAATATTGACATGGTTTTTCTATTGATTCTAAAAAACTGGCGAGCCATAATGAACTACGTAGCAAATAATCTTTCTCGTTTTGGTCTCCGTAATACATTTATATCTACAAAAGTACCGTGTACTTCCCTTTCGACGTGTGGCAGGGGGTGTAAACATCGAACGATTGAGCTACATTTTTATCCTGTTATTATCGCATATTGTTCGCGGAAATAATGAGTCCTCAAACGACCTGTTCTAGCATCTATATCTCTAATTTTATTCTCATTATCGGATCGGCCGAAGTAGCAGGGTGGTCGCATAATATCAATTACGTCCTCTGTAAACGTGTTATCTTTAAATTTACCAATCAATCTCAATCTAGCCTCTAGTCTCCTTTCTTTCAAGGATTCCCAACCTGCGTCTGAGAGCATCTTCGTAACGTTTGGCTTTTTCTCGTAAAACAACAAAACGTATCCCTTTCCGCTGCACTTTCTCGAGTTAATCATAGCATAAAGTCAACGAAAATAGAGTCCTGGTGCTTGCACCCCCTGCCACACGCCGAAAGGCGGCTTGCAGGGTACAGATGTAGATGTAGATGTAGAACGAAAAGCTGGTGGAAAGTTTTTGTGACATGAGTACGGCAAGTGAATCCTTAAGTCGTACCTGAATAATTCCTGTAAAAGTATTCCTTTTTGTTCATTCATTAATATCGAATAGAGTAATCGCTACAACTTCAATAATGCGGCAACTAGCTATGATAACTAAACGAAAACAAAATCTTTTCCTGCGATATCGAGAAAATTGAAAAAGTAGGAAAATTCCGATCAAAAATATTTCCAAAGGGAAAAATTTTAGAAACGCTGTACCATAACATACGCTTTAAATTCAATAACTCCTCCACTCTGGCAGTTACATTCCATACTTAAGGATTTCAGGTTCAAGTCATTCTTCCCTATAAAAATCATTTACTTTTGAGAAAAATGTTAATATATGACATCAGTAGAATCATCGTCATTCCTCGGTTACGAAAACTACTTAACGACACACGTTAAATCGGGAAATGTCCGACATTGCGTAACTGGCTCCAAACTACCCTCCAGATATTCATTCTTATCAATGAAATTGCGCCAGAAAATTGGGAAATAAAGCTATATTAGAGTGGACGCCGTTCTGCGAAAGACTGCGTCACGGCAGTTCCGCGAATGGCGTTGGATCAGATGAATCTCAAATGGAAAAATCTCGAATTAACCGAAAGCAGGGGTCATGGAAAGGACGGAATAAGCGACGGCAGTCGAATCTACTTTAATCAAGAGATTCGATGCTGTTGCTTCCAAATGACACTTTTATCGCCTTGATGATGAGCGGCGGCGAAAGATAAATACGATTACTTTCTGACATTTTTTCCCTTCAAATGTCTCCGCCATTTTAACGGACTTTTCTTTTATGCCGCCGAGTTTCCAGATGCCGATCTAAGATCGTCTGAGGAATTACGAGAGTAATACACGGATCTCAACGATTCAGAATGATAAGGTATTCTGCGAATTCGGAGCAAAAACAAGAGAAAAGCACGTCCATAAAAATACTACCATAACTACAATATTAAAATGAGATAGATAAACATTTTCCGGAATAAAATTAAATACCTAATAAAGTTGGAAAAGAGGAACTGTAGAATGAAAATAATAAACGAAGAACTTAAAGGAAATAAAGAATAGGAAAATACGTGGGATGAATGTTGGAGATCATGTTGATAAGAAATTTAAAGAATTAAGACACGGAGAACGACCACAAGATAACGTAATTTGAATAATTACAAATTTTCAAGCACTCCTCCAACCTACTTTACTGTTGTCGTCGAATATATTGCAAGAAAAGCCCTCTAAAATAAAGTGAGACCTAGTTTCTCCAGCAAAAATTTTCTCAGTTTAGGTTTTCATCAAAGTAATCGAAACTCCACATTATAGTATAAAAATCCAAACCTAAAAAATTTCTTATGAAAATACTGGAATACTTAGTATTAATAAAATGAGTTACGGATGCTAGTGAAATTTATTTGTGCTGCTGCGATCGTATATATAATTTTCATCCACTGGATATACTTCGACAACTATATCTATCTCATAAATCTTATTATTCGTTAAAAGTACCACAATACTATAAATTTAAGCATTTCCGTGCGTCTGATCATATTCAGCTGATTTTTGTTAAATAGGCTATTAAGTGCTGTTCAAGAAATTTTCTATATTGCTAACCCCTGTTCGAGTACAGAGTTAGAAATCGACCACCATTACCATGACAATATGCAACGATAACCCTCTTTGTTTTATATTCAGATCAGCTTATTATAGATACTTTTTATAGATTTTATATGAACAAATGTTTCAATATTTCAATCTATCCTTCTCATAACCCTTTGATTTCCCTAGAGTTCATCACAGATACACTTATAAAAATGTCCGGTAGTACCCACAGCATGCTCTATCCTATGTCTGAAGAATTTCGATTTCCGGAATCGAACATTTCCGAATTGAGTTTTTTATTACCTTGCAAATGAAGCAATGAGAAATACTGTAATGTCACAACTCGGTAAGCAACCGAAACTAAAATATTGAATATCCCTCAGATGTACCCTTATCATTTGGCATAAAAACTGAACTTATATTAACCTCTTCGCCTCAAATTTAATGTATCAAGTAAAAGATGACGTCAATACTCATATCAAAGAAGAATTAAATTTGATCGTAATTCTTAATTTAATATAGCTAAAAGGCATCAGATGATTAATTTTTTTTTCTTTGTTCCACTTCAGGACGAGATGAAGTTAGGCAAGAGTAAGTAACCCGTAGTCTTTTCTGGAATTCATTGCATTTTTCTTTACTTCATTGACTCATTTCGGCGATTATGATTTTTCTCGTCAATTAGAAATAGAAGGTAAGACATTATTATTTATTTGACTGATTAATGGTTCAGAAAAGATTCCCATGCTTCAGCTGGCCGTATTCTTGGACTAAAACTGTTAAAATAAAAAGTACAGTTATATTGTCAGTAAACTATTCGGTCGTAAGCTAGGTTGGAACCTAATCCTTCCATTAGCTGTCGATAGCTAGGAAAGGATAAAGGGGAATAAGGATTACCAGGCAAGATAAGGAATAAGGTAGTTTTCCCTTTGCTTCCTTCACCAAGATAGTATATTATAAGCAAAAGAAATGAAGCAGAATGACTCTAGGGGTAACAATTTAAGCATTATTAGGCCAAATTTCTCCTCTTATCTTGTAAGCTTCATTCCGTCTCTAGATTTTTAGTTAAGGATGAGAAGAGAGGATTCAAACTGCCTTCAATTTGAATTGACTATTCTATTAGTACGCAAATTATGTCTGTCTGTATAATATTCAGCGAAGTCTGATTGGAGCGTTATCCCATTTAACATCAACTATTAAGAGCTAGAAGAATGAATGATGCAAACTACGCAAGATAAGGAGTGAGGACGTTTCTCATTATATTTGCTCTTTCTTCCCTCGAATAGCAAGGATAATAAGCACAAAAGGTGAAGGCCAGGGACTCTACGAGTAACACCTCACGTAGCATTCAATAAAGAAAGGCCTTAATCATTACCATTATTAAGCATTACTCACACCTTGTTAGCATTCATATCATCACAGCCATCAACAAAACTCATAGAAAAGTAAAGATACATTTTTCTCTAATCCGTACTAAAATACAAATAAAAATATTCCATTTATCAAGTAAAAGGACCAAAGTTAAAATTTTAATATAGTGAATATTTAGGTAAAGTACATACATTAATATTAATGTACTTGACTGGAATAGGGCTCGAAATTTAATCTTGAATTTGTGCAAATTTTTAACCAAGGTATCCGGAATTTTTTTGTATTGGTATCGCTTTGTTAAAATCGTTTATGAAGTGAATCTGATAAACGATCAATCTTCATAGGCAATGTCTCCGTTTTCTTACATTTTATCATGCTTAGCCTCGAAAGATTTTACGCATTCAGCAAGATTTACACCCAATACTTCAAGTCAGGGGGATCGTAAATATCCAAAGGTAAAGAGCCACTCTGGGAATTCCATCCTCTTGATATCTCACTTGTATTGCCCGTAAATCGCAGCTGATCCAACCATTATACACAAATTGCGCCATTCGAATTAACCCCTTTTGATTGAACGTTTAGACAGAATGCCTTGACTCGAGTTCAAACCCCCTCGTCAATCTCACTTCATCCCTTGCGTAAAGGACTGTTTAAACTGACAGCCTCCTCGGGAAGGGCGAATTTTACCGATCCGCGTAACTGTCGCTCAGCTGGAGGGGGGACTAATTCCGCACGAGCCTCTCAGAAGGAGAAATCGGAATGTTTGCACAGAAGTCCTTCATGTTAAGGACCCTCCAAGGGAATGATAGTGGCGAAAAATTGTCTTTGGTAAATGATAGATAGATAGACTCTTTATTGGCGAGGTTAGACTCATGTGGGCCTCTTTTTCGCCTAACCTCGTATGTAAATAATATGCACAGATATAAACTAAAGCAATAAGAAAAAGTAGGTTGTGGAGAAAAAGAGCACTGAAGGTTGACACAGAAAAAACTTACGTTACGGGAAAACACCCACAGAGAAGGGGGGTGAAAAGAAAAGATAACGCAGTAAAAAATTAAAAAAGCGATATATAAAGCAAACAAATAATAAATTAAAATAATAAAAATTCAAAATCACAGAAGTATAAAGCACTGATAAAGTTATGTTTAGAAGATACGGATAGCAAGGGCAGAGTAAAATTACTAATTTCAATGGGAAGATATTGAAAGAATTGTTCACTTGAAATTGGTTCTAATTAGCTCAGAATAGATTTAGTGAGCTGAATTTTATAACAAGGCGAATAGCACCATTTTATATAAAATTTCAACTTTTGATTAAAATTTTCAACTTAGCGCAATCCAAATTCTCTCGGTTCCTGTTTTTCGTTTGCAAACAATTCTCATCTAAATTTTACTCTAAATACATCTAAATTCTCTAAATTTTACATTAAATTCAGTTAAAAAATATGGAAATAAAAGTATAGTAAGTGAAACCTAAACCTTAGGTTTTCATTCATTATTACCACGCAACAATTAGTAAGATAATTTTAATCCAGCCAAAAGGGTATATCGTGACCACGTAAGGGCATTCGGATGTATAGTCATACTGCATTTTATTAATACAAGTGTTGGTATAGTTTAAATAATACTCGTATAATGCTGCTGTATTTTTTAGCTTTTCCAATACTCAAATGCAGATGTCTCACATTTCAGAAATATAATGGTCACGAATGACCCGTAAACGATCGCGTTTTCGCAAACTCCTGATTTAACAAAAGAACCAAAATCAGTAAAGAAAAGGACAAAGAGAAGGACAATTATCCGTTTAAAGGCCATGGCCATGAGTAATATAACGGCAAGCGCGTCAACTTGACCATGAGGGAGGCAATTATTCGATTCCCTCTCATCGACGATCAAAAGTCAACCCTTAATCTTTAGATGTTACATTGAATTGAAAACTTAATCCAACGCTCATCCAATCCAACCAAAAACACGTGCCTTGCGTATTAGAAAAACTTTTAAAAGCTCATTTATTTTAAATGATTCATCAAATATTTTCAAAGTTTGAATTTGACGTTAAGCAAAACTCTTCCGGAGAAAACATCCACCTCTATAGACATCAAACTTTAGTAATCAAAATTCTCGAGCGAGTAAAATTCCTCCACGTACCAGTAATGAGATTTCACGTTCCTTCTCCAATTCCAGTTGTCTACGGCTGTATTGAGATAACAATGATTCCAAACTTGATTTCTACAGAATCCAAATGCACCGTCCAAATTCTTGCGCAGAAAGTAACGAAAACGTCTATCTCACTGGACGCACTGAAAGGTTTCTGCTTGCACAGAAGCGGTAATGACTCCTAACCAGGTATAAATGAGGTTGTCAGATTTTCTAAAGTACTTGCGAGGACAATTTTCTGTAATCATACCTTCTATAAGATTGAAATCGGGAAAATGAGAGACAACCACGAGTAAAGACTTCAAAATATAATCAACTTTAAGTAATAATTATATTTTAAGTTAAATCATATAAAATAACTCACTTGAATTTTCATCGCGTCTTTTTCGTTATCCCCTTGCAAAATTCATTACTCAGAAAGATTTGAAATTTTCTATATTTTTTGAAACTTTTTTTGTTATGTTTCTGAATTTGAGAACTGTTCTAAACTTATGCTATATCTGTGCAACTACCAGAGGGCTGAATATTCTATCACGTGTTGCATCAATTTTATGAGAGGTATGAATATGGATTATCCGCGTTTTCTGATAATACACACATGCTCTCCACATCGTTAATGCGGATAACCAAGAGTTCACTGTAATTTGAATGCTTTGCATATACTTGGTTTGCCATATAGTACTATAAGGACATACCAATGAAATGCACACATCGTTGGTAGCGTAATAGTCTTACTTCAAACGAAGCCGATGTAAGGCGCCGTGGCTTAGTTGGTTAAAGCGCCTGTCTAGTAAACAGGAGATCGGGAGTTCGAATCTCCCCGGTGCCTATTTTATTGGTTGGAAATTTTGACAGAAAAATACATAAATTCTGTACCTGATATTCGTTTTATTCTCATTTAGCTGGTGACTTGACCTTAAAATCATAAGACATAAAACAGAAAAGACATTTTTCTCTACCGGAAGTAGAGAAAAATGTTTTTTTAGAATTCATTCGAAGAGTTGGTCGAAATATTTGTCTCTTTATGTCAATAACTATTCAATTACTCCCTCAGTGGCTAGCAATAACAATTTTCCCTTCATAGCAATTAAAAATTTCAAAAATTCAATTCAACAAAAGATATAACAGCTTCCGAGGAGTAACCCAAGTAGATATCGATTAAACATTAATCGTTTTGTAGACGATATGGACCTTTCAATGCGACTTCTTCAGCCTAATTAACTTTAATAAACGCTATTCGATCAAATTTTCTCCAAGTTAACCCTTCTTCTTGCAAACACCGGGATATTTTAAATATCTTACAGAAGTATTTGATGTTCTTTTCCGCTTAATGTACCAGAATTAGCAGACTTAAATAGATTAACTACCTGAAGAGTTTATCATGAAAAGGTATTTCTTATCACTTAACTAGTCTTTGACGTGATATCAGTCTATTTTGCCAGCTATACATACAAATACGTTTGAGAATTCAAACATAAAACATAAACAAACTTTTTTAGATAAAATAAATAAAAATCATATCTGAAAGTCTCGAAAAAGATCCTAATATATCACGAAAAACAATCTTTTCCTTTAAGAAGTGTCGCATAACCTTTAGTATTTTTAAGTAAAACTATTATTTACTATCTATAAATTAAATTACTAAACCTTCAACGAAATTAAGTCGTTGTCATTCATTGAATTAACATTCTTCCTTTTTATAATGAGGAATGGCAATGATAAGAAAGCACTTAAAGCACAAGTCAAAAGTCGGGTTGAAATGTTGTAAGGGAGAATTAAATATTAAGTATAACGACCTGCGTGATAGATAGCGATTATTCGGATTATGTCACCCATTAAAAAATCCATCAAAATGCGGATGGAGCAAAAATCTGTCGTAAGCATTAACTACTAGAAATAAAATATGAAACGAGCCAACAATTCCAATCCGTGACGCACAACCCCATTTCGTCTTCCTTCGAATTCCTAGCGAGAAATGTGAAAACATCAATCAAAAATTGCCTAGGGAAACTTTCCAAATCCATTCTCCATTCAACAATTTATATTTAATCCATTTGTAATTTCCCGAGTATGAATAGAATATTTTATCTGGGTGCACATCATCTCAAGCAAATATCACCCTAAACCATAATACCACCCTAATTTCATAATCAGCGACACACTAGAAGATTTATGATATTTATGCGCTTTATAATAGCACCGGTTTATTTTGGGAAAGGACACTTATAGTTTGATTACCTCAAACACTATTAATACGATGTAGAAATTATCATATAATCCAATCAATACAATTCTTCGAAAGAAAATGGCTTAATGAAAACATCTTTAACCCCTAAATAATAAATAACAGTAAACGATAAGTGATTAATCAAAAAAGTTTCCCAAACATTTCAGAGGAATCTTTTGAGTTGTTGTACGAAAAAAGAAAAATATAGTCTCTAACGTTATTTGATATAGGTAACGTTAAAATCTTCCACCCTTTCAAGTAAAAAGTGGAGTTAGATCTACGGATTACTGGATAGAAATCTAGGTAGACTGGGACTGGTTCTTCATTTCAGTTGTGATTCTCGTTTTATACTATGTAAGGATGCATCAAGATTTACTACCGGAATTTATTCACGTTATAAAAATAAGGTAGTAATCGACCTCCTATATGACCTCCTCGAAATACGGTTCAAAATCTAACAAGGTTGCACTTAATCTTCTTACAATACAACTGTTTGCAAAGATAAGAACCTAATTAGTAATGCCCTTTTTCTCCTGCTGTCGTCGCCCAACCGTACCTCCTGACCTTGCAAGGAGACCAACTCCTTCGACTTCAAACGGGATTTTTGACGAAAGGAAAACTTGCATATCGACGTCATTAAATCCGGGAAGAACGCATGACGTTGAGAACCAGTTTACTCTCGATCTGCGAAGGGTTGGAGAAAGTGAGATATTTTCGGTTGAGGGCTGATTTTATCCCTTGTTACCATGGCTATCAACAAGCGCATTCCAACTGAAGAAGGATTGTGAAGCTACAATCGCAGGACTAGAACCTACTACAGATTACGAATAGTAATTAATCTTCTTCTCATTGTCTAGCACTTACTGACACACACCTTCAGCTAATGTATTTTTTTATTTTTCTCTAAATCATCAACGCTATTCTCAATAATTTTTTAAGTGATTTCGAAATACGACGCTTTAACGATTAATACATTGTTCACCAGTACTTTTGATGAAATCAACATAGAAAATGAAATAGATCAATATCAAGCCTACCATTTCTAGTAATATTTATTTCTTCTCTGCTTATACCATTGGTTTATCTACCATTAGCTTCGCTAGCATCTACAAAATTTATTTATTTATTATAAATTATGCTCAATTCCAAGGGAAAGGTCTAAAGACAGAGAAGTCTTTATTAATGTAGAAAAGGACGCTTAATTTCTAAACAAATTTATTTATGTAACCAATTAATGGTCCTAACATCATTGAAACTGATCCCATGAATAAAATAGCAGAAAATCATACTATCTCTCCTTCAACTTTTTGACTCTAATAAAAAAGTAATAACATAACTTCATTAGATATATGCCTTGAACTATTTTGCGAAATGACTCCTCCACCTTGAGAAGCATCACTGAGGACGTCTTTATTACAAGAGGTTTTTGAAAGACCAGAAAAAATGATTTAACATTTTCAACTCTAACGTGTTTCGTATTGGGTATTGTGCAAGTTAAAAAAAGAAGTATCTGAATATCGTGCTCTAGAAATTTCACAGGAAATGCGACTAAATTCATACTTGTTCCAAATTAGATACAATAGTTATTTCAGCATTAAATATTTTCTGAAATCTCTTGTGAGCCGATTACAGAAGACGTTGAATTCATTGATACTCAAGATAGACAAAAATTTGGTAGTACTATTAGTAATTTTAAATATGCATCGAGAGGTAATGTAATTTTGCACATATAGGCCCCAAACGGGAATCGAGCCCGGGATCGCTTTCGCCGAAATTGAATGCGTCGTCTATTTGGCTATCCGGGAAGCTCACAAACAATACAAAAGTCAAGAGAAAACACTCTAGCAGAAGGACAAACATCCTTCATAAGTTCAATTTCGTCAGAAGTAAATGGATGGAATATTTTATATAAATCCTCCACTTAAAATTAGTAGAAAATTACAAAAGGGAGAAATTGTAGAATTTTAGACTGCAATGTCATTAAAAATGGTGATCTTATATCCCAAGAAGGCGTTCGGGGTTAAGGATTGTGCTTTTATGACTTAGCTATAAAAGTTGCGCGACAGTAATGACCCCCTCATCAAATACGTGGCCCAATAATTATCAGAGAATTAATCACAAGGCAACTTCAGTTATGATCTTCTCTCGAAACCTACAAATTGAGCCAATTGCGAAATTTCGAAATCAATTCTATGCAAACGACAGTTATGACTGTAGCAATTGTGCAGGAGTGGATTAATTCTATTTTTAGAATTATCGATAATTACTTACAGGAATAACAGCAATATATATTTCAACAACTGAAGAATGACTGTCCTTTGCTGTTGAAAACTGCCATTATTCGTCATTATTTGGAAAACATACGCAACACCAACTTCGAAAATACTTGTCAACAATGATTTGGAGAGATCCAATTTTAATGTGTTCAGTTCATAAATTATGTTAATATTAAACATCTGCTTCAAACTTTTCTGCACAATGATATGCACATACTTATGGAATCAACGCACTGATCCTGAGCCATAACTCAAGTTCAACACTAGATCCTCTTATCTTATTCTTTTATTTCTCTGTTAACGTGAAAACGGAAAAAGATTCATTTTCAATAACTTAGCTGAAATTATAACATAGAGGCAAACTCATCCATCCTCTTGATAACTTGACAAAAACGGTATTAAGCTAATAATGAGTAAAGTGCTCTGTATTTATAAAATTATAATACAAAAAAATGGTAGATCACCTCTTACTAACCCCAGCCAATCCTTAGAGATTTGTTGCCTCAACTTACTCTATTTAAATGTAAGGCGCCGTGGCTTAGTTGGTTAAAGCGCCTGTCTAGTAAACAGGAGATCAGGAGTTCGAATCTCCCCGGTGCCTATTTTATTTCTTGCATTTCCTGATTTGCATCGAAAAGTATTACGAAGGGATAGCTTAAGTTCGTAATTGCTATATCTATAGCTCTTCAGAATTAAAAGTAAAAAGAGCGAGGTAGACTTTAACCTAAAATTGACATTTTTGTTTATATAGAATTCAGAACAAAAGCGATAATGACTTAAAACGATGATGGAGTTTAGACAGAAAACTTTTGCACCAACTACGTTCAGGTATACACCGAGAGTAACATTATTCCTTAAAGTTAAAAGAATGCTGAGCAAGAAAAATAAGCAACTAACACGGCCACCCTTTGGCGAACATATAAATTTGAGATTTTGAGGGAGCGCCAAACATTAATACAAAATACATAAAAAATATTTGTATTGACGAAGTGAAGATTTGTTGATAAATAAAAGAAGAAACTTTTAATAAAACTCAATATTGGAATCAGAAATTTCGTTGACATATTCACCAGCAAAATGTTCACTGTACGTCAAATTCTACATTCACAAAGTAACGGTCGCATCCGTAAATTTTAAAATTCGCATATATCTGAGTCAAGTTAGTTCGGTAAACTACCCTGTACAATATGTAGCCGCATTGCCACAAAAATGGTTCTGCTGATTCCGAAACTATGTAAGGAAGTACATTATTAGGAAGCCTAAAGTTTCACATTGTGAGATGGAAAATACGTTTGCTTGTTAATGTTACCGTGTAGTTATTAACCGGGTGGGATAAACTCCACGCAGATTAAATAGAAGTGTCTATTAACAAAAAACTGTACACATAAAATATTATTAATATAATTATATATTTCCGCAAGCATATAATCTGGACAATATAATAATATATTTTGCACGCATGTAATCTGGACTTTGGTTGTGACATAAATATATTGTGCACTAATTAAAAAAACTGCTGCAAAGTGTTAAAAAAATCACGGTAGCATTCACTTTTGATCTGATTATAATAAACCACCATTTATTTGAAGAGTTATAGAGGTTTTAGAACGTAAAAATTATTAGTTAATTTGATGGTTAAATTATCATCTTTTTATAAAGTACAGAGGATAATTCAATCAGAGTTCGAAAACTAGCGGTTAGGCGTGATCGAAAAGGCAACTACTATTATAGGTGCCCAACTTGCTCAAATATACTCTCAAATAAAGATTTGTTTGATGAACTAAATGAACTTGAGGCTTTAATCATCTGAACAGAAAAGAAACTGAGTACTTACGTCTAGTTCACGAGTTGATGACCATGAATTTTCCTGTGGGAAAAGAGAAGAAATTCATTAATAGATAGAGTTCCATTTTTATACGCACGAATACGTTTATCTAAAATTCTAAGTGTAATACATTTTAGCTTTTAACATCAATTAGCAGTAAAATGAAGTTATACGAAGATTTTTAGTGCATCTCCTCAGGGGGACACTTTATGAGAAGCTCAAAACAAAACTCAACTCAAATTAAAATTTTGTTTTAATTTCACAGATTGTAAATGTGCCTAAAATACCAATAAACACGAAATCACATCTTCAAAAATTGCAATGGAAAAGTCATTTAAGCGTCGGAAATTCACCTTTAAGAATATCTTTATTGTTTTGTTACTCGATATCTCCGTGTCGAATATGTGGAATAGTATTTTTATATTCTTAATGTGTGGCATTGAAGAAGTGTTCGTTTTATAATTACAACACGAGCTTTCCAAGGCTTATGTAGAAATACACACACATTGATTACAAGATACGTTTTAGACTTTCCAGCGAAACATATTTTTGTGGAAAAATATCCAATGTACCAGAACATTATGTGTGAGTTGTTGGTGAAAATATATAATTACAAGGAAACTTATGCTCCGGTATTCGCAAATAATAATTTGTGAGAGAAAAGTATAAAGTCTAAACAAAAGAATGCAGTCAATTTAAGTCGTAAATTTGTTTCAAATACAAATTAAATTCGTTTGGCATATTAATGTAAGAACGCTACTAAGCGTAACTCGTTTAGAAATAGAAATGACTGCAAATACGAAAATGTATCACATTTAAGATTTTCCTCGTTTCAGATTTGGAAATATGTACATATATCGAATGACGATAATTAGGAAAATATGAAGAAAAAGCAAATTCCTGTGTAGGAATTTTACGAGTTAGAAACGGTCTAAGCAAATCATGCTCCGAATGAATCTTAGTCTATTTGATTCCAAATCGATTCCACGAGAAAGTTAGGGTAGAAAAAGCTAATATAAAGTAATAGATCCTTAAGTTTCGACTTGCAAACTCTCTGCATCATTTTTATAAACGTTGAAAATGATACGTGAGCGATATTAGGTTTAAACCAAGTTAATGGTTAATAGACGAACTGCAAAATAGGAAAATAATAAATATTATGTTTACCTTGTTTATTTACAAAAAATAGTAGGAGCTTGAACTACAGGATAGACTCGAAGGTCGGAGAAAACATGACCATTTAAGTACCAAATATCTTAACATTGAAAGCAACGGAGAGCCATCTGACCTTGGGACAATAACGAAGTCCTCCTCCTAAATTACCAATGTACCCTTGACCATCCTCTCATTTTCATTGTTTCATGTAAACAAAGGCGAAAAAGAAAACTCTTCGTGTGTAAGAGCAAGTGAATAAGAGGAAAAGTGATGAGACACCAAAATCTAACAAAAAAACGAAAGGAAAGTCCAAATAACTCAAATCACTTGTAGCGTATAAAAAAACTAAGTGGGAATACCTGAAAAAAGGAAGCTATCTTTTCTAACGATTACCGTCTCGTATATATTTATACATTTAAAAATTGCTAGCTTTATCCATCTCAAATCTTTTTGTTCGAAGAGGTTACCGACTAAAGACAGCACATATTAGTATCGGTCCAGACTTTCGTTTTTCACATGATTTTAATTACAGATGAAAGTCGTGCGAAACCGGTAGTTCCTTATACAGGAATATTAATCCTGATTTACAGAGGATAGTAAGATGATATTCATTGAAAGCATTTGAAACATGCTCATAAGTGTTGATTGCAAAACAACTGGGATACGATGAAAAGTTTAAACGCTATTCAAATACTGAAAAGAAATGTCTTGTTTACTAAAATCTTATAATTTGTACCATCGTTTGTTCTCGGGAAAATTAAAAAAAAAAACAATTTTTTATAATATCCATTAATGTAATCATTCGCTTTGAGCAGAATATTCATTACGAAAAGTTATCTTTAAATAAAAATATACAAACGCTATTCAAAATACGAATTTATTTTCTTTAATATTGATTGAATGGGTATACCATCTTGTGCTATACGATGTGGCCTCACTGGGGCTTATCTCCTGGGGGCTAAATGACATTTCCACCTTAACCGCTGTTCATGTGCTAAGCATTTTGCCTACAAAGAATTCATATGCGACGGAACCGGCGAGTTTTTATTTTAACTTAATTACAGGATAATGCTATCGTCACTTTGTATTCCATTTGGTAGTATTTATCGTCATATGTCAAAAGATAAGAAATCCACATTTATGTAATTGAAAATACATTTAACAAATGAAATCATTGAGATAGGTTATGTCTATTATGCTTTAAAAAATAGAAACTTATTTGAAAAATTGCAACGCCATTCGAATTACGGAATAATCATTTGTTAATGTATGTGAAATCGCATTATAAATATCATTTGTTTTTATAGAGAGGAATTAGTTGGATTATATTTCTTACCAAAATAAAACATTTCCCTATTAACCTTTCTTTTTTGTCAAGCGTTTTTTTTATAAAATGAATTAATATACACTGACTGCTATACGAGAAGGAATGGACCAATAATGCATTTTGTGCCAACCGAGATTTCTTGTTATCCGCTTTAATGTTAATCAGTTTCAAACGTACTGTTTACTTAATTCACAACCGAAAACAAAACGGTCAAAGTTATAAGTTTCAGAAATAATAATTTTCCATTGAAAAAGGAAATACAACTAGAAAAAATTCTTAACTGCTCACCAATTCCGGTTCTCCGGGTCCTGCACATTCCCCTTCCACGATCACTTTGGAGAACCTCATAGACATAGAAGAAAGTCATAGAAGTGCTGAGAAGGGAATGATGTCACTATCTGGAAAAATAGAAACTCCAAATCATTTCCTTGTTGCATAGTTTATATACACTAGGGAAATTTTGCTTTTTATGAAAGTGAGCAGTTGGCAATAATGATTCAAATAAGGACTTTTATTACGATTATATTCAAAACTATCCTATATCAAATAGCAAATATCATGGTGGAATTATTTTATATTTTATTAATTGATTTAATTCAACACGATGGGCATAAAGAAAAAATGTAATACTTTTAATACACGCTATATCTAAGAAGAAAGAGAAACAAGATTCAGGCTCAATACTAGAAACCAGTAGCAAAATAAAAACTGAAATTGATAAGGAAAATAAACATCCATTGCGACGATTATGAAATTTGATCTAAAATTCATTTATAATTGTAGTGGACAATTTCTTATGAATAGCGTTTATAATTAAATAATTTCTTGGATTTATTCCAATTATAATTCCATTCAGCTCGAACCCAAGTTACAAGCGAAGTTCAAGAATTATTTTTGAAATCCAAACTGAAAGAAACCGGACTCACGTAAGAAATACACTCATTGCATATTAGTAGGAATTCGAAATTTACAAATCAAATGCATGCTACATTTCTATAATCGACAAACAAAATGAAAGTAATAGTTATCGTAAAAGGTAAATGATCCGGTAGTTAATTCTTAAATTTAAACTCAATTTCTGTAAAAATTTGTGTTTGTCTTATTAGCTAATTATTTCAAAAATAGTCCCGAATTGTTTTTATGAAATCAAATCCAGGGGAAAAGTAAATTTAAGTAGAGTTCAGTTTATATTTAACTTAACATCCTGCTTAAGAACAGTTTGTTCTGTCACTAACAATCAAAGAATCTAATAAATTAATTAATTAAAAAGGAAAGAAATGGAGAGTGTAAAATATAAGAATTAAAATAATGGATAGAAACTGAAAAAACTGGATTACATAATACATCGCCGGATTCTGTGACGTTAATTTAAAATAATATTCCAAAATTGCAACTACCGAACACCAATAAAACTGTAATATTTTATCTGAATTATCTTTAGGTTACTGAAAAATATTTTGTTCAACGCAAAGTAGGACGTTGGGAATTTAAGTCATGGAAACAAAAAAATGAATTAATTTAGAAGAAATGATAGTAAGAAAACGCAGGAAAATTACTCTTATGAGAGTCATAAAAGACGTCATTCATATGAGAAAATTATTAATATTCAATTGTGGTCTATTTTTAAGTAGTCACAGATAGAGAACGTACTGAAGAATCCAATAACCTTTACCCAATAATCCGTAAACAAATATTCGTTACGAATCAGACGGCTGTATGCACTGTTACCAACGAGAAGTATTATCATTAAAACGAAAATTCTAAGATGGCGGTACTTTGATGTTAAATTCTGATTAAATTACGCATAAAAATGAGTTCAAAATCGAAATATAGAATACGGATTAAGACTGAATTTGAATCGAATATCTAGAGGTGTATTGAAATTGGTTTAATTAATCGAAAGGTGAAAAGTTAATCTGAAATTCAAATATAGATTTCCGTTAGAATAACGATCGGCAGTACTTTCTACTCACCAAAATAAGAATATCGCCAAAAATTGTTCTCCACCCAAATTCAGCTGACTAAAGAGTAAGATTGGTATCGGAAAAATACGAGGGATTATTTATGGCTTTCGTGAGATACCGGCTTCTCTTTACAATCTTTGTTCATATTTAAATATCAGTCTTGGTCAGAAATGAAATAAAAAATGGACGTACATAATTGGAAATTATCGGACGGTAAAAGATAGTAAGTTAATCACTTAAACGATGAATCATCCACTGGTCGGTTTCGTAGCTAATCGTAAGAGTTTTACGTAACAAAAAAAGATAATCACCAACGACTGTCACATACATATAAAATTAACAACCAACATCAATGATAGTATTCAAACTCAAAAGTAACTCAAATAGATTAAATACTATTAGCTTAATTTACTTACCATAACTGAAGAAATCCCAGGAATGCGCCACGGATATCTTGACGCCAGAAGCAGACTTGCTCTCCGTTAATTCTATCTATTAATCAAGTTAAGATTTCTGAAATTTGCAAATTTATTACGTTACGCTATATGTACACTTTGACATTAGTCAATTTTGCATCTATCGCACTTCAAGGAACTTAAATTCTAACGGTTTTTCAAAGAGCTCTCAAATATGTCTTTGCAAGGCGATGTTTCCTGATAAACTAAAGATTTTACCGCCAAAATCAACGATTCAATAAAATGGTGAGATCTGATTGGTTGTTGGTTGCTGTTACTTTTTCGGTCACCCCCTCTTATCCCCCTACCGGAGAAATTCTTAATTACTTTTAATTATTAATCAGAATAATATTAAAATTTTATTACTATAAAATAGTTAAAATTCAATTAAAAAATTGTGGAAAAATAAATTACCCTAAGGCTCATTGTTTTCTTACACGAAGATCTCGCCGTTCCCCAGATACGATTTTGTTTCCAGTAAGACTCTTGTTCAACCTCTCTCTATTGGACAAAAGCATAACTAAATACCTTGAATTCAGTTTTAATGTTTTACTAAGAAAAGCTAATGAACGATAAAATTTATTATACACGTTCCGTTAGTTATATATTTTTGAGTTACATAGGTCCTTGACATAAGAAGAATGACGTAAGAACTGGAATAAGGATTTGGGTATTTAAGTTTTTACGTCATATGGCAATCTACAAAATTATAATATAAAATTAAACATCTGTACATTCAAACCATTTCACCGAATATTTCTATTAGTTATAGACGAGAAAAAAGACTCTTTAATATTTATTTTAGAAATTCTAGGACATATCTCTTATCCGAAGCTTTGAAAAGTTATCAGACGTCGTGAATGTAGCAAGTCCTTTTCTCCTGGTTAATAACAATCATTTAAAACATTTTTCCTATTCTAAGCTACAACATTTAAATGCATATCATTTACTTCATTTATTTAAATGATGGAAACGAAAATGAATCTCTTATTTAATAATGCAGACACATCATGTGAGTAGCCAAGGAAATTACTTTTCTAAGTGGATTATCCTTTCTCTACATTTTAAGAACTAAGAAAAGGGCCTATTTGAAAGAGAATGAGGTTTACAAAGCAAAATGAGGAGGGAGGTATTTGTCGTTCTTTTCTCAATGAGCCGGAAATCGTCCACATTTCGACCTTAGAAATGGGTCTACAAAAATACACTGGAGGCCTGCTTTCGTCGTTTGGTAGAGAATATATGCTATTTTCAAAAGAATTCAATTTACGAGCAAATTGCCCATACATATACAAAGAGAAAAATAATAATCACAAAGAGAAATGCACATATTTTGTCAGCATTACTATTAAATGGTAAGTAATAATAAATAAAATGAGACTTAAGTATTACAGTAACAATATGTCACAGTAGCGCATTCTAAATATAGCCATATAGTAGGTATACTTTATGATGTAACAAAGATTAGCTTTCTGTTTATAGCTGTACAGGGCTTTCTGTGAGTTGCTGTAAGGAAAGAGGCATTCCAGGATACATGACGATTGCTTTGCTTTCCTCACTAAGCCAGAATATTAAGAATGACAAATTAAAGTAGAACAATGAAATTATAAAAAAAACACTATTCATATCATTCAAAGAGACAATGGATTCAAAATCAATCATACCTCATAAAATTTCATTTTATCTCAGTTTTCTAAATGCAAGTAATTGTCAATAGTAAATGGGGGATTCATTTTCTTTATGAAATTCCAAAAGAAATTTATATTTATGTTATAACGAATGAACAGCATTATTTTTCTAAGAAATAAATCCCGTCGAGTCAAAACAGCCTGCAAATTATGTTAGCAAAATGCAAGCAAACGTACCGTGAAAATCGCGTGCTTAATTAAGTAATTTTAATATAATACTAAATGTAATTATGTGAGATTTTTAACACCGCGCATGGAGGAATTAAAGATTCGTCAGTTACCTCTTAATACAGAAAAATTCGTATTACATCCCCCCAGTTTTGTTCTTGGTAGTTGCAATATGAGATACATTGAGATATGAGTGATTATTTATCATTATAATCATCTCAACCCTTCTCCAATACGATTAAGAAAACTTTTATGAAACAGTATACTTTCATGGACACCTCCTACACATTCTGGCTCAATGAATGTAGCAACAGACAGCCAATCTCGCCAAGTAAGTCTCATTTCCTTTCCGAAGAATTGCGTAGCTTCAGGTTGATATTCTATCCAGCCTTTGAACAAAAGAAGTTACAGAGGAACCTCAATGCTATTCATTCAGCAATGTGGTTAAACAAATGTGAAGTCAAGAAATTCACAAATTACCATTCATTCTTCTGTGCGTTTAAAATTAGCAAGCAGTTATATAAATAAAGATTTTCATTTGATTTTGTGATGAATCATTTGGTTCACAATCAAATTCATATCGACATACTCCACCCATTACCTATCATTATTCAACACATATTGCAATGAAGTAAGTCACAATATTCGTATATCTCCATGTTAAAGCAATCATGCTTACCTTCTTATCCTTTATGATGCCGGCTATATACATGACAATATGCGAAGAACCATATCCATTAATGTCCAGCCAGAAATCCATCCATTTTGGTTGCAATGGCATGCTAACACTGGTGAGTTACAGGCTTAGAATTTCGCAGAAATAGCACAGGTTCGTGTCAATACATAAGAACTACAAGTAGAGAAATGAGTATTCAACCGAAAGCTGTTCTCGCTGCTACGCTTAAATGCACACCTCAGAAGATCACCGATCTTAAAGCTTAGTTTCTAATGCACAAACACACCTTTATCACAGTTTTCCACAAATACTCACAGCACTAAACATAATGCGGTTGATTTTCCTAGATAATACTGTCCCAAGACTTAAAACATCTTACCGGTGCCAAATACTTAAGATTTGAAGTCCATAGAAGCATGGACAACCTCTTCTTGAGGAAGCCATTAGCTCTTGACGTGTTTCCGCGCTTTTCAGAAGAATCATGGTATAGAAATGCTGACGAACGAAACTTGACAAAGAAAAACGACGACGTGACCTTCGTACTTTTCAAATAGATCGTGTTAAAGTTTGTGCCATTTACATTTTTCTACGAATCTCAAATATAAGTAACAGCGAAATGGATTTTGTGTGGTGTAAATTCAGTGATATCATTGAAAAGAGTGTGTGTGGAAATCAAAGGGTTACGGCGTCTGTAGTGCATTACTTATCGGATTATGATCACCTATAATGGCGGCTGTATCACGAAATTGTTCTTCGCCACCTTCGGAATCGTTTGCACGAGGGAAGGTAAAATGTATGAGGAAGTCTTCATTGAGGTTTGTAGAAACTTTAAAAGTGGTATTTCGTTAATGATCCTCAGATTTACTAGCATGTGAATGTGAACTAGAAACTATTCGGGTGAGAAGTAACCAGGAGAATTTCCAATAGTTAGGAATTCATTTCAATATGCCTGCGGAAATTCTTCCAAAGACTATCGTATGACGTGTTGATAGAAACAAAAGGAATATCTTTGAGCGTGCCATTTACGGAAATTAAGTAGGGGAAATTCATTCACTTTATTTGCAAATTAAGACATCAGTTTCAAAACCTTTAAAGATGGAAATAAAAAGCAGTGTAAGTGTTAACACCAAAATGATATCTCAGGACTCTCTTGAAATAAAATCTCTCAAATGAGTTTTCATCTTCTGCTACTTCATACCTTTAGTTTACTCTTCCTCTAATCTACAGTTCTCTTTTCCCTTTGGGCTGTCAATTTAGATTTTTTTACTTATAGAAATACTTTCTAGGTACTTTCATAATACCCGATGTATTTCTAATCATGATCTGAGTGAAAGAAAGAGAAAGATCGAAAGATTTCGATTACAACGTCATAAAGTTATAATTCACCTCAAACGCCGTTTCTCTGCAAACTTCCTGATATGTTAATGGGTAAACATTGTTTAAATCATATTTATCGTAATTACTATTTTATTAATAAAAATATAGCAGTTTGAATTTCATTGATAGAATAGAATAGAAGGAAAATATTAAAATAAAATAACACACAATAATTTTTATATATTAATTATTCTTGGTTACTTTATTTATTATCTGTATATAGTATGGCGTTGCATACCATCGTTGAACGTGCGTCATCATTACGTCACTCGGAGCTGTCAGTTATTTTACAAAGAAATTTAGTACGAAATTTTAGAAGAACGTAATTTTTCCAGTAAATTTCAAATTAAATTTAAATTATGCTTACATTAATAAAATTTAATTTAATGATAATTAATCATTACGAAATAATTATAAGTTTCTACGGTAGGGGGATAAGAGGGGGGAAAACCAAAAAGTAACAGCGGCGACCAATCAGATCTCATCGTTTTGTTTAACCGTTGATTTTGAAGTTAAAATTTTAGTTGATTTGGAAACGTCGCCTGGCGTAGGGGCATTGAAGAATTATTCAAGAAGCCGTTTAACTTTGAATTTCTTGGAGTTGGGTAGGTTCGAAATTTAGTAATCATAGTTTATGTGTGAAGTATAATATAAGTTTAACGTGAAATATTTGGAATTTATAACTCCCTTTCATGGTTAATAATTAATTTAAGGGCTAGAAGACCATTCTTCGAGACTGATATGGCCGTGGGACTTCTATAGGTTTTCTAAAGTTTCGGTAAGTAACATAAATTAATCTTATTTAAATTACTTGAAATATTTCAGCGTTTCAACGCAATAGTTAATTTCGTGAGCTGTTTTTCTTACATATGTAACATTGTCCTAATCTTAGTGAATATTATTATATTTATTCGTGACGTATGATATCCTTCTGAATCGCTGCGAGTCATACTTTTGCATCACTCATCATGACTCATTTGTTTGATTATATTTTTCTACTTTTATGACTTTCTGCCAACCAGTATATTGACGGAAATTTTAAATTTTAACTTTACTTTGCGATTGGTTATTTATTAAATCAATTTCATTATTTCTTTGTCTTAAATGCGATGCTACTGTAATTCCAGCTGAACATATATTAAAGATTGAATTTCAATTAACTCATTTTATTCGTTCATTTTTCCTATTAAGTATCGCTATCACTTAGACATTGATTTGGAAGAGTTCCTCAAATCACAATAAAAAGATAAAACTGCGCTAATGAGTGGAAAAAATTTAACGACTTTCCAGTGGGACTGATTGCGGGAGTACTATTTCAGTAACATTTTCGAGATAATGAATTGAAATTTAAACCGCATGTGTAACGGATTTAGCATTTGAATTTGAATATTGAAATTCGGATCAGATTTTAATATTTTAACCCTTTTTTTAATAATCGATTCACAGGTAAAGAGCACCTGTTATTTGCAATTTAAGTCCGCACTAATTTTTACTTTCAATAAATCGAACATTTAAGCAAACACACATTTAACGGATGGGTGTCATTGAGGAGGTCAGTATGAAGCTTCTCATAACAGATAGTCGGGGTTAATCCAATCCAGAAAGTTTCTTTCCCGATAATGTTTTAAGGGTAATGTTCACGGTGTTCAACTTAGTTCAAATTTTCCGGTAACCGTAGCATATATTACAATTACCATTTTTATAATAGTTATCATCTTTATTAATTAGTTGAACATAATACGAAAATATCCACTGAATATCAACGATAAAGAATTGAATATTTTTTAATATGATCGCAACCAAAATCCTAATTTAAATCATCATCATTAGCAACGACTTCCTCTTATATACGTATGTGCAATACAGTATCACTCCAGATTATATTCACCAAAGAATTAATTTGATGTTTCCATTTTTCCAGATTGTGACTTCCTTCCCTTCTTGGCTTTTAATTACTTGGGAGTTAGTGAGATTAAAAAAGAGTCCTGAGTGCTCGCGGAAGTGCAATGAAGAAATAAAGGATAACTGGAGAACAACAAGTGGTGAGTTCAGAAACAATTATTTAAAATTAATTTAAAAATTAATAATCTCTTTTCTATGTGCCTTATATTAAATTCAAAAAATCAGAGTAACATGTATGAAGACTGGCTTTAAATCGGGTTAAATGAAGCGTTTCAATGTTCCTTCTGTCTCCAATACTTTTCAACGTATATTAATTCGTAGAGGGCGAAATGATTAAGACGAGAGAACAGGTAACCTGATAATGGTTTCCTGCCAAACGAGAAAATACTCCTAAATTATTTATTTACTAAAATTAATTCCTTTTTATTAATTTTCCCTGGAAAAGGAAACTGTATTAATGGCGAGGTTTGATCAACAAGGAATTGAAATAGCGTTTAATTTTTTTCATCGTTTCCCTATTATATATCAATTTACGATCCTTTTGATTGTAAATTATGATAAAAATTTATATTTAGGGAACCCAAATCGCGTTATCAAGCTCTTCGCTGAATACGAAATTCGGTTAAGGCGTTCTTTCTAGATTGGTCCACTATTATGTGCTTCAAACAATTTCCAAACACTTGCTTGTTATTATAAAGGCGCCCATATTGTAGCCACTGATTCCGCGAATTCTGTAAATATACCCTATGCCTTTAAAACTTTGGAGCATCTAATGAAGCAATTATACTACAAAGTGTATCGGAATATTGACTAGCTTTTGTCTTCAATTGCTTAAAAAATCGGTATATTTCATCCAATATTAGTTCTAATATCTTGATCCCAATCTTAGCGTTATGAATTAGGATCTGCATATATTCCCCACTTTAATTGTTCATCTACATATCGAACGGCTTTTAACCCAAGCTAAATCTTCTGAAAAACTAAAGTCTGCGCCTCTATAGAAAATGAGCCCTTTCGATTCAGTCATCCCTAGGAAACTTGGAAAGAAGTGAGATGATTTTGTAAATAAGACATTTATTAACGGTAATTTGGACTTAACTTTCGTTTCCTTTGATGGCTTTTGGTATCTCCAACCAGTCACTTTCCCTCTTATTCACTTGTTCTTTGACACAAAGAACTATCCCTTGCGCCTTTGTTTACATACAATGAAAATGAGAGGATATTCATGTGTGCATTGGTAATTTAGGAAAACGACTTCGTTATCTTCCCAAGGACAGATGAGTCTCTGTCCCTTTTACTGCTAGGATATTAGCAACTGAAATGGCCATGTTTTCTCTGACCTTCGAGTCTATCCTGCAGTTCAAACTGCTTCTGATTTTCGTAAACAAACACGGTAAACATTATATTCATTATTATCCCAGTTTCTCCTTCAAACCACCCTTAAACCGTTCACTGGGTTCTAACCTAATATCGCTCAATTATCATTTGCAACACATAAATATTCTGCAGAGAGTCAAAATCAACATTTTAGGATGTTAAGGTTTTCTGCGCATATGTCGAGTTTATACTAGATTTTTTACTTATTTTCCATTTTGAATATAATTTGAATCAATTTACTAATATTCCATTCGAACCAGGATAAGCTTTGTCCGCTTATAATTCGTAAAATTCCCAAACTGGACTTCAATTTTTCTTCGTCGTATCCGCAAAATCGTCATCCGTTATATTCAAATTACGAGTAACAATGAGGAAATTTTCCATTATAGATAAACATTCGTGATTGCAGTCATTTATAATAGTAAACGAGTTTTGATTCGTGGCGTTCTTAGATTAAATATGCTACAGATTGTACACACAAATAGTCATTAGTGAATATAGGAGCAAATCTTTTTTTGGTAATTATGTATTCTCACTGACGAATTACACTCAATGTTCTAATACTATAATTCATTAATTATCTTTAGTGCAAATATATTTCGCTCGAAAATTTTAAACGTGTGTTAGGATCAATGTGTGTATTTCTACGTAAGTCTTTGTGAAGAAACTGAGGAAATCCTGTCATGATTATTAAACAAACACTCCTTGACCCTTAACAATAAGAATATTAAAATAATATACCTGATATGTTCATATGGAGGTGCTCTACAAATCATCCTATAACTTCAGTGTGTTGCCAATTGATGTTTAAACTTAAAACGTATCACACTTTTACAAATGTAGATAATAATGGAATGTATTTGTGAACATATAAGTAGAACTCTATCTATTAATGACTTTGTTCTCTTTTCCAACAGGAAAATTCAGCATCATCAACTCGTGAACTAGACGTGAGTACTCAGTTTCTTTTATGTTACATGGTTAAAGCCTCAAGTGCATTGAGTTCATGGAGCAAATCTTTATTTAAGAGGATATTTAAGCAAGTTGGGCACCAGTGATTGTAGTTAGCTTTTTCAATCACGCCTAACCGCTAGAATTCGAACTCTCGTATCCTCTGTATTTTATTAAATCATTTAACCTTCATATTTTCTAACAACTTTAACCATCTAAAACTTACATCAATCTTAAAATCAATGGTGGTTAACTACAGTCAGTTCAAAATGAAATGCTGCCATGAACTTTTCAATACATCGCAGCAGTTTTTTAATTAGTGCACAATATATGTACTAACCACCTGCTCTGTAGGGGGCGTGGGGAAGGCATTCCCTACAAACCTAGCCTACTTGTAGGCCTACAGTCGCAGGCATCTATTTCAGGGGCCTTTCTTTCACCTTCTTCTGCAGGGGTGAGGTAACTAAGCACTCACTTCTCACCTGCTCGTTCTTTCTGTCTATGAGGTCGGAGCTTGTCCTTGAAGTTGTGGCAGGGGGCCCTCTAGGCATAGAGGTGAACCCTATAGCACGTCACAACGGCCTGGAGGGTCCACTTCTTAGGGCTTGTAGGTTGCCCCCCCAATTCCCCCCTTCCCTCCCTCATCGGCTGTGTTATCGGAGAATTTACATTAGCGACGGCGTTCAACGCCCAGGAGTAAGTTTGGTGTTGGTTTAAGTACATAGCGCTTTGAATGAACCAGAAGGGACTCGTAACCGTAAGAAAGGCTAGAAAAATATCAGCAGTATGTTGGAATACAATTATCTTTATGAATCTTTTTGAATTCAAGCTCAGGAGAGATTTCTGAATATATTAGTAATTTGCCGAAGTAAGTTTGAAATCTAAACGTTTCACAACAAATAAAAATTGAAGCAACGGTACCGAACAGGTCACAATATATTATCAAAATGGTTTCATTATCCGAAGTCAGTAAATAAATAACACTTAACAACGAGGCATAAAATTCAATTTTTTTGAATCTATATGCGAAGTTTAAAGATCAACACTAAAATAAAAACACTTTGGCCTCATGACCAGCCTTTATTAGTATTAGCCCAACAAAGACCGATTGAGTTGAATGATTGTACAAGTGTCCACTATTTCTAAGTAAGGAACGTGCCCTGAATATTTCGAGAGAACCCGTCTCCCATAAACTAGGTGTTTCCCTTGTAAGTTGATAATTGTTATCACCTAGCTACTTTTCTTGCGACAAAAATTTTATAAAGCATAACCGGAATAGGCCGATTTTCATCAGCTCCGTTTCTCCATTCTGTTTAATATGATAAATATTGAAAAAATTTTAATGATCAGATCTCCGAATTATCATATCGCGCGTTTAATGATCATTTGTTCATTAAATCACTGGAAAATTCGGTGAAATGAAAATATTATCTTACGCGTAAGAATACATTGGATATTAGTGTATAACATTCATTTACTTGAAACAGAAAGGCTAATGAAACATTATAAAGACACTCCAACGATTCTCAGAATATGGGTTCTTATTATTTTAACTGCTAAAGAGTAACGCATGAGAAGCGACAAATATATTAGAAGTTCCGAATTTTGATTGCTTAAAATTGCTTAAAATTTGCTTAAAAATCTTTGAAAGTATAAGAAGATTTCTTTTAACAAAAACAAGTTTCTTTAAATTTCTATTAACTTTATTCAGCAAAATAATTTTCACCTGTTAACACTGCACATTCCACCAAATCCTCTGAATGCAAGTATGTATTTTCATGATTTTAATTTGACAATTATTTATTCTCTTATACATTATATTATAAAATCATGTTATTCTTCATTTAATTGTCTTTAATGCGAACAATTACTTCCGATTATTATTATATCTTTAAGGCCATCATTTCTTTCATTTGCAACGCTTAGTTATTGTTAATTAAGCTGCATGTAATGCTAAAATTTCCTTAGGAACCGATCCTTTTCTTTTCGGATAAAAAGGTTATCTTTATGTTTAATGGAATCAGAAATCTCAAATCGTATTGACTTGGAAGTGCTACGAAACTTGGGCTTCTATTGTATCTATGACATAAACGCAAAGTTGAAAATTAGAGAGTCGAGCCGATAACTGAACTATATTATGTCTTTGCAAAAGATATTAAATAACTGAACTTAAAGTACGAATAGTTATACGGGATTATAGTAAACCCATTTATTACGGTCCCTCTTAGTTTGCGATTTTCTCCCGGTTCCGATCCCACTGAAGTCACTGAAGAAAGGCAGCTTAAGACGCTCCGCTACCCGTTTAAAACGCGGATTTTCCCTTTCCTAAAATACAACTTGGCCCGTTGTAATTAATATCTCGTCTCGATCGACAGACCGAACATCGTTCACATTATTTTTTCCTCGTCATCTTTCTGGTAAAAATTGTCTCCTTGCCGATTGGAAAATTACCAATATTGAGTTAAAAAGACAACACTATATGGACGAAAAGCAGGCAATTCTTCAAAATAAAATACGAGGAGGAGGCAACCGGTACTATAAAACACTAGTTTGCAGACGATATAGATATGTATAGCTGGTGGAAGTAAAGCAAAATATAGAAGATTCCTTATCCTTTTTGAAATATAAACTTCTTATTTAAAAATTAAAAATCCAAAGGATCTTTTTGTTTGTATTCTGATGTTTACGAAACAAAAATTTGTAATTTTTCGCCATCCCTAATATATAATTATCCATATTAAATTTGTGTTGCTACAGTAGGTGGTTAATAGACACTCCTATTTATGCTGCGCAGGGTGCATTAAATATGCAAAACTTCATTATGAGGCGCCATTATAACATATTCTCAACATTCACATGCGCTTGTGTGTGCTGTAATTGTAAACGAAGATAAACTCAGCGGATCTTAACATAGGCCTTAAAGAGAAAAGGGCAACTACAACTATTACAATTCCCTAGTCCAATAGAACAAAGGGACTCCCGTGTAACATGGAAACGTTCCTCGATATAAGCAGAGGTTACGTTCCAGAAGCGAAAAAAGTTCGGGGCTAAGATCTTGATCATAACTTAAAGTAATTGATAGGTTGAGGAGGTCGATAAGCGCTTAAGACTCGGATTTAAGCATAAGACAATTGAATTAACACGACAGTTTTATTTGCATTCCTTTCTTGTTCCTGCGCCTTAGAGACGTGAAACACCTGTTTACCGCGGAAAATTTGAAATACCATGATATATTTATAATGAAACGAGCTAAGTTGCCAGTTGAATCTCAACGTGGCAAAAACTGTGATAAATACCGTATTATATGCAGTTAACTGGACTCCGAACAACACGGAAGATAGAAAACGCAACTAATGCGACGGAGACGAAAATTAAACCGACAAAAAACACTCTGAAACCAGTGACAACGTTATGTTTACCTGTGGAATTCAGTATTTATGTACATGATATATGGAACGTGATGGATTGTCATAAGCACTTATTATTATTATTATTCTACTAATAATTCATTGTAAGGATAATGTAAATAAAGTAACTTAATATGTTTACCTTATGAGTTAGGGATCCGGCGACCACGAAACTAGTCGGTCGAATAAAATTTCGTGGAAATTACTAAGTATTCTTTCATTTCAACATGTGTTCGGAGTTCCACAAAGTGACGCTTGGTCATATTAATTTTATTCTATTTAAGGGTCACGCATAATAAAAATTTGTGCAGGGATCAATTTATTTGAACGATAAAGACCGGTTCGAACCTTTCCGACGGTTCTCTCCGGAGTAGAACTGGAAGATAAGCAACATCGGCGTATTTATCGAATAGGAGTTAAAACAGGATAGAGCCCTGTTCGCTTCGAAACCCTGTTGTATTTCAAAAGCTTAGCGCCGCTGATTTTCTCTTCGTGCATCACTTTAATGCTTACACGGTTGCCTATCTCGCAAAAGTCTGTCAGGATGAGAAGAGTCCGTCTCCGCGGCGATTTCTCCCGAAAAACATGATGATCGGCTCGAAAAGTAACTTCAATTAAAACTACCAATCAGAGAAGGAACCAAGTTTGCCAGCTTTACGTAAACTGGATAACGTTGATATCCGCCTTCTCAGATACGACCCTTTCAAGGGCTGAGGATCGCTTAATAGATCAATGAGGCTAAAGTATCATAAATTATAAAAGCGTTTCCCAACGAAAAATTGCTATAAAGAGGCGATATCAGAGAATGACCAATGGTACGATAAAAAATCCTCACCTCACACAAAATTCTCAGCCAAAGGCTTTGAACGTACTTTTTACCTCTTGAATACGTAACTTCATGGCGTAGCTCAATTATAGGGCATATAGACAACAAGTATGGCAACAGCCTCATAGCGTAGCAATCAGAGAAGATTTAAACTTAAACACAGGAAAGCGCTACAAACGTGTCAAATTAAAAGAACCGACCATTAAAAACTCTTCATTCCAAGATGCCAAATAGTATTTTGACAAATGACGTATTGGAGATTTTTCTCCATATCCAGGCACTTTCCATGTATAATATACAAGGTTTACACGAGTATTTCAAAAGATGGAGCGCCAAGTAACTGTGACCAACCCGAGATTGTTGACATGTTACTCGAAAGAAACGAATATAAGAAGAGCGCGTGATATTATAGTTATGAAGGTCACTCAACTCAATCCGGAACAAAGTACTCAATATTATTATTCACTCAATATTTTCCGCCGTGGCATTATTACCTACAAGATGGTAATCTTCAGCTATAATTCCTGCTTTAAATTAAGAAAATACTACACGAAGAACAAAAATTTGGATCACATTGTTACCTATGCCCTATCAAGTTTACCCAAGTAGATCGTAAATAAAATTTTTTAAAAAACGTAGAAAAGGGGGATTAAAGATTCCAGGTATCCAAGTGGGTAGTGAGTTCGCCTTCGATGAAAACAGTCTCAAGTTCAATTCCTGGTGAGGACCCATATGAGCGAACTAACCTCATCTGTCAAAGCACTTTTAGCACTTCTACTACTAGTGCCTACACAGTGTCTAATATGAAATAAAAATCTTTTAGTACTATCGTAAAAGAACACTAAGATCCTACCTGTTATGAAACATTTTTACACATCACTTGAGAAGCTATGGTTCTGGCATACAATTTTTAAGACCTTAAACACATATGAAGTTACTAAGGGTGCTAGTTTAACTAGGTATACTTCATAGCATACTGATATGAAAGTGAAAGAAAAGAACTATAAATTGGGAGTAAAATTTAAATTTTTAGCAAAAAGTACTATAAAAATTAGTAAAAAAAATTTTCAGATCACCTCTTTTACATGATTTTACCATAGTAAACACGTGATGGCAAAGCAATGAAGCAAATCGTCCTCAAATTTCATTTTATTCAACTGACATGAAAGTTTGGATGAACCTCTAAAATAATTTTTAAAAATCTACAGTGGAGCTTTGATAAAAATAAAATCAATTAAGCCATTTGATCTGATGCATTGAAATTGAAAACTGCACTATTGAAAACTTCATTCAAAAAGTTGAAAATTCGGAACAAGAAGAAGGGTCGGAAATTCATGTTTGACTGAAAAAGGAACAACATTGGCTCTTTTCAAACTGCAATAAAACGAACGAACATTTAACATAATATAGCATTAGCATATATTTATAATCCTATTTACACATGGAAACTTGTAATATTGCACTATAGCAACTCCCACAAATTATCTTTTCCAAAAAACAAACCAGCATTGTAACATTACAAACACTCTCATTGGCTTATCATTCTCACCAAAATATATGTGTATATATATAAATGGATATATATACCTGCGATTCCAAGGTTTATAAAACAACACAGACACATCAATAATACTTTCCGCCGCTCACAAAAAAACTACAATCAAAATATTCTCTTTAATCTCTGCCCTCTCGAAGCGATTACAATTAAAAAAGTAGTTTTTTGCCCTCTCATAATTGATGGGGGAGAGGGCTCTAATAAACTACACAGTGTTTTACTGTACTTTTATTAGTAGACACAGATTATTATAAATATTTGCTCTTTGCACGGATGCATCGTATTGCTTTCAAATGTTAACTTGCATTCGAGTTGCGTAAGCTGGAAAGGAAAATATTTACGAAGGGAACAGCCGCTTTGCAATTAAATGAGAGTAAAAATAAATTTACTTGGAAATTTTCATTTCACAAACCTCACCTGATCATGGATCCATGGAATTTCTCTGTGAAGACGCAGTCACTTTAGCCTACTGTGTCTTCATCTGAATTGTGCATTTTGTTAGGTGTGACATTGAGATGAGGATATTTTTCCCAATTTCAATCGTCATGGGTTAATTCTTTTAATAAAAGCTGGTTTGAATGTTTATCTGCAGCAAAGTTAATGAGATGGGGGAAAACATCAAATCATAAGCTAGAAAAGTAAATCCTACCCGCTAAACTAGTGTTAGACCAGACAGTACATGGAAAAAACATAAAAAAAACCAATCTTCTTGCAAGACGTTATTGGAATTCCAAGAATAGTAGCAAGCTCATCTGAATCACCTATTGCTTTGCATTTGAAGAATGAGATTAATGAAGTATCACTTGCATTGGAAGGGGGTAGGATTGTTTTCAACGATGTATATTCTACATTCATCATGCTTCAATAATAGTTAACACTGAATAGCAAGAAGTGAATTGATTAAGATTAAAGTTTGCTATATATTTCATCTTAATTCCCCAAAAAATAATAACTAACAGAAAAGAAACTCAAAATAATCAGGTTAACAATATTAAGTTGTTTTTTTCTTGTTACGTCTCTCGTTTTCACACATGCTCCAGTAAGTGTGCTTATTATCACAGTCAATGAGGAATAAAAACAATGCTATTTTGTCCTTTAAATGTCTTTTTTATCACCTGCATAAAACTTTTTCAACTTTCATAATACTCTGTCATTACACAGATAATCACCCATTGGTAACACATCATTCATACCTGTGATCTCCTCCTTCTCTGACAATCTTTGCTTTAAGTTTCGGAATTATTTAAAACAAAGCTTAATCATAGAAAAGACCAAGTCACGCATCAATATGAGTGGTGTGCAAAAGTTCAATCAATACTTTTCATGTATTTCAATCAATTTTCATTACGAATTCAAATCATACACAATTGGTGACTGAGGCGATTGTGAATACAGATTCATAAGAATCCTAACAGGGCAGTTTTCTTTTATTTTGCTGTGAATCAAAGCCAATCATCTCTATTTTTTCGATTTAAAACTGTGCTTTTTTGTACTCTTTAATAAATGGACACTGACCATTAGTGTGTGCATCAAATGACCATTCCAGTCAACTGCACCCGGAAAACATATTTCTACCAACTATATAAACATCAGACAGTTTGCTTTTCACATCTTGGTGCAATTCCTTACATCAGTAATGCTCACCAAATCCAACCTCAAGTACCATTCCAAATGAAAACCATTCTTTGTAACTTGACCAATAAAAAAATGCCCTTTCAAACCATAATTTGACTACCAATCACAGACCACATGCTCAAAAATACTTTACTTCCTCCTAAAATCTCAAACATCAGAAATGCATTGAAGTCCATCTCAAGATGCCCACCTCTGCCCCTATTCCATTTCAAACCAAATCCTTATCCTTTGCCCCTAAAACACACCAGTTTCACTAACAAAGGCTTTCTTTTTGCTACAAAATGATCCATCTCATCATGCAGTCAGTCCATCTCCGAGAAAGAGAGGGAGATTGTGGACTGTGCTAAAATCAAAGCTTCATCTTAAGACATTACCCTTCCTTTAGGGATAACAAAAGACTGAGTGACTCCACCTTTTTCAATAATCCTTTTGTTTTGCTTTCGAAGAAGCCAATGTCTCTTTCCCACTTCTTCAGCTTGGAATGACGTTTAGACTTTAAGGAGGACTAAAACAGTAGAACAGCCAAAACGTTTTGCACCTCGAAAAGTGCAAATGTACTCGAAAACCTACTTTGACAAGTGAAAGTACACATGGCAACTTGACTCGATGATGGCATCAGGGTTTTCCCTATTCAATGTGAAGATTTTGTAAAACAAAAGAATCATTTTGTAAAAAATAATGCTTTTGACAAACTAAAAGACCCAATGCTCCCTTTGCCTGCATATTCCCTGAAAAAATTTGACAAGTAAAGGGAGACTGACACTTTTCTCAAGGCAAAGAAATTAAAAAGGACAGTCCAATGAAACTTTTTGGATGGAGCGAGAGTTTCTTTTCTTTAGAGGATTAACATTATTTTTATCTCTTTTTTATTATGAACAAATGGCCACCCAACGTGGGACTCCTATCACACTTGCACTCACGGAATAAAATTTACCACTTAATCCCAAAACTCAGTCATGAAACCTTTCACTCCTAGCATTCACACCCCCATTTTGTATTAAGCCAAAAGAAGCCCACGTCAGTATCACACATCTCTTTTTTTTAAACTCTCACTCCCTCTCAAAATTCTCCTCAACTATTTCTGCATATTTGCTTGACCTATCTGCAAATCATTTTAATATCTTCACAGTGCAGATTCGATCTGCTTCAGCTCCTCCCGGGAGACTGGAGTGGCAGCTGTCTCCTGGATCTGTGGAATTAGTTTGTCATCATTTTCTCCAGGTTTCTTCATTGGAGTGCCAGAAGTGCTTTCTCTTCTACCTCCATACAGACTGTTTCCATCAGCAGCAATGCTGTTTCCATCATCATATCTGTTCCCATCTTCCTCGCCCTGTTCCTCACCCTCTTCATCCTCATCAATTGGAGCAAGGACGTCTGTTAGTTGAGGAGCTTCCTCCCCTTGGGCACCACAGCAGTTCCATTTCTTCAAAGCAGGTGCCAAGAAGCTAGCCGCAGCAGATGCCATGAAGAAGCTAATAACAAAAGTATTACACAAATTAGTTAGAGTAAAAATGAATCATTGGTATTGAAAATGCAAACCAAAAATATGAACTGAATACATTCAGGTTTATGCAAACCCATTCTCTAAATTTCTCGTATTTGCTGAACAGGTTCCTAAATCTACCTGATACAATAGTAGAGGAACAATATACATGGTAGTACTACAATCCACTCATTACAATAATGATATAATTTCCCCGTTACATCATGAAATACTTCATTCTTATCTCCTCTTAATATTTTGTAACAAATTTTAATAATTGAAATATTTAGGAAACGTAGAACTTCAGGTTTTAGTTCCTGGTTGTACACTTCATATGGATAAGAACCATTTATCTCTTAAAATTTTGGAATCACATCACAGGACATGTTTGAGTTATCAATCTAAAAAATTAATTAATTAAGATGGTTCAAGAAAAATAATATCTATTCGGTGAGATTATTATATGACTGATAGACAAGTATTGAAGTTATATGCCAATAGATTCATGAAAAGCTTCATAAGGAAACCCATTACTGTTTCAGAATGTTAGACTTTAACTTGAGTAATACCAAATTCATTCCAATGAAATGAACATCACCCTGAATATTCACTGAATTAAAAATTGTACAAAGAAAACAAGAGGGAGAGCAAAGAAAATATGACTTTGTATGTATAGTATGATATTGCTATTCACAACAAAAATATTCATTTTAGGCTGTTTAACAATTTTATAAGAAAAATTTAACATGTTTTGAAGAGCTCCAATGCATTTGGTGCCTTAATTTACCACTACCCTAAAAATCTAAGTTAACATTGATGATAATCCAAATTATACTACAAATAAATATTGATTAATCCTTAAATTAATACTCCTTTACCTAAATTTAGCTCATCCTTGTACCTTGTTATACAATGTAGAAACAGAAAATACCTTAAACCAAATGATCCAACAAACCATCTTGAAATGAAACAAATAGCCTAAAAAAGATAATTCTTTAAATGAAATATCTTATTAATCAGTCTTAATAACCAATTTTGCAGAGGTATTACTATCTGAGTGCAATTGATTGTGTGTTTAATGACACGAATGATATTTTTACCTCATATAAATTCCATAATTCATAAGATATTACCTTGTACAATGAATATGTTAAATGAGAAAATGATGGTTGATCTTTAGACCATAAATTACTCTTTACATAGAAGATGAACAAAAGTAAAAAAATATAAAATATATTCTGGAATATACATAATAAAACAATTCATGCAAAAACTCTCTATATGTCTTCATAAAAGTATGAAACTTTACAATTATACAATAAATTTGAGATGGTAACTTACGCTGCAGCCATGAAGAATGGTACATCATAACTCAGTGTCATATCATAAATAGCTCCAGCCAATGGTGATCCTATAACTGCTGCTGCTCCTCTGAACAAGATCAGTAGTCCAAATGCATTTGTCAATTTGTCAAGACCCAGGAGATCCACAAGTATAATGGATGTAAGAGATATATAGCCAGCTGAAACAGATAAAAAATTAAATGATTGTAATTTTAAATCCAGCTTATGAGAGAACATTGTCAAAAATATTATTTTCCAAGAAGTAAACTTCATATTCAGACTATAGAATGCATAAGGATACCACCATCATGGATAATAGCAACACTTATGGACTACACCATTTCAGGTAATATTTCTGTTTAAAAAATAATTCAAACTTTGCAGATTAGTGAATATACATGTAAGTGAAGATTCATAATAAATGCTTATATCAACTCTTTGAAGTTTCCATTTAATCTCTCCATTCATAGTATTATTTATGCTAAAGCTACTTCACTCACGCAACATTCTATCAATTTCGAATGCTAGTGGTTATGCAGAATTGATTTACATATTAAGACTGGGATTTATTAAAATACTGATAGACAAAAATACTTACAAACAAAAATTCCAAATAGGATGGATATGGCCACAAATAAACCATAACTGTTGCAAAATGGTATCACTGCAACAGCAATTCCTGAGCCTAGCAGGCATAAGTTATTCATGAGTAATGAATCAACTTGCGGAAGATCAGCAACATAACCTACAGCGACCCTGCCAACAGTATTGGTGATACCGATGATGGACAACAGGAATGATGCAGAACCAGGATCTATACCCTGAAACCATACAAAGGGTACAAACATAAGGGTTAAGTGATGATCAACACCCACTCAATATAAGTAAACATCACAAAATATTGAACAACAGAATGCTGATACTGATGTCTGACTACTAAAATGATAAGGCATTAATTTGAATTAAGATCCATCCATCTGTAAGTTTTCAACAATCTTTTGTGCAAGGCTGTCACTATACTCTGAAAATGCATAAAATCACAAGAAGATGACCATGTGTACCATTTCCTGGACCAAAAGTTAAAGATAATATACTTAGTATTCCTGTAACTCACAATTGCTTTAACAATCACCTGTAGGCCCTGTTTCTGTACTTATAGAATATTGTATGAAAAAAATCAAAAGAATATAGGGTTGTGCTTCTTAAATTATAAACTTGCAGCAGTTAACGAGAGTATTTTGAATTCCAACATCAAAAGAATTTCTAACCTGTAATGTAGCAGCATCCACTAGGTAAACAAAGGGAACATAGAGCCCCAACATTCCAAACACATTACTGATTCCAATGAAAAGGAAGACTGGATCACGGAGGAGAGAGACATCCAACATGGAACCCAGAGCAGACTTGAATGCTTCAGGCAATGGCAAACATGGGCATAAATCAGCTGAAAAGAAAAATTACACTGTAAATCATATGGTTACAGTAAATGATGCATAAAAACAATCAGGGTCATGCTAAGGTAGCTTGCTATCAGAGAAAAAAATCAGTAGAAATTTATATTATTGTCAAGTACTTTAAATCTAATTTAACAAAGGTAAAGTTTCTTGGGATTAATATTTAATTAACATGATTAATATTTATTTCCTCACTGAAATTCACTGTTTTCATAGGTAAAGTTTCATCTCACCCATATTTGAAAGGAAAATATGATTTTTAGAAATATTTTTCACATTACTGAATATTTAAATGAGGAAATGACCAGCCTCGGTGCACTACTTCACATCAAATACTGGATTCATTTCAATTAAAGATGCTAAAGTACTTAATTTTATAGATTAATCACATTCTATATTACAATATTCTCTGTATATTAGCTGCAACCATATTCTATTTCTGCAGTTGAAAGCCTTCCCCATACAAATACAATATAATGATATGAATGGATAAAACAAGGCTACCTTGGAATAAAATAATAATATTCTGATAAGTTTGTAGGTAGTAAGCAGAAAATTGATAGCAGCCACAAAACTTAAGTCTTAACAGAAAAACTATTGCTGCAATTCCAGGCAAGTTTTCTACATTTTTTAAGACTTGTTCTTTCACAAAAATTACCCTATTGTCTCCAAGTTAATAAGCTTATAGACTTGAAATGATAAATCTGATTTAAAGAAAGAGAAAATGTTTGTTGCCCAGTATTTAAGAATAAGGGTAAAACAACTGTAAGAAGATTGTGGACACTCACGAGGTGGTTTCTCTGGATCTCTGTAAGCAGCAGCCCGATTGAATTCAGTTTCAATTTCAGCATTCTGGAATTTTGGAAGGGACAAGACACTCTGGCGATAAGCAGTGAGTGAACGTTGTGATTGATATTCTGGAAGATTGACAACAGAGCCAGAGTAGAATATATCTTTCCTGGACATAGGGCGAATCAGATGCTGTCTAACTGCTGCTACAGCACTTCCCTTTGATGTCAAGCTTTCATTATCCACCTACAAGTACAGCAAATGAAGGTGAGTAAATGAAAATGATCAAATACAGGAAAGTTTGTTCATATTTCATACATTGTAACATGCACATCAACTACATATACACATTTTTCATCAATAAAGGTCTATGAAATGATGAGGTCTATTTATGAGATATATAGAATTATGAGATATATAGATGAGTGATAGAATAAACAGTAAATTTTCATTACCAGAAGATAACCAAAGAAATTCATAGTAGCTGCACTTAAAACTAAATACAAGGTGTTTGAAAGGAATTGAGTGAATACCAAGATGGGTTACTTTTATGTGTTCAATAAAAGTATAAATTATGAACAATTTTGCTATAAAACATTGTTACAGTTGATAATTACCTGTTTTCTCTCAGGGGTGTTAAATAATTAAATTAATTAATAATTTATTTCTATATATACTGAATTAAACCCTATTTACATGAGTAAAGAATCTTAATTCCAAAATCTAAAGTTATTAGCAACTTATGAAGACTCTAAATGAAGAATATATTTTGAAACAATATTTCAGGCAATTAGAATACATCTCCTTAAATTCTTACTCACAAAATTGACTATTATTTATCATTTAAAACTGTGTATTTTTAAATACAAAATTTGGTTAAAAATAAAAATTTCAAAGAAACAGGATTAAATTTAAAATGTAAATCATCCTACTGCAATGCAATGAAAGAAGGCTACTCACATCAACTTTTGACCACATATCTTCACAGTTGTTATTACGACTTCCCAGGAAAGAGGAGTTAGAGAGACGAAGTTGAAGAGATGTTTTCCTGTTTACATCACCATTGACATTCAAATTTGATCGACTGGAACGTCCAGCAGTGCTGCCACCACGACTAGATCCTTTGCTGCGAAGACGGTCGAAAAATGGAACAGAGCCATTTTTGGGTAATCCAGGAGTCTGAAAGACAAAGTCATACAAGTCATTTATATTTGAAATCATTACAATTTTTCCTGAATTTTTACAAAACTATTGTTATTAAACAAATTTTCAATTAAAATTTCTGCATACTCTTGAAATAAAATTTAAATATTTTGAATTAACATTAAAGATTCACATATCTCCCAAATAAGTATGAATGTAAGGTGACAACAATGAGAAATTTTTGGCAGCTTTAAGGGAGGAAAGTAAATCCTAAAAGTATTGTTCATCTGGACCCCCAATGGGAGTTGAACCTACAACCACTTACTTAAGGCTAACACTTGGCTATCCAAGAGCAAGAGAAATAATTTATAAAATAAAGATATTTTTAAAATTGAGAAAAGAGAGCAAGCAAGGAGGTAAAAAGGATAATATGAGTGATTTCAGTTTTCGAAAGAGTAAATACATAATTGTATGTTTTGCAAAAAATAATGATACAACACAGTAGGCATACTTAGAATTTTCAATTGCATTAAATAAATGTTCACTCTTTAGAAATAGAAAACTCATAAAAGAATAATCTCAGGATAAATTTGTTTATCCTGAAATTATTCATTCTTTATCATATATTCTTATATATTTGTAATAACTGGCATGGAACAATGTCAAATTTAAGATAAGTGATGAACAGTGGAACTCCTATATAACCTTGTTAAGTAAAATGAAAATTAATTTTGTACTAGGCCAACAAAGAGGTTTAATTTATTAACAAAGAGAAAGATAGCAGACTAATGTCTTTGTTGATCAAAGTAAATCATAGTAAGTTAATCATACAGAATGATCTGCTGGTAAATGTGACACATTATCATAATAAACAGATATGCTGGTCTATGAAAACAGATCATCACCTGTGTTGAGAATGCTGGCTGAGAAGCATTCCTTGGCATGTTGGGGCGTGGAAACTCTGGTTCAATTCCTGAGCGAGCAGCTAATGATTCTGCAAGAGGTTCTTCTCTCACAACTTCTCCTTCAGACATTCTCTTCCCACAGCTGCTCTTGCGCCTGGCACGAGCAAGTTCTGCTGCATGAGAAATGGCAGCTGAAGTGGAATTTGCAGCAGATGCAGATGGTGCAGGTGGTGGACCAGTGGTAGTGATTGTTGGAGGATCTATAATAATACACACAGAAAATGTGAGTGACTAAATGAGACAATCAAAGTGAGCATTTGTGCTCTCATCTCATGCAGGAGGCCAATGTTTTAATGACCATTTCAGCCTCAAATGAAGATTACAGGTAAATTTTCCTTTTCAAATAATCAGTATAGTCAAGACAAGTCACAAAATTTTTTATTTGAGATTAAAGGAGTGAATATCAATATTTTGGATCTAACAATCTAACAAATAAACTATATTTCAGACTAATGGTTGAAGTAGCATTTAGATATTACCAAAACCCATAACATTTCCTTAATTGCAGTATGTTATGATTGAATTTCTCACTCTTGAAGACACTTATGGCTTATGTATGAGAGACATTAAGTTGCCAATATACTCTTATTATCACCTAGTAACCACTTCAGAATTGTTTAAACACAGTAAAATGAGGTTTTAGGTAGCAATTTATTTAAATAAAAGTCACATAATAGATACAAATAATGGTGAATTTTTCCAATGAAGCTCTAGTATAAATGAAAAGATATATTTTATACATTCATGTTATTGTGAGATATGCTCATATAGATAAATAAATAGCATCTGTGGATGAAATGTGTGGAAACTGAATGGGATTTCAGTAAAAATTTAAATGAGATTTTAATTTAATATCATGACTAGATAGTAGTACTACAGTAAGGTACAGTAACACAACAACAACAAACAGTAACTGCCAATAAGTATCCATGATAATATACTTAGCAAACAATTTTTGATTCAAGTAAGATGACTAAAAATAGGGCTTTATTTTTATATAATTTTCTAAGTGAGTTTATTGCTTCATACATAGTATATTCCTTAATCTTTTTTCTGACAAAACAAATATTGGAAGGTGGTTCCCCATGAATTGAATCTGACAGTAACTAACCATTACCAAAATTTTTATTTTTTTTACATGATTGTTGGTATCCCAGGAAAATCAAATTGAATTCTTACATCCCAGATAATACGTTATAACAAACTGGGTGGTACTTGAGATATTAAAGCAACCTGGAAATCCTAATGGGTCGAGACAAAAAATTTTCCCAGCTCCTTGAAAATTCTGGTCCTGCTCTACAGATAAGCCTCATTTATGTTCTTTACACATGAATTTTGCAGCAATTCAAGCAACTTCATTTAACTTTATTTTCATAGTAGCTTCATTTAACATTGAAACTAACTTTTCTGTTTTCTTACAATGAAAAAATCTTGAAAAAAATCAATTCATAATAAAAGATGTATATGGAAATAAAATAGTCCAAGTAGAACATGCATCGAGTTAATTATAATAACCCTTAAAAACTATTTTTTCCTTATATGATTTATACCTGCATATAAAAGTAGAAGATGGTAAATTGCTGGTGAATTAATCAAGTGATTATTCATTAATCATATGACAATAAAGGAGAAAATTATTAATGGAAGGATAATATGGAAATTCAAAGATTATCATGATAATTAGTGAAAAGATACTCTAAATTAAAAAATAAAATGCATTATCATCTAGACATTTTGTGATATTTAAAATTCATTCATAGCAAATTGATTTTTAAAAATTCATTTAGTATGCTGGAAAATTTACCTTGACCTTGTGCAGAATCTTTCTTGGCGGCTGAAACATCATTGGCTGATTCCGAAGCACTTGGACCACCACTGGAACCTGATCCTCCTGCTCCAGTTGTACTGGTACCCCCTGCACCAGCTGCAGCACCTGGCTTCACCTCTGAGATTGTGGGAAGAGTTGGAACTGTTGGTACTGGAGTAATAGGAGTTCCAGGAACCATCATCATCAGTTGGTCAAGGTTGAAGCTGTCAGAATAAAAGTAAGATATTGTATGATTAATTTTTTTATTAGAATGTAATTTAATTTGATGGGAAGTTTACAAGAGAAAGTAAGATCAAAACCAAAAGAATTAAATCAGTAGTTTCATGTAAATTGACAATCAAAATTTTTATTGTTTACTCCAATCCTAGACCAAAGCATAATCTCCATGAGGAGACTTAAATTCATCACTGAGTAACTGAAATGTAGTAGAAAAAAAGTATAATTGGAGCCTGTATTGGTATGAAGGAGAAAATACCCATACATTTAGATGATGCTCCTCAAATACTGCTTAAGAATTTGAATAGTTTTACTTGATTTTAAGAAATTCAGCTATATGTATGTAACATAAGGAATTTATTTATAAGATTAGATTTACCCAAATGATAATTTAATATATACTTCAAGCTCAATTAATTACTTTTTTAATTATCATGGTTTCATTATAATATTTCATAACATATACAGCTTCAGGAAATATAAAAGAACTATATAATGATTGAAATAAATATCATCATGGGGCAACTTTATAGAAAAATTATTTCAAGTTAATTAAGCAGTATAAATCAATTAATATCTTTTCCATAATTGATAAATAAAAAGTACATCTTAAAATAATAATGCATTAGAAATGCCTGAATCACCTGGAATGAACTCCAGGATCCGCATTCAAGGGAATCTTTGGTCGTCTTTCCATGCTGCCATCTGGAAGCTGTACCATGAAGTATGATCCTCCAATAGACCCCCTCTCCATTTGAAAACGTTTTTCTTCGGCCATACGCTGTAGTAATGGTTTCCTCATGAAATCTGGTCCCTTAGAACCATCACCCCTTGCACACTGATCATTTTCCACTTCCATTTCTCCATCTTGCTCTGTTAGGGACTTCCTGTGGAGTGGTTTCTTTGGAAACTCCAAAGGACGCATTAGAGCACCAAATACCTACAAAACAGATCAACATTATCAAACATTAAATAGGAATGAAAAATCCATGAATTGGTTCAAATACAGTTAACAGGTCTACATAAATACATTAATGCAACTTTTTAATTCTTTGTATGTGTGGAAGAAATATGCCTATGAAGCATTAAAAATTACAAACACAACGATAGGTCAGTATAAGCAATAGTGTCTTCCTATGGGTTGATGGTATTGTTTGCATATATATTTCCAAATATAGTAACTTTTCCTGAGCTTTTAGTAAGTTTAATTTTATCACTTTACTATCTATAAGATTCTGTTATACATGATAGATTACTGAAGATTGATTAGATAATTATATCTTTTCTAGATATTTAATGCACAACATATATTGGGTAGAATTATTGTTAAAAGTGCTTTGACAGCTGAAGTTATTTAGCATATTTTGAGCTCCTTTTGAAATGAAATCCAGAACTTGTTTCATCAAATGTAAACACACTACCCACTTGGCTATCTGGAATCATATTTTTGTATATATTAAGTGGTAAGCTATTTCTATGATAAAGTTCTGAAAACATATATTTAGGAAGTCAAAGAAATGTAAAATTTATATAGATATTTATAACATTTTATTTCAAGAGAGAAGTAATAAAGAATTTATCAATAATTTTACTAGTTAAAAGTTGAAAGAATGAATTAAGTAATTTCTATTAAGACATTCTCTTTGGAGATTAAAGATTCTTATTTCCAAATACTTATTTTGAACTCTCATTACTACTCATTTTGAATACAGCATTATTACTACTAAAAATTACTATTTCAATAATTTATAATCAATTGCAAATACACACACATATATTAAGATAGTAGAAAAATACAAAAGAATACTCACAGCACAATTAAGAATGAGACCAGCAAATATGAGATTTGCTCCTCTCCAGTCAAACTCCTCCAGAAGATAAGTAGCAAGAGGCGCAAAGGCAAAAGTGCCAAAACCTGATCCACAAACAGCAATTCCAGTGGCCAAGGAACGTTTGGTTTCAAAGTAGTAGCCAACACAGACAACAGCTGGTAAGTAGATGAGTCCAAAACCAATTCCTAGAGGTGAGAAAGAGGGAGAAAGAAGAAAAAAGATTTTCAGACAATTTTCAAAACATTCTCCTGAATTTCCTTGGATCAAAACAATAAAATGTAGAATATCTTTCTTTCATTCCGCAGTGATAATGAATCTGGTTATTTTCCCATTCTCTTTCATATGTTAATAATGTCCCACATACTCCTATCTTGGTGATGGAGTGCCATCTTCTCAAAATCCTATAGCTGAAAGGAAATAGATAATATTAGTTTAGTTTCCTAACAAATGCTATATGATTCTCCTCCTTCAATGCTCTTTTAATAATATATTACATCAAACATTAACAAATTTCGCATCACTTTGATATTAACTTTAAATCTTCATTCTTATAGGTAAGTTATTCATTCTATATCAAGGAATTTCAAAGATGATGAAAGTATATACAAATACTCTATTTGCATTTCCACAGGCAGTAAATTGAAGCCAAAGAAAAGCTATATCATTTAAAAGCAGATGATATTGAATGAAATTTAGGAAAGGTCAGCACAAAAATCACATTTTTATGAATGATACATTTAAGGATTTTTCAGAAATTACTTTCTATTTTTAAACATTGATAATTTATTGATATATAAAATTTTAAAATGAAACTATTGATGATTGATTAAGAAGGTTAAAATTAAAATATAAATTCAAATAATCTATTTCTGTCGCAGTAAGTGATAATTCCAAATTTACAGAACATTCTAGAGACTGTGTAAGGTTTATCTCTTATTTTCTAGAGCTAAAGCACATCTATGTGAATATTAATCTTGAAGTTAGGTATCTCTATCCATGTTATACAGACATATTAGTTCAATGGTGGAAGAAGCTAAGTATTTCACTGAAAGGTAATTCTAATCTTTTATATAAGGACAAATATGGCTAACAAGGATAAATATTCTATAATGATGCCTACGCTGAACTACACTAACTGTAATTAAGAAGGAAGCCTATGAGAATTCACTAAGTTCACTTTCTATGAAGTTGAATTTTGTAATAAAAATATTGCTCTGAGCGAATGTATGTACATATAAAACTTATCATTTGCTGAAAGCTAGCATGATTTTTTGAATGATACAAAATTAAAGGATATACATCAGTAATGTTAACAGCAAGGAAAATATTTGCAAAGCGCATGGACAGGAAATCAAATCTTCCGCATATATCCTCAAAAAAATCTCTCCAGAATTTAATTTAGAAATGATCAAATAATTTGAAAAATTGAGGTAAATAATAGTAGGGTGCTAAAAATAGCTCAATGGATACTTGATTTATGAACAATTTGGTAGGTTAAACTAACACTGAGTTTTCCATTATAATCCCTATTTATCACCTTTAAATTCTATCTTAAATGAAAAATCTAATTTGAGTATGATTACCACTATACTTAACAGATAACTTTCATCAAAAAATTGCTGAAAATTTAACATGGCTTGAAAAAAAGCAGGTTATATAACTTGAGTAAAATGCTACATGCTTGGTGCACTAATAACACTAAAGTAATATTTTATCATACTGAAATTATACAAGGACAAAAAATATAAATGGGAGTAAATATTTAACATCTAAAAGTTTCAAAGTTTAAAGAAATAAAAGTGACTGAGAAAGCAAAATTTTTAGGAATGTTCATTCGACCATATAAAAGTTGTTAGAACTGATTAATACTCAAAATATGATTCTAAAAACTGGCAATAATAGAGAAAATGATTGTTTCAACTTTCAGAGCAGTAAATTCTAAAAGCTAATAGTGTAAGAAATTATGAATTGTTGACAAAATTTCATTAAAAAGATCAAGGAGGTTGAAATCAGAATTTGAAATAGTTGTATTTATGATTACAAATCATTATACTTATTATTAAAAGAACTCTGAAAATGATACACTAACTGTCAGACTTTGAGGGAAAAAATATGCAATTACATTCAGTTTTTCTTTCAATATATCTTCTCTTTTTTCTACTACTCATACATTTTAACCGAGTTTTAAACATAATGTCAAACCTGAAGAATAAGAAATTTGACCTTCTCAATGAATTCTTAGAATAAGTGTTAAAGAAAGAAAACTGAAAAAAGTAAATCTTTTCTGCAAATGTGCTTCTCTGTAAATTAAGATGTGTTGAAAGCATGTGATAATAAAATTTCATTAAAATCATTTGAATCAGTGTTGACTTTATTTGGCAGAATATAAATACAAACTTACATTATGTCATACAGGTATACATAACACACATTCCAGAAAACTCTTTGCATTTTATACATAATAATATTGACAAATATATCATAATCAATTCATACATTACAGTCATCCAAAATTTGAGGATTAAAAAAATCTGGATTTCACGCAAGATATTACCAATCAATCAAATGATCAGTAAATCAAAATACTGCCAATTATCCCACAAAGATATTTCATTACAATATTATTACAAGAACAATGCAAACATATACAATTAAGCTTTTTCAGGTGAAGGAAAATTTTGAGACAGAACTTTGAATCATTTCATGCCAACAAAATTTTATCCCTTTCATCCAGATTTTGTTAAAGAAAAGAACAGAAAGAGAGGTACTTACCACCCATAACACCATATGTCAGCATAAGGATGTCCACATTGGGTGACAGGGTACTTAGCAAGAATGCTACACATCCAAGAATACTTCCAGCTATGCAAACTGCACGACATCCAAATTTGTTTGTCAGGGCACTCACAACAGGACCTAGAATAGTATTCCATCCATGAAATATTTGTATAACAAATATTATTAACTTTAATATAAAAGTTGCTTAATGAACTTAATTAGAAAGAAATTTTTCCATATCAAAATGTAAATTCTATGCTGGATATCTCAAAAAGACATGTGAAAAGCAATAATCTTAATCTTATTAATAATCATAATCTTATTATGATAATACAAAATGAAAAATTAATTCTGAAGTCATTGTGATAAGATATTGCAAATTGTTAATAAGAATTTATTTATTTCTCTTTATTTTGTATTTCTTGATATTTTAAAGGAGGAAATTTTTATCAAGTTCACAGGCTATTATAAGTATGCTAATCTTATTTTCTCATAAAAATTGAAACTCAAAGCTCATATTTAAATTAACACAATAAATATCAAACTATCATAAATGAGAAGTATCTTTGTCCTTAAAAAGTAAGGACTACAAATTATTGCAGCAGGATAAAAGTAATGTATGTTTAAACAATACCAATACATATTAATGGCTGCCAGTTTACTAGAATAGATCAAGTTAGGTTTTTCAAAGTCAATGATGGGGAAAATCTATTGAGCAAAGACGACTTCTTAAATACAGATAAAATGGCAATTCTTTGATACAGGCACATTTCTTAGAGAAAATTGATTATGCATACAAATAAATTGGTTACAATACACTACTAATAACTTGCTTCCAAATTTCAGCAAATAGATGTAATAATAATGAGAACTTGAATAAAAATTATATGTTTACATTACATATCAATAATAACAAATTTACTTATTAAAATATTATGCATAAACTTCTTAATATATTATAGGGAATTGATAAATAATTAGATATAATTTAAAGTTAGTAAATATATGCAAAGAAATAAACAAATAAATGACTAAATAAATAATTATGGCACCATAAAAATACTAAAATAATTGACTAAATAAACTAACCGTATGATGCAATATATCTAATGATATATTATTCGCTCATCAAGAAACTTTTGCTTATATGCAGGTAGGCAACACATTTTCCTCTCCTTTCTTATACATTTATTAATAAATTATATTATTATTTATATCATTACCTTTTTAGTAACATACTTAGAAGATTTTTATGCTATGTCTATTATGTGACTATCTTCGCTGATGTATTAGTACATTCTTTTTACACACCAATTTTCATTTGTCAGGATAAAATTCATGCTGTGCTTACCTGCACTCAGGTACATTCCGGATAGGAGAGAACCGACCCATGCTGTTTTCCCTTTTCCCTCGCCGAAGTAGGTGACAAACTCTCCAAGGAAGACGCCAAAAGTGTATGCAATGCCGTCCACGACCATGTTGCAGAGGAAAGATGCAAAAACGATGACCCAGCCATAGCCTCCGTCCGGCGGGGGCGGTAGCATCAACGCAGGGTATCCATCATCACCTAATGAGAGGAGATAATAATTGTAGTCAATAAATGAATGTAACACAGGCAGGGCCGGCCATCTTTCAACAGGGACCCGGATACAAATTCCCGTCGGACCACGTTTCCCGTTTCCGGCCTGTGTGATAAATTAGAGATTATCAATAAAGGTAAACAACAAAATGGTTCTCCACCAAGTGCGTTCCCAGATTGATCTCATTAATAAGTGAGAGGTGATATGTGACAGAATGGTGAGGCCTAGCTAGCGCTGAGGCCTCACCATTGGCGCCGAATTATAAATATGGCCCTAATGTACATGTAAATAAAAATGTGGTACGATAAAAAGTATAATGATGCATTATATAGGTCGGAACAAAATCCCATCAAAAACCTTCACTTAACTATGTTCGCTATTTACATCACGTTGTTATCACTAAAAATAAAACTCGTATGAATAAGCTTGTCTCAAATATTTAGAGTCATTCGATAGTAATCAATTGGATAAAAAATAGTAGAGCAGAAGTGTCATTAGAAGCACTGGAAAATATGAAGAACATAATTTCGCGAAGTTATATGGACAAAGAAAATTAATAAGACGTTCCCTTGCCACATGAAATGCTTTGTTCTCATCTTTATAAATGGCCTTTCAGAAAGAGGTCGCGATACCAACATAACGTGGTGTAGTTTATGGTCGAGTGCGAATAAATATTGAGATGGCGCAGATTTTGAAAAGTGAGAGGAAAAAGCTACGAAAAAATCTGAGGTTACCTCACGGAGCTCGGAGAATTGATGCAGCTAAGTTCTATAAGGATTTTAGGGGAAAGCAATTGTGACACAAAAGAGATGTATTCCTGTACCCTTTAACTTAGTTTGTCTGAAGGTATAATGATTCAGGAAAATAATAAGGAAGTACATAATGTTCTTGTGAATTCTTTGTAATTAAACATCGATACATCAGTGCAATACAGATATTCTTGCGTCTTTCTCCTTTCGGTAAATTCGTATTAGTTGAAAGTCACCGATTAGCGCTGTTTCCTTTACATTTTGATAATAAACCGCTAATAGCATATTATCCTGAAACTTTACCTTCATCGATAGCTCTATCTTTATCTAGCATCTTTCATTCAGTTAATTTCCTTGCAATCCAACGCCTTCCAATGTTAGAAACAACCCAATTCTTCTATCTCTATTTATTTCGGTCAAAATCTCTTGCTCTCCCACCATCGCCAGCGCTTCGTTTATAAATCTAACATTCTTTAACCATCTTGCTCTACACATGCATAGAAAGACCTCCGATCTTAATATGGCCTCCTTTTTGGGTCCACATTTCTTATCCTGGTAACCTGCAGACCAAGAAAATTGATAATAATTTTACTGATATCCTCCCTAAGCATCTCTAGACCCTCCCTATTTATTTTTCTATCAACCCAACCTACTTTTTCCATCCTACACCATACCAACATCTCAAAGGCCTCTTTTACATCCTCTTTTCTTCCACGTTTCACACCCTTACACCAAAACATTCTTTGCCAAGGATTCTATGAATCTTTTCCTGATTCGTACATCGAGAACTTAAGTAATTAGTCCCTTCACTACATTAAAGCTTTCTCAGAAAATGGCAATCTTTTTCGCACCTTCCATCCTAAGAAATAATACAACCCAAGTAAAAAATACTATAAATAGATGAATAAAAAAATAATATCCACCAGTTCTAGTTCTTCCCCATCCACCCTGATCGCAGTTTCTCTTTCCTTTGGCAAAGCTGATTACATTAGTTTTTCTTACGTATATTTTCACCCTTGCTTTATAGCACATCAATCCATCACATCCGCCCATAATTCATTTGCGAACATTTTCCAAACGAAACGTTTCCTTTGACACGGCAAACTTTACGCCACTCGAGTGTTACATTGCTTGATTGCTTCCCTCTGAAACGAGGAAAAAGTAGCGTTCTGGAAACGGCACCACTAGTAAACTGTCATTCCCAAAACTAGGAATCGATACGGACAAGTTTAGAGGAGGGTGGATTTAGAGCACGTGGAAGATAAAACTACATTTAGAATCTGCGTTTCCGAGAGTAATTTTTGTCGAGGATTAGCATCTCTTTCAATGATGAGATGCCCTATTAAGCTCTGCGTGGATTTATCCGGAGTAAAAGCTATCTTCGCCACGAGGAGAGTCCTCTTCAAAAGGGTCCCTTTTTTGCCAATCAGCGGCGAGAGCCTAGTGTTCACAAATGCAGCAATTACAGCCGAGTTGAAAAACATAGAACGCAGAAGATACGTTTCAAATTACAGCGATTTATGGGGAAATTAAGCACGCAAATTTTTCTGCTATGAAGATGAGATGCAAGGAGGAAAAATTCTTCCAGCCGCAGTGCTATTTCATTTCTGCGATATTGATGATAGCGACGCGTGATCCTGGGAAAGATTTCAAAACGACTATCATATTGGTGTATTTAAAATTTTCATGAAATGAGCGTTGATAATTTTAAGATTACGACGATAAAAGTCCATCTAGAAATATTTATTATTATCTAAGATAACAAACGCTCACAAAATGACATTACTTTCACGTTTCAACAAATCTTTCTTCTAAGCTTTCATTTGGGTGAAAATTTGGAAGCAAAGAAAATAGTTACTTAGATAGTTATTTTTCATCAAATAACTCATTCAATTAAAAAAAAACAGAAATCCATTCTCACAGAAAGTCAAGGGATTATTACATCCAGAATTTATTTTAATATTTTTCATCAACTATTTATTTTAACATTTTCATCTTGAAATAAATTTATTTTTAATATCATTATATAACATATCCAAGTCTGATAATCTCTATAAGATTTGGAAGTAGTTCTATTATATTTTATTACTCATTATTTATATTATATCTTATTTACTCCTCGTCAACATTCTTGAAATGATACTTCATTATCGGGATCAACAAAGTGCTAGAATACGGATCAATATTGATATGACTTAAATTGAATCTTATTTCACGCACAGAATTTACAAGGGAGCTTATTTTTGGCTCTTACAAATTTACAGCAATTATGGTCGACCCTGAGGACTTCGGACTTCAAATTACAATAGAATGATAAGTATTTTATCAGTTCTAAGTTTGGCTCTATACTCTCTCGAAGAATTTCATTTGTTCTTTACGAAATCAAACATTGTTCATCCCTTCCGTTTTCCCGATAATTTTCCTCATTCTTCTTATCGAATTTTTTGAATGATAAATTCATGCTACGAATATTTTCTTTGAATAAAGGTTTTATAAGTTTTTCCGATAATCTTTTGATAAGGGCCAAAGTAACGAAGCAGCATTTTGATGGCCGTTCTAAGATATCTAAAAGGCGAGGAGAGGTTCGTGTGAGATAAACAATGTACTTGTGTCTTAAAACAGTGGTGAAGAAATTACAATATTTAAGTCCGAGCAAATTGAACCTCGAGGTCATGTAGATAAGGTATCAGGTAGCGTTTTATCGAGGAGATTTTGCGATAAAAGCACTCGAGGAGTAAACAACTGCATTGAGCAATACAGAATGTTCACGAGCTGAGAGGCTGAGTTAATAATTCCAATGAAAGTTTCCATTATATTCCTATGAGGCGAATTTCAGAGAAAAAGAATTAGATTAATTGCTTTGAAACGATTATGCGCAGATTAATTATATAAGATTCCATTTATTTGTAGAACTTTAATTCGACGATAGAAATAGGTGCGGGAATTCGTAAAAGTGAAATGAAATCGATTAATTATATTATTATAAATTATTCAAAATGAAAACTTACTGCCACAGATTGCGTTAAACAGAATCTTTGATTTGGCTAAATAATTTTTCAGTAAAACCGGTAGCTTTAATGATTAATAGGTCATTATTATAAGGTTTCAATATAAAAGAATTGTGGAAAAAGTGCAGTCCTTCCTTTACTCTACATGATGAATTTCCACAAAAAAAATCGCCTTCTGTTGTTAATTTAATATCTTATTACATAATATAAAATTGACTAAATTCTTGCGGACGGATTGGCAAATGGGTAGGATAACTAAATATAATTGATGGAGTAATAAATATTTAAACGGATTCAATAGTTGGCAGATAAAAATTGACATTATGAAAATATACAATAAAATCTTACATTTCACAATAATTTTGAACTTGAGCTCAAAATTATTCTGAAATAAACGATTCGGTAAATTAAGTCACGAACTGCCTAGACCTATGAATTATACATACTATAATCATTCTTTATTCAATAAAAATTGATATATGGTAAGATTTTCCTTAGATTTAGACGTTAAATTTTTCAAAAATGTAGAGTATCATATTCGTAGATATAATCAATTCCGTATTTTCAGTCTCTTGAAAATCTGAAAACACTAGTTTCCCGAGATAAGCAATGGGTAGAGTAACATATTATACAAATCGCACCATTCCCTTATCAACGCGTTTACGGATTGGAAATAGACCTAATGTCACGGTAGCACGACTGCCATTGAGAATGTGAACAAGGTCGACCTAGAAGGATTCCAGGAAAAGGAATAAACGAACTTAATTGCCGGATGTGTCGGAAATTACACTTTGTACGGCAACAAACGGTGTAATGAGACGAGCAAGACGTGGTTTTTGCAACACATCGACCCACGTGACCATATAGATTGGAATAAACAACGTTTTGATGGCCAAAGATCGCTTGGCAACGACAAACAAATAAACATTCACTTATCGTGACTTAAAACATTACGCGCTGACATTCTTCGATTACAAGAGAGCATAATTTAACAGCAGTTTGCAGCTGTGTGGTTTGTGCATAAATAATGGAATTTTCAATTTCAATAGCTTTCACATTCTCATTTTTACGGGCGAAATAATTCGGGGAGTGCTGATGAATATTTGAATTCGGGAGAGAGCAAAATTCCGACAGCCCGGCGAATTTTAAACTAATTTCGATGCTTTTGATCGATATTCATTGAATACATGCAAATTATATGCAGAGAAAAGGATTTTATCTGTATCTTTTTTCTCGATACTTAGCGAAAATACACGCATATTTATTAAACTCTCTCACGCGCAATGAATGCACTGCAATATTGATAGTAAGGTATTTTTTGACTATGTAAGACGGTACTGTGTGTGGCGAGATATTGAAATCGACAAAAAAGCAAGTAGTAATTTTAAGCATAAGTAATTTCATGGAATACAGGATCATTGAGAAAGTTCCCGAAATCAAGCTTTACAACTTCTTATTATATAGTAATGGAAAATTACCTATAACATTTTCAGCAGTCAATAATAAATATGATAAAAATTCACTACCCTAAGGAAACCGAACCAAATTTCATTCGGAGAAATAAAAGAAAACTTCAACTGTATACATATTTTAAGTAATTAACTTAATACTACAAAGTAAGTGTGCTAAATTAAACACTTTTGGATCAGATATGTATAAGGTTTTCATGGCAATTTTCAGCAAAATTAATTGGTTTTAATTAACTTAAAATTTCAAGTCACAAAACGAGCTGCCGCAAGCCTACATACTTAATTACAAATTCATTTTCCGGCTATTTGGTACACTATTTTGCGATTACTCCACAGTGATTTAACTTTTCACCTAAAGGAAATAACTCGAAAATTACGAAGAATCATCTTTGATTTCATCGAAAAGCCAAATTTACGGGATGAGTTTTAGGGATGAGCTTAAGTCATAAAATTCCACAGCTTAAAAACGAACGTAATTCAAAATCTCGCCACTTATGAGACCGCGGCGTAGAGTGTTATTGCAAAGATTTTTCGCGGAAACATTTTAACGTTCTTGTCGTTGAATCTATTTGGGCGAAAAAGAATGAAATCCTCATTTGATTAATTTACGACGTCCTCTTCAGCGTGAAGTGAGTCTTTTGTGATCTAAAATAATCGCCTTCTTGATAAAATGGTTCGTAAATTTAACCGAGGATTTGATGGGATTAATACCGCAAGAGGGGAAGCAGTCTCATGTTCTAAGGATTCAGCGTTAACGAGTTTACGGGAGACCGATCGTCTCTTTGAGCAAAAAGGAGCATCATTAATGGAAATTCTTCGCTCTTGCTTAGCGGAGAAAATTTGAAATGAATTACCCAAGGCATTTGGTTATCTCAAGGAAATGAATGTCTCTCTTACTAATCACGCGATCTCTCTCGTCATTTTTTTAAGATGCAGGGAATATGATCTCGTTTCACAGAGTAGGAAGATGAATAAGGAAACCTTTTCCTGAAATGAAGCAAAAACGCTCAAAGCAGAGTGTGCTATGACTAGAATAAGTTTCTTTTCCTACCATAATTAATGTTGCAAAGTTAGCTGAGTCTGAATAAGTTTTGGTAACAATGCAGATATATATTCTCGATCTAAATAATAATATACTGCCATCAAATTCACTATTTCAGATCTTGTTGCCGATCCTGATTCTTACGAAATTTTTCGTTTCTCAAAGATAAACCGAAGTGAAAAATGATGGAGCAGAAATGAAAACTTAGCACAATGCCACGAGAGGTTAAATTCTTAAAGGAGAATTAAATTCCACAAATTTACGCTTGAGCACATCAATTTTATTTAACTTAAAAATGAAAAATATTGACATGACTGGGACTCGAACCTAAGAACCCATGACTTAAAAAAATCCCTGAAACCCAACCCTCAGGTCTCCCTATTTCCGGAACGTATCCGTTTCAAGAGTTTCGTGAAAGAGAAGCTCGTGAAGTATACCTTTTTTTTCAGAAGTACTACATAGAGGAAAAATAATGGTCACATTTCCTCAAGAGTTTCTCATTCATTCTCCTTAAGCGTGTGCGTTTTCACTGAAGGTGAAGGATCACCTGCACACCCTGCAACCCAGTTCAACTCACCGTAATATGAAGCTAAGTCATCATCTACCCCTGCGGATACAGCAGAGGCCGCGGTCGCCACCCGTGGGAGCCCTCCCTGGCCATCCCCTTCGGTAAGTCGGGCGGCTTCATCTCCATCCCCTCTACTACAAGAACACTCGCTGTCCGTCTGCAAAAAGAAAGGAATAGCAAGGTCAGAGAAAGGCCAAAGTAAAATTCAACATAAAATGCAATCACCGGTATCATAGTCGATAGTTAAGGAGCCAAAAAGATTGAAGAGTTGAATAAATTATAACTTGTTACAAAATTACTGATTCGGCGTCAACTTCGGGGTAGATCCCCAGCACAAGAGGGAAACAAAACAAATTTTACTTGATGATACGCTTGAAAATGGTTTACAAACATCCAAGAATTAAAACCTTGTCATATCCCGGTTAAAACGCTATTTCGCTTACAATGCAGTTTTCACTCAGTAATCCGAAAAGCGTCTTAAGCGAGTTTTATTATTTTACAGCAGAGATTTAAAATCACCCTAGTTTTCAAAAATGAAATTTCGATAGATTGTGGATGATATATGGATTCTATTATGTGATACGTAGAGGATTTCATCATTAAAATGAAGAATATAAAGCTTTTGCAACTTAAGTTCTCCCTTGGCTTTCACTGCACAGCTCCTAAGCTCCTACGGTATTTTTCCGACCAAATATGGAAAAAATACAGAGTACTATACTTATGTTATTTCCTCATCTCCCGCCTTAAAAGAATAGAAACAAAGTGCTAAAGCTTCAGGTGCTGAAAGATACATTAAGTTTCCTTATCTCACGAGAAATTTATGTTTACAGCAGTTGATTTACTACACGACCTCTTCAATCGAGACATTTAATTGATTTATTTTCTTTTTAATTGTTTACTTTCTCATTAAATTTGACTTTATTTGGAATGGATGATTTATTATGAATTACGCCGCTGATTTTATTTTTAATATATATTAAAATCTTCCTGGTAAACTACATGTTTATGATTAAACACACAATTCAATCATTCAAAACTACATAAACTAAAACTCTGGTATCCATTTCGTATGCGTCATAATGAAAATGCTATTCCCGTATCACATAATGCGTATTCTTATTTTATCTCATGATTTATTGTAGTTTCACGCAATTGACTGATAAATGCGGTTTAATTTCTGCAGTTTCAATATAAATTTGAGTTTACAACGAAACATTGTTCACTAAAACAAAAATATGACTGACTCTGCCTTCATGTAAATTTTTTCTCAGAGATATGCAAATAGCAAATTTATCCATCAAAGCATTTGTTCTGTAAAGAGAACATAAAATTCTTCTATTTGCTTATAATATAATCATAAAAATCCAAATATCCAAAACTCCAACGAACCACCAAAAACAGCTGCCTGCCCATCCTCAGAGGTTCTTTTTATCCCCGTTGAAGCTGAATTATGCATATTAATTGTTTTTTGATGGTCTATTGTAGTTTATTTTTATAATTACACTATTCCATCAGTTTAGGTCTTCTCGATAATGCTTATAATATATCTTCATAAATTATTGTGTTTAAAACAATAATATATTAGTTTATATAATCCTTCCTATTCAAAACTGTCATATACCATTGCATTCCGTGAATAATATGATGATTGCATAAGACATAAATACCAGTCTCTTTCCATTCATCATGACTGAGCAATGATGATTAATAAGACAAGAATTCGGGTGATTAGACATGGAATACATAAAAACGACTAAAAACAATTCTTAGAAATTTCCACAAAATTTATCTAAACCACCGGTTTCGACTTAACGATCACAATGACGGCCATAAACCGCTCGTTTAAACATCATTCGTGGAAAACACGATGTATTGTTTTCAGTTTGTTTTAGATGGATAAAAGTTAAGCTGGGACATCTGGAGCTTATACGTCCTTGCATACGTGCTCGAATGAGACACGACATTTCAATAACGGAAACGATAATGATATCCCCATCTCAGTTGGAATACGGCGAGGTTTTGAAAGGAAATCCTACCTCCCTTGGCACAAAAATCAAAAGAGGATCGAATCCTGAGAGTTGCAAAATAAGCAGGTCATCGCCCTACTTAATTAAACGTCCATGTCACGCGAATATATTCTGGCGTACGTGACTCATGCAGCGGAGCGACGTGAATCAGCTGGACTTACAAAAGCTGCCAGATTTCGAGAGTAAATCGAGCGTCCCGTTGCCAAGATCTCTTCCAGGGTCTGGACAAACGGAGACAATTAAACAAGTCTCATGGTCCATTTTGGCCGACGAAAGCAAATGGTCTCGGTTAGGGTTGTTTGCTAGATCCTCAACGCGATACCTGTTCACGCAGCGTTAAAACTTTGAGTGTGTGAAAACCTCTCTTCTCTTGAGTCTGCTAATTTGATCGGTGTCTCGGACAAAGACAGGGCGAATTTAACGTTCCGAGCTAAAGGAAAAAAGTCTAAATTAGCTCTAGAATCGTTCGAATGGCTTTCCTAGAACTGTACCAATTAAATTTCCCCTGGCTTTCGCTCGAAATGCGTTAATTCGACCTTTCCCTCTGCTGAGGACGATGAACCTAGAAAATAAGGCAAAGGTTGAGGAACTTCAGACATCGGAAATTAATTACAAGGGGAAGTCACGGGTTACACGATTGTGACGTTTGATTAAATCCTTTACGAAGCAAACTTTGGACAATCCTGTGAGAGAATGAAATTAATTATACGCTTATTGGTGATATATTTTTATATATGATATTAGTGAAATGTTTTATTTTTATAGATATATAATAAATATTTTCACTGATACTATTTGTATAATTTTATGTCAGTTATTTCAATTGATATATTTATTAATGATTTTTATTCGATATTTAAGAAACATTTTCATATTTTTTCCGTAATATTATTGGAATTGTTATTTATAATTTTTATCGATGATTTTTTTATAATTTTTGAGGAATTCAATTCATGAGAATTAACAATGAGAAAAGTAATGTAGAAAATGTTAATACTACACTAATACATCCCCTAACAAGAACCCATTCCAAAGAATTTTGCTGCTCAAGACTATTACATCGGTATTTTTTTGCTAATGAATGTTAAAGTGGACAGCTGGGAATTTAAATCTAAAAAAATCAACTGACCAACAATGTATCTGTTCTCGACTAATTGTATAAATATTAATGTGTTATCTTTCTCTGCTTTATTAGTAAATTTTAAAATGAATTTATTATTCCTTATTGCTTGTAATATTGCCTTCTTATTCTCAGTCGTTGGTTTAATGTATGGCATATATTTTCGTGCTCATTTTTGGGATTGGGCTAAGTAATAAATGGGACTTTCTGTTTTCCATTTCACCCAATAAGACCGTTTGCACATTATTGCGCACTTCACTGTCTTTACATATGATAACGCTCAGCGATAAACACTCGTCTTCCATATTTAAACGAAAAATAACCATATCTTTAGGCGTTTCAAAATCCACCTGATTGGACGGATAAGATATGTCCGATTAATCATCCAAAAAGATAGTTTCCGCGTTCCAAGAGAAGAACTTCACAGCAATGCATGAAAGCTCGATCAGTTGATAGCTATACATCTATCCGCAAATTTCGAGACGCCGTTTGTCTATTCTGGATTCCTTGAGAATCAATCTCTCTCAACTGTCTGTTTCCACGAGTAGTCTATTGCTTTTTCCTTCTTATTACTGTATTAGTATATCTCAATTTTACCATCGACGTACAATCGACTCTCGATCTCAAATCTACCCCTATCAATATCATTTAGATTTCTGTGGGCTGATTCAACTCAGTAAAAAACGCAAAATTTAAGTACGAGTAGTAACATAGAACTGAAAGAGACAAATCACTTACGTAACACCAGTGATATAAAGATACATAATGGGCGTTTAAAGATAAGTCAATTAAATTTACTCATGTGATCGGTCTTCCCTTGTGCTCAGAAAGAAGTACTTTTTCTTTATCCTCCTCCTCAGAAGATGCATTAAAGGCTTATCACATCGAAAAGGATCTGCGGATTACAAATGGAAAAGTGGCCACGAGACAATGATTCTTCGCCAAGTGAGCGTAAGTAGGAAAGTGTTTACGAAAGGTTGTGAAGGCAACGCATTCCCCTTCGCACGCATGCCGAGTGAGATCATAATAGCAGCAATAAAGGGAAATGCATTCATCCCACTTTCGCAAGCAGCACGCGCCGATTTTCGCGACGTCCAAACTCCCATCACAATAGGAGCTGTGCAAATAACATGATAAGGGGGTTTTCCGTTCAGAGATGGAGTCCTAAATATCTCGATACCGTTTCACCTGATTCTTCATCAACACCACGTCATCTCTAGCTTATCGGAAGGTCGTGGATAAAATAGAAATTAACCTTATTCATTTAAGTCAAGAAAACGACAGTACATTATGAAAATATTCACCACTATTTCATGGAAATAAAATTATTAAACATAATACAATGCTTGACTCAGGAGCGGATTTAAGATATAAGGCCCTAAGGGCATAGACCAGATCGAGGTCCCCACTATGTAATATGAGAGTTAAAATGCGATTTTTTCAGAAAATACATAAAAAATACATACCATAGTAAACTTAGTTGCTTCAATACGTAAAGAATAAACAAAATATTGAATTCTAGGTAGTTTTTCTGTAAATTAATATGAATGATGAATGGACTTTACATCATATAGTGACATTAATTACGTTATTTCCTACAAACGTGCTACGAAGGCTTGCTCTATATAAAATTCTTTACCTAAGAGAAAAAAATGTATTCGAACACGTCGTGTCTATAATAATTTGAATATATTTGTATAACATAATTGACAGTTCATAAATACAGTCTTATTGAGACGTCAATATGGACGAGGCACTCAACTAACGCATAATTATAGATCCGTCCGTAGATAGTTCAAATTAAGAAGTACTCGTATATAAAATAACTGTACGCATTATATAATATTGTCCTCGGTATAAATATCATAAAAGTTTAAAAAATGACTAAATCACACTGCATTATCAATTTAAATTAAATTATTAAATATGTCTACAACGTATACATAAAAAGTACTACGAACTGATATTTAACAGCTTAGAAAGATTAAATTATTTTAATAAGAGTTATGTAAGACTGCTTTTGATTTTATCTTTCCTGGAAAGTTCTCCGGTAATTGCTCTGCTAATGCATCTAACTGTCATTTAAAAGTATCGAATAATTCATTAAGATTGACAGTATCGTTTCAATCACTTCTAACATAGATAGTACAGTGAGTATTGGTTTAAGCGATCGTTATGTTATTAATAAAATATTTATCGTAAGAGAGAACGCAATTTGGCATCATTTCCCAGGCAAACGTAAGCTAGAAAGCAAATATAAAAACACCGGGAACAGTAACATGCTGCCAAAGAATTATTTTGGTGTCGACACAAGAATTTGTTAGGTGACAGTAGATACGCAGGAGAAAAAGAAAATTAACATCCTCTTTACTTTTGTATGCCTGTAATCATAGTTCCCTTAATATATTCTCGTTTTTTGGCAGCAAGAAAATAAATGCGAGCGCTTAATTTATGGACCCATGCCTGCATTGCCAAGAGGGGTTTTAAGTTGCAATTTTTTATTTTCTTCGTTTTAATACCGAAATGAAAAACGTAATCCTACTACATTATTCATGATATGCAAAATCATTGATGCATTTGTGAAAAATAAAGCTAAAGGCTTTCCAAAATTTCAATAAATAGCGGGCGCTCGAAAAATTAGCTGGGGGCACTTAAAAAAGTTTGCGCGGCAGCCCAGGCGTGTAGCTTAATCTAGTGTAAATTAGTGTAAACCCTGGTTATAACCATCATGAGGAAAACGCATTATCTCTTAAGAGTTGAAGAGGAACCAAAGCTCAGGATGGAAATATGTGTGTTATAACCTGGGTCAAATAATGATTTAATTTACTTTCGTCAACTTCTTCCTTTGATTGACATTCTCCCATTTACTTGGTGAACGGGACGAGGAGAGAGGTACAAAAAGAAAGGATTACATAGAAATATATGACCGTGTACAGAGGGTAATGAAGACGAAGAGCAAATTATATGCAAAGATGTAAAATAATTCAGGAGTAATATGTATAAATGAGGCTATTAGAGCGCTCAATATTGGAAATGACGTGTTTGACAGGTATGTGTATACGTAAGCCAAGCTTCGTTACTTGTACGTATTAGTAGTGGGTTAAATGTATGGAGTGTACTTTAGTATGGCTAAGAGATATGGATGTTAACAGAAGCAGAGATGGGAAGGTTGGCTGCGATGAAGATGTGATGCTTGATTGGGGGATGATGAAAATATAGTGATTACACTGACAATGAGTAACTGATGAAGAGTTACTTCGATGAGTAAATGGAGTGAAAAGTCTGTAAAAAATATTGGCAAAAAGACAAAGTTTGATTGGTTTTACACTAGGTTTGCTATAACAAAACTGGAAGTAACGATGAAAAAGATGAACATTAAAGGAAGTCCTGGAAATCCAAAGGTTAGATTATGGGAAGCAGGTATAGTTTTTGAATTAAGAGACAAAGGTTCTCCAAGCGCCGACAGCAGCAACCGTCTAGGGCGATTCCCGGGAAACGGATAATCGCTTAGCGGTCACCAGTTATTCAGTTATTGCAGAACCTTTGTCTCTTAGTTCATTGAACGCCGAGTTCCTTTTTTCTTTCTTATAGTTTTTGAAGTTTATGAATGAATGAAGCGATAGACAAGTATCAGAATAACCTGGAGATCTGCAACAATTAAAACTCCAGATCGAGAACTGTAGATGATGGTTACAACATTGTATTAATCACAATATTATAATTGTTGACAATTATGTAATCATCCCACGATGGTCATCTGTTCCATCTGAATTATTCATTTGACCTAAAATCAGCCGTTCCTATAGTTACTAGGAAAGTAAGGGAAATAAATAATCCATAGAGATGAGATAACACCGAATGACCAATAAAAAATACGAGGATAAATTAGATGAATTCCTGGAGATGAGTGACAAGACGGAGAGAGTAAGAATAACAAGTTCGATGAGGAGGCCAATGGAGAGTGACAGAAGTGGAGGATTTTTATTTTCCTGAGAGGTTAATCACTAACGAAGATTGAAGAGGAGACTTGGAGGAGAAGAATACCCGTGATGAGAATGAATCATTTGGTGTTAAAAATAAGCGCAGCGATGAGGTCGGATGTAAAAGCGTACGGAGAAAATCACGTGCGTTTCCAACTCCAAACAAACAGAAGATACCGCATTTATCAAAGCGAGCAAAAAGGTCGTGTTTACGAGCATCAAAGAATAACTAAGAATATAGAGTGAAATTAGAGTTAAAATTAAAACAATGACAGAAAAAATGTTAACGTCAATTTAAACATCAATGTAAACAGCAAAGATAATCATAACTTTATCTTAAGAGCTACTTCTTTATTAATGACTTCTATCACAAAAAAATCAAAATAACAAAATTTACTCATTCGCCTTAAGATATTATGGTTATAATAATAATATAGTACAGAGTAATATACCTGAATGCATCATTGACTGACTGGTATTGAACTCATAACAATGACGTAATGAATTATAGTCCTTATATTTACCATTGTTATATTACTATAAGTTACACGTTTTCTGTGCCTATGAGATACATAAGACTTGAGAGAGAATGTAGATGAGCATAAGATTAATCCATGAACCTTCAATGAATTGACGTGAGACTAATAGTGTAAGTGCGTATGACTAACATTACTAAAATTTATCCCTCTACGTAGTTTGACTTATTGTGAAATCGTCTACGTCTATAATAGGACCTCCATCAAATGTAATAAAAACAAAACTTGACTCTATCCACAAAAAAAATATAATATCTTTAAAGAAGCGTTCTTTATGGAAATTATAATTTCGGTGGGCAATATTTTGTTCGTTTATTAAATATCGTTTAAAGATGAATAAGTTCTACCAGGTGCCGTTCGATTGATTAAATTTAATTTATTCAATTAGAAGCTTATCATTATCATTCTAACACTCAAAACCAAGATTACCACCAGCCGATCAAAAAATTATTACGTGGGAAAAAGCTAACGACTGGAAAAAGTTAATTTGTAAAAAGAATTGGCCTCTGATGCAATACATCCCCGTCCTTTGTCATCCTGTTATGCAATAATTCAAAAATTACGATGAACTAATGCGAAAACCCACCAACCCCTTGGTAGTGGGGCAATCGCCAGGAATGCCGTGGTCAAGAGGGTGTCAAACTGTTGCGGTCAAACCGAAATGGGGCATATGAATCCACAAGCTTATCCACTTATTGTGCCAATTGATTAATTCAAAATCATTGTAAAATTTCTGCATATGTTGCTGTTTTATGGATAACTGAAAATTTCACAGTGGAAATTTGCTTGGACAGGGATATAAAATGAACACGTACAAGCAGAGAAAGTGCAATACCTCTGGTACCTAAAACCGTTATTTAGTTCGTCCGAATCCAAATTGATCAAAAGTACATCTTTATAGGTAGAATAGAATATTAACATATCAACAAGGTATAACTAACTGTATAACATTACATAAAAAATAAAGAGAGTACGTAGTATAAAATTCGAATTGTGTTACGATGGTCTCTGACTAAGGATGCGCAGTTTCCTCTTTTCAGTCAACGATGAGTCCAACCTTCTCTAGAAAGCAGAACTAGGAGAGTGAATAGAAGAGAAAGGATTAAATTTCTTGTTTTCGTACCCCTGACCGTGAGCTCCCCTCACCTACCCCTTCCACATTCCTCTTCCCCTAACTTTTGCGCAATTGGGTACATCCTTAGCGAGCGCGACCACTGCACTCTCGGATACCAACAGACGTCATATGCCACACCCGTTTGGAACAACAAATCTGTAGGGAAGTACTGCCCAAAAGTAAAGGAATATATCGCACTCAGGGTAAGATAAAGCGTGTTTCCATTAGTAATGCGGAGATAAACGATTCTGTATTCCTTACACACACATGTAAACCACCAATGTCACAAGTCCTTTAGAATCTGCATGAGAAACGATTCCACATCCTCCCGAGGAGATCATCGCATGGAAGAGAATAAAAAGCAATCCTTTAAAGGACCACACATTTCCTCTTCCCGAGAGTCTTTCCAACAGATTGTTTGATCGATTAGTGACCCAGATATTAAGGGATGCAGGAGCCACGTGTCGGGAAGAACTGCGCTGCTGAAATTTCGCGAGCGAGGAACGCGCGCTAAAAACTAGAAAAATTATGGATTATATTCATCGCCTACGGTCATGCGACGAGGAGAGGATTAATCGGAGTTTGTTTACTTCCCTCCCCGGTGACATCATGGATGAATTAGCGGAGGAGACAGACAGAAAAGAAAAGTTTCCAATCTTTTGATGGAACGTGGGGCAAACGGAGAGTTGACCCTCGTGCTTGGGAACATCTGTAGCAAATGGGTAAGGGGAAAAGAGATGGGAAAAATTAAGGGCGGATTAGGAACGGTTCGAAGACTTGAAGTTGGCGTGAACAGCGTCTCTTAACGTAATGAAAGAGCACTTTTCCGCGCAGTTCATATATACAAGAGAGGTTTCAGAGGATGATCACCTTCATCGGAAAGGTTACAAATTTCAGTGCCCTAATATATTACCACTAACTATGAGACGGAAGGGAATGAAACTAAAAAGTGGGAAGAAGAGAAATTGAAAGGAAAGAGAAAAGAATACCTCGTAGATATTAATTACTTTGACTTGTTGTTCTTTCTAACGAACCGTGATGAGCGGCATATTTTTAATCGTCTTTCGGGAAAGGACTGTGGAATATTTATCCTTCTAATGTTCCTTCATCAATATATTTGACAATATTTTCTGCATTATATTGTGTTTTCTGGGTTTTATCGCTGTGTTTTCGCATTTTCTCTTCACCACCTTCTATGTGGGCGTAGGTGGGTGGTGGTTTTCCTCTTTCGTTAAGCTACTATTAAGAAGATATTCCCACACAAACTCAAATTTTTTCTGTATTAATCAGTTTCAGGTAACCGTTGGACATTGATTGATTCAATAGTAAATGTATGTGTAAATTTATTATTAATTTCTTACATGTATACTTAGCAAGAATGCTAAAGGAAAATCGGAAAAGATGGTTAACTTTCCTGGTGATGTTAAGAATAAAATATTCATCTCGGAATCGGTTTGCATTTCGGCGGAAATAAAGGTTTCTTTATTTCGGTTTTCGGTTCGATTCTGGTTCGATGGCCTATTTTGTACAGATGACGTAACATTTTTTACCATCCAATTCACCACCGCCCGGGTTCAGAAACGTAGCGAAACGAAAGTATTTATTTTTTCATTTCCAATTCGCAGCTGGAAGAACATTTTTTTAAGATTTTGGAAAGATAAAGAGGATTACTTCACGAGAGAAACGAGGTAAACATAAACGTTTCCATGGAAAACACGTGGGAGCGAAATTTATAAATAAGCTGATCTTCATTTTTTCCGATCATTCTGTTTACTCAGAGACTATGACGAATCCTACCAAAATAGAGCCCCGCTGAAAAACAAAAGGGTTCTACAAATGGCGTTCGTAAATTAAAAAAAAAAATAAGAAAGCAATTGAAGACAATGAAAAACTCCGCGCGAAGAAAAGGAAGAAACAAAATAAACACTCGGAGAAATCTGGGTCACGGAAAATTTTCTGAGCTAAAGTGGAAATAAGTCACGCAAAGTCGCTCTGTGATAATAGGAGAAGTCACGGAATGTGAGTGCGCTATACAGCTCACCCTTTATATTCTTTGAGGAAAGAACAGGTTGAAAAAGCACACCTGTTTCGTTCGAAAGTGTAATTATCTAGGACACGCGAGTGATCTCCGTCATTTGGCAAAAGAATAGGACGTTAAAAACCTCATCTATCGATCGCTAAGTAACTTGTGCATTATTCTAATACACATGAGGTATTTATTTGTCCGAGACTAGTTACGCAAAATGACTCGAGACGGTAGTGATGAGTTCTCTTCGATAGTTAATGGCGGGAAAATATCGATAGAGCAATCGATACTTTTCGATTAATCCAGCTAATAACCGCATGTTGATGGCTTAAGTCATCGGGAAGTGTCTCCTTTCCTGTCAGCATAATCATGAAAGTTTTAGTGTTTTACCGGTGTATTGTACGGGCAAAACTTTGCGGGATATCCCGCAGATGAGAGGATTAATGAGCGACGTATCGACGGCTAACTTAGCCTCATTCATTCTTTTCGCGGTCGAAGTAAAAGAGTTGGTTCACAGAACTAGAGTTCACCTCAAAAGTGAGAGGGTTTATAGCAGATAAAATTCCTACATATATTGCTAATTCCTTTCAAAAGTGCGATAAAGTCTCTGCAGGGCCGGCACGACCAAAATGGTAGTCTGAGGCTAGTGCGATCTATATAACTGGTAAATGGAGGAGCAAGGGAACATTATTATGAAGCACATAATAGATTAAAATATATTATTTTAATGATGAATATTTTTAATATCGATGAGAATAAAAATCAAAATTTAAATAAAATGCACTTGGCGAAGTTTTTATGGCGTCTAAAATGTCTTCGAACTTTAATTGGACGCAACATCGAGTTCGATGGACAATATTCTTTTCTGTGAAATTCTGTGAATTATATCATGTAAAATTGTTTGTTATTTAGACGAATTCTACAGAGAATATCGCGTTTAAATTCAGCAATTATTTTCATTGCCAGGGCAACATTTTGATTGATGTATCGGTACCCAAGTTTTTTATGCAAATGTCACATCAAAATGCCACCCTAGAATGCTTGGCGCCTGAAGCGGTCGCCTCACCTCTAAGTCACAGAAATTCGGGACTCCAGATTGAGCATGTTTACTAACGAATGTGGACCCAGACTCGAAAGATTAAGAAATTAACTCAGGCAAGAAACGAGATTCAATCGTGTCCATTAATTTCTTGCTAGTTATCATTTACGACCGTTTCGCATGTGGTAGGTCAGTTATGAAAAATCTCAATTTTTGAAAAGCGATATCATGCAAATTGTTAGATAGATGGTTGAAGGGAACAATTTCTTTGACCCTGACCTTTATTCAGATTCTGTAGAATCGCTGCAATCACCTCATTTCTCTTATAATAGTATGAAGATGAAAGATTATTATCATGCAGTGCGGCGTTCGCTAAAATTTAAATTTTCTTTAAGGTCGTCGCGTCGACTTTTGGTGCTTTGGTGCACAACGAGCGAAGAAAAATCCCCTTTAAAATGCCGCATGATTCAGCGTTATCGCTGTTGGATACGAGAAAAAAACCTAATCCTAAAACTTTATTGCCTCTAGTCCGGGAGCGGGGTAAAATGTTTTCCGCATGAAGGGCGCACGTGCACGTGGGATAAACCACAAGACCATAATAAAGCAGCGTTTTGATAGCCCACGCACAGTTTCACGTCAAAATTCCGGCTAGGAAAATATAGTTCATTAGGTATCAATCAAATTATGCAAGGAATTTATGAGTCTTCGTCCTTAGCAAGCTAAAACATTAAGGAAAAAAATAGCACGAGTCTAGAACAGTTAAAAGAATTGTGAAATTGGGCACATGCCCACGACCCATGATTCTTACGAATGTGTGAATGCATCCTCACCATTTTCCTGCTGGGGATAGAGAAAAGTGAGGGTGAAATTTTAGCAGTATGCCAGTATGGGTTTCCCTAAGAATAAAAAGGATGCACTATTGTAAGCATCATTGATAACTGCATGCGGCCTGAGAATTGCTTTTCCGTACCTTTCCCAAGCTGAAAAAGGCAAGCAGAGGATAAGATTTCGATGATTTTAGAATGAAATGGTGAATGATAACAAAGGGGTTTGAATATGTATACAAACGTGTGGAGAAGACAGCAATAAATGATACTGTTGGACAATGCTACAACTGTTTCTCTACTCCCTTTCACAGTCTAAAGTAACGACTAACTAATTTTTTTAATGTCACTATGTAGTATGCAGAAGATGTACCCTTAAAAGATGCTAAAAATCCCTTAACTTTAAAAATAAGAAGTCGCTGTATATGGTGGGCAATCCGCAACAGGCAACTGTGGTTGAATGATAAGAGGATATTTTCGATATTATATTCAACAGCAAACGTTGAAACGTATGTCTGGTTTCAATTGAATTGAAATTTAATTATTTTATTTAGATTTGGAAGAGATATGTGACAGCGGAAATCCACAAAAACTTTATTTCATTTTTATTATCATTCATAAATTCATTCGCCAGGTGACGCTCAAAGCATGAGGGCGAATTAACCTTCAAATTCTGCAACGGACCTGCTGCGGAGAAATCCCCACGTGTCGAATGCAGACCGAAATAAAGCCGCCTCTCTGCAGCTTCATCGACCGAATTCCCGGCGAATAATGCGCTATTATGATAAGATAGGTGCTGCGGTTCAGGTCGTCCGGCACGTACTCCGGCCTTATCGCTCGTTGAACATGACGGGAATGGAAAAACCTTTGAAATTAATAAAATGAGCGGGGATAATAGATGACTCGGACGTCGCGCGTTTCTCTGTAATTCTTTACAAAAGACGGGAAAATTCTCACAAGATTATTGGGCGAACGGTCGATTTTTTCAATGCCTGGAGAGGTATAAGGATAGTAATTTTAACACGAAGCGTAATTCTATCTGTAATGAGAATTAAATAGCTAAATTATAAGCTGACCAAGCCCAAAGATTGGAAAATGCGACGATTTTCATCAGAAACACGAAATAATCTCTTCGATGGATACTTTTATCAATTTAATACTAAAAAGAATATAGGAATTCTCCAGAAAAAACATTTCTCTTTCCGGAGATGCAAATGCAACAAAGTGACTGCTTGACCCCGATTTGTAAAAATTTTTCATTTAATATTACTGTAACGAAAGTGTGATTTAATATGTATTATTCAGCCTGAACACAGACAGATACTTTAATAACATTCAATAAATTTCTCTTCAGCAAGTTGTCAATGTACTATCTTTTTAAATAAAATGTACTCAGTGAAAACATATGAACAGTTCTCATAAAAGAGTTATAAATTATACAGGTATAAGCCTTCAAACAGGACAAAATAAACTTTATGACCACAATTATGGGACTGAATTTCCAGAAAAGGTAATCTCTCATTTAAAACCGGAAGCATCGTCAATCGTTACATAACTGCCTAGACAATGAAAATACTTAAATCTGCGTAGCGTTGGAAAACGAAGTGCATTACAATATTACTAACTCCTACGGAGCCTGTACTAATGATTTAATTAGCGTTCCAATTATCATTTCTATGGAAAGTAATTGTATAAGTAAAAGAATTACTTTCGTATATAAAAGGTAGTTAGCATATACAACATCATATGCGGATGAAACTAAATTTAAGCCATTTGGCTTTGTATCTTGATTACGATAAATGATATTCTTGCTGCACATTTATTACTGTCCGCTAATTTAATTGGTAACAACTGTTGAGTAAGGACTGCTAATCATGAGATCTGTCCATCAAAACCTCATAATACCTTACTCAAAATATAAAAAAGTATATCTTACCAATGACCTATGTTTGAAAATTCAGACAAGTCATAAAGATAGAGCAAGAACATACATCCAGTTAACTTTGCAAATTTCCGCTTTTCAAGTAATTCTGTATCTCTGAAGCTTTCCCAGAAAATAAACGCTGATATCTCTATCTATGCTGACTATGGTGTTTTGTTTCCTCAGTCGATTAATTTGTTTTCTTTCCGCGGGGAAGGAAGGATGGACAGTGAATTGCAAAAGCAGTGCTATTTAATCAAAGAGTAGGCCATTGAGAGAATGATTCCGAATTACCAAAACCATATTTTTTGCACAAAGAAAACGTTTTTGCTGCAGGACGGACGAGATAGTTAACTTCCGGCTTTGATAAATGATTATGTTAATACTACTCTCTCCACTAAAAGATCCATTTCCGAGACCAGTCACTAATATATTTCGTCTAAAGCTTTATTTTCTTACCTGATTCCTACTGATACAAATTTTAACATTTAATAGATATGTAAGTTAAATTTAAGTGATTGTATTCAATGAGTAGAGTTACGATAACATCTTAGAACTCTATGAAGTGAAAGCACATCAATAGAAGAAGATGGTTCAAATTGGAACATAAAGATCTCGCTCTTTAGCAGGAGAACAAGAGTCACACATGCTCTCCACGTGTCCCATTCACATGCCGACAAGTAAGTGTCCTTATGTCAAGTGTCAAACGAAGTAATGAGAAGATAGCGCCAATGGCTGCCGCCATAAAATCGGACTAATAATTCTGGAGTTGAAATATTTACGTCTCTCAGCGCGTGCATAGGCATGTTCATAGAAGAATGCGATCTTTTTGGAGAGAAGGATGCAGCACTTCTTCAGTTAGGATGAGAAAAGAATCTTCTCGTGACAGAGACCTGATCAATGGTGAAATGATTACTGCACCTTTTATCTTGGTTTTAGACTATTGCATTGGTTATTCACTAGATTATCTGTATTGGTATGCTGAATATTATATACAATTTTCACTTTAACAAACAAAAATCTTCTAGATTATCTATATTAGGGATAAATTGCATTTATAATTAAAAATATAATAACATTATAATTTATCTTTATTTAATTTTCTAGGGGAAACCATATGCAACTATTTCTTATCTTACATTCCATTTTCTCTCTTTTCTTGTTTTACTCCCTAAATATACTCATTATAGTTCTAAAGTACTTCCCATTGAAAATTAAATTAAGAGTAGACATTCAAAACATCACGGGCTGTAAAGTAAATGAACTCCCAGCATATAGAATTCAATACAAACAGAACAAAATTAGCTCTAGTAGGTTTCATCTACCATTTATCCCATTGTCAAAAATACAGAAGAAAATTCATATGATACAATAAGGTTCTGAAATAATCACTGTGGTACATATTATGAGGCCACCTAAAAGTATGTCCACAGAGAAAAAGGGCGTAAAAAAATTGTGAAAATATAGGAAAGAAGTAAGATATTTGTCCGAAGATTAAGAATTATAAAAACACACAAAGCCAGCATTATGTACAATATAAAACTATAGAGTATAAGTATTCTTTCTTTGGGCAGTAGAAAATATTAATAAATAAATAAGGAAATAAATAATAATCAAAGATAATCATACAGGAAGCAAATAAATATATAATATAACTATATTAATCATTTCGTTGAAAGTTGAAAGTTCGATAGGAAAAAAGTAATCTATCTCAAAGATGGGCTCCATTTAGTTTGAATTTATTATGGTTTTAAGAAGTTGCCTACAAAAAGAACAATTGTATATACAAAATATGAGAAAAATAAAAGAGAAAAAATGAAACATGAAGAAACACTAAATATTAAAATTAATCAATTCCAGTGGTTCTAGAAATAAATAACATGAATATTGAAAGATCGTACGGAGAATCAGGCACTCGAAGAAAATAATTATACCTATCGTGAGTATCGCCAACGCGAATTTTTAAAGGAGTAAATTGAGAAAATTCGTACATCAGGACATCGATCGGATGAAGGCAGATATTCCTTGGCTTTTCACCTTTTCTCACAATATCGTATCGTAAATCCCTCCTGGGTCCATCCACGACAGCAAGCGAGTGATTAACTAAAGGATCCGGGAGAAAGGAAAAGAAAGCAACATTAATCCTTTCGTAATAAACGAATCTCTACCTTCAAGAGATGAGGAATCGAGCGTAAAAAACCCGAGATAGAAAGATGAAGCCCTGATACGTAACGTATAAAAAGTTTCCTCGAGAATCAAGACAAATGATCACGAAGAGGGAAAGAGTTGGGAAGAAATCACATCACGTGTGACGTCGAAGGAATTTAGCCAAGGGATTGGCCAATCGAAGAGATTAGTGGATACGAGGGAAAAATTGAAATAAAATGACTCCGAAGGTGAGGTAGATATCGCTGAGATTACGTGAAGAATCCTCGATTGAAACCAATCAGAGCTGGTTTATTTTTTCCCGAAAGAATAGAGACATGGGCGAAGAAACAAAAGCACTTCCAAAGACGGGATATATCGGTGTGAGATTTCACAGAAGCACAGGTTTCATATTCGATAACCTTTTCAAGATCACGGAAAAGTTGGCTCAATCGAGGCACTTAAACGCCGATATGAAGGAGCGAACGTGACGTTGGAGGAGAAAATTACGCAATCAACTTTATCGCTGTGAAGTATCCTGACATTTAGAAAAAGGGTGGACACCCGTTATGGCATTCCTTAGCGCACTGCAGCATGCTATCACTTCTGAGCACGATTCGAGTTAATAGGCGAAATTCGCAGGAAAATTTTGGACAAGGAATCCCCTACCCTTCGCTTAAAATAATTCCAATACAACATGAAAAATCCTGCATTCCCTTTTTTAGATTGTCAGATTTAACATTTTTATTTTACTTCTGTCCTCTCTACTCGAGATAATTCTGGCATGGAACTCTGATGCCACTGTCAGGGTTAAACATTTTTCAGTTAAAAAAGTTAAACTCTAAAGTAGATGAATATTTCATTAGATAATAATGGTTTTCTGCCGATCACATCTTAAGCTCATCATGGGAGTACTAACATAGATGACCTAATCATGAACGCTTTACTTTGGAGCTAAATTGGCACGCTTTATTTTACGAATTACAGCACCGAGAATAAAAAGTGAGGTTAGAGGATATCGAGAACATAGTGAATTTAGTGTCATTTCAACTATAACTTCCTTAAAATTACACCTCATTTCACTACAAATATGGAAAACCTCCGAAAAATGGTTCCCTACTCTAGAATAATGGAATCTTGTAGCTTCCATTAACGTTAGACTCAAATCCGCTCTTTATGTTACTCTAATACCCTAAAGCTAAAAGATGAACATGCGTTTAACCGGAAGTACGCACATACATACTCTCTCTCAGAGCGACACGCAATGACGAAACTTCCCACGAGCGTCACTCGTGCCATCAAAGGAGTAAAGATTGCTTCACGCTATCGCCACAGCGATAATTGTAAAACCAATCGCTCGTCTTGTTTTTCCTCCTTGATATCTTCTGCAATGGAGTAGGATGAACTTAACTGATTGCCTGGGTTTATGTCGGTTGTCTTGGAGACAGAAAAAAATAGGGAGGAGCCAGAATCCAAGTGACAGGGCTAGGAATCGGGGGGTGTTTCCCACAACTCACCACAGGGGATGACGAGACGATAAATGACGAACGTCAAGCGACTTTATGTGACGAAATGGAATCATTATGTTAAGACTCTTAGGCTCGTTTGTCTTCAAGCTATCGTCTTAAGACAAAGGAAATAAGCTGGCAATTTGTGAGACAGAGTGAAAAAGTAAGCTGATAGATTTGATAGCCCTTTTACTGATGTATTTAATTTCACTGAAATCATTACTAATTTTTGGGTGAAAGAGCGAAAATTTCGAATTAAGAGTTACTAGTAAACTTAAGGTGCCTTTTGGAGTAACGTAAACGAATATGTATTAATATACTCCTATATATTCCGTGAAATTTACATTCATATTTTGATATAATTTCTTTACTCTATCATTTAACTTATCTAATAATTTAGCTTGTAACGTACGGCGGAATCACCCATTGTCATAGGCTTCCCAATTTTTCTTGCGTAACCTCGAAGTATTACGGGCTGCATAAGATTAAGGATTATTAGATTGATATCGTCTCAAATATTAGAAGAAAGTTTTATGTTGAAAATAACAAAAATAACACGTAAGTAAAAGATTTAAGTTACTTATTATCTAAAAAAGACTTCGTTCCACAAATAACATTGGATGGTTTGAATTAATCTTTTTCAAAGACAGTTTTACAGTAAAGTGTACTGAACCATTTAATCATTAGAATAAATGCCATGGGAACCCAAATAAATATGATTGATACAATCGGAATTTTATAGGCTGTTTTTTCTCAAAGAAGATAAGGAAATTTTAATGTCAATTAATTACTTGCGAGGAAAATAACGAAAACTTGACAGTATATAGACATTTCTTATAAGTAAACAATAAAAAAATACATTTTAGAACATTACAAATAAATTTACTTTAAATTTATTTTTAATGTAAGATAAGGGAATCAGTTCCATTATATCATAAATACAGTCTTAATATCCATAAAATATAAAACTATAGATATTTTTTATGATAAATATGGAAAGAGCATGTTAGATAAAGATGGACATCCTTCAGTAATTCAAAAATTGCAAACACAAGATTCAAATCAGTGAGATTTATATGCTATCCTCGGCGTAAGGGAATTTGAAAATCAAAATCGAAAAATACTTTCAACTAAATTCAGTAATGAGGCCAGTGATTTATATCTAAAAAGCTCTTTCGTATTCGCGACGTTGGTAAAATCATAGCGTAACCGGTACTCGAACACAGTTCCATCAGGCTTTCAGAAACCCGGAATGTCCCACTTGCTGGAAGGCTGCTGTAAACAATTGAGTTATCTTGCTTGAACAAATTAGAAATTGTATGAGGAATTCAACATTGTGACCGCCAAATATTTCTTCCAAAAAACAACGCGGGAACGGGAAAACACTACAGAATGGAATAAACGTCATTTCGGAGACCGAGGGAGGAATATTTAGAGACATCCTGCCTGGAAAATATACCTGGATAGGGCTAATTCAACTTCGAGAATCACAGACGACAAAATGGACAAAAACAGAACCGACATGCGTCGAGTATGTCCATATTTTTAAGCATTCCTCGCGACATGAAAAATTCACGGAGAATCGTGTAGCTGAATGAGGCATCCGTGGGTCCGCACGCAGGCGGATCAAACGGCAATGGAAGGTAAATTAAGGGATTGGAGCACGCCCGAAACCGGGGAAAGATACAAAAAAAAGAGGACTTCAAAGCGGATGCGGAGGTCGATTTTCAACTGTGAGATCTCTCCTTTTGAACCCATCCTCTCCGCTCACCTGAACTCCGAATGCATTCATCGTGTTCGCCAGACCACCACGTAATTGATTCCTAACTTGTATATAACCTTCGGACGAGGCAAAAAAGAACACGAAAAGGATTCTCCCTCGTGACATTCGTGGAAGTTGGGGGAAATGGTTTAAAATGCGTTAATGCTTCAAGCCGAATTATTTCCTTCTCGCTGAAAACGAAATACAGGGAGATGGGATTTCATGAGCAATTATGGTTGACTGAAAGTGAATAGTTTATTTCTGGTGATGTCAAATGTTCTCGGAATTATATACACTTCTTTGCTAAGGGAGATTAAGATTTATTTTACACTGCTGTATCTATTTTACAGTTTTTCTGAACCAGTAGGTAATAAAAGCAGTTTCTGCACCATATCTGAATAAATTGACTGTTTTTTATTGTTTTTTACCTCAGGACAGAGGAAAATGAGTCTTTAATTCACCTTTGCCTTAGTCTCGTTCACATCCAGGGTGACAAGAAAACTATTGAGGTACGATTTGGGTAGCTGGACGTCCCTATTTTGGCAGGATTTTCCCGACTTGACTGAATGTATCCCGCGTCCAAAATTCTTCCTTAAATGTTCCTCTGTTAAGAACTACATATTTACATAAATCACTAGATAGAATATTTAGCTTTATGGCAACTTCACGAAGATTGTGCCTGTGCTCTCAAATTTATAAGCAAAACATGTAATTAAAATATAAGATTCAACAATCTCGGAGAACGTCTTACCTTTTAGAGTTATGAATGACGTTAGAATAATAGGAAAAAGGCAAGATCAAAACTTATGAAAGAATAATGAATTTATTCTATTCGAGACGCTTCTGCCAAAGAATATTTGACTTAACTCTTTCTAGATTTATCAAACTGTACGTTAATGGAAATTCCGAAATTAAGTTAATGAAGGATTTTATAAATAAATATCTATTGGAGTAAAATATCCATTGAATAAACCGATTCGTTACAGAAAAAATAAATCATAGAATTTTTCTTGAATGAAAAGTCTTAAGCGTGGTCTCTGAGTTTAAAAATCCATTTGAGTGAACTGTCCTAGGGAGAGCCGTTTCTCTCGTCAAACCTCTTCGGATGAAACGCCATGCACGTAAATAAAGTAATCAGCCTAGAAGCAGATTCAATGGAAACTGATAAGAGTGACAAACGTTGAAACACACAGAACCATGCAAAATGCGCGAACTATATTCTGTCCGTTACGATACGGAAAGCACACCGATAGCAATTGGCGGGCTTCGCCAACCAATCCGATTCGCAATCTGATTAAGCGACCAAAATTTTTCGCAGATGGTAGCGCGAAAAACAGCAAGTTCGAACCACATGACATCACATTGAGGGTGCAATCGTATAATATCTGTTAATGAGAAATCTGTGCATCACCTCAGCAATACAATCGAATTAAAGCTCCCAATGTGGGGAACCGCATGAAAGCAAATGATATTGGATGAATGTGTCTAGACTGTATAAATCAAGACAAACTGAACTTTGGCTCGTACATGAATTTTAATGTGTGGGTTTTTTATTAAATACAGAGAAACACACAAACGCGACCACTTCCATAAGGTGGCCATCTGGTTAATATGACAAGATTTTATCGGCCACCGCTGTAGTTTATAAAATATTTTTCGCTTATGATGGACGCCTGCCCATCTTCAAACACAAATTTCAATGGTCAATAAGAAGAGTTGTATTTGATTAATATACTCTCGACGTAATTATTATCATAATCACACCTTATATATAATTAATATCATGATCACACATTATAAGAAACTTCAAAATAAGCCTAAATATTGTTGAAGTTTAAAAATATCTGTCTGTTCTTCCCGAGATGTTTTGTGTGAACGTTTTGATGAGAATCCGATCGACGAAGATACCTACTCGTATTTCTTTGGATTACACGAGAATAATCAACGTGTATGAATTCATAAAAAAAAGTCAGAGAAAGATTAAAAAAATTCAAAAAACACTTTAGAGGGATAAAAAAGGAGCAAATTTGTGAAAATTTAATTCGGAAGAACTTTCTTTAGAATGTATAATTATCCTTAATAATTCTTATTGAAAGAAATATTATATTTCGCTCATTATGGAGATTGTTAAGCTCACTAAAAGACAATAAAATCAGTAATTATTACACCCATTCTTTTCTCGATTAATGCAGGTTATTATACACTTAAACAGAATTAAGTCAATCCCGAGATTTTGAGGAACGCCGAGGAAAAAAAGATTTACCCGGAGATATTAGGATTAACAAAGCATCGCGAAAATAGCTCTTTTAAGCAGAGAAAATTGTTAGCAACCTTTCGGAAAGAAGAATTTAGAAGGCAAAACAAGTTTTTTGAAGACAGCTGGGGATGGCCACCCCAGCTATAGATGATAACTAAAGCAATGTCAATACAAGAAATTTTTCCAGTACGAATGCAGTTTCATTCCCAATACCCTATTCCAGTAATATAATTTAACGGAAAAACAGAACTAAACCGAAAACTTAATGATGTCCAAATGGTCAGCTGCGCGTTTGCAGAGAAATTCCGGTTGAACTTTATTTTAGCCTGAAATAAATATTCTCACGGATTCATTTACGATTGGACAAGACATTGTATTCATACAGTCAAAGGAGAGGGAACCCTGGTTACGAAATCTCTCCACCTTTGAGCCCTTACGTTACGCTAAAGATTAGCTGGAATCTAATTAGACGACATAACAGTGGTCTCCATGCATAAGTACCTCGTGTTTTTGACTCGCCTTACTTCCGGGTCCTTCAGAGCAATCTATCGCACAGACGGGGAATTAAAGACAAAAGCTAGCACATTTTTTATTCGCAACGGTAGAAATTGAGTTGTGTAAGAAGGCATTGTTGGAGTCTTTCCGAGTGGACGGTGGAGAATGAAGCCCTCGGTGGCGAGTGCTTTCTGCTAATAACACAATTCCACGAACTCCGCAAAAGAAGAGGAGTTAAAGAAGGTGAGGCCTTTCTTTCCTCAGATCCAGTCACGCGCGGTTCCCTTTGTTCAAGAGCACAGAGAGCCTTCTCGCGCTGAAATAATGAATCTCTTAAACAACTGCCTATCCATCTTGAGATGTGACGTAACCGTTTTTTTCGCGCCAATCGTCTTGCGCCAAAATTTTCGGAGGCGCAACTGGAGGTTGCTTTTTTGCTATTTTTGAAGTGAGTTCTCGAGAAGATGAGGTGATTTTACTTCTTCCTGAGTCAGATGACCCTTTTTATGAACGCTAGGTGGTACAAAGATATAAGAGCATCTAAGTGTAGCATAATAAAAAAAATTATGTAAAGCTCTGGACCCCCTATGATGAGAAAGTTAGCTTGTTTGAACCGTTAGCTGAAACAGATATTTTTAATCACCAGGCGTTAACTTTCCGAAGATTGGTTCCCTAAATGATTCATTCCCTCATAATAACCCTCTTAATATTTTCTGCCATAAATCTAGCCTAGGTCTTCCTCTGTATTTCCTCCTTTACAACATTATTTCCAATAATTGCATCAAACAAATCCTTTCCTAATGTTGAAATACTAATTCCACCAATCAAAATACTTTCATCAATCTTCGAGCCTCATATTCATTAAATTCGCTCTCAAACTTGTACTTCCTTGAAGGATATAAAATCATTCTCCCTATAAATAAAATAACAATTCTATCGAAACAGGGAGCTTCCGAATATTGAAATGGGTAGCGTGATCGCGTTTTCTGAAAGAAAACCCAGCCGGGTTCGATTCTTTATTTGAGTCCATGTGTGTAAAATGACTTCAGCTGCCGAAGCACCTTAGACAAAACTACTACAACTTTATCGTGATATTATCCCAGTAGTATGGTTACTGAATATTTGAAAAGAAATTTAAAATTTGAAACGATATTATTCAATAAAATGCAGCTGTTTATTAGACGAAGACTTCCACAAATAGATTCAGAAAAATATACCTATTGAAATATGACCAATTCTCGGGATAAGTTTAGTGATACCACGAAGTGATTTTAATCTAAAGATTCTTACTTGAAATCATTTGTTCCAAAAGATCACCCTTTTTTGCGTGACGAAGTGAGCAAAAATAGGTTATATAATCTATCTTTTATCCATAGGATTACCGATACTCCGGATTTTTTAAATATATCAATTTCCAATGCTTTGCTAAGTCGTCAAGTCATTATCTACGGACGATTTCTGTTGACATTCACGCGAAAATTTCAAATTAATTTTATATCTCTCCGTATAAAACTCCGTCTGAAATATATTGTAGGTCCAAATTGATTTCCTTGGCAGAATACAATTCGGCGAAGAAATTCGCAATACATTCAAACTAGAAAAGATCCCACACCTGCTCCAACAGCGAAGCTCTTTTCCTCCAAAAACAATTTACGAACGATTTCCGTTGCTCATCCCTTGTGACTCCGAACAAAACGTCGCAGGAGTGCTTTCATAAAACGGAGCCAAAAGCCCTTTACCGAGCATTCTTTTCCAACATCACGTTCTCGCACAATGCACTGCCTCCTGGTGGCGGACCAATGCGAGCGGCCTAGTAAGAATGCAACATAGAAATCCTTGGAGAGGAAGAGAATGCAACTTGGTGTCGACTTTGTTTTCATTCCTCCAAGCGTCACTCCCTCCAATCCAATTGCATTCTTTCGAATGGCAGCTGTTTTCCCGAGCGCAGTGCAATCCGCAGGTTTTCAACCTTCCGGCGTTGGTGGAATCCTTATTATGGTGAATTACGTTCTTCATAGTTCCGAATACGTAGAATTCCCCTATTGTCTTTGGATTTGATTCACTGCCATGTCATCAAATACCTTATTTCAGAGGAAAGCATTTTCAAAACGAAAGAATGGAATGGATCTATATTTCCTTGAGGGTACATCTGTTCCATATACCATGATGAGTTCGCTTCTCCGAAGTAGAATGCAAGTAGAGTGAACCACAGCTAACGAAGACAATTCGTTCAGGCTTCAAAATCGTTACCCGAAACGTAATTTCCCACCGGTCTATATAGTAAATCATTTAATTTTTCCTGGAGGTTACCTAATATTTTCAGATAAATTTTATAAAATAGTAAAAAGGAAAGTATAAAAGGGATAAATCTTCATCAAAAGCCGAGAAGAGCATCTATTCAGCTGGATAAAGGAGATCGGAATTGGTGAAACCTCGAATCCATCGAATGGTTCACTCGATGGGGAGGAGCGAGTGAAAAACCGAATTGAATCTTTCGTTTGTTCGGCGTGTTTAGGATAACGAGAAAAATCGAAACTTTGTCCGAATTATTCGATAAGAGCAAAAATCGAATTATTCGATTGTTTTCATTCGTTTGTTCCCAACACTACGTGCATCCACTAAAACATTAGTTAGCCGAGTCCGTATAAAGCGAAAAATCTTCGTTAGCCTAGTTATCAATGTACATATATCCCGCGAAATAGATTATGATTATAATTTCATGTTTCCTTTACATCTGCAATATCTGAAAACGCAGTTTTTCCTCGGTCCTGAACCCTACTACACTAAATCCAGGGTAAATTCCGCTTAAGACGCTATGCAACCCGCATATGACGCAGATTTTTATTTTCCCAGATTCACAGCAACCCACTATAGGCATTGCTCTGCATCGGTCGAAAGACCGAACTCCATTTATATTATTCTTTCTTATTCCTCTATCTAGTAAAACTTACTTATTTGTAGAGTGAAAAATTTTCATAATTAAGTAACCAAAGAAGACGCTATCTTTGTAAACGAAAAGTAGACAATTCATGAAAAATATGACAAAAAAAGCAGTGTTACGCAACAATTGATCGCAGACCTTCAAGAAATCTACAATTACGACAAGCATATATAGCAAGTAAAGCAAACTAAAGTAGACTTTTCTTTTTTAAGATGTAAAGCATTAAATTAATTTAATTAAAAAATTAAAGAACCGATAAAACCTCCATTTTGTTTTCTTCTGTGAAAGAAATAAAAAAAATCCCTGAAAAGCGTATTAGCCGGTCTTTGCTGTATTTTTTAATTGAGAGATGGTACATCACCCGATACTCTTCGAATCCACTCGCCAAAAAAACAGTAATCCTTAGAAGAGCGTCTCACAAAATGGCATTACGTGATTCGTGCTCTAGCGGAGGTCACCGATTCGAGTGCTCGCATAGACATTCACAAGAAGATAATCTTCCGTGGACACAAGACGAGCTCTTAAGACGACACGGCGGAGAGGCAATGAAAAAATCGCAGCGGTGGCAATAAAAGCGTCCGACTAAAGTGAGCGAAGAGTCCCACTCGAAAAGAAAAAAAATAAGACAAAAGAATAGCGACGTTCGTAACCAGACGAAGAGGAGCCAAAGGAGAAATGGCAAAGGGGAAGATAGCGAAAAGTAAAATTAGACAGGATGAGGAAATAAAAGAAAGAAAGGATTGAGGGAGCGGAAAAAGAAATTAATTAAGACGGGGAGGAAGGGTAACAGGAGCCAAGATTCGTTTTTCAGATTTCCTCTCATTAGGGAATTTTCCATTAACGAATCCTCGAGATATTAAAGTTATCGACGTGTATCAATGGTTTTACTAGCGAGAAAACTTTTCTTTGCTTTCCAAATGCGGATACTGCGTAATTATTAGGGATACATTCTTTAGAAACACAAATTCGCCAATCCTTGGCCCTAAGAGGGCTCTTTTCGCTATTATAGAGACTTCGTGAACCTGCGGGCAATATGTAAATCTTTATTGTAGTCTATAATTTTAAATTAATCGTCTAAACAGACAATTTTTTAAATAATTTTATAATAAAAATTTTTATCGATATATAAAAATAGTGGCCAAGTCTTGGGTAAGGGATTCAAACCACCGTTTAATATTTTTCACTTTATCTATCAAATGTAGTTTAGAAAATTGTATGAAATTTTCTGGAAAGAACAATCTATTTCTCACCTTCTTTACCTTTTCTACTGTACCTTAAAATGCTTTAATACCTTTCCTCCGGGTGTCAACAAAAACAAAAATATCTAAAAAAATCTTTCAATGCTGAGTCTCCTAAAATATAAGGCACTCCTAACGTCTCGAAATCAGAGGAAACCGGAACCGAACCTAAAACCGAAAAACGTATTTTACCGGAGTGAAAACCGAGCCCGAACCGGAAAAGTTAAAAATCTTGAATTCGAACCAATACCTAAAACGGTCGTTAATTCCATTCCGATTAACGGTTCCCAACAAAGCACATCTTATTTAAGTGTATTCGGAGGAAGATTTATTCAAGATGAAATAAATCCACTCGCAACTAACCAATATTAAGTTCTATTCTAAAATTTGGTGTAATGCAATGTAAAAGGAAAGCGAAGGAATAATAAAACTAACTTTCAGGATGATGTAAAATTACAATGGTCGAAGCGAAAACAATCGATTAGATGTTAGTAAAAGGAGAGAAACCGGAACTGAATCGAAGTTTTTTTTTTCGTTGAACCTCAGAGAAATCCGGAGAAACCCGAAGAATCTAAAATTCTACGGTTAGATGTCCTTCTCGAAATAGGATAAACTGCATACAATTTTAAAAATAGAAATCGTATTTTAGAAAGCAGAACTGGCATTATGAAGAGTGTCTGCCGATCTTGTCGAGTCAATAGATGTTAAAAATATGAAAGACTGAAGGATGGAAAGTTTCAGCAAGATTAAAATTGATGAAAACAACGGAGGAATAAAAAATAAATCGAGGTTTGCGAATAAAAACTAACCACATAGATCTTTGAACATGGTCGTTTTACAGCTGGGCTGTGAAGCACTGAGTCGTAAAAGAAGAATTCTCAAAGATCTCCACGTCTGTAGACGTCACTCGAAGGGTGTTACATTCACGTGTGCGTGGAAACTTTAAGAGAAACGAGAGTAATCAGAGGTTCTGTCTTTACACAAAGGGAATTTCCCCCAACCAGCTATGCCATCTTAAAATACGGACGTATGGAGTATATTCAGAACCAGATATAAGAGTTTCGGAAGTAATAAAGTGCGTAAATATATGACTGGTATGGATGTTATTCTCATTAAATTCAAATTCCTGAGTGTCAATTAATCCAACAATTTCGACCATCGAAAATTAACCCCGATACGGGGTTTTAAGAAGCAAAAGATATCTTTTTCAGTCAATTACGATCATTTTTATAGAAGAAGTTTATTCTTCAACCAAATGTACTAGTATTAGGGTAATCTAAAATATGTTCTCCGTGAAGGGCGATATCTTTTGGAAATCCAACATGAAGAATGAAGAAAAAACGCACGTTTTTCTCGATATTTTGATGAACAATTAAACATGGCTAGTTTCAATGTATGATCGTCGTAATCATGTAGGTGTCTTTTTAAAATCGTCATCACCAAGGTGCTTCAAACAGAAACTAATGTGTAAAATGTAGAACGCCCTCTATTCACGATTCATAATATATATTCTATGCCATCGGAACCGTAGGAACGACTTTTGTTGCCCAGGAAAGAGTACTTCCAGACGAAAGAACTTTTTCGCCAAAGATGATTTAATGCAATTTAAGATCGAAGTAAAATTGAACAGCTCAAATGATATTTGGTGGAATTCCATTATACAATCTATTATTTACTATTGTAATCAGTTTACAATAAACACAAAGAGATTGTGAAATTCCAATCTCATACTTAACAAATTATTTTGTATAAGTTAATAGTGGTAAAAATGACAAAAAAGAAAGTAAATTTCTCACGCTCATTCCTGAAAAATCTAACAATTTTACCCAAATGGCCGAAGACGAGTTTCAATTAGCGAATATCTTCAGCAAACTCCAGCTTATTCTTATCACCATTACACAACTGAACATTTTTTTTATTAAATCAGTTATTTCTTCTTCTTTTATTTATGATGTAATTTAATAAATTACTTCGAATTGATTTTGTAATATTGCGAGAATCCCAAGATGAATTTGAAATGCAAGTGAAAACTATCATGAATGATGAGGCTATTTGATGATAAATTTTACTATATCTAAACCAATGACATTCCTAAGCGAGTTCAACCACCAAAAGTCTACATTCACAACGATTGTTTTCGCTTTAGAAGATAATTACTCGCAAGCAGCAGAGATGGCCCCGAAATAGAATCCGCGTCAATCGCCGCAAAAACTTCTTATTTAAGGGCCCATTTTCGCTAATTAGGTTAAGTACCGGTCTTTAAAATTCCTGGCATCCGTCAGCGATCAACTTTCGAACCCTTTAATACGCTTTTCATCAACTTTCTCCTTCAAAGAGACCCAAAATATAAAAATGCTTCCGAGTTCATCAGCGGCTGGAAATAACCTGGTCCGAATTCTCTTTTCGCGAATGCTTGCCAATGCACGGTTCGCTCGTTTTGAAACCTCTTAAATGGGCTTGTTGTATGCGTGTCAGGAAGACATCCTTCCCTGATTCGCCCTCTGAGACCAATTTGCGGCGTTACTTACGCAAGTCCCGCGATCAGTTGCAAAATGGCCATTGTTTAGAGGCGAAGGGAATTGTGGGAGATTTAGGACGATGGGCGTAGAGGGAGGTGAGCTTCAAAGGGCTGGAGGATGAGAGGAAATTGCATTAAGAGGCGTGAAGGAAATAAAGTAGTACAATGATGAACTTTAATTGTAAGAGAAAATGATTACAGCTACTAAAGAGACATGTATGCCTCGGTAAAATCATTAGCCCAAATGCTGGTTGGATCCTAATTCCCTCCCCCAACCATTAGCTACAGAAAGCTTTGGAATGGGGAACGAGGCTCACTAAAGATGAGTCAGCCGGGAGTAAGCTGTTTTGCAATATTGTATTGTGTTTATATTGCAATACTGTTATGTTGTAGATAGACGATATAGATTGTTAAAGTGTAATGCTTTAACTAGATGATTTAAGTTCTCTAATATTTAATAAGGCTGTATTATATAATAATCATTATAGTATATCATAGACGGTAAATTATAGTATCATTATACAATTAAGTATGTGTTATAACTGTATTAGTGTAAAATAGTACTGTAAATGTAGAGTTTAATTAATATGATAAATAGTATAATTATAATCTTAATAAATTAAACAGTATAATTTTATTAGTGTAAAATAGTATTGTAATAAAGTTGCTATCGAACTGTTAGCCCATCTACAACGAACATTAATAATTATGATGAGGATTGAGGAAGTAAGCTTTTATTTCCCTTACTGACTCCGAATGATATAATGATCAACGTAAATGTAACATGGTGGTCCTGAGAATAACACTTTTTAAACCATTCGATATGGAGTGATCGACAAAAATCTCATTCTACAGCACCACATAGTAGATAGCTTTATTTTACACAGCCGCAAATAAATTCCACATAATAGACAAATTGAGATATTCCTAAATGAAAAAGGCAATTATAATATACCTGGGAATGAATGAAAAATATTCTATTCATCAATACATGGAAATGGGAAGAGGTGCAGATAAGAGCAACAACAAATATAGGAAAGAAAGTTAACAATGAATAGGTCCGAAACGCTAGTCCGAAGCACAACTACATGTAAATGTAAAAAGCAATGATAGCAGAACCAATTCTAGGAATGGGTAGAGTAGGCAAAAGTGACGTGTTGCTTGTTTTTGGGTCGACCTGTTTAGCATCATATGATGCGGATAACTTTTCTCCGAAACCTATCACTATGAAGAACTACCACAGTATTTTTAGAGTACACATCAGCGTTCATTTGCGTTCCTCTCTAGAGCGTATTCTCGGAAATCATACGCTGAATTCTTATTAGGTGCGGCCAAATCGAATTTTGCCCCCTTTCCTACGGAAGATTGTACCGGCGCCAAATGTGAAATAGCAATGAATTTGCAAATGAAGAAGAAATGAATTTAGCATAAAAGAAAAGCCTAAAAGGAAACAAAGAAGAAATATTAATTAAATTCACTGAAGGGACCGGAAATATATGGGGGAGTGAGATGAAGTACTGTTGAATTTATTATAACTTTTACTTTCCGCAATACATCATACTTTCCACAGTAACCTTCCACAATAATTGTATTAGGGAAGATAAAAGTTAAATTAGATTTCTCTTGTTTGACAAAAATTCTGGATTCTGCGTCATGTATTATTTAGCCAAGATGTAAAGATGATAATAACAAGGATCATGTGGTAACATTACGACAAATAAATGGTATCGCATAAGAGAGAGAATAAACTGAGATTAGAAGAAAACGATAGAGGTTATCATAAACTTATAATTCATATAGTGAAAGCGTCGTTAAAAATAAAACATTAAATAACTCAAGATATGTACTGATCAATATTAGCTATGGAAGCAACAACTGGAGGTATCAGTTAAGGTTAACAGTTGGAGAAAAAATTAGGGTCTTAAGTTAATAAAATAAGATTAAATAATACATTTGTTTTCACTGTATTTTGAGAGCATTTTAAGTGCCTGAAAGTGACCAAAAGCCAATATTAGCACAAATTATAGGCGCCAACGCTTAAATTTGACTTTAATTTGAACTTATGATCCTAAAAATGAGCGAAGAAAACAGCTTACGCATATGTTACAATATTAAGGCATTATATTTCTCTATTTGCCATTGACCCACATCGGTAGTTTGATAATTCAAGAAAACCGACGTTTGTCAACATGAACGCCATGTCAAGTGTTGCGGAATATATGGTCGATTCTTATAAAAATCATCGAATATTTTAATCAATCACCCGTCTGCTACATTATAAGTCCATCACGATGGACTCCATAACATTATGTAAGAGAATTGGGTGTGGTATGAGGTAAATTAGGTCCATTAGGCAACGCAGTCCAAAATCGGAAGATAACCTTGAATGTCTCACGAAGGTCATGCATCTCGTTCGCGTGATTAAATTGCGTGCCCCTACCGTGATCGAGAGCCTTTTGGTTTGTTTCTCTTCTCCAACAAGTCGAATCAACGATCATTACTCTCCTGACGCTGCCAGAGAAGTTTCATTAGAGGAAAACATCTCCGCTATTTGCTTAGACTATTTCCAAAACTTGAGTCAATATTAGTTACTGAGTTTAGCGTCTGAATATAACATAAAATGCATGCATATCTATTAAGTAAGGTAATTTAGAGTTCCATTACCCTCCGTTGATCTCCATTTCACAAGTTACCTGATAATTTTATTCCATTTGGCCTTATACCTGCTCATTAAATGCTCATCAAATTTATCATGAAATGAACTCAGAATCTCTTCTTGTGTTCGGGCGGTAATTTTGGCAGTTTATCCTCTCACTCAGAACCTTGTCCAGTTCACTTAAATATATAATTATCCTTTAAAGTCTGCTTAAAAGATAAGATTTCTTATTTTCTTTCTTCTCTCTTACTATATTTTCCCCTTCTCATTCCCATACCATATTGGGCCAGGATCCAAAACGTAATTTTCACTTAACTGATTAAGGAGTCTGCATTCATGTATCGAATCTGGAATATTTTGCCATCTCCTAGGCAAGTGTATATCAGCTATATGCATATGCATTAATTAATCGAGTAACAGAAAATTTTTGCTTCTACGGTACCCAGCGCTTATGCACCACTCCTCCGTTATTCGTGAGCCTGTGTATACGCGGATTCACATATACACAGAAGGGTTTTATCTTCCCTCAAAGTTGTAAATCTGGTTATTTAGCAAAATTTATTTTTGGACGAAATATTATCTGTTTGTGATTAAGCAATTCTTTGTATACTTCTTGTGTACTTTGTACACTTTCAATGCTGACGACATCTAAGTGGGCTGTAATTATTTAGAAATACAGCTTCCATCTCTTTAAAGTTTATCTTTTCTAACGCTGCTTATAATAATCTAAGTTTACTAGATAGAAAATTAAATTATTATTAGAAAATAATATATCCTTCAAAAAAAGATTAAATATCTAGAATTCTCAGGATAAATATAAACACGAAATACCTAAAGTTGAAATTGTCCTTTTTGCGTAGTTCATACGCTAACTCAGACCCTATTCTTACAAATATAACTCACAAATAAGATTCGGTATCTGCCGATTCAGTATTCGCGACGTTTTACCGGGACGGAATCCTCGCAGATGTCGGAGCAGTAGTGCATATGGTATTGGCACAGCTTTTCAATTAATGGATGGCTGATTTTGGAATTCAAATCAATATATAATGGGTCCATGCTTTTATTCACACTAGTTATCTTCGAGAGCTTGTTTCATCTCAAAAGAAGAAAAATAATTGGAAGCCAAGGTAAAGAGGTTGGTCTTGATTGGTCGCATGGGATCACATAAGGCAACTAGGATAGTCGAAATGCATTCTCAAATTAACCTAAGGAATCTTTAATCTCGTGAGCATAGGCAGTTATCGAAAACTTTTCTCATTTGTGTTTCTAATGCAATCCAAAGAAAAAGACGAGATCCACTCCTCGAGAAGTAAAATAGTTAGATCGATAAATTATGCACAACTCACTCCATCCGATAGAGATAACACTGCTCTACATTTTCTCATTTCACACATGCGACTGAGGAAAACTGCTGATGAAATCAGAAAGGAAACACACATCATTTTCCTTCATCTTTTAACGTAGAAGTAGATTCAACATATGAATGGATCTACGCATTATAGATGCCTAGATGCTGAAAAACCTGTTAAAGTGAAGGAAAACCAGTTCTAGAAGAAGAAATAAATTAAAATTTTATCTACGAGTAAGGAAATCGCTTCAAGTTCGCCACATGATTTACATGCTTGAATCCAGAAGCGTAAAGCGAATTCAAAATCATAATGAAATTCAGACAGTAAACAATGATCACAATAAAATCTACAGAGGAATTCTTTACTACGTAAATCCATGAGTGAAATAATTAAGATCATAGCATGAAAATCCTACTTAACTTGGACCTAAAAATGAATACATCCTATCGCGAATTAAATTATGTTAAGTCAAATTTTCTCTTGTGGATAGTTTACCTAATAATCATAATGATAATCAGCCTTAACTAGGGCGATATTTAAATGTTCCTTTGATAATTCTAATAATGCTTATATATCTCTTAACAAGCTTAAAAAAGGTTAGTCGAGTCGTAATTCAGTTTTTTAATAATTAATATAAATTTATCAACAGAAAAATCCAACTGAATTCGATTAAATAACAAACCTTAAAATAAAAACATAAGTTATAAAATAACCCTGTTATTCCTTTCTTATCATAATAGAACGAAGTAAACGCTCGTCTTCGGACTAATTTTAGTTCTTTGATAATGGAAGTATAGCTAATCGATAACTCTTCTGAATTTCCCCATGATTTTAGATATAAAATGTCAATAAACCAATTAAACTCTCCCATACTTTATATTTCCCGAATTTAAATTCAGAAAGTGTATTTCTGAATGACGGATTCCATATTTTACATTTTAGTCATCGTACCTCATTTTAATCAATTCAAGGAAGCTTGTTACTTTGATACCCCTGCTTTGTTTCCTATTTTGGTTTTAAATTTCAATTTACCTTACTTCATAGTTGGCACGGTTTAATTTTCAACAGATGGCAAAACCTAGGAACTTGGCGAGGTTAAGACAAGCACTGGACTTGAAACAATCCGTAGTTTACGCTGCTGAAGTGCGAATTCTTTTGGCACCAGTCACTGCAGGGAAAGAAAATTTTGGAAAAGTTTGAAGAACTTATTCCGCTATTAATTCCACGCGATTTCCTAAGGGTGATACACGATTTTACCAATGCATTTATAACTTGACTTGAATTTATTCTCAAATAGTGTTTTATCTCTTTGTCAATTTTCAACAATTTTCCCTTCTCTACCCGGGCCAATAAAGTGTACCACTCATCTACGATTTAAGTACAGTAGAACAGTTAAGAAGATTTTCAGGGCCCAAGCGAAAACAGCTTCTTAATTTAGATAGCGTTACAACTGGGTTGTATAATGCTGGTTGCCTTATATAATATTTTTGAAGAATAATATCCTTTAGTTACAAAGATAGCTTCTTAGTTATCTATTCTGGTAATTTTCCACTCTACAGCGAATCAAATTTTACCAGCTAGACAATTAGGAAAGAATAACGATAATTTTACAGCCTGAGAAGGCATCAGGATCTCCAAGAATACGCTCAACAGAAAACATTTCTTTTCTGTTTTTATTTCGATATGTTCACGACTTGAGATAGCAATGAATGGAAACATCAGCAAGCGAACTTTTAATCTAAGGTTCTATCTTGATTAAAAAAAGATGTGGAAGATATCATTCTAACTCAGAGCTAGAATGAGCTCTGACAATGGGATGGAAATTGTTCTGCTTCGCGGTATCTTAATTTTATTCTCACAAAATTGATAATTCCAGAGAAGAATTTCACAATGAACCATTCTGAAGATAAGGCAAAGTGCGAGAGGACGACATTGATTACGTAAACAAATTTTGGCCAGTCGAATGAAGCTAATGATTCGCTAAAGCGGGTTACAGTGCATGTGGAAATTTAAAAAATTCGCGCTTTAAGCGGGTAGCAGAGCGTCTTAAGCGGTATCTTTACATTATGATTTGTGTGGTAGGGATCAAAACCGGGGTAAACCGTCTGTTTAGCGAGATAGCGACTGAAGCGGGTCTTATAGTGTATTTTTTATCGGAGGAATCGCTGTAATTTATTATATTTTACAAAATTTAATCGATAGTTTACCACGGAATTAAGTATAGCGTTCGTTTAGGGTTGTAATTTTATTTCTCGTTCTACTCGAATAAGACATGCATAGCTTTGAAACGAAAAGCGATAGAAAAAGCCTCCATGGTGACACGAATGAGGAAGCGGTAACAATCAGTTTATTTCTCAGGCGGAGGAAAGAGGATTTGATGAGGTAGAAATGGGATCGATCCTCAAAAGGACCAAAAGATAAAGTCGCGAGGGAAAACCAAATTATATTCTTGGCTTCCTTGGGTTTCTCAGAAAGGAAGAGATCGTACATCAAAGAAAAAATTTGAAGGTCGAAGAAAGGTGTAAAGGAGGAAATCTGTAGCCAGAGGAAGAAGGATACAATGTGCGTTTGGGAAGAGAAGGGGAAACGGTGAGAAACAGGCCTCTTTGTTCCAATGAGGAAAAAAGATCTTTGATTGAAGTGACAAATGCTGCAATTTTTAAGAAGCACACTCTTCAGATTCTTATTATGTACAGCGTTACCTCACTTCAAGAAGACAAGAAATATATCTGTTTTGGTATATAAATCATGGTATAAAGTGATGCATGAGTTCTACTATAGGTGGATTGTTACCAAATTTCGTTTTCAATGATCAAATTTCAATAATAATATTTGTCACAACAACACAAGATAATTACTTTAGATAAGATAAGAAGTCAAAACGGAGTATGTTGTATTGTTTTTAGCGAAAAAGACCTGTTTCAAAAGCTTTGTTGATTTGCGATATTAACGTAATAAATTTACCCAAACTCTTTCAAGCCATCGCATCCTAGGGTTAATAAACTCGTACTCACTTATGGTAGGTTCATGATTCAACCACCCTTTTCTATTTTTCTGATGACTTATCCCACTATTTTTGTCATCTAATATCTTTTGTCTCTATCCCCTCCGTCTTTTCCCTATCATTCCATCTTTAATTACTTTGTCAACTTCTCTCCTCTAAATATTTGATCCACTTCCACCTTTGCATATCTATCAACTATATTTTTCTAATGCAGACCCCAACAACTCGAAGCCCATCATTTGATGTCCTCTCTTACGGTCCACCTTTCGCATCCATAATGGTAAATTTCATAATTTTAATAATTATAATAATTTTCAATCAACGACTAATGTAGTCATAAACAGCTAATCAAAGACCTAAATCATTTTAATAATCGATAACTAAACGAGTTGTAGTATATTCCAAATAGTTGAGAGTTATTTTAAAATATTTTACATCATTAATTACTGAATAGGTGTACAACCCCATTATGTTAACGTGAAATGAATGCAACGCGAAACCTCAAAACGAAAATCTATCGCACAGGATGACATCATAGAATGGATGAACCAATACTCAGTCACCTCACGGAGCAGAAAGGGAAGTCTTAAAGTGTTGGATATTACGGCACGCTTCAAATAAGAGATCGCGTGGGAGGGAACGCCTTTTCGCAGGCCAAGATCCATCAACATTCGCAACACAGTCTCTTCCAAAGGAAGCACCTGTCCCACAACACACCTTGCGACATTTTAAAACGGACTGAAGAAGAGTCAACAAGTCTAGTGAATCGGACGATTTTGGCTGTGAGAATAGTGATGACACACAATGTGTAATCTCTTCGGGATTAATTTAAATCGGTGCATTACCATCTAAAGTTATCTAAAATAGTATAAGGTATAAATAGTATTACGATCTTTTCGGAAAAAAGCAAAAAGTTTCAATGAAGGAGTAAGTTTCATAATAAAGAATATATACAAAGTTGTCATATCTAAATAGAGTTCATGATCCATTTTTAAAATTTACCTATTATCGATCCGCAATTAGTTCCTAAGATTCGAACACTTACGAGATAAAATAAGCAAAATTTTGAATTATTTTAATTGAAATTTCTCTTTTTAACTGTCCCATACATCTGAAATGTTTTTAAACAAAAGTTTGAATCTAACTAATAACCCAGTTATGAGCCTGACGACAGCGACATGTGAGAGGGTTAGGGGATTTTCTGGTAGAATGAAGCGAGGAGGGGATTTCGAGAGCTCCTAGGTCGCTACCATATCTGTGAGGGTCTATCCTGGAAAATCTTACATGATAAGTATTGCCGACACAGAGTAAATGAATTCAGAAAGAAAAAGAAAAATTTTACGAAAACCATACCTATTTATCTATGATATATTTGCAAAATTAAGTAATCAGTTAAGGAATTTGTTTATGAAATACCTACGTTACTAATTATGAAATTATTTGAGTTAATCTTTAAATGATGACGACTAATTTAACTTTTACACCTGATCTAGCGTATCACTACTAAAAATTGAATAATAATAATAATATATAAAATACATTGAGTAAATACGTATGGCATTTGGGCGTTCACGTTTAAAGGGAGTCAACGTAACAGATGGGTGACTGCATTATTCCCTGAAATTCCTTTATTATAGAGGTTCAGGAAGTACAAAAATTGAAAGTAGACATCAGCATATTCAGACTCTTCACTTCTCATCAGCCCAACTTTGATACCCAGGGCAAAGCAGTTTGTTTGTTTTGCAGAGGGTCAGAATGAGACTATTAGAAAGGGTTTCGATTCAAGCACTGATACAACCGCTCTTAAATGGTGCTTGCTTAACAGATTCTCGGGCTTTACCGCCTCATTTACTGCGGCCTTCTGGCAGAGATAACGCCCAGGCATAACGCTTCAGAGGGAAATGAATCCCTATTTTCAACCTTCCTCTATCTTCATGAATAATGCCCTACGATTCACAGTCGTGCATGGCTATGAAATTCAAGCTGCTCTATATTCTGCGCAATCTACAAGAATCTACTGAATAACATCTTTCGAAAGATTTCTACTGCTGTCCCTTTCTTTTTGTACCTTTTGTTGAAAGTTATCCTTTCGGCCTGACATATATCACTTCCTAACGAAAGTTACTATACGGAGGTATCATTACCGATAACAGTTACAAAATATTTACGAATGACATGTATTTACGTACATATCAATGTACGATTTAAAAACTAATAGTCAAAAAATGATTAACATAACAAAGAATTTAAATATTCAATTATCTTTTTATGCAATAAAACTCACTAGTGTGTTATGCTGTACTGCGCTGAATGTATTAAATTTCACCAAGTTAATCATATTAAAGATGTGGAAATCTTCTGTAAAAAAAACTAAAAAGTGGGTTTATTAATATATACGTCAAAATTTGAACTGAATACTGACAAAAGAAACATTATATTTTTAGGTATCTTAGTTCATATTTTGTACTAAACTAGGTAGATTCTGATTTTCTTATGTGGAGATTGCAGTATAGAAATTTACTTTGGGCAGGAGCTTATATAATAGTAAACATTTGATGAATAATAAACCTAGAAAAAAGGTGTTCATGGTTACAAGTATATCAAATACTTATCATTCTTTTCCTTTTTTTGATACGCTATAAACTCTACCCTCAATACACCTATTTGTATTTAAGATTCAAATAAATTAATATACTTGTGGCGGTAATAGGATGAGATCTGCGGTCCATATATTTTTATAGTTGTATATTGTTCAAATGTAGCCGAAAAATAACGTTTATCCAAAAGTGGCAATAGCGATAGTTGTCCTTATATATGGCTCTAAATCATCTATTTCCTGCCATTAAGGAAATCTTAGGTTAAGAAAAAAGTAAATTTGATAAATCTGTTCAAGACTGATAATTGCTACTTGAGTTGATAGATTTTTTTCTGAAAAGGTAGATAAACAAATATTCTCTAATACCAAAGGCATTATTGATGCTATCCATATATTATACACATGGTCTTCCTTTTTACTTTCACACCCTTCCCATAGTTAATTGCTGAGTGGGATGAACCAGCAAGTCTAAATCGGGAAAGATTGTCCTATGTGAAGCTAAGAGACATAGAAGAAGACTTATATTCTCTATCTTGTATGTTGCGTCGAATAAAATAATTATTAGCGATTGACTTTTGGACAATAACAATGAGAGAGAGTAATTATCTATTTACAAAGGGAATTATTTACGATTACATCCAATATACACACGGGAACAGAAATACACTCAATGGAGAAGGGAATGGGCAGTTTTGGTGGCGCTTAATGTCAAACGATAAGAGTTAAAACCTGGAAAATTCATCGGAATATTCATGCGATCGCTCGCTCGGAAGATAAAAAGAAAGGCCGAACGGCAGTTGTTTGTCCCAGCGCGTTACCCAAACATCCCATTAACTTCCATCACGAGAAATCAGATGCGCTCTTTCGCTCTTCGTTTTTTTACAGTTCCACGAGGAGAGATCGAGTACAAGCTCTCAAGGAAAAAAGGTATGGGATCAGTACTTGTACATACATAAGGCTGCGAAGGCATTAACTTTATGGAAGGCATCATACTGGAAGACACGTTTCGGATGGGAAAAATTAATTTTTCAAACAGCTGAAAATGGCGAGCTATATCTCATTACTTAAATAAATAGCAAGCACTAGATTTTCATGATAAGAATCTTGAGGATGAAAGGTAATAGGTGTATTAATGTATAAGGTGCAGGATATTATTCACAGCATATAATCATTGCCTATTAGCGTACTTTAAGTATAATTATATGACTCACATCTTCTTGTTTTCATTTTTTCTTAACTGTAAATATTTTAGTTGACAGGAAGGACAGAATTGATTAAATGATATCTGAGACTACTCCAAATAAATCAATTAGTTACCGGAGTAATATCGAGGTATATTTTCTTTGAAGTGCAATAACGAGAGAAATTTAAAGAACTAAAATATCCATGAAATTTTAAAACAATAAATTTTGCAAGCCAATGAAATTAATCTTAAGATGCGTTATCCTGATCCTTAATGAAATATTAGCGCTTATTGAAGGCATGGGACAAAAATTCTAAGAAGACTATTCGAAAAATAATTTTAACTTTGAGAATACTTTTTGGGTTCATATTACAACCTTAAACATGTTGATAATTATTGCAACATATTAAAACAGATTACTAATTATTTGGTAAATACAGAAGACATGAAAAACATATTAATTAATTATTAATTATTTTGAAAGGAAAATAATAATATCATTATCATGTAATATTACATAGAGAGTATAATTTAAATAATAGAATTCATACGAAATAATGTGAAATAAAAAACAAATTAATCCCTTTTCCAGGACCGAAATACCCTGAAATTCACTTAATTAGTTAACTGACCGCAGAAATCTCGATAATTAATATTTTAGGATCTAAAGCACGTAAAAGTAATGCACTGTCATAAGCCGTATCTGTGAATTGAATTGGTTCATTTCAACGGATGATTTCTCGTTATTTTCCAACCTTTCAATTTAGCTAATAGCGTAATAATGATAACTAATGGGCAAAATAATAATGGGATAAAAATAAATTAACGTTAATCTAGTAGATTTTGATCCGCGAACGAAAGAGATTTCAATTTAGATAGTTGGATTATCTCACGGAAAATTTCCCGCGATTTACTAAAATATAAACAATCCAATTAAAATCGACCAACTCATTTTGAATTTTTGACTTTATTTAAGGAACCTTTTACACCCTTTACAAATTGATCTTCAAACTAACCCCGACACTCCAATTTTTGAGGCGAGGCTATCAGCATGCCACGCAAAAAAAGGTGAATAATCGATGGAATAACTATTCAAATAAAGGGCATTTATTCATGAAGGTTTCCTTGAGCTACGTCATCACTGTCGTCGAGGAAATGTTTTAAAAATCAGCTACCCGCGTCTCGGCAGGATGAGAGATCGGTGAAAATGTTTACGGTAACCTTTAAGGTGTCAATTCGAATCAGGTCGCTCGAGGAAATACAAGCGATCCGTGAGAAGACGTTAGAAAAGTAATTTTCCATTTATATTCTCTATGGTTCTCGATAGTATCCACGTGGAATCCAAGAAACAGAAAAAGTGACAATCTAATCAATCACGAACCCAATAATTTCAAGCATTATGTCTCTCAACATGGGAAGTTTCGTGTTTCCTAAATGAAGTATGGTTGACATAATGAGATGAAAAATAATAGGAATTAATCAGATTAAGTTACGAGATCCCGAAAGTAGTAAACTGCCTCAATGTAATTCTGAAGAAAATCGAGGTAGCCTTATCGCTCATCCAACTAGAATCTAGATTGCATGAAGACAATCATTCAGTCACAAGTAATGATAAAAATTGTCATATAATACGAATTGAAATTATATCCTCAGGATACAATCATGGAAAATTTAATATAACTCTTACTAAGTAATATAATTTTAAGAAATACACTAAAATTAAAATATTTCTGTCGCTACCCAAGGGTAGAGGTCAAGATGTTATAGTTTCATAATACATAGAAGCATTAGACATTATTCAATTATAAAAACTGTTTAGAAAAGTAAAGGTAAATTTTCAATTTGCACCGTTCAAAGTCAAGAATATTTTCAATGAAAAATGTTTTGACAGTGAAGTTTCCTAACAAGGTTGGTGAATATTGCTACAAAAATTTCATGTTCAATTCTCTCTTTGGAAGGTAATTAATTATGTTGCTATAGATATACTGCGACTAAGATTCTAAAACTAAACACTTCAAGACCATATATAGACCACTCGAGAGATTGCTATCGAACAAACAATTTACTCGTCTCAGAGTCGTGATATAGGCAATGGCCTACATATACTCATTTTCAACATTACAGTGCATGAATTCACGGATGATGCTGTACTCCTCAGCACTGATTAGTAATTCCAACTGGAAACTAATATGTCACTTTAGGAGCACCAAAGTAGTGTTGATTTGAAAGGAGAAATGTTGAAACTCATCATTTTAAGGAAAAGTAGCTCATGAAAGATTCGAAATCAATTGACCTTTAACGAATAAAAAATTGATTCTCCACACACTATACAGAGCTGATAAATACATTTCAAAAGTTAATTCACAATTCTGACCTAAAAATTTGAATCGAAAAATTATTGATCCTTAACTACTATCAGTAAGACAGGTAAAATCCTAATACATTACATTCATAAGCAAATGAATGCGAGGTTAGTATAAATGACTTAGTTCCCCTCGATTTGTATCGGGATTGAAATTAATTGATTTATTCTCATAACGTTATTATAAAAGAACCGTAGTTGAGATTAAGTATGATGAACAGCATGGTGTCATGAGACAGTGTGCACTCAGTTTACTCAATCAATTACAGCACAAATGGGAACATGGGCACGCTGTGATATGACGTCTTGCATAATTCATTCCGCCTTGGGAAACGTTATAATTAAGGCTTTACAGTTAAACAAACATAAGCTCTGAATTTTGTGAAAGCCTCAAGTTTTCCATCCGAGTCGTAAAGTGATTGATGTTTTCTCATTATGCAACGTATCCCACTCGATGGTGACCGCTTAGAAAGTGAATAAGGAGCAATTAAAGCCGAAGGATATTGAACGGGAATAACTATAGTTTCGATCTTTGTGTGAGGTTTCCTTACGCAATCTGACGATGCATAAAAATTAAAGGAGATTGACTGTTATCTGCACAAGTGCAACGCTCAAGACTTACACAACTTCATCAGGAGGATATCCACGTATGTATGCCAACCGTGTCGTACTCACCTGAAAAAAATAAAACATATTAGGATAAATGGCGAATTTGATACACTCTTAAAATAATATGGGGTATTAATAATAATGGGGTAGCATAAATATATGCCGATATATTGAGGCTCGAAAGCGAGTACGATTTATAAGAATCGTATTTGATGGCATATGAGAGGCACGTTTTTCTCAAGATTATTAGAAATATTACTCCGCATCTTATATGCGAAAGTTCAGCCTTCTTGACCGTTTTGTTCGTTTCAGTGATATGGATGGTGGTGAGTTCGAGATATCCAACTGGCTTGATAGATATAATCGATTTTAAATAACTTAACCTAAAAACGAAAATTTAAATTTTAAAAAGAACTATAAGTTAAGCTTCGATAGTGTCATTTATTGAGATATGAGGGTGCGTCTTATATGATTAGGAATATAATCATTAATTTCATTATGTTCAACGTTCATTTACAAAAATGATGAATCTAAGAGAGAGAAAATACATCATAATCCTCATCTTTCTCGGAAAGTTTCATTAACTTAAGTAACTACCAGGGAATAAATTAAAAATCTCAGCATCACATCTTGTCTAAGGTGTCATGAGGGCTCGGCGCTGCCCTAGGTACATACATACATAAAAAGTAATAATTTATGGTATATTAGAATCAAGACATTACTAAAAATTATTTGAGACCGTTACTTTAGGCATTCGCGGAATTTATTTAACATTCTGAAACTCATTCTTGAAAAGGCAACAAAAAAACCCCGTTTAGTTTTTCAAACTCAGTGTCTTACCTTACATATAACGATATTTCATCTCGCAGACTTGGACAAAAGTTCATAGTAATTTGGCGATATTATGTTCTAGCAGTTCTAGGTGACTAGCATTCTAAGAATTCTAGTGAATTATTTCTTACATTTAATGCATTAACTCCATTAAATCAAGAACAAAATAAATAAACTCGACTATTGTATTTGGGGTACTTCAATAATTGTGAGGATGACCGATAAAAAGTAAAATTTCTGTGCAAAGTACTTAGATAACCAAAAGTATTTGTTATTACACTCATTTTTGAGCAGATAATTACAGGAATTTCTTCAGAGGGAGGGCCGATGTTGATGAACTAAAATGAATAATTCAGCATTGTCCACTGTTCAAACTAACGGGTATAAAAAAAGAATCAATGCTCGATAAGAAATTCAATTGTACAAGAACCCAACGGACAGGGAACTGAAATAAAAATTACCGTAATCTCAGAGTATTCAACAAGTGTCAGTCCACTGCAGTTATCAAAGACGGGTTGCAGTCATCTTATGATGACAGATGGAAAGTTACGCAACCTACTTGTCGAATCGATTAGTCTTAACAGCTTGATATGGATTCCAGTCAATGGATTGCTTTGCGAGTTCGCTCCAGATTTTCCAACAAATATTTACATTTACATAACATTCCCTCTATTCCCTTTCACGGTAAGCATCATTCACTCAATATATTGCAAATATTTCATCCGTTCAGTGCTTATGAAGTTAAACGAGAGCTTCAGGATATGAAGTGAACAACAAAAGCATTGGTGCCAATAATTTAAAAGTATAATGGAAGATACTCGAATTCAGTCGCTCTAATTGCCTTTGATGGATTGACAGTTATTTCACGATCGTTTATTGGCCTCGAATTTTATGATGCGGACGCGAATTAATAAAACGATTCGCAAACGTACACAGAGGCTCGAGGTGGCCTTTTAGCAGAGATCTGCGAATCGACCGAATGCCTGTCGTTATCTTCCACTCGCGAAATTCGAAGCTAAACAGTTATCATGAAGGGAATGCCGTTGAAATTCTCCTGAGGCTTGTTTGGAATCTCTTCCAAGTATCACGTTCTATGCATATGTTTAACTTCCCTTTGGCATTATAAATTTTTAATGTAAATTTCCGAATGCTTAATGGCAATCTCTCTTTTTACTTCAGTATTTACATACGAGTTAATGAATTACTTTGATTTCTCGTCACAGATGTTTGCCTCTGAAACATACATCATTTATTTTCTTATGGCTTATCCTCTGCGTAAAAAAGACTAAAAATTGAATATAAACAATACTTTAGGGTTCCTAATAACCATGTGGGTAGCGCGTTCACATAGGGTGAAAGCGCTCCAAAGTTCGATTCCCTGAGATATTGTATGCTTGAGATGATCCCAGCGGTTGAAGTACTTTTAAATAAAAATTCAATGGCTGCTAAACAATTCTTTGACCGTTTTTTGACGTCAGCATATCTTTCTCTCAGGCAGTGCATAGCTACAATTTTTGCACAAATGAGATATTACGAAATACGATAATAGGAACTTTAACGATCTCTCTGTTACAATTCTTCCACTTCATTATACTTAATAATTTTGGATATTAGAAAATCACCTTGCCTCTTTTACGCTGAATTACAATTCTAGAATTGGCTTGAGGACTATTAGGGAAGAGTCTGTAGACTAGCTAAATTTTAAAAGGAACTTCATATTTCATTAACTATTTCCTCTAGTCAAGTCTAGATTTAAATCATATTTCAAATTATTTTGAAACAATATGGCGAAGAATACATTCTTAGCGTCACCTTGGAGAGTTTAAAAGGGTGACGGAAGACTTATTCATTTTCCCAAAATTTTCGGCCAAAATTAGGGAGTGTCTGAAATGCCTGCGCGTCTTGAGCCGTATTTTACGGTCCTTAATATCGGCTACTCAAGAGCTCACGTCGTAACCTCGTAAATATTAACTTGACAATATAATAAGAGTGCCATTTTAATTAAAACCAACTGGCCAGATGGGAAAATGTAATGGTTAAAGGGAGACCTGATTCTTAATACAAATCGGGGGAGATTCTTTGAATAAACATTAGTGATGGTAATGAATAAATCAAAACATAGAAAAATGCCCATAGCTACCGAGATACAGAGCCGAATTAAATGTATTCGTTTATCAACTATCGCAGAATTTTGGCAAGGTTTCTCGTTGGTAGAGAGAGGGTAAATACTCCAGGGGACCGGATTCCCAGGGTGATGTGTCGAGAGGCCAAACCTGCCGAATTTCGAATTTCGTAATTAAAATTTTTCTCCTCATTGCAGAGGGCGTTGGTTTGAAATGCCCGCATATGAGGTCGCTTCAACTTGCGTACATGGAAATGAGTCGATAACGCGGAAGTTGGCTCATTTCGCCTGGTGATCAAGGGAATGCCGACCCAAATGTGGGTTTTACAATCCCGAATAAATTTCTTCCTCGAACCCGTAAATCTGCCAACGAGAATTTAAGAGACTGATTTAATTACAAATTTTCTCCACTCCTATTTATGATAAATATGAAATAAAATAGAATCGCTGGATGATTGGTGTACTAGCTTTTTTGAAGGATGTCATACGTCTTTGTCCCATTTCTACATATAGTAGGATTATTATGTAGGATAATTTAATTTATTCGATAAAAACTTTAAAAAAACATTTTACATGCAAATATATAGTATTTTTTCGATAAATTTAGATTCACTATTTCACTAGATTCGCTATTCACTAGATTTTAACGCCGATATGTTCCTTAGATGGTCCAGCTCCATCCGCTTGCCTAATTCGGTATACATACGAGTATATATTTCAATAGTGAATAAAATTTGGAGGAATATCATGAGCTAACCGCGATGGCCGAGTTGTACAGGCCTACCGTGAAACTGAGATCGATATCCTGTAAAGACATGAGAGCGGAAGCAAGTTATCGATTAGGCAGTTATTGAAATATGCGGGTGCCACGTTGGCTAGGCACACACTTCACTTCATCCATCATAACGCCGAGTGTTTTTTCCTGTATTCCGAGCACCGCGGAATGGTCACTCCACCAACTTCCACAGCCCATACTTCACGCATTAACGCCTCCGAGTCTCCAGACGTAGTCGATAACCAAAACAGACCATGAAAGCGCGCGAAAATGGTTTCCTACTGAGACGAGGTGCACCTTCAACTTAATGACTCCATAAAGAAGACGTCGGGAGAGTCGTTTCGATTCGAGAGGTCGATCTCTCGCTCCCATCATTCCACTCGTTAACGACGACGGTCGAAAATCGAATTTCCTCATCCTGAAGGGGGCATTAAACCCTTTGTTTTCCCGCCGTGAAAAGGGCGGGAATATAAAAACAGAAGAAGGCGGAAAGGGGAACCGCTCTTAAGAACAAGGAGAGGAGCGATAAAAAGTACCATTTCACCACAGATCGCTGCACGAGATACTTTCTTTGATGCGGGAATTATGTCTCGAGGAGTTTCATAACGGAAGGAGAGAACAAGGCCAACTCTGAAGGACATGGCTGAGGACTAAGTTTCTTCTCTCTTAAGGAGAACTTTAGGTTGATTTTTTATGCGTGGAGAGACGTTGATACGCATAAAGCTGACAGCGGGTGTCATTTACGACGACGATGGAGGGCCATTTCGTAAATCTGAGGTGGAAATGATTTCTCGGGAGCGCTCTCCATGCGTCACCTTGGCACCGGAAGAAGACCCGGCCATTCAGGTGCGCCATCTGACAGTATAATTCCGAAAAGAATTTTTTTATTTCTCCGCTCTAGAAGCTCATAAAAAATTGTGACTTTCATTTGCTTTGACACCTTTACCGTTCTACACACTTTATCCTTGCAGGGATCTATAAGCTACGTTTGTATTTTCTTAATTTTTTTTCTTTGAGTATTATAATTGGTGGAATACAGTAATTGTTGACTTGTTATACGTTAATTTAATAACACAAAACGTCATTTATTGTACAAAAAATAGCTTACATTTTCGTTTGATATTTGACTGTTCGAAAAGTTATTCTACGTATTTCTGACGGTGTGTATACATCAACATCGATTATCTTATGAAAATATGTACTACAGTCAAATAGTCCATGCATTAAAAACAAAACTTAGAAGTTATTTAAAACGGTAGTTCTATGAATAACATTCACAAGCGAGAGATCAGATTACAGGCATGTACCCTGAAGAAAATATTACTGTAAATTCAATTCTGAAATTCGTAATCTATAATATACTGAGGAGATAAACGCCTCATTTAAAGAATTTTTCTTAAAAAATGATTAATGAAATCATGAACGTATTTAGTTATATAACGAAGAATATGAGACTTTCAGAATTAAAAAAAAATTAACGTATTCCTTTAGTATGACATTCTATTCTTCCAGAGATATAGTATAATAATAATATATATTAGGTACATTATGAGTATTAAAGATTTTAATAAAAAAATCAGGATAAAATATGTAAGAACCACATAAAGTGAATGTAAAATTTTTGGTTATTACAGATTACAGGTCATAACCAACCGTTGCAAAGATATTTATTGCCAAAGCACGACTGCATACCAAAGTTAAGTTCTCCATATAATGTACCGTTTTTATGATTGCTAAGATCATTTGTGGCTCGAATTATATTTATAAAGAACAAATATCCTCACGAAAATCATAATTTAAAAAAATGCCAATTTTCATGTGTAGATTCATTTTACGTTAATTCCAATTCAACGTCTGCGATATGGTATTACTGAAATTCATACGGCAAATGGAATGAGCTCTGCCATAACCAGAAGTGAGAAATTTAATGTATAGTAGGTCATTGAAGTAAAAATGTTACGCGTATATAATGCGATAATGAGATGTTTTCTTCTGTCAAAATTCGCAAAAGAATTAAATCATTGACCATACGGAAAACGTCCGGAGTCAACACTTATTCCATAGCTAACTGATCTGGCTTTGAGTTTTCCAACTGTTATCGAGAAGCTTAAAGGGAATGAACGCACCATGCATTACCAAGAACTTAGACCTCTTCTCGCGTAATGCTTCGCAAATATTTCACAACATGCAGTCCAGATCCTAATAAAATTATCCTAGCGACCCACTTTCGCTCTTTTATCGTTTATTTGAAACACGCTTTCTTTGAAAAGTATCTTACATGGGGTGAGCCATAATTATTTTCAGATTCTCGCACCGCGTGCACGATCTCATTCTTTAAGAGTCGTGTACCAGATCTGTTTATCAATCCCACTTTTCAAACAGCAGGCTATCTTTTATCAGCATCCTCTCCAAAAACACAGTGTGAACCAAGAATACCCAAAAGAAAATAACTAACGCACTTTTTCTAGCTTTTGCAGTTATTGTGCTGCCTTCACATGGTGAGAAAAGTTTCTTATGTAGACGCTTAGTTCTCCACGACGTTCATAGAAGTTCTAAGCCAATATTTATATCGTAAGATTAGTGTTTTTGAATTTTCATAATGGCTAGCGACACACAGTTGATTTCGGGTAGTGTATGTATTGAATCATTGCCACCAGAACGGTATTCTACTTGCAAGGTCTATTTAAAATAATGATAAAAATAAGTAAACAGCATGATTGAGTAATCAAATTTTCATATTTTCTCTGAGTAATTTTTAGAAATGATGTAAACAAAATACAACTGATGACTTCAAAATTTCTCATCTTTTTAACTTTTTTCGCTCAAAATACTGATTGGGTGAATTACTGAAAAGTATTAAACGGATGTCCAGGCATCTAGTTAGGAAAGAACAATGATTTGCATTGAGTTTACGAGGGGTGGTCTGAAAAGTTTTCGACCTCAGATTTTTCAGAAATCATGTCGAGAAATGGCGAAATGTCGGAAACTTTTCAGACCACCCATGTTCCTCCTAGCCGATCTCAGTGACGTAGTGGTTGGCGTGCTAAAGTTGCAGCGCCGGGTTCCCGAGTTCGAATCCATAATCCGAATTCTTAACTCGAGTCTGAATCGAAAGCTTAATTATACGAGTGGTCTCATTAGATTGAAATTCAACTAATAAATCCTTATCATTATGATCGTTATATCTACAAAGAGGACCAAGTACACAAAAAAATAGAAGAATCTATTCTGACAATTATTATAATCTGACAATTATTTCAATCAAAAATTATTATTCTGGCAATGTATTAGTCAATAAAAATAGAGGAACCTATTTTGATAATGTGTTGACATTCGCCACCTTTAGTCATTGACCTAAATCTATTACTAAGGAATTATAAAGACATAGTAATCCATTCCATTGAAGAGACCCCATTATCAACCATGGTAAGCAGAAAAGCATCGCGAGGAAAACATAGCCAAACAAAGTAGAGGTATCAAAGTCGCAAAAAACACGGGAAGGCTCAACATTATTGGATTTCCACCGCCATGAACCACGCATGTTTGCCACCAATTCGAGAAAAAAATCCTTGCCCTAGTTTCTCTCGCATCATCGCAAAGCGTGTCTGATACTTCCGCGGAGAGTGATTTAAAGTTGGCAAATATTTTGAGGAAGGATGTTCGGAACTGGTGTGCAGAACTCTTGTGGGTGGGGAGTTTATTTATAAGAGACGGTGCTAGTTTTATAACGACCGTGCCGAATTTAAAATGAGGAATCCTGTGGGCGATGGGGAAAATATTGCGGCGTTAGAATATTATGACGGTGTCTGCACTGCTTCCCGGATTGGAAATAGAACAGGAAATGCGTGGGGCAGAGTATTGGACCGAAAAGGTTTTGGCGACGGATCGGTTGGTTAAGTTTCAGCGAAAGTTCTGAGAAATGATGTTTCCAAATAACTGCCCACGCCGATGGATGGTTGAATGGTAGTGGTAATTTTATGTCTTCGATTCAGGGTGGAAATAGCGTTTCCAAAGATTTCTGCAAAATTAACTCGAATTTTAGAGATTTCGTCACATTCGCCGATAACGGTTTATTTTTAGCCTAAGATTATCAACGAATTGTTGGTGATTTTATCCATAGAGTTTTGTTGAGGTAAGAAAAATTTATGAATAGCTATTTTTATAGACATCTCCGCTGAGGAGTTTAGGATAGGATTTATTTTCTCTTTCTTAGCTATATTTAAAATTTATGGGATGGCTGATGATTTTCCATTATGAAGAATTTAGTTTTCCCGCTTAATTTAACAGTAGGTCACTAGTCCTGATATGTCAACCCTTATCGGGGAAACATGAGGCACACACCTATTCCAGAAGAATCTGGTTAACCGGGATTCGAACCCGGGAAGTAGGGCTTCACGATCTATCCCGCTAATAACTACATCATGGCGACTATTATCAAGATAAATTTGTATTCCCATGAAAATATTGACAAAAAAACTTGACATCCATAATAGGTCTTGCTTTAAGGAAATGAATAGGAAGTCTTTCGCAGTACATTACGATACCGTAAATGCTTCTCTTACGGCCAAGTTACGCATGTCTCTGGGAGTTCTACATTAAGAAAGTTTGAGTTGAGAAAATGTTTCAGATGTGGAGACAATATGGAGCAAGATTTTAGAAGTTTAATAAACTTCTACACATTGAATCGTCGATATTTCCTATCGACCACTCTCAATGGTGGGAATCAGCAATGTTAGAAACCGTTAGAAACCTTAATCCTGAGGAATATGCAACCACATAATACAGTCTTAAATACATTTCCGTTAAAATTGCAATTTAAAAATTTGTCTACGAAACTTCAAGTTGAAGTGAAAATGAAATATTTCATAATCGAGAGTCGAAATCAAAAAATTTCGTTGTAACGAGAGGACTCTAGTATCTCAAATTCTATTGTTCTACTTCTCTTGTTTGAGATAGATTTAAGAATCGGTTCGAGTGAGCTAGTGCGAACCAGCTGAATCCTACCACTAATCTGTGCCCTTTGACAAAGATATTTCGTCAGAAATATTCCATCAACCTCCTTTTATTTTGTATAAAGGTATTAGTTGCATGTATATCCATCCCTCCAAATCAACTTGTCAAATAAAATCAATATTATGAGGAAAGGAGGAAAGATTTCGTGAAAAGAAAATCATTGAAAATCATCATTAAAACGAATATAAAATTTTTCATGACATGCGAAAGTCTCACTCAAAGCATTTCAAGTGTGAAAGACTCCATATATGGAGAAAAAGTATATGGTTCTTTCTCATAGAAAATTTTCGATCTAAAAATGCTTACTCGTCTCTTCAGAATTTCAGACTTTTATACCCCCAAAATATAAACATATGGAAATGGGAAAAAAGTATAATACTTTGCACTGTTAACCAATGATGTCCATCTATATCTATGGCTTCTTATAAAAAGGAATAAATCAACAGAATAAAAATTAGAGTGATTTGCAGAACTTTCTAGCGTATGGTAAGAATTGGCGCTAGAATAGAATCTTTCCTAAGAAATACGATGAGGAAAAGCAGTGTCCGAGTAAAGAGCCAAGAAACTCTCGCAAATAGCGGTATCTTTATTTTACCCTAGGTACGTGCAATTGAAAGAAATGCCCAGAGTTGAAACGATAACTGGATACTAACTGTTCTAGATCAAAGAGAGCCCATGTATTGCGTAGGAACGCATCTCCGAGGAAACGTAAACAATGACGTTCTTGAAATACAGCCTCTCTCCAGTGGCGAGAAGATCCAATTAAAATTGGCTCGTTAACAGCCGCAGGGAGTATTGGAGATGTAGATGGCGATGAGGGATCGAATTCCGGTGTCACTTTAATAAGAATACCATTGCTGAGAAGGCGACGAGTTTAATTGGAAAGTGAATGAAACCAGAATTTATCTACAGTCAGTTCCCAGCCACTAAACTTTTACACCAGACATCAACAACTTTTCATCGACATCTCATTCAAAAGATTGGGGCTTACCAAGGAAAACGTTTCAATGAAGGGACATTTCGAAAAAGGAGATCTACTAAGAGGAACTTCCGCTGAAGGACATAAAGTCCAAGACTTTTCACCCAAAGGGGTTTCACCGAGAGGTCGATTTGCCCAGAGATGTTTTGCCCAGGGGATACTTCACCCACTGGATGTTTTTCCTGGCATTCAAAAATAGGGATCATAATAATCGCTTTTTAAGTTCTGCTTGGAACACTGCGAAATATCTCACGTTTTTCTTTTTAAAATTCCAAACTCCTCCACCAACGAGTTACATCTTGACTTCTAAACTGTCCCAATGATAGAGAGCACTCCGTGAAAATGAATGTATTTCTCTTTTTGTCATCCACAAGGATTTTTTTGCATATATAACGATAAAACACCAAACAAATCAACCTAACCAAATGAAAAATATGATACCACACGTATATATAAAAAATATCAATATCCCGAGAAATGATAACCTCTTTTCTATATTTCTATCATTACAATTCACTACTACACTTATTTTAGCTCTCGATTCCGGAAAAAAAAGAATTTATTCTTATTCACATTAAATTGTGAAATAACCCAGAAAGACGTATTTTTCTGCATACACTTATTTAAAAGAATAAAGCCACACTTCAAAATATTCCTAAGGTTAATAACTAATGTAGATTACAAAAAGAGGAGAGCCACAATCATTTAAGTACCTACAATTTGCCAAAAGTTTATTTACGGTTTATAGGCGATAAAGGGATCCATTCGAGAGAAAAACGAGCAAATGTGAGATCATGGAAAGGCATTACATCGCCTCGAGATGCTGATAAAACATTCCAAGGCACTTTACTGGATCGGGTAAGGGCAAGGGCATAAACCGAGCGAGGAAGCGTGAAGAGAGGGAGCTATATACGGAAAACAAGAGGAATGTTGGAGAGTTAAATAGGCTGAGTAAGAGCAAATAGATTGGACCAGGAAAGGGGAGCTATTGACGGACGACAAAGCATAGCCACGCCATTCACAGTAAAACCCGGTTAACACGCTTTTCAACGGATTAAGCGGAATCCTTATCACAAGTGAAATACACGGGTTGTGTAATGCTGGTTGTTTGTGTTGTCTGTTTGTAATTACCATTGCAGGTTGCAGTACATCTGGGGAAGGGAAAATCCGTATTTATAAGGGTAATGAATACGGAGCTTTTTAAGCGGTATTTTAACGATGAGATACATGCGGTAGGGATCGGAACCGGGAGAAAACCGCGTATTGAAAAAAACAGCGGATAATGCGAGAGCGTCTTAAGCGGGTTTTACTGTACTGGGGTATATCTTTGCAGAGACTCGAGACACGGTTTACCATAAGTGTATATTTTAATCACATTAATTGAAAGGGAAAGAATAATTATTGATACTTAAGAATTACCCAAGAGAAAGAATCTTCTGACATAATATTGAATTCCAAATCTAAAAACTTTCAAGTTCACATAGGAATTAAATTCCTTATTAAAAACTTTCTTTAAGGATTATGAGTATTATGTAACAAAGAGTCTTTGAGCAACGATGCGCAGGAAGCTAGATCCGAAATAAGTTGGCTTTGCATACCAGGCTGGTTGCATGGAAACTTATGAATAAATCCTGCATAAAACCTCGCGGGTGATTTAAGTTGATTTTAGTATGTACATTGATATTACATATAAGGTCAAATTTGACGCATTTAACGAATAATGAAGATGGAAGAAAAGAAAAATTCGTCTGCTATTTCCTGAGGAATTCCTCAACTTTCAGTCGAAGCCAAGCCCATAAGAGGAAATTTGTTGAATTAAATTAGACTCATTGCTATAAAAATGCTCTTCGAAAGTGATTTAAACTAACTTTAAAATTTATGAAATTAGTATAAATTAGTTAGGATAAATATATATACCCTGCTTTTATTTTAGTTTGCAGTTTGTCCCTGTCGCTAATTTTAGTTTCCTTTTTACTTGAGTATTGAAACCGAAATCTTGGAAAATGAAAATAGGAAAGGAAAAATTATCGGTATCGGTTTCGGTTCGGGAATCTTCTCAAATTTTCGGTTCAGGTTTCCGGTTTTAACCACAAAAATAAAGGTTCTTATCGGTTTCGGTTTTCGGTTCCTGTTTGATGCCCTGCTCAAAACACATACATAGCGATTGAGAACCATTTGAGAAGCTCAGCACTCATAAAACAGTAGATTCCGCGTCACGAGAGTTAGTTGGGCGAAAACGCCTTCTGGAGTCGCGGAAGGGAAAAGGCACGTAAGGTGATACGGAGACATTTTTGCGGATGGGTGAGCAGGGAACGGATGGCGTGGGTGTTCGGTGAGGTATGGATTAAAAGGAGAGGGGATAAAGGTCAGGTAAGGGTCGCAAAGACAGATGAGGATTGTTTTTTGGCTGTTGGTGAGAGAGGAAATAAGCTCCGTCGCCTAGCAACAGGGAATCATCCTAGCTCTCCAATTACATCCTCACCTCCACGGGAACGGAATTCGCTGATTGCTGAGGGGTGAACAAGTGTTACGAAATCCCCTTAAGAGAGTAAAAATGCTTCTAATGGTGGAATTGGACCAGATATGGTGATGGGCAACCGAACCAATGCAGTCAGTCGTTGTTTCACGACAGATTTCGGCAGTTCGGTCATAAATCGGTTATTCGTAACACTTTCGAACTTTTGACTAAATCACTTTCTATTAACAAGATTTTCTTTTAATGTGGCCTACTGAAATATTTTAAAATCATTAGAAACTTTTTCTATAAATATTCAATCAACACGAATATAAAATTTCAGAATTTGTCTTTTAAAATTATATTTTTACCTTCTAGATGTTGTTTGCAACTATATATTTATTTTTCTATGTCCATCTGTTTGGATTTATCAGATTTTACCAATTGTTATTTTTTATATCTGTCGTTTGTAAGTCTATATAAATTTGTTTTTCTAAATATAAGTTAACTATAGACAATCGTTATACTTTGGGAATATTTTCATATGACAGCTGTCAATGTTGGTGTATGGGAGACTTCTTTGGCCTCACTAAAATAACAGTTATATTATTATTTAAAGCTCCCATGGATAAGTCTTCCGTACCCCAAAGAGACACTGGTACCCCAAGCTGGGCATCCCTAGTCTATTGAGAGATTTTAGTGCCTTGACAGCTCAGGTCATTTCGCGTATATGAGAACTCAGCGGGCATCGAACCAGGGACCACGTTCATTAAAGGCGACCGCGCTATCTACTTGGCTATCCGGAAGCCCGCCAACAATTTCACTCCAAATAAATCGTTGAGTAACTTTTCACAATTGACTTATTTATTTCAAGATCAGTTTTGCGGTAACTTCATTGAAAATAGAGCTAGGTTATTTTATCATTCATAGTAGCCTTCCACAAAATTACGTCTTGATTAATTAGCTTCACAAGTTTAATGTTAATACTTCATGTGAGATGATAGCTCTTCACGGTCTTCGTAATAATGATTGTCTAAAAATGGGACATCTTCCATTGCAACCAACTCAAGATCTCCAGTTATTTTCATCAAGTTCAAAGCAATAAAGTGAATGAAAAAGATGGAACGGAGCAAAGAATTTAAAGGTTAGAGAGAACTTGGATCTTAGTGATTTTAAATCTGAACGTGAACTACTCTAAGTTTCAGTCGAAAGTGCCTACAGCATTTCCATTGTACAGGGAACCTCTTTACAGCAGCGGCTACGCGTCCACTCCAAAAACATCTGCCCTTCAGCAAGGAACAGCTGCATACGTAATGATGGAAGCTTTTAAATCGGACGAAACACTCATCTTCTGGACTCGAACCAGATATCCCGCGGCTGAGGGATACAAACCGCTATCTCTGTTCACTTAGCAACAAGAGGTGAGCTCGCAAAGCACCCTTGGAAACGGGAAAAGAGGGGAATAATATGTCACGAGAAGGAGGAAGGGGAAGAGTATTAACCTCGCACTCAGAAGCGGAAAATATCAAGCTAAAACGCCAACCAAGAGATAAGGGTGAGAGAGATAAGTGAACAAAATACTATAAAATTTTCAATGACAAAGCTCTAAACGGAATTTGAAAAATGGCAAATCGTTATCAGGAAGAGGCTGATAGTTGCTATAGCTGCATAGGTCTTCATTTAATAGGAAACGGTTTTACCATAGATCAACATCCTGCCACCGTTTCGGTTTACATGAAAGACAGGAAATTAGATCCCAAGCGCAAGGATCAAAGCTTACACCCAAAGAATATAGTACTCTGATATTTCACACTTACTCAAATGGTAAATGTTGTTCATCACCTCGTTCCAAGCACCCATTACTCACCTGTAAGAAAAGAAGAAAATGGTTATAGAAAATGTATAAAAATACATCTATATGACATTACTTAGACTAATCATGCACAAACGTATGAATAGGAAAGAATGTTTTATTCTAAAATAATCACACAATTGAGTCACTGATACCAGTGTTCCTGATCCTTTTAGAGACCGTGGAGCAATAAAAGGCAATAAAACTGCTAAACGCAAAATGTTTCGTCAAAATATTTTATGGGAGCAAGTATAATGAAATCGTTCTGCGATTGTCGTACTATTTTGGAGCAAAATCTGCAGCTCGTTCCGTCAACTTATTTTTACCATAATTGTGCTCATCGAAATTTTCGAATTTATTTTTCAAATGTTTGCGGAGCTTGACTTGCATTAACCGGAACTATACTTCGTGGTAAGCTACTCAAGACACTACTCCGTACCAAAGACGTATTCACGTAACTCTGCTCTTGGGCTGAAATATTAGTTTGGCAAGGATTAGGAAAAAGTGATTAGCTTAGCACGAACGTGCACCTTAAAACCGAAGAATTATTTTCATTTCTGATACTTCTATTAGCTTGACTTAGCAGAACTTGTTTATGTATTTTCAACCAAAATTAAAGTGATGAGATCAGGCTTAATTGTGTGGTATTGACATACAACGAGATTCATTGTTCAATAACTATTTACTATACCACAGTATAAGTGTACTAATATACTTATACTGTGGTGTAGTAAAAATTTATTCAGCAATGAGTCTCAAAATTAAAGTGTCATTTCTCAGAAGAATTAGTCTGCAGAAGGGAGTACTCCTAAGACGAGTAAATATCGATGTATTGAACGTCAGTCTTTCGAGCTAAGACAAGTATGAATATTATAAGTTTTAGGTTTCGAATGAGAATTCACTGTAGCTTTAATTAAATTAGTAATTAAGTTACTCGCCATGATGATTTCATATTTAAAGAATATTCTCGATAAAGAGTAATTTATTTCCCTGAAATAAACGGCCACCGAAAACGTCACCCTTTCTACTGAACGAGGATCCGCAAGGGACGACGAAAGTCCTGCTAAAGCGCCAAACACCGCCAATTCCCGGAAGATGTGATCGGCATTGAAAACGGGTGGCAGAAGACACAAGGACGCCTATTTATTCGCGTTTCTCCCTTTGGAGAATGAAAAAAATGAGAAACGGAATGCACCTCCAGCGTAAATAACGCTTCCGTTTTTATTTTCGGAAGAGGATTCTTCAGTTGGAACAGTGCCATCCGCTGAACGGGGATGATGCGGATGAAAGAGAATGCATGCTTAACGTCATTCAATCTTTTTTCCTTTCCTGGCGGGAAAATAGGTCCGCCCCGCCCTCTCCGCCAAACGGGAAAATTGCAAATCGGCGGAATTCGGGAAAACTTCACAGACAAAAAACGGTCCTTTCGCTCCGATTGCTTCCTATTCACGTGAAACAACTCGTGAAATATTTCGAAGTCAGCGAGAAACGTTTCCTAAATCCGAAAATCGACACACAACAGGTTTGGAATAATTCAACAATTGCTACGGAATCATGAAAATAATGAGAAATTGTATATATACAATACGAAAATTTTGATTTTTTAAAATAAAATTTGCAGAACCGTAGTTTTTGCTTGTATTACATGTTATTTTCCAAATTCAGTGTTGATTTTTTTCTGAATTTATGTTTCGGGCTGTTCTTGTATTACAGCGTGTTTCAAAATATGCTCCGCAGCACTCTATTGTGCCAAGAAAGAGGTAACTGTGCTGCGAGGTTTTTAAAATTACGTGTTTTTAGGTTCTTCTGAGATGAAATCCTAACAAAAAGTCGCGCAAGTAATAGATTACATAGAGTAATATATTACATACAAATACCCAAAATATCTATTAATTTTTACTCGTATTAATATAAAAAGTTTCGTGAATATTTCGTGTGCTGCCGAAAGCTTTTTCTCTTACCCAGTGTACCCTGAGGTAAAAAAAGTTTCGCAGACACTGTTTCATTATTAGGCATGTAATCACGGGTACTCGTTCTGGCTGAAAATTTTCATTATAAAAGATTTTAACTAGGCTGTATTTTTTCGGAACATTGATCCTTAGACAATTTAATATTTAACAGAATATTTCAATTTTTAATTTCAATGTAATTGAATCTTATTCTACAGCCCATCAAATATCGGAAAACCGCAATGTTTCTCATCAAATTGATGGAATTAGCACGACAATTATCCAAGCGGAGTGGATTCAGAGAATTGAACGGGCATCAAAATAGGGCAACATATGCGAATAGTAATGACCACCTACGCACGCCTGCTCTTTCTCCGTCTCGATTTCGAATATCAAATCAAAACTAGGTATACATAACAGTAGATATTATTTTTATCTTATTATATCTTTTTATATCTAGAGAAATCCAATCTCAGAGAAGAGCTTCATTAACGGATAAAAATAATGGATAATTGGAAGTTTGATACGTCCGAAAGAGATATCATATCCAAATCCTAAATGTCATAACCATTACAGTGCTTCGAAAGCTAATAATATGGTTAAATTATCTTACAGCGTGTTAATGTATTTAAGTAAATCATTATTTAGTATTGATTGATTATTTCGTAATCAAGATAATTTTATTTTAATAAGACGACTCTTAGTCAAACCTTGCCATAATCTTACCATCATTCAGATAAAAATTACCTTTTGAGCTAAAACTTGTGTCACATACTTTCCCCTCGCCTTCATCTTTATGATCATAATAGAGGAAAAATAGCAAGTTTTTTCTTCAATTCAAAATATCACCTTGTCTCACCAAGAACTCAAGGTAAAAATAAACGAATGAGAGCAATTATAACTGCCTAAAAATCAGGGAGCGAATGTGTAGGCGCGGCTGCATCAAAATTTCCTCTTCAGTCGGTAAGTTCAAATTCGCAGTCATAAGGTTGAATGGAGATCCGAACAATTTGCATCCGTAAGCACGGAGCTTGAGAGACTTTGTCACATTTTAAGAGTGGTGAAAGGCAGTTGGATTTTGGAGGGCTTCAAACTAATTAGCGGCGTCTGGAAATTGAGGCGGAGGTATTGATTTCCCAACAATTGTCTCTGCACTGTTTGGGTTTCGTCAGTTATTTTTAGCTGCGGAAATATTGCGGTATTTTTTAGATAGCTAAATATACCTCATTTAAGCTGCCACCCACGCTGCCTCTGGAAAAGGTCAAGAGCAACGGAGAGCTAATTCAGGCTGAGAGCCCATAAATCGAATTGTTTGGAACCTAGTTTGTAATGGAAAACTCGAGAAAAACGACATCAATTGTATTTTATAATTTTAATCGTAAAACTGTATAAATCATATTACTTGAGTTGCGCTATTTTCCCATATCCTGATGATGTCATTAATGGCATTTTTTATAAAACTGTATTCTCCATTAAAATTTATACTGTATAAATTATGTTATTTTCCCATATACTGAACCCGATCTTTAAGGTCGATACAGGTGGTAGTCAATGAAATTATTATGGAAATATAAGAACTGTTTTCCGTGAGTCTTTTACGGCTACTAAGCCAGACCAGATCATCTGGAGATTGTTGTATCGGAATTTCGAAAAATTTCAGCCGGATTTGGAATGCGTTGGGTTTGAAAAGAATTGAGAAAATTTCAGAATTCCAGAAACATTTTCTTTATGTGACATAAGAAAAATGAATGAAATGTAATAAGCAAAGAATGCAAACGTATTTATTGATCTAATAAAATATCAAATTAGTTTTTGGTCATAAAACCGCATAGCGGAAGAGTTTGCATTGTAAAGTCTTCATAGAAGTTTCGCCTTTTTTGTTTCATGCACTGAAATTATATCTCGTTTTTAAATAAAGAACCAATCCTCCAGCACTCGATTACAGATTACGGATTCTGGAACATTTCGGGTTTCGAAATTCCGGATTATGGATGCTCAACCTTAATAATGAGAAGATATTACGATTAAAAATATGATTTAAAAGATATCTGAAGATATTTTACGTAAAACTGGTTGCTTGAGACAAAGTAATCTTTCAAAATAGTTTTTTCCGATATATGTGAAAGGAGGATAGGTAGTTTTACACAACTTACAAGATGCTATATTATCAATTGGGTATAGGAAGGAATCGATAAAAGAGAACGGTAATTTAAGGTAACCTTATGGTAATGACAACTCTGGTCTTAATGAAAGGATACTATTTCGTTGACAGAGAGGATAGAGTTGCAACTTAGTCGAGGAAAAGGGAAAGGTGCAAAGATTGTATTTCGGACGATAATGGTATACGTTAAGAATGCCTTAGAATCGAAACTGCAAAACCCCTGGGGTAACACTGAGGATCAAATTTAAAGAATATTGCTGATATTTGAAAGATGGCATGAGGGAAACTAATAAAATAAAAATACGATGGTAGAAACTGAAAGCTACTGTTGTCAAAGTAACAGCCGATTCTTACATAAAATCAAGAGTATACTGGAGATTTTTTTATGGCGATTCGCAAAGTTAAGTCAGACCATTATTGATAGCAGTAGTAGATGATACTTAAAGTTGTTTCCAGTGATTATACATGGTAAGTACTTTCAGTTAGGAATTCTACTCATACTTATTTAAGTCTTAAATGAAATTCTTGCAATTACTGGCCTCTATCCGATATTAAATCTCAAATATGAAGCTTTATAACATAATCAAGAGCCTAAAAGTGTGAGAAAACTGGCTTACAAAAAATGTTAAAACCTGCGAGTGAGATTCACTTTCACAACCTTTCCAATACTTGACAGATAATAAAATATGCAAATGATAAGTAATCAAAATTAAAATAGAATGACTAAAAGTAAGTAATTCTTTTCAGCAATGTGTATGATTCAATTAATGTCTATTATCATAAGAATGATGAATAAAAAAAATTAACTTCAAACGAGATAAATAATTTATGTATACAAAAAGTAAGTTCCATATGGTCTGAAAATTTATATAATTAGATATCTATATTCTTATAAAAGATTTATGTTATTATAAAAAGATAACGAATTATTTTAAGATGAGATCCATTAGGAAATAATCAATCTGAACTGATATATGTATTCAGTATTCAATAGTCATTCTGGCACTAATTGTAAGCATAGATAACGACAAGACTCGTCTTTCCCCCTTAGATAAGATATATATTTCCACAACTAAGAAGGAGGATGCATGCGAAGACTTCACTAATGACGGACATCTGAATGACGAAAAAGAAGGGTCCGTTTCAATGAGGGAGAGAAATAATCGAGGCACAGCTTGATTGGATGCAGCAGAGGGGAAAAAACAAATGCTGTCAAAGTGAACGCGTCATCACGAATGATGGTTCTTTTCCCGCCTTTCGATGCACGTGCCAGAACTGCCTCAAGTAAAACCAAAATTAAAAACCATAAAGCTGTTGGGCGGATAGCACGTGTCCGTACAGCAATAAACGGAGGAAAGATGGGAAGTGGACGAAATTAGAGCTTTCGAAATCTCCGTTCCGTTGCGAATGGCTTCACTGATATACTCGGCACTAGGGAGAAGACAGGATGAATATCTTAAAAACACAGTGTGTCCAAAAAGTAAGTTTGTACCAAGAACAAGGGTTAAGGTTGTTATTTTTAAGAAATTGGACATTTAAAAAAATTCAAGTCCATTAATGTTTATTACGTTAAAATTACGCTAAAAGTGTTTAATATTCTATTTTTTAAGCAAATATTTTCCAAAAAAATTAATTTTCAGAACTCCTGAATAATGAATAAATCAAAACAGACCTTCGTAGTGATGTAAGAGGAGTGAAATGGAATGAAGTAAGAGAAAATTTCCAAAGAAGAAATAATAAAACCTGACCCCTGAACAAACCGATTCAGCGATAAATTTAAAAGAACTGGATCCGTACATGGAAAGGTAAGAAAAAGACGACCAAGCATAAATAGTAACAAAACTGGAAAAATTCGACAATTGTTCCATAAGGAACCAACACCTTCGGTAATGGAGGCTATTTTGAAACTCAGCATGACAATAAAACAGTTCACAGAGTCAGAGTTCAACCGAGTAACATAAGAATATAAATATATAATACATAGAGTAACATATAAGGCATAAAATATCAACCAGAAATCAAGTTTTAATAATACAATTTGATTCAAGGGTTTTCTAGATTTTTTTCTTAGATTTTTAGATTTATTTTCTGTTGGAAACAATATTTTTCTTAGGAAAGCATGACAACAAGAATTATTATTGGGGGTGTTGATATCTTTCTGTAATGGATAAGCATACGAAGTTAGAAAATGAGACTCTTAATTAATCTTTATCCCATTTCCACTAAAGACAGACGTGACTAAAGATCGCTTTCAGCGAATCCAATTTCTCACTTCGTGTACACACTACCCTCCCTTAAGAAGTTTCAGGGACGTTAGGAATTAAAATTGGCTTGGCCTACTTCATCGCGAGTTTTGGTTCCAGCTAACTTACTGCAGCCCTTGGTTTATAACGAATGCTTTTCTATTGAGCGGATAGCTTGATAAGAACAGCGAAGATAACCTTAGTTTCTGCACTGAAACTCTTAATCGAAAAGATCCTAAAAAATGATTCATGGATGACACGAAAACAAAGGAAACTTCTTACTAGACTTAATGAGGGATTCCAGGGCTGAGATATTTCTTAGGGTCCCCTTATGCTGCTAGAATCATGTTATTATGCTAGGTCTCTTGAGTTTCTTTTCATACGTTCCCTTCACTATCCATGAATCACTGGAGGCAACACATTTCTAAAATATACGGGGAATCCCGTAATGCCTGTATTCTAACCCCGGGATATATAATTGAATATTCTAACCCCGGGATATGTATTGGAAACTTGTCTATAGGAAATAATATGTATATAATCATAAATTAATAGGAAATTAGACACGAAAATAAGCACCAAAAATGCTACTCTACACATTGAGAAAGCCATTTAAACTAACAACAAATACGCAAGACACACAACGAGTTTGTATTGAAACAAGTAACTCTTCAATTACCGAACCATTTAGTAAGGCCAAATTTTTTGTATAAGCTACGACGATTAATCTCGAAAACAATGGCGTCAATTTTCCTCTTCCGATTCTTCGGAACCGACCAGGAAAAATATCACGAATCTCTGCAGGTAGAGGAATTCCAAGTAATGATGTAGCGTTCTCAGAAGGAGCCGAGTAACTGCTGATTTTTAACCTTCGTGAATCGTTTTATGTGCTCCGTCTAAAAGATCGCTCTGTGAAATCCTTTTGAATGCAGAGCAATATAGTTTCACATGGTTATGAGACTCAACAGCATTAGGGCGTGTACGAGCCGAGGAAAATAACTGCTTTGTATACTAATGATAATCATCGATACAAAATCAGTTTTTCCTTAACATCTGGCGTTATTTTTCGTTCCAGGGCTCCAATCTTGTGATTTTAAACAGAAATTGCCAATTTTAAGGCCTGAAAATTGTTCAAAATACGCAAATCTACTCCTATCTAATGTTTCTGATTTTTATTAAAGGCAATAATTGCAAAAACGTAGAACTAATAAGCAATATAACTAGACGAATATAACTATAACGAACTAATAAGCAAATAAACAATAGAGGAAACAACGGTTGAAATAACTTTACAGATAGGAGAGAAATAGAGACTCAATTTGCGACCTTTCAATTGTCACGTCGATGCAATGTACGCAAGGATAGGTAAATCATATTAAATCTTAATATAAGTTCCATTGAAGATTTAATCATGCTGGAACTTATACTAATTGTAAGTTACTTCATTTTCAAATATGGTAATGGAGTTTCACAAAGTCACGGCTTCCTCGATAGATTATGCATATTAAATCAGTTTAATCTATCCATTGCTAACCTAAATATACAGCTTAAGTATCGCGGAAAATTAGAAGTCAATCAAGGCTTGTTTCCATGGTCATTTCTCGGATCTCGCAGGAATATCGTGAGATGACTCACGGAAAATATACTCAGCTCTTGTTTTCAATATTTTTCTAAACCTCCATTCCTTAATCCAACATAACTTAAAACTAAATGTGATCACGAAAGAACATCTTTGATACCCTCCTCCAATTACGTCATACTCTAGGGAGGGTTTCAGGAAATCTGAGACACCATAATACATGGGGTAAGCACTTTTAGGAGAGGGTTTAAAATTTTCAAAAATCCTGTGACATTAACGTCACGCAGGGAGCGCCAAAGATAGTTCTTTCTAGCAACTATGGCATACAGGCAGGGTTAGTAAACAAGCATTTTTTGCGCAAAGGATTTCGACCGTGAATCACAAGCAAGCCTCCTTGCAGAAGTAAAATTGGAACGTTTATTTTTACTTCAATCCCGACGCACACCCGGGACTTCCGCCTACTCCGAGTGACCTGACATAAACATACTGAGTTGGATTGTTCGAATGAATAACACTGTTAACACCAAAGAAAAGGAATTATTGAGGGGACAAAACGATTTAAGTAGAATAACAAGAAAGAAAAACTGAAGATACAAGTAATTATTCATTCTTTCAATCACGTTGCTCACAATGCGCAGTCTGCAAATTATACAGCCCTAAAACTGGTTTGAACCTCATACCCTATAGGCCATTAGCTACGAAAGCCTTTGAGAGGGAATGAGGCTTACTAGGTAAAATGAGGAGTGAGGTACTTTTCCCTTGCTTTCTTCACTAAGGTAGGATGAAATCGATGGAGAAATTTACTTAAGTAAAGCTTAATGAAACAAAATTAACATATCTAATATAACATTCGTGATAAAGGAAAGAGATATGCTATGTTCAGCCTTTATAGTAACACCTGTCATATTATCCAAGCTATAAACAAGACTAAGACAAAATCATAAAAAAGATATTTTTTTCTCTATACTGAACCAAAAGAAAAATTATTCCATCTACCAAGATATTCTAGCAGAAGCCGATAACACATATTAAAAAAATAACGCTACTTACACTGCAGCTTCTCCGTCAAATGTGGCAACTTGAAGCAACTGATAAAAGTAATAAAAACTTGCAAGCTACGTAACGCACGAAAGTAGTTGCCTCAACTCCCACGCAACTATTTTATCTTATTTCTTCTGGAATACTTAAGTGATATAACTGTTCTACAAGGGATCCCGTATGGTAAGTTAAAATGCTAACAGACTCCAATACTAGTCATTAGAACGTCATTTTCCTTCTGAGCTTTGATGAGATTAAAAAAGTGTTACCAAAATAATGTGAATTCAATATTTAATGTCCGTCGGAAATGTAAAGGAATTTTGAATTCTGCAGAATCTGTTCAGCTTATTTTAACATAGCTCTTCCATAAACACGTTTTATCCACTGAATTATAATCCCTAGTGGGTTTCATGTTAATTTCACACAGAGCATGTTCCAGGTTCGTGTTTCGCCACCCACAGAAAAATGAGAATGAAAGCTTAGCGCGCTTACTCTTAAAGAATGAGGAGGCGTCAAGTATTTGCTCCGTAAACAATTACCATAGGTCAGGGGTGAGTAAACTATTGTCATTGAGTGGTCGTTCATTTACTCAGCGGAGACACCGAGGCCGACAGTTGTGTCAATTTTTTGCAATTTTTACCTTCTGCAACACTGTTTCGAGCGCTGCACACAATCTGGTTTGTCTACGCTGGTATCGCAAGTCAATTTTATTCACTCATTCATTACGAGCTAATCTTTTTGATGGTTGGTGTATCTCAAAAGGTGTCCCATAACACCCTTGGCGATACATTATTATTATTTGATCCTTCAGTAGGTTAGGTTAGGCCCGAGGAGGTTCCCTTAACTTCGAATGATATTTTTACATTACGATAAAAAAGAGAGAAAAAATAAGTGGTATGAAAATGAAAGTAAATAGAAAAGATTTGATTCTTGGAAAAAAATCTCCACAGCTGAAGGTTGACAGAGAAAAACCTACGCTGCGGGGAAATACCCGCACAAGAAGATAGGGGGAATACACAGTTAATCCAAGGCGATAGCACACTCATGACCTGTGGTATTTTTTGTCCTCAGTTTATAAGACCTAATCAAAGTACTATGAAAAAATATAACGCGAGACTTGTAGATGAATAGTGGGATTTGAGGCTTTCCCGTCATTTATTGAAAAAATTCTTCTCGTACGTCTTATCTGGAGGTATTAGTCGTTAATTTTCGACGATGTAATTAGCCATCATCCACCTGATAAGTGTAGGATGGATAAAGCCCGTCATAGAAAAGTCAGTAGCGAATGTTTGGTGATATCGCGATTTTCCTACTCACGTCAGAGAACGAGATTTTCAGAGAACAAAGAGATTTTGCGAGAAAATGGCAATAATTGGTCTTTTTCTAGATGGCATAACATGCATAAATAAAATAATGAAATTCGGAGTTCTGTATTTTCACACCCCCTTAATAACCATATGGCAGCTTGCGAGGTATCAATATAAATGTGAATGTTACCGAGACTGACGTAAAGGTCTTTAAAAGTCTTCATTAAGGCGAGATTGAGGCTTAAAATTATCTTCTTCCATCTAACTTCTTGTAATTGGTATTGATAAAAACATAAGTAATGTATATATGTGTGAAAAAACCAAAGGTATTATCTTAGACAAAAAGATTCATAACAGGGAAAACACCCACAAAAAGGGGGCTGTGAAAAAAAATCTGCGCAAACCAGTGCAGTAAGAGCTAAAAATGTAATGGCAAGCTGTGTATCATATTGAAAATGACCAAAGCAAATAGTATTACATAAATAACATAATGAAATGATCACATTGCAATTATTCACCCATAAGAAAAAAGAGATAAGGAAAAAATAGCACTTTCACACCCTACGAAAAAATCCAAATAATAAAAAAATGAATAAAAGGTAGGAATATTCAGTATTACTTATGAAAGATTAAGGGGAAAATAAACTAGAGTGTTCATCCAAGAGAAAGTGCAGAAACTTACAAAAAACTATAGATGGCTTGGAGAGCATACATTTCCCTATCGACGGCAACCAGAGATATCCCCAAAATTTGGCAAAGAAACACGTAAAACGTGATAAGAAACGGTCCATTATGGATTCGACTCAGCGTTTGAACGCAGCGCCTTGGCAAACGCGGCGCTGATGACAAAGCTTTATTGATATGCGACTTGGAGGCGAAACAATTGAATCCTTTCCTTTGGTTTCCTTTTTCCTCCGCCGTCTGTTGCTGCCGAGAGCTCTAATCGGAATTTCGTAACTCTTGAAAACGTTTCCGAGCGAAAAAAAAGTTTGCCTTGTGCTAGGTTCAGACCCCTTGTGGCCTTGAATCAAAGTTCTCCGCCCACACGCCTAGATTATTCCCCTCTGGTTCCTGCATCACCTCCCTCTCCTGTTCTTCTAGGCTGCTGGAACTCGTCCAGCTCGGTCAAGCGAGTAAGTTTTCCCGAGCCCCCTCGTCTTGATTTAGATGAAAAAATGAACCATTCAGATGGCTAGATGGTTAGAGGGGGTCAGGAAGCAGAATTAGGTACAAAAAATTCTTCTAATCCCAACACATAGAAGAAACTGCTGCAGAGTGATAGATTCAGGTAGTTATCAATCTCTAACTCCTAAGATTTTCATCGTGTATGTGTAGTCTTTTGCTCGTAGACTTGTTCTGAACCTCATCTCCCGCCATTAGCTACTATACAAAGAGCTTTGTAGGAGGACATGAGATAATTAGACAAAGTGAAATAGTTTGCCCTGGCTTTCCCCACTGAGGTAGAATACTAATGCGGAATAAGTCCACGTAAAAGAAGTAGTATGACTCTACGAATAACACTTTCCGTAGAATTCCATTAGGAGAGACCTTATACAATGCCATTATTCAGCATCACTCATACCTCAGTAACTTTCATACAATTACAGTCATGAACAAGACTGAGATAAATTAAATGAAAGATACTTCTTTATACTGCTCCAAAAGACAAATGAAAATTATTTCGTTCATCAGGATATGATAGCAGGACCAGTATTCATAATATATAATGGTGAGGTACAGAAAGAATATATCTTACATCATATTTCCTCACCTTTTCTCATGGCTTTGGTAGTTTAAAAGTTGCTGAGGTTACTCGATAGGAGGTAAACACGAAAATCGCGTACATATAATTCGCGTTATTCTGGGTACAACTTTGAAGATAAATACATCAAAAGTTGTTCGATTGAAACCAAGTATTAACAAAATTACTGTTTACGAAGACAATTTTAGTAAAATTTTAGTATTTTAACATATTGATACTATTTTTATTTATTACTAAATATTTATGTAACATATTTAAATTATTAACGCAAAACGAAATTATTCCGATTTCCAACACTTCATTAACCTAACAAAAGTCTTCAATACACGGAGTTGTCTCAAGTAATAACTTCTCATGGATCTGGCTCTTACTGACCATCTAATTTGAATTTCAACGAAAAGTTTATTTAATACGATTTATCACAGGCTCATACCCTTCCAGAAGCACTCAATATAAGGAAAAGAATCTCGTATGGCAATTCTTTGCGTTCGATCACTGGGTTATGCAGGCCTTTATTATGAAAGACGTATTACGTCTGTTCAAGGTAACGAGAAAGTGTCGGACGGCCAACGTAGATCATTGATTCGCGCTTTAACAGTTAATTGACCTTATTATGGACTTCGGAGTCGCTGGAGTCGAAGCCTTTTACTCTTACGCCGGTCCAGAAGCTGGTAACTGAATGCTGTAATGTATCCATAAAAGGAATTAACTATAACTCAGGAACTTGTAAATGATGATTGATTCTCACGATTTTCTCATAGTAGTCAGAAATTTAATTAAAGGAGAACCTCTATGTACGTTACTGGTTTTTATTTGGAATATATCGTTCGTTTTCTTTAGGTGTGACTGCAATTTATAAAAAGAGAAATTTGAAACAACGTATTGAATATTCATCAAACTGTCGCTTCCCACATCTTTCGCTTAACTTTCTGTGCGAATTCGTTACATTGTTGAGCAGAAGATGCTTCGAGAAACACAAGATCCTTTTCCCTACATCCTTCACATTGAAGAAAATGTAAAGTACAGATTGTAAAGAATAGAAGAATCTCTAATCAACCTAAAACGAAAATCTGCAAGAAAACGGCTAACCATTAAAAGTTTTGCAGGGAAATATCAATCACTCTTAATCAAGATTTATAAATTATTTTCCTAATCGTTACTACATATCTGCAGACCTTCAGTTGAGGAGTTTTTCCCACAACCCAACTCTTTTTTAAAATCCACAATTGTACATAGACCTAGTTTGAAACTTTGTGTGCACTTATTTACCTTTAAACTAGTACAAATTTGATTTTTAAAATTGTTTGCCTTCAATTATTTTGTCTAGTTTGCCTATTTGTCTAGTTGTCCTAGTCTAGTTGTTTCTATTTGTATTTAGATTCTATTCATAAGATTTAAGTTAACTGTAGATAATAATTGTGAATTAATTTTGCATAATTTCTTATAATATTTGTCTAGGTTGGGTGATAGAGAGATACGAGTCTCTATTTTCTGCTTCCATCGTTTTCCCATATCCATCGATATTTACCTTGATTTCTCAAAAACAATATTTCGAGATTCTACTGTATGTATACCTCATATAATGTATCACTATATTGCATAACTATATATTCCTTAAAACTGCAGAAAACATCTGGAAATTATCCTAAAGAATTTGCAGTTTCATGATGCGGAAACTCCAAAGTAAAGCCCTTGGAATCTCAGTCCTCGTACCATCTTATACGGGAAAAATAAAAGAATTCTCCCATAAATCACACCCCAGCCACCATTCGCGATATTATTTACCTTCGCGACTCCACGTTGACGCATAGGACGGGAGGGATAGAGGGGAGAAACAAGCAAACTAAGGGAAATGCAAATAGGACGGAATCATAGCCTCTTAACCGAAGCCAACGTCGCCGGAGGAAAACACATCGAACGACCATTGAGAGCGTCAATCATGCGCGTCCGCGCCCCAAAAGATTAATGAGAGGGAAAACGAGGGAAAGGAAAGGGTGCCGTCCCCTTTTATCAATTCGCACGCGTTCTTTAGCGAATCGGGGATGGAATAATGAGTGGGGATTTCGATATTGGGGTGAAGGAGAGAATGCGAAATGAAAGGAAGATGCCCAAGACGTGCTGTTTATACGAACAACTGGATTGTTAATTGACGTTAAATTCGACGTCTAGGACGTCACATTAAGCTTGGTCTTTCCACATTTCACACGAAACTAATCGAAAAAAATAAATCACCTTTAAGCAACTTTTTCCACAGAATTTCTGTTGAATACACACATACCATTAATTCGGTGCAGACCTAAATAGTCGATTAAAAATCAAAGATTTATAGTTCTGTTTATATGTCATCGTTTCAAAACCTTACTTGGCTTCAAGCCCCCTTCTATTGTATTGTTCTTTATCATTTAGGACACATGTTTCTGCTATCATAACTGGAGGAATTATTTTTACTTTTGATACTTACGGCGAAAGAGGTATCTTTTATTTACCTTGGACTCAGTCTAGTTCAATAGTTGAAATATTAAAGTTACTGAGGTATGCGATAATGAATACAGAATACTCATTTAGGTCAGTCCTTATTGAATTCAATGAAATTTGCTATTCATTGTGTGTATGGCTGCATTGCTGAACGTGTTTCCTTCAAAGCATCCCCACACGGTAGAATAAACTACATCACTCCTCATCTTACCCGGTAAACCTCATTCCCCTTGTCACAAAGTGAAAGATGGCTTTCACCGATTACCCGGTTATTCATAAGGCTATTGTAATGCACTTACATGAATAATTTCCGGTCATAACATTCTGATTCGGTGAGGGGAGCAAGGGCGAACTACCTGAAACCTAACCTCGCCTATATAGTAAGACTCTTCTCTTTCTATCATTTTTATTAACTGATGGTAACGGTTGAGGTGCAAACTGGCCTCGGAGCAGAACTGTATAGAATATAACTGTATACTGTTCAGAAAAAGAGTAGTGATATCAGAGATACTTCTTTATGTGTTGCTCAATGCCCGACACACACAGAGGAAAATCTTCCGCCGACAATTTTGAAGAATAATCAAACTAAAACTGCTTGCACCCTTCAGTTCATGATTCAACGATTTTTCCCGATTCGATGACTATAAATCAGAAATAGAGGTCAATCACCAATCATGAAGAAAAAGGAGCTAACTGTGATAATTAAATGATTTCGAAATGTAATTTCTGTATTAAAACCTGCATGGAATCGTAAAAATCTCTTCGTCATCTAGACAGCAAAGAAAGGTGCCCTTTTTACTACTTCCGTACTCCTAAATCGGTACTGATAATAAAAGTAAACGGGAGATAAAACCGCTTTCCAGAGGTATACGGAATGTTCCTACGCATTCTCCAGAACATGTTGTGAACAGTGCCAAATGGACGAGCATAACTGCGCTAGTACGGTTTCAAAACAAATTTATGAGTAAGATATTTTTTGCGGATAAGTAGTTTGTGACTGCAGTCCATGAGATAATCAACCGTTTCTGGCCGCTGCATATTAGAGAAAGATAAGAATTCGATAAAAATTTTCAATGTACTCAAACGATGAATAAGAAATTCTTAAAAATAGTGAAGGAATAAAAGGGTAAAAAATGAATGAAATTTTTTTTCGAAAACTAAAAAAAATCCCAATTATTACTATTGTAACTCCTTAACGCACCCAAATCAGATTTTTAGCGAGAATTTAAAAGTAGTTCATGACACGATGCAGGATGTGCAAGGAAAGTAAGGTATAATGATATGAATCAAAGAGGTAGATCTCTTATCGTTAACGCTAGGGAATCTTGGGCACTTTGCCTAAGTATGCTTGTATATAATTACTTAGACTTCAGATGCGAACTGTATTCGAACTTACAGAAATAGTCGTTTACATTGACACGTTAATATACGTAAACTCAATCATTTTAGAACCGTACATGATATGCGTACATGTGATACTCTGGTTGGGGAGAGAAGGAAACGCAGAGCTAATAAAGAGGATGCGCGAGTTTGACCTCATTAAATAGCAATGAGTGAAATTTCCACTCCATAAGTTAATGGCATACTAATTAGCTGAGTGCTTGATACCGCACGATGCATATATTTGATCCATGACAACACCAGAAGCTTTTGCAAAAGTTCATACATATTTCATTAATTTCACTGTGATGGTCGATAAGAGAGATCAGATCTTGTAGAAAAAGTGAAATTTAAAGGAAAGTTAATAAAGATGTACGGATATGATGAAAGAAGTACGCAAGGGCATCGAATGATTAAATTTTAACATATAGAACTGTTCGCTGGCCTCAATATAAAAGGGAATAAGGTGAATTTATGCATGATTATGGAGAATATGACATAATGTCTATTATCGAGGGTATTATTCATATGCCCTAAAATTCCCTACTTGACGCCATTTCTTTCAATCGTCATATTTCTTACATATCCATAACTTAACAATCCTGACTAATATATTATCTTAAATTGCATCGTCTCCTCTTTTTCCTCTTTCATTCTACCATCAGGTACAATTTTAAGCAATTCCTATACTCTAAAACCAACCCATTTGCTTTTACGTCGCTTTATAATTTAAATCAAGTCATCTCTTCTTTAGCAATCTCCATCTTTTTTCCGAGTTTTTTCTTCTATCCACCGAACTTATTAGATATAATATATTTTCCTTCTTTGTATTATCCTTATAACTTATGGGATCAGCTAATGATTTTTGATGATGATGTCAAATTTGGTTTTGGTGCTTAAATTTACGGCCGGATGTCCACCCTGATGCTTCCCCCTTATCGAAAATAGGACTTACACACAGAAATTCCCTAACCAATTAGACGGGACTCGAATCCGGGGTTAGGGGTTGGAGCGATAATATTCTAACCACACCGCTACCGGGGTCACTTTAATACAAACAAAAATTAATTAAATACTAAATAATCACCTAATAATATTTATATCTACAATAACAATAATTTGAAGGTTTTATCTAAGGAAGATTGTGACTGAAAACTCTCACATCAAACCTGTCATCAAAGATATTGATAAAAACAAAGTACGTGAAAATAGAAATGGGTGAATTATCACTATTTGATAAATATCAGTTTTATCACGTGCCAATGGAGTATTTTCGGAAAATGTTGTAAAATGAAAATGAGCATACTATCCCAATAGAAGTAATAGCACACACAGCATGTGTCTCATAAATCTGTGCCGAGAATTAACGGAAACTATGTACTAATGCATTCAACAGTTATCAGGTCATGCAAAACACAGATAAAAACCTAAAAACATTTGCGCAAGCTGCCATCACCATTCCGCTCTTAGTAGCTCGGTTATCGCAAATCAGATTTATCGGAACGAGATCGGAATCGAAGATATAATAGCAAACGTTACGCAAATGGGAAATCTGCAAAAAACAGCTCTTATCTGTGGCAGGTGAGGAGAATAATTCACTGCTTCGATTCCATGAGGACAAACATCGCCGTAGGACATTGAAAGCTCGCCCTAGAAACAAAGTTTATCGAAGAACCTAGATCAGCGAACTAAGCTTAATTTGCCCATTATATTTCACGAGGACGTGTGATTATTTGTCGAAAAATAATGCTAAGGTTGCAGAATTGCTTGGAGTATATCATCACCTAAGGATTCAGGTTGCGGTGAACCGAATTTTTTAATTAGCCACAAATGAGGAAGGATATTATGTTCTCACATCGTTGAAATCACTGTTAAATTAGCAAGAACAGGTTATTTGATTTAGGAATGAATTTACTGTTTTACACCTCTTTGGAACTAACGAAGCTTAGTAATTGAAGTTTTGAATTTGAGTTTAAATCTCTGTACAGTCAATTTTCACCTGCTGAATTTTAGCAATTAGAATATTTTATAATATTCAAATAAATATTGAAAAAAACTTACGCGGAGCAGGAACAATCCCAGACCCGAATAACCGGGAGTATACGATAATTTAAAGAACACTGTCTGCATTTTACCACTAAGGCGGCGTTGCAAGGCGTTAAAGTATTTTTATTACCTTCCACGAAACGTGTATTTACTTTTAATGTGAAGACGTTATAATTAAAGCTGCCACGAACCATTAATTATTGATTGAGAAATTTGATTAGAGACAAATCAGCGACTCGCTGTTGCTCTAGAAATATACCGAAAACGACTATTTTTTCGATCAACAGTCAATCAACAGTTGTGAGAAACTTTTATTTCATTGGTAATATTTTTAATGATATTTCCACCCCAGAGAATAGTTTCTAACAGCAAGAAGTCTCTGAGTACTTTGTTTTGAGAGAGATTTTTCAAAATGAATAGCTCCCATATCTGCCATAAAGAAGATAAGGGAATTGATGGATTCCAATCTGATAAAAGGGAGAGATGTTTTATCAGCTGGAAATATGGTGGTAATTAAAACAGAAATATCATGGCGGTTGGATAGCGAACAGCTCTCTTGAATAATACGGCCAAAGACTGAAACCATTCATTGAATAGTTAGGATTCACGAAATGAAATACGATGAACCCCTAATTATCTGTGTGGCAGATTATTCATGCATCATATTTTACTCTTCGTCATTATTTTCAACGGTCTTTCTATTATATTAACTAATAAGAAATAAAAGTGAAAATTTGGATTATCCGTTGTAACTACTATATTTCTTACAAGATATGTATTTAAATGTGCTGTCAGGAGCTAATTTTTCTTCAATCACCGACAATGAATACACGTATGTGATCAAAAACTGAATACTTCTACAAAAAATTAGGAGCACCGGAATTTTTTCAGTAACTCAGACAGGAATGATGTTTTATAATTTATCAACAAATATGAATTGATTATATTATCTCCCACATATATAGTGAGAAATATAGTGTCAAAAATCAGCAATAGCATTGCTTTCAAAATGGGTAGCAATTCTCATCTCACCTTCAGCTAGAAATTTGAGGACATGGCGAAAGCTATGTCTCCTAGCAACCACTAACTTTAAAACCCCGGGTAAATACAAGATAACATCACAGGTGTCCATAAATTCCGAAAGAATTTAGCACCGTGTTAATTGCTTAAAAACTTTGTGGCTTAGGGCGCAATTAAGGACATTCCTTAATTAAAGGAAAGAATTCGAGACTATCGCGACGCTGCAAATGCGTACTTTTCCTTGGCGATAAAATGCTAAACTGTAGTACCACTTCTTCAAATTACATCTGAGCTTATTTTTCCTAAAACTGAGAATAATTGCCGAATAAATTATAGATACAAAACTTAGAGATAACGAAACCAACGAGAGGACTTAGAATCAATTATCTTCAACGGTTGAAATTACAAAAATAATAATTATTTATGTTTAAGCTGTCCGTTTCCGTGAATTTGGTGTCAGAAATAATTTCTATATTTCCTATATTTCGCTGACTTTGGAAGGACTTTAAAAATCACCGAGCTGTAAGTGGCTGCCGTTAGGACACCCAGGGAAAAAATAAATCCAGGCGTTGGAGAATTCCGATAAAAAGCTGCACGGCATGGAAAGGAAAGGGGCGGCAAAAACGACAGATGAGGTCAGCCACCCGAAGCAAGGACAATATGACACGTTGTGCCAGTCACGCGCACACAGGCACATGGAAGAAAAACCTAGCACAATTGATACTTCTCCCTTGATATGGTCATCCGCGAGCCCTTCAGTCGCCCTTTCTCTCATTTGGCTTTCCAATGACGAGGGAAAGTGTTTTAGATAGAGATAAATAGATATTTGCTACGCTTTACGGAAAGGAATTTAGTCTCTTATGTGCAGTAATATCCTGAAGCTAGTGGTAAGAGGGACCGATGAAACTCGCTAACATCGGATTCGTATCGTATCGTAAGATCGTAGAAAACTTTACTTTTTACATGGATATTTTCTTAAGAATCTTTCTATGGCCTTCAAATGAAGCGAATATCTATACCACGCTGTCATATATCCGCCTACCTTTGAGAAAACGTTTTCAATCAAATTTCGAAATTTAATCTGCGCAGATTGAATCCTATATCAAACTTGGAATAACTCTCAATCAAATTGCAATCATTGTCCCATTCAACGCGTAATCCAACCTGGAATTCCTTCGATAAAAGTGGCGCCAAGATCAACTTGACTGTCTTCAAACCCTTTGACTGGATATGAGAAAGCGATTGGCTCCATTGAGAGGAATTTAAGTTTCCTTTAGGGAAGGCGAGGGAGAGATGGTAATTCCAGGGACGTAGAAGCCGATTATAACCTTAGAATCTTTCCAGCTGAATGCTCCCTTCTCAATTGGCATCTCAAATGAACGTTGAAGCTATGCCATTCCGAAATATTTTCGCTCTCCCACAGAGTTTGGGAAAGTGAACGGAAATGACGGGCTTGATTATTACCCGATTCAGGACGAAGTGTTGGGGAAGCTGTAAAAGGCGAATCAAGAATTTGAAAAGGTGTTTCTGTTGGATAACTTCTCTTTTACGTCTCATATCACAGCTTATCGATCTTTATACCTGCATGGTACCTTACGTGTATAAATAACTCTAGATATAATTAAGAAAGAGTATTCCAACACTTTTAATATTTTTAATATATTTAATATTTTGATTGTGAAAAAATGTATGATAATAAATAATTCATAAAAATGATAATGAAGATCGCTTTTTACGACTCTACTATGGCAAAATTTTAAATAGATTCATCTGAAAACTAGCAAGAGTAAGTTCTTCGGACCAAGTGAGATACTTCATTACCTTAGATACTTCATTTTGGTCATTTTCACTCTACAGTGAAGCAATATCTAATAGATAATTAAGAGTTACTAGTCAATTAGGGAGGAGAAACAATTTCTTTAACTGCAGTGGTGAGAGGCTGTCACAAAGGTAGTGAGCTTTGCGCGTATTCTTTTAGACTCTATGCGCGAGCTTCCTTAACAAGCCTATACCCAACGAATGTTTGTCTGGGAAATTATTGGGATGGAATATAAACCGCAAAACTTTTGGGTTTATATTTTGGGATGAAATTATAAATCGCACAAAAATGATCCGTATAGAAAGATCCCTCACAGTACTTTAGTCGTTCAATCAGATGTAATACCTCTCTCTCCGTACATTCTCAAAATTCAACGTCGGGTATTTTTTGGCGACGAAGATGTATCATTTAATTATTTTCTCCATCTCTCTAAAATTAACCGCATAAAATATAACGTTGGGTTGGATAGGAGAGGAAAATTTTGGTCTCAATCTCACCCAAATGAAGAATATTATTGTCATACATTAAAATAATATTTTTATACGATCTATAGTTTATAACGAAGCAAAATATCCTTTTATTAAATATTCTCGATCGATTATGTATCTAAATAATGGTTACATTTTAAGATTAAGTTTTATTTATTAGAAGATAAAATAGAGTACTAAAAACGCCTGTCTTAATCGTAACAAGTGTAAAGCTGAAATCCGTCTCATCCGGAAAACATCTCTGTACCAATTAATTCTGATAAAAACAGATTTTAATGTACATATTAATAATATTTAGACATTTAAAAATTTTCTTTAACAAAATAACAGCATGATAATGTAGTCACGTATGTTGAGTTTTCGCTGTATTCTCCGGTAGCTGATTTTATTGAAAAACCCACCTTCGGATAGCAAGAATGTTTTCCGAAAATCTTTCTTCCCAAATATACCGCCATTTTCATCCGTTTTCGCACTGGTAACTCGACGCATCCAATCAAGAAGTAGGGGAAAGAAAAACGCTTGCGTACACAAGAAAAACACTCCTACATCTTGCCGAAGCCTTAGGAAAACCGTTCGTTTTCCGTTCTCCTGGTTACGAAAACAAATTTCCCATAAACAACCAGGAGGTAGGTATAAAAATGTTGTTTCCGGCCAATCTCAATCGATATGATTCTGATTTATTCGATGGTTGTGATCAAAGTTAGGAAACGTAAAGCCCTATAACGCATTTCTATCTATATCCCCCGGATGCTGAAAAACAAAACCGTAACGAAGATTGCTCTGAGATTCCATTAATTCGAATAAATTCACGTATCTAAGGTTTCCATCTTGTTTAGGAAACATTTAGGAGCTAATGGAATTATTTTCGAAGTATTGTGCTGTGCGGTCTTTATGGTTTTTGTTGTCACTCAAGAATAGGAGGAAATATTTTGTTATAGTGTATGATGATATGTACGGAATAATGACGATACGCCGGTAACAGATCAGAAGCTAAACCAAGCATTTTGTTAACGATTTTAAACTTTATCGTACCTGTGTCCAAATCAATTATGGCCAATTACAAGTTTAATAGTGTCTATAAAAAGGCGTCGATTGACATTTCAATGAGCGAAATGATATTCACATAGGATGGGTGAGAACCATTTTAATTGAAAAAGTGACTTATATATAATTTTACGATGAGAGCAATGCATAGATATTTATGAGGATTAATTCTGAAATAATCTCAAAGCAAAGTTGTTGCTACCAAGGTGCTATTTTGAAACAATAAATGGGCTTTGATAAATTTATGTAAATTTTTGCTTATAATACCCTTTAAAACGTATTCCTAGAGATCAGCTGTATTAAATCCAAGCAGTATTTGTGTACAGATCCTTGAAACATTACCAGACCTGTCTTTTTACTCATCAAATTTCGGAAACAAATATTGCTTATAAATTTGTAGAACGGTAAATTTTTTGGTCACAATTCGTTTTTGGCCAATTTCGTTCTTAGCGCTACACATGTGAAAAATAGTAACTAACAATCTAGATAAAGTTAGAGTGTAATAAAAACTTTCTAAAATATCATAAAATATCTATAGCAATGAATAAAAAGTAAGGGTTGGTTTGGGTAAGCTTGGTGTGGATTAAATGATTAATTATTCTCAAACAGTACATTTTTACTATTGCTGTTGTGATGATGTTGCAGTCGTTGACCTAAATTGAACCTGTTCGCTTTCCTGTATTCGTACATACATGTGCAGCCCTAGGTATAGAAAACAAGGTTGCTATCGAAGTAGTGAAGCTTACGAGTGGGGATCACAGGTATGCGAATCGGATGACGACCGGAGAAAATTGAAATTAGAAGCAGAGGCAGTTCGCGTGCATGGAGACGATGGTAAATAGCTCAACCCACTTGGAACATGGCCATTGCCCCTCCTTTCCTTTAACGACAACCTTAAAGCCTTCCAAAGGGATACCATAGTGCCGGCGCCTACAGCTAACTCTTAGATCCGCATTTCTCCCATTTTTTATTCCTAATTAAAACGTCATCATCATCAGCAGGGCCGGATTGAGGTTGTAATCGGGGCAAACACCTCCTGCAATTATTTGGATATCCCTGCTTGAGTATCTTAAGAGATTTAACACCTCCAATATGAAAAACAGTTACCTTAAGGATGGATATAATTCATGAGGATTAATTTTGCGTAACGATAAGTGGATGTTAACTAATATTATTAAATTTCTTGGGATACGCATTAGTAATGTAGCACTTGAGGTGTTTACCTATCGAGTAAAATATCAACACAAGAAAAATTATCAAGACAAGACTGCAACAATAACTGTAGCAAGTAAGGTATGAAAGCGATGCAACAATCTTGGATCGCATGGCACCTGAAAGGGAGCGAACTACAGTGCTGTTTGAGAAGTATGACGCACTCACATGCTCTTAAAATTAAAATTTTAGCTTATTTTTGGAATATCAAACTTAGATATGGGTATATTCGTGACAATGGTGGGGGTATTCGTTAATTAGGTTTTGGGGGTGCTCATCATAAGCCGTACCTTAAAAACTGAATTTAATTGTATGTACGATCTACGTTAGTAGGATGCAAATTTGTGAGTCTTAGGATGCCTTAAAATCATGTTGTTATCTGCGGAATATTTTTCTTATATAATCACCTACATTTAGAACAGCATTATCTGCATCGTTCAGAGACGGCTTGGTGGCATTCACACTCAAGGCAATATTCAATATTTTTCATCATATACCTCAAAATATTTTTTTTAATACCATTGCAGAAACTTTACCACTGTTACTTCTATCACCTGATTTAAAATTTGAAAAAGGTATATTAAAAAACATTCGGTAGATTTAGTATTTGCAGATTCATGTTGCTTCACTTTGGTGGAATCGTTCTGTATATAGTGTTCTGACTAGGTGAAGAAAGCAAGGGAAAACCACATCACTCCTCTTTTGCCTAGTAAGCCTCATCCTCCTCTACAATCTAATGGTAACTGATGGTATAGGGGATTAGGTTTCAATCGGTCATCGGAATGAATGCTTTATAGACATAGTATTACTCTACTTATCACATGGGGCACGTCAGGCCACTCAACAAGCACTCCACACTCTCACTGCAAATCCAAGGCTAGACGAAATTACGCTGTGAATCAAAAATTTCAATCAAATTCATGAAATTCAGAAATAAACCCAACAGAAACTCGCGTAAATTCAAAAAAGTCGAAAATATCAAATCGTACGAGATTTTCACTCAGGTTTCACAGTGTTTCAGAGTGAGTACGGATATAGAATTAAGACTCGCATACCATCAACTTCTTCCGAATTAAAAATACTCTTTTATCCTTTCCCACGCGAGCCGAAACACTTGTCACGTGCTCTAAGGCCGTCACGTGATCTATTTATAAAGATGCTGCGGCAGACAGAAAGAGGCTGGAAAGAGGAGAAGATGAGGAATCACGAAAACAACTCCTCGATACACTGAGGAAGAGGCTGACGTAATTAACGACTCTTATTTTGCCGTGCTCACGTATGTTATCGCATTCGGAGCATAATGAGGTGACCACGCTGCTTCCTCTCGAAAGAACGCGCTGAGATAATAGTGCCTGCGAATTAATTTGTAACGGCGAAAAATGTGAGGAAAGAATGTTTTCCCGAAAATTTTTGAAGGAATGTTTGTCAGTCGGTAAGTTCATAAGCCCGAGTGCTGGTTGAATCCTCAATCCCTCTACCAAAAGCATTGGATAAGCAATGAAGTTTACTAGATAAGATGAGTAAGAAGTTATTTTACCATGCTTTCCTCAATGAGCCAGGAGAAAAAAGTTCCGCGTAACTGTAGCAAAATAACTCTGCTTGAATCTCTTAATAGCATTCGATAAGAAGTGAATTTCAAAACATGATACCCACATTAGTATGAAGTACGGAATCAACTGATGCTGGGGAGGTGGCTTTAATAAATTTTTATTCAATTTTTTTCATAGTCTGGTACTAACCTACTAAAATTTCTTTACATTTATTATTGATTGCTAGTATTTTTATGACATATGAAAATTTATTTTTACAATACTCGGAAAAGATTAAAATGAAATCCATTCTTTGACATTAAATCTGCTAAATTAAATTGGCGATGTACGAAAAGATAGCCGTTAGGCATATAGTATGTAGTTTATATAGTACTATATATTCATTATATAATGATATATCATAATCAATACATAATCACCTAAATTGAATCGAAATTACCATTTAACCCCACGTATACCCTAAAACCGTAACGTTTTAGATTAAGATGCTCGGTTCGTTTTAGTACTTATTAGTAATAAAACCAATAATACTAATTAGTAATAAAACAAATACGCTTCACTGAAATCAATTAATATAATTCCAGTCGTAACGAAATTGAACTTAACGAAGTGTACCAAAAGAATTGCAGGATAAACAGGGAAAGGCTCGATCTTACTTTCAATCCTGCACAAAAAATTCTCGTCCTTTAAATTCGTTTCAAAAATCTTGAAGACAACGTATAAATTGGCCGGAAACATTTCCAGCATTTTTTACCCTCGATCTAAGGGGTGGCCTTGAAACCGATAGATTTCTTACCCGGAAAGATAACAGAAACATCCTTACTCTAGGATCTCAAAGGAATCGCAACGTAGAGGAAATCTCCACTCATCACCTCAATCCTCTCTTTTGGCGTGGACTCTGCCGGAAGAAAAACACCTATTCCACGGACTATATTTATCCCCTTCGGATCGAAACTAATTAAGGATGAACATGCGTTAGTCGTTACGTAATCAACGTAGCAACGGATAAACAAGGAGCGAACCGATTCCGAAATGAGAGAGGATAGTCAAAGCTCTGAAACAGTTTCGGGTCGGTCATACATTTTGGGGAAAGAATGAATATCGAAAATCACACTCGGGTCGTAACTATGACGATATTCGTGACTTTTCGATTAGCAGTTTCGGAGGAAAAGGAGAACGCGTACTAAATTTCTTTGAAAAGACGAACTTGGCACGCCGGAACTGGACGATTCTAAGAATTTAGGGAAGCCCTGACGAATTATTAAGACGCCGAATTTGGGTCAACGCGCAAAAACACGCAGTTTTTCCGTCTACGTTGACCATGAGTGTTTTTTTAAATACACGATGTAAGCTTTCGCTACACAGTCAAGCCATGAGAAAGTAAATTTTAAAATACTTATCTGGCACGAGAAGTGTGCTAACCGTCATATTTTTCCTAATTTACATCACTGTTAAAGTTTGTTTTTCAAATTAAAATTATTTCTAAATTTATCATTTTCTTCACATTGTAGTAATTTTTTAAAAATTAATAACAGTTAAAATTGTGTACAGAATTTAGTATGTATCGCATTACCAGTTGATATTTGTTAACGCATAAAACTTCACGAACCCTTTTAGTTTGTAAAGATCTATGTTCGACAACACCCTATGTTTACTAATTTCGCAAATGTTAAAGTACTTCCAAGAGCGTTGATGAGCATAAATAGCTGAGGGCGAGAGACTGACTTTTGTACGTTTACACATGGGATGCTATCTATCTTCAAGAATCTATTTAAAACAAGTAAACATAAAGCTGAAAGGCATGTCATCACCCCGGAAGTACAGAGGAGACATTTCGAAACACTTCCTTCCGTTACCCTTGATACCATCTCGAGCGTATTTCTGCATCCCTCTGATTAGAGATCAATCTGAATTTCAACGGAGTAAAATAAAGATATTTATTTACACAGTACCAAAGGACATGAACAAACAAACAAAATGCCTAACCTAGGTTTCGTAACTTAGCTCCATCATTAGGCGTAATATTAAAATCAACGCTATGAGGATCTGGTCACACAATATGTTCCTTCTCCTGTAGTAGTCTAATTATAATAGTCGCCGTCAATTTGTAAATTTATGTTTATTCATCCGATGTTGGTAACTGCCATGGGGAATGTATGTGAGCATCGGATTTAGTTAGCTGGTGATCTTTCTTAATCAGTAAAATTTAATTAGATATAATGGTCGTTCAAAGTAGGCGGAGGTTCTGTAAGAAAGAAAATTTATAACAGATTCCACTTTTCATCCATCGAGTGTTGTTTTCAGCCGTCATTTCTGACAGCACGAACAACTAGGTTATAAATAATGCACTACGCTGTAATGTACTTATGTGCGAAACGTGGTTTTCCTTTTAGAATCGAATTCAGAACGAATTGACTAAATTATTCAAACTTCCAATCGAACTGGCTAAATATTCGATACGATACATGATGCTTCGTCCATTTTTTCTCATTCACAAACCGGAGTTCGTATTTTCTACATCTCCTGCTTACAGTTGTCATGCGCTCACATTGCATCAAAAATTTACAATAAGACAAGGAAATTTTAATTTTGATCATTTCAAGTCATTTTGATTAGTAACTCAATTTAGCCATAAGCGTGGTTTTATTAGACATGCCGTACGAATTTCAATTACAAAAACTGAAAAACGATGCAATTTAAAAAGTAAAGAAAAAATAATTTGCCGCCACCTAAATATGAATTCGACTTGAAGTTTTGTCGATGTCGATTCGGTTCGAAAATTTTGTCGAACAAAAAAATTAATAAATTTGAAATTTCCAACTTTCCCGCGTCTCTACTGTCGTGGAATATCATTAAGGCCTACACGAACTAATGCAAACTGCACCACAGTCGATTTTCGTCTTTGCATCAGTGAATGGAAGAAATCTTTCTCCCACGGTCAGAATGTCTTCATTACTCTCTCAGCTTCCAATTTTTTCCTCCCCATTTCCTGCATTGAGTTGGCAAACCGCAGGAAATGCAACTGGGTGAAATAGTGGCCTGGGTATCAAGATCTGCTTATCTCCAGTCATTACACATCGACTTGCGAAAGTTCATCTATTTCTTATGTGGGTTAGTGAATAACCGGCGTATGAAGATGATGAATTGACTAAAGGAAGTTGGCTTGGAGATGCTTTGCTTTGATGGAATGAGGTCCGGTGAGGGTGATTACTAAAGCTCCTCCAGCAAAATCTAATGGCGTAAATACAACTGATGGTAATATTCTCTTTTTGATAAGGAACGAAGAAGAAAACTCGCAAATTAATTGGAAATTGAAACTAATGACGAGCTTGATTATTTATTCATTTTTTACTTTTCATTTTTAATTGAATTGTTATTTATCTACTTTCAATTTCAACATCGATTAATGATTAATTAAATTACGAGATAAAAAGCTTCTGTTAATTGTTTACTGTGTTAATTGTATTCGCTGACAACATCGACGAATATTCTCATCAAATAAAAACCCATACATCAATGAAAAAGAGTAAAAAAAACGATATAGTGGCAAAAGCAGTTTTTTCCATAAAAAGGTATAGCTTCCTCTGATGTAAGAAAATACTATTAAAAACGAACATCAAATACACTAAAAATACAAAAATATCGAAGTACTCGTATATCCCCAGATTTCGCGTCATAGGTCCTTGGACATCATCTCCGCACCATACCACTGTCACAACCCATCTCGTCACTGGTGATACTTTTAAATCGTGGGATGCCGCTCACTATACTTTTTACTGCAACCTGTTGCACTGAAATTGTTCTCCTTTCAAAATTTAAGCATCGGGGACGCATTTCCGAAGGACTGTTTGGAGAGTGGCTTCACTTGGCAACGAATCTCGGTCCAGAGAGCAGAAGCTTTAGAAATATGGTGTGACGAAGAAATCCTGAATTCAGGCGGGTAAATATGGCCATAAATGAAGAAGTATTGAGCCAAATCGGAGAGAGGAAATCCTTATGGTAACCTTTGGCTGTAAGAGGAAATAATCTGAATGGACAAATCTTATGACAATCAGTAGACTTGAACTATTTTTGCACTATAAGTACTACATTGTATATTTGATGGAATAATATTGAGGGAATGAAGACAATTGTACAGAATAGGGCACATCACTTCGAATCTAATTCGAGTCGAAAATCGATATCGAATTTTCGATTTTCGTCTTTGGCACGATTTTTCACGTAAAATTCCCAAACCAGCTCGTATTCTCTTCGAATCCTACCCCTTCGCTATTCGCAAAAGAACATTGCAAATATATAAAAAGATTTTTTTACGATACACGATTTCGTTTATGTTAATTAGCTCCGGTTATAAGCATATTCATATTAAGTGAACAATACTATTTTCAGTCAGAAAGTTGAAAATGAAACAAGAGAGAGTAACAATCACTTAAGTTTACGCTACTCGAATTTTAATTCGATCTTTGATTTGAATCGATTCGTTTTTTTTTGCAGTTGTCTGTATTTTTTGTTCTAAATTTTTGGTCGAATAAAAACATAATTCGATTTGATTCGAAAATTCCAATATTCGCACAACTTCACTTATTGGTAAGACTGAATTTGATGAAACGGAAAGAAAATTCTTTAAGTCTGGCTTTTCCCAGAGTCCATCGAACGAATTTAATGAGTCTGTTGATACCGTGATCGGACTTAAGGTAGAGAAAAGCCTGACATTTTAGATAACAGCAAAGTGGCGAAAGGTTTACTAAAGAAATCACAGCATTATAGAATATCCAACACGATATTTCCGAAATAAATTATCTGAAATGCAACACGATGAATACTCCAAATATCAAACACTTTACTACTATCGTTATTGCGATTCACGATTGATAAATCTTCATTTCATTTCTTGAGTATGAGACGTTCATAAAACATTCCAAAAGCGCCTCTTATGTCCTAAGATGGTTGCTTTGTTTGCCGCCTGAAACTGAACGAGGTAGGATGGCTACATCAAACCAATTTATGGACTGATTGTATCGACTAAACAAGTGCTTAAAAACATAGACATATGAACTGCCTCATCGGTAACCGCGTCGCGAATGTTTCCATCGCTAACCGTTCTGCGTCAAGATCCTTGTCGAAATGTGTTCGTTCAGACGCTGCCACTTGGGACTCCCTACGTGGTGGGAATGGTCAATATCTTGTCCGCAGACATTTCGACGGCGAAAGGGAGAGAGAGAGACCCATTTGCGAAAAAGCGATGTCCCACATTTCAGCTCTGGACGACGACCAGAGGAGACGAAACAGCTCCTGCCACTTTCGCCTATTCGCCGATACTTAATCGAGTCGTTCCTTTTCGATTTTGGTGCGGTAAACAGCCGATCTTTCTTCGGAATCTGACGGATTTATTCTCCCATAGAACGCTTTCCACGTTGAAAATCGCGAGGAAATCTTGGGTGAGGGCAGACGCTGGGTACTTGCGCAATTTCGTAAGATAAGATAACCGGTGTGCGATGCCCCATTTCCACTTTTGATGTCTGTATCTCGAAAGGACAGCTTGGCACATCACGTAACTCTGCTTATGAAAGGAACGATGCGTAAACTTAGGGCTGGCGACTTGAATGAATGTCAATTTTGAGAAAGAGGGTGAGCGTGACAGATGAATGAATTCTTTAACCTCGGTAGTCAATTCGATTATTAACAAACTCGGTTCAGAAATGTACTGATAAACTGAAATTGGATACTAATAAACATATGGCCGCCGGCTTAGCCTTCAGAAATTCTACGTAGAATTAAATAAGAGGTAATGAAGTCATCAGTTAACTGAGTTGTGAGTAATTTAGATTAGTTGGAATGTAATCAAGCTATGAAAAAGTAATTTATGAGAAATTGAGTTACATGGAATTAAGCCGTCAGAAATTAAGCTGCAAGCTATTAAGCTAAAGTAATTAAGTCTTATGTAATTCACTTAAGGTAAAGTTATTAGCTGTTGTAATTAAGTTATATGTATGGTGATTATATTGAGTTAAAATGGATGAATATTGTGATAAAATATTCAGAAACATCTGTACTTTATTACACTCGTGGTGTTTTCCATAAAAACTAAAAAAGGATATTGACAAAATGTATCTCTAGCTTATCCATGAGCAAGTTGAAGGACTGCTCTATGAGATAAAATATTGGAAAGTTCGCTAAAAAGGCCTTCCGATTAATATGGTAGCTTAATCAGATTGTAATCATTCAGATCTAAATATTCTCGGAGAGTATGAATGATCATTCATACTCTTTCTTTTCAACACTTTCGGTGGATGACTGGGGAATAATGTTACGTAGTTAATCAACAGATGTAACTAGCAAACACACGGCATCTTCAAAACATTTTGCGAGAATTTAAAGGATATTTAGAAAAAATTCTGTTGCATTCGCGAAAAGGCTATATAGACCAGTTTTCTCTCTTATAAAACAACAAACGCCGAAGAGCGTATTTGACATTACAAGATAATATAGGTCGAAAATATTTTAGGGAATTCAATACCATTCTCAGCAAATAATCAGTCTTCTTTAAACAAAATAAAAAGGATTCAAGAGAGGAGAAATCAGATTCATTAAGAAACTGACTCAGCAGTCTTAAACTCATGCTTCTAAAATTATAGATAAATATATGTATTGCGACTGTAAAAGAATTTGCAATAGACATATCCCACGCAAAAGAGAGAGTACTCAGGGATGACTTATATGGCTTTATTTTGAGAAAGTTTCCAAGCCCTTGTCATTAAAAGACACTTGTATTTATTTAAGCCTTAGGCTCACGTCTGGTGAAACTTGTGCTCCTTATTGTGTCCTGAGAGTCCATTCCTGCATTCACAATGATTTTTTATAATGTCAGCTTAGTTACAACTATATATGAGTATTGGCTTATCAGCGACAGCTTGCTACGTAATCTTCAGCCAGTTACTCCCAAACTCTTAACTCGAGGAACACATTTCTCGGGGATTGGCGGGCCAAAGAGCGTAGGTGTATTTCAAGAATATTTTTCGACTATCCTTTCTGTTTTCTATTTTATGATCCCTATTATATATAGGAATTGATGCTTTTCTAAAATTTTGTTGTTAAAACAGTTGACCATAATCAACTTAACTCCGGTGTATACCTTAAGTTATACTCTTCCTTCAAAATAAAACCTCTTCCTCGATCTTCTTCACTCTAAAATCTCCCAACCTAATTCTAATATCATCTTCGCATTGCTATCCTGTATTTCATTTCTGCTTAAAACAAATCTTGCTGCCCTTCTTTTTCTGTTTTTCACTTGCGTACTATTTCATGCGGTTCTCAAAAACACTCTAAGATTGGTCTAACGCAAGACATATACAGTCTATTTAACTTTCTTGTATGCCTTCCCAAGAGTACGTATTATGAAGTTTAAGGCTTTATAGGCTTTCAAAATTATATGCTCCAGATGTTCATTCACAATATATGTTTATTCTTGGTTAAGTACCATAGCTAACAAAAAGTTCCGACCCTAATTAATTCAGTAATTTAAGCTACAAATACATCTTCGCGAGTCACTGATCAACGCTGAATCTTAACAGATACTCCACAGTCAATATGATGCTTATAAATCGTCTTTCAGCTTGAATTCGGGTCAAGAAAACGGTCCATTTGTCAACTCAAGAAGTTAATTAAATAATCAACGGTACTGCATCATTTTCATTGGCAATAATAAAAGTAAAAGCTATAAAAATTACTAACTTAATGTTTCCTTTTATGGGCTCGGAAAGAAACTAACATAATCAGCTTCGCCTTTTATTGACCACGGCAATAACAAGTAATTTCAAGAGCAAAGAGCCAAAGCACGACGTTCTCGTTCTTAAGCCCACAAATCTGCACCCACGAGAGATCAAATCGAAATGTATACATCCCCAAACCAATGCAATCAGAGCGTGACTGGGAAAACAACACGATGTCAATTTCGCCTCATCTGAAAATCACGCTGGAAATTTTCAGGTACGCTCCAGCCTTTCTTCTTATGGAATTGAAGGGAATCATGGAGAAATCTTCTCAGGAACGATATCTTCCCACGATCTGATGAACCCCACCGATCCCTAGGCAGAACTTTAAACGGAGGATAGTAGACTCGGATTTCCTCAAGGTCTGCTCTACATAGGATAAAAAAATCTACGAATCATTCTATCTTCCGCATAATTTACTTTCATATTAAGCACAAGAAGAAAACATTTGTGTAGGTAGAATTTATGCATCGAAATCTACAAATACCTGCAAATTGCCCTTTGTCGTGTCGTGTCTTTCGCATGAACCGTAAGTTTAGTTCTCTAATTTGTCAGGCAACGACCTCGAAAAACGAATCTTTGAAGCGATTTAGCATCCATTTCCCTAGTATTTCATTTTGTGGTTATCATTTAGGGGGTATATTTCTGGGATGGATACACTTTTGGAAAATTATTTTTAAATTCATATAATCAAACCTTTCATGAAATTACATGTTTTAATACATATTGTAGAAATAAGAAAATAATTTAGTTTACCCTTAGGTAACCTTTAAGTCATTTCAGTGTTCTAAAGAATATCGACATTTAAAAAGTGGCTTCGGAAATTATAATATATACAAAGATCTATTAAAAACGAAATTAAAGAGTACAATGTGGGAAAAAATCTTCGCTACTGAAGGTTGACAAAGAAATATTCACATCGCGAGAAAACAGCCACAGAGAAGGGGAACGAAAAAACCACTAAACATATTTTAATACATAAAAGGCAATTCAAAATAAAGTTACACAGCAGAAATAAAGAAAATGAAAATTCAATTTAGATAATTATAAAACAAAGAAAAAGGTAAGTTTGAAGAGACGGATAGTTAAAAAGCAAATAATAATAAGAACCTCAAAATAACTGGAGCAAAATAAATTAATCAAAAAAAGATGCTAAAGTCTTATAAAGTTAGATTGCCTTATAAAAAAAATCACGATATCAGCCAGAGTCATTCGTTATAATAAGCAATACCCATACCAGAAATCTTCATCATCGAAATATCATCACATATTTTCCTTGTCGGTGAATGAGAGCATATACGCAAGGGAAGGAAAGCACGGAGGAGTATTTTATTAACCGAGGCCTTAAAAACTTAGTAAGCATATCCACATATCCAGAAAGGGAGTAGCATTAAGTATATGTGTGTACGTGGGTTTGTAATGTAAACCGGCATGACCTCAAATAGTACGGGTGTGAAAACCAATTGAATGCGTGCCATGTACTTGTTGAATATCGCACTATTTCATTCCAATGAGCGGTAATAATCGGAAGCGATTAAAAAAGGAAAAAGCGGAAGATTACCGTTTCCTTAACACAGGCCTCGTTTCCGACCTGTAAAGAGATTTCCATCTCCAAACAACTTGTTGATATTCGTCGGATTTTACTGCGCGACGATAAAACAAACGCGAGAAAAGTGTTGAATGCTAAAACTCGTTCGTACGCATCGGACTTGCAACACTGTCCTCGTGACCCGATTCCTCAACCTTTGATGACGAGATGCACCCCTTTCACTGTGTCACAAGACGTGTGCGTCGCAGGTAATTGGACCAGCCAAGAATTCGCGGGGTGAGCGGATTCCTCGGGTGGGACGGAAGTTCGTCACGCTGAGACGACTCGGAGTGGAAAAGTGGTCGGCAAGCAAATAAACATGGTTGTTTATAGTCGCACTTGCATTATGAGAGAAATTAAATAGCTGTTTGGTTCCGGTTGCTCTGACGACGGAAATGGCCTATGAATGTTTACAACTATTCCTGGTAAACTTAACAAAAGGTATGCGTTTGTTCTTTTGGCGCAACGCATTTACGAAATCTCGCAAAAAGTAATCAAAGTTCGAATTAAGCTCACAATTTTTCAGATATCTGTTTGGTTTTGGCGACTAGAATGCTAGGGAAAATGCCTGCATTTCTTGAATCCTTTTCACTAAGTAATGCACACATCCTCTGTGACTCTCTGTCCATGACGCGCGAGAAGCTTGAGGAATCAAGTAGATAGAATAGAATTTTCAATCTAAAGTAATTTTTTATACATTCAGTTCTTCTATTGGGTACATTTCTATTATTCCTATTTGTCGATCTTTCCTAGTTTCATTCTTATTATTATTTTTAATGTTTCATTTTTAAAAATGAACGACAAGAAATTAAATTGTTAATTTTTAACGCAATGGTTATGTTATTTATCCTGTATGAAATTAAATATTATTATGATCTGCAGATGGCGACCGATCGCCGAAACCGGTCGTGTTCTGAATAAATCTTTCTTATAGAAGAAGTACGATTTCTTTACTATTTGTCGAAGTGATGGACTTGTACATTATCAAGGCTACATCGGTTGAATTAATAAATATGATTGCAGTTACAACATTTACTTACATTATATTCCTCCTATACAAAAGTATCCTAGATTGTAAGGATACCTGAAAACACATAGCGATAGGAATGGAAAAATACTAGGTTCATTGTCGTCAATAGGAATTTTCTTAAGATGGTAAGTATTGAGGAAGAATTTAAAAAGAATATATTAAATAGATCATTATAAATCCCCTACTATTAATTACAGACGACCTCCGCAACAAAGTAGGAAAGTAGAGAAGCGAAAGAAATGCTTGCATTGGAATCCAGATTTTTTCCTCGCAGTGACATGAAAACTCCATCTTAAGCATTTCTAACGCATTCACCACGCGCTTTTACCTTAAATACGAGTTTAAAAACGAAAGACGGCACTGACGGAGGAAAATAAATACACGGAAGATCATTCCGAAGTGAAAAAAACATCCCCGCTAAAGGAATTAAAAATGTGAGGAATTCTGTACATCTTCCGCCGATAAACGACACCGTCACGGTCGCGATTTCACATCATTCTTACTTGGAAATTAATGGATAAAGAATTTTCCCATCAAGTGTTTCTTTTATGTCAAACGGTATTTGAGTTATGCACAGTAAAAGGCCGAAAATAAGGTATCAAATGCGATCCACATGAAATATTTCTCTATTAAATAGAAGGTATTTTTGTTACAAATCTCGTGACTTGGGTTTTTAACCTGGTGATGGAGCTAAGCTCTGAAATTCTGAAAAAATATTCCTGCTCTATGGTTTGGTAGAATGAAATTTTTCTGCTCTAGTAAAATCCCTTTATATTATGAGCTCTTTGACTCAACGTATTTCAATAAAACTGAATCAGAATATTGGCATCACCTTAGATAATGAACATGCTGAATTAGGCAATCCAAAAACATTGGTATCATCTCTTCATCCAAAACGGCAAAAGGTAACAACATTCATTTGGCAAAGAACGAGTAAATAAAATTTTCAAAGAGTCTGGGATGACCTCAGAGTCATAAAAAGCGGAGCAGGAACGAGCAATTCTTAAAGCTGGATACTCATGGAGAGAGGGATGTATTTCCAAAACACCTGGCCGTGGAGTACGTAATGACTTGAGCTCTATTTATAACGACAAGCGACAAAGGAGTGGGTGTGCAACACACGAGCATGCAGGAGCCAAAAATTGAGCAAACCCCACTTTACCGGGCTGACAATGCCTTCCTACCGTTGCTCACCTCAATGACGGAAAGGAGGAGTTGAACATTTGAAGTGAAATTCACTCGAAATCTAAAGGCTCAAATTTCCAGTAAAACATCGCAAAATTATTGGATCGAGCAATGAATTTGTCCTATAAGATGGTCGAATATTATTGTTAATCTAGTATTCTGTACTAGGGGTGTTCGATCTTCAGTTCCTTCACAAATTCACCACGACACAATAGATTAGAGAGGAAGCCTCAGGAAGGAGGAATTTTATTAAATTTTAATAATATAATCATGAGACCTTAATCGCAGAAGAACAAATTTCTGCGAAAAAAGTAAAAGTTGTGTTTTAATTTCTCTCTCATCATGAAGCTAACTCTCACGAATTTGAGGCCAAACCAATGGATCTTAGTCCAGCAAGTTGTTCTTTCCTGAAGGTTCCATACAATTTTTTACTCAAGATACTAATTTAAGTCAAAATAAGCAAATTACGGTTGACTTCTAGCCTAAGAAATACCCTTTCCAGCCTCGGTGGCGTAGGATTTACTGAACTACCCGAATTCCCAGGTTGGAATCCTGACTAGGGCATTGTATTTTGCGTTCGCAACTTACAATTAGAAAGTTGACAGTGAGAATGGTCCTTCAAGCTAAAAATTTGTCTAATAAAATAGAAATTACTATTTTTATTATTAAAAGCCTTGCGTATCATTGTAATGGTATAATAAAACTGACGTTTCACAAGTACATATTTTTAACAAGAATAAGACACGATGTAAACTTTGCACATAGATTAGCCTTGTAACCGAAATATGAAGAGAAATGAAAAATAGCGACAATCCAGGAATCAAATATTTTTAATTCAAAACTATAAGAAGGAACACCGTCTGGGGTCCGCAAAGTCTTTACAAAAATAACGTGGCCCGATGTAAAATCTCAGATATACTTGATCTAAAAAAAATGCCATATTCACCATAATTTCAGCAAATATGGATTGAATCATGCGTTGTAAAGCATTTTATGATCAGCTTCACAATTTTAGAACTGACCAAATTTATTTCAGAAAAAAGTATTCATCGAATGTAAATGGATTCTTCTGTAGAAGTGACGAAAGACAGCATGTGATTGCACAGTAGGCGACTGGAGACTAAATTTAAACCACAGAACAATAACAGGTGTAGCTTTAAACTAGGCTTCGGAGAGTATCTCATCATCTGGCAACTTCTTCGGGGTAATTACCCTCAACTTTACCTCACCCAATGACGTTGCTTCGCTCACATCTTTTGCGACTATTTAAGGTTGTTGTTCTTTGTGCTCGCTTGCCTCATGATGGAGCAACAACCCGAAACCCACCTTTCGAATTATTTTCGTATTGTCCTATATTGTAAAAACTACAGCTCGCAAAGCACCACATTAACTAGTTAATTTCTGAAGAAATTGACATCAAATCACATAATTAATATTTTACTGCGATAGATGCAAGCATCAATAAATATTTGTAATAACATACAGAGAGATCATTTTAGAGCATTAGATTCTTAAATTTCTTTCTAAAAATTTAATGTAATCAGAACATTAGTATAGGTAGTAATTTTAGAAATGCTCCGACAGCTAATATCCTTTCAAGCTTACAGGCTCTATTCGGGAGTCAAACCCGGGACCGCTTTCATCAAAGCTGAAAGTTGGCTATACGGGAGCAATTAACGATACTTTCAGATTATACGAGAAGTGACTGGGACTCGAACCCAAGTCTCCCACTTTCCGGGAAGGTATTCCAACCATTCTAACCATGGAATTTCATGGACAGGAAAGTTAAATTTTAGGTGTTACATTTTCAGAATATTGAGAAAGTTGTGAAAAGGAACCCACAAAACCAATCACGTATCATGGAGGAAGAGTAAGTGGGAAAATCACTGAGGAGAAAGAGATATTGGAAAAGAAACACATAAACTCACTTCGCAGACAAGATCAGATAACGTGAGCCCGAGACCGGTTGAGCCGAATATTTATTCACTTTGGGAAAATTTAGCGATATTAAGTGACTTAAGGTGCACGAGCTTTATCCCATAAAGGAACTGATTGGCTCTAGATTAAGATGTAGAGTTTTCCAAAACACAAGAGTAACTTCTTTCGCCTAACATTCATTCATAGGTTGCAAGAAAATAAATCGTGTCTGAGATATGATACGGCTGTAAATACTATGAATCACACTCGTTCTTCGCAGTCACTTGCCAACGAATGCGCACACCCACATGCTAAAATTATTGCCATTAAGGTTAATTAAAATGTACCTCCGACATCAACAAAGGTTTATTGAACTTCATATATCCTGATTTGCTCGTTGAATGACAGTTCATAGGCGATACAACGCAACTTAAAATGGACTTAAAATGTATGGTATTTCAGTTAGTAGTACAGCTAAGAATTATGATATCTAAGATCAAGGGAATTGAACCCGGAACTGCTAACAAAAATGTTTAAGAGAAAACGTCTTCTATACGAAAAACTGAAATTCATTAGTATCAGAATTACCCGCATTTATTTGCAGTGATACCGAAAAGTAGTTTACTCTTACTTTCCTTGTAAAGTCAGAATGATTAAATTGAAAAAGTTCACGTAAGTGTAACACACCGACTCTTTGGATTAGACTTTGAATAGCATTCAATGGAAAAAAGCGGTAGCGGGGTGGCTAGCGTGCTGGCGCTCCAGCTTCAAGGTCCCGGCTTCGATTCGTTATAGTTCGAATCAGGGCTAATCGGACTTTTTCTGTTAGGGAACGGTTGTGTGCGGTTGTGAGTCTTATTTCCCCGATGAGGATGGGCGGCAAGAATGGAATCTGGCCATAAAAATCAGTTCCTCAACTGAATACATCATCATCACCATCATCAAAATCCGACAGTAGATCGAAAACGCAGATCCTGTAAGTAATGGAAAAAGGTAAGAACGAAAAAGATAGCATTCGATAGAGAGAGAACAAAATTAATGCTGTATCACCCATACCACTGCAATCTCATTGTATTGTAGCATCTATTAGACTGAGACAAAAATAAACTATAGAGAAATTTTCCTTTACCTTGACTCGACAGAAGAATGAAAAAGTAACCCACCAAAAATCACCAAACCTTTATCTGACATTTGACAATACTTTAAACCGCATGTCGCATTTCTCGGCGGAAAGCAATTCGTTCAGAGAACTGCCATCCTAAATCTTCTTACAACTGACAACTCGAGTGCAGGCTGTTCATATGAACGAGTTTTGCGAATTGATGGCTTTATCCACTCCATAAGAAGTCCACCTGTCGCTCCAACACTCGTTTTCGAACTTGATCTATCGCGCACAATGTTTCCGAACTCTAGATTGATGTAGCTATGCGAAACTAGAACAGGAGGTCAGTGTTTCAACTCCCATGTAGGGGACATGCATGCGGTGGGGGCCCAACCAGCATTCATTATCACAAGCATTAATGACACTCAAAATGGAATTCAACCTAAATAATGAACCGCGACATTTCGCACGGGTGGATGAGGAAATCTTCGGGAAATCCTTCTGGCTGTGATCCAGGGTGAGACCCATTATAGTGGACCGAATTTTAACCTCTGTATGGGTTCCTCTTTTTAGAAAGCTATTTTATGCGGGACTTTGGTACAAGAGGTCCGAAACTCACTCGGAGTGCAAACCATTCCTTGGCAACATGTCGGTAAACAAGTATGCATTTAGCGGAATATTGTGAGCTGGGCTGGCCCATACGTAGGAACAAGCCATGATCGTTAGATACTCTCCCTCCAACATTGGCGTCCATCAGCGTTACATGGTCAGTGGCCACTCCAACTTTGAAGCGGCTGGTGGTTGAAGTAGCCAATTAAGTACGTTATTATAGTTATTTTCGTGGAAAAATTGTAGTTTTCCTGACAAATCTCTAGCTATAGAGATTCTAGCTCTACATAAATCCAATTGGAATTATTGGCTTCTAACGGGAGTCGAAGCCGGGAGGGGCCGCTTTCTCTAAAGTCGAACGTGATGCCCTCTTGAGATGTTTTAAATTCCGATTTAAAAACGTATCTATAAACGAGGTTTAGGTTTTGCAAAGCTTTCACCTAAACAATTATGATATGATCTATGATGCTATTGTGTGTGATATTATAAACTCCAAGCATATCAAAAGTAAAAATTTCAGCAAAACCAAAGATATTTTTAGACTTATTAAATTAATTCTTGCTTGGCGTGACTCCATTTTAGATCCTTTTATTTAAAATTGCCATATGTATTTATAAACAAATGTGTCATAAATCATTTCATTCAAAACTAAATATACCAAAACTAGCATATTCTGAAAGAGCTAGAGATGTGAAAAAGTGTACGGCGCATCTTAACTAAAAATGAAAAAAATCTGGCGCCTACTAGAGATTGACTTTTCCTATTTTAGGAGATTTTTGATATTTTTTTCCTAAAAAAAGGTAACCAAATTAGCTGCTGCGTAAACTTGCTATTATCAATAAATCTATGAGCCTCTTTCCTTGGAACACTATATCCTAACCATTAAATATACTCAGCTATTTCTCTTGAGCGAAACTTAAAAGAAGGAGAAACACACAATCGTGTGATCCGATGAAAGTAAAGGGCAGAGAGAAAGGAAAACAGCACCTGTTCATGTTTTAGCACACGCTGAAGATTATGCAAGGAGGTCCATCTTGCCAAACATTGGCGAAAGTAAGTGGAAGGGGATGGAGCAGTTTCGTCAAAGATTGCGCTCAATGGACCAAAGAGATGCTGCGAGAATGACGAGATTCTCTTTCGCTTCCGTACACAAGTCGTTTCTTAAGTCTTGATATCATTACGAGATAAACAGAATAAGACTAGCTTCTTTATCTATAGTACAACTTCACGAATTCTATTTTCCGGTCGAAAACGAAAATTTATCAGTCACTTCAATTTGCTTTCACTCATTGCGTCGAATAAGTTTATAAAGACGGGGAGATTCCGCAATCTGAATCCCTGAGTTGACTTGTGGCCAACGTGGTTTATCGCTTCTACAACTCTATCATAGCGATGAGCACACTCTTGTCCGAGTTTTCCTTTAGATATACATTATAGACGGTTAAAAAAAACGTCCTAACGTTATCTTAAAAACTTTCCATTTGTTGTAAAAGAATTACGAAATTATCTCTGATTCTTTGCAAGGAAGATGAATATCGATAAAAAAATAAATATAATAATCAATATAACAATAAGTTAGCACACGTGATAAAATTTAAAGAGCAATACTTATTAGGTATCTTTCTTGATTAAAGTACCACCGAATCGATTTAAATATTAAACTTTTTAAAAATGCATGGATTCAAAGATTTTTCACATCTGTGTACCAAATTTCATTTCTATGGCGACAATAATATTAACTATGCATCTTAACGACACTGAATGTATACTATATGTAACTTTTTGTTCTTCTCTTTTTTTTATATTTTTGGTATGTCTTCTTGCGTTTTATAATCCGATTTTATGTGATTTCCCTAATCTTAGCTTTCCTATCCGTAGGTTTCGCAAGTTTTTCACACCCCCCTACTTGAGGGTGTTTTCCTGCAGTGGAAATTTTTTCCTATGCACTTAGCTTAGGTTTTTAAATCCACAAATTAGTCTTCTTCTCTGCTCTGTTTTTAAAAGCTATCTCTTTTTTAATCTTATATGACGAAGGGTTAGATGTAAGAGGAGACTTTATAGTCTCAATTTCGCCCTAAATAAAGTCTTTTTATTATTATTATATATTATAATAATAATAGACAAACAAATATGGGCACAAAAACACAGGGTAAAGAGAAAACTGACGTATATTGGTAGCGAAAGGATATTAAAACAAGTTAAGCACAACAAATATCTGAACGCATAAATATTGAAAAATGGTTAAATTTTAGCATTCTAAGATCGTGAGGCATAAAATACTGTTGGTACATAAAGATTCGGGATGTGCTAAAAATTTAAGAAATTGATTAATTAGTAATTAATTTAAAGCCTTCTTTAATTATCACTTTGCTCATAAAGCAGATCAGTTAAATAATTAATTCGTGTAAATTTAATCGAACGATGATTTATGATTCATTTTCTTGTATTTCGGCCGTTTGAGATCGACCGCGATCAATAGATATTAATCGAAGTCGATCGCTGTCATATATACGCTCCCTTCTTGTGAGATTAATTTGTATTCATTCACCAAATCTTAACTCAAAGAAATCTTGCATCATTGCGTACACTGTGAAACCTGTTTGCAGAACCGAGGCACAATTAGTCTTCGCCCAAGGCTCAGAAAACCTTCCCAACTGCATTTTTACGTGGTCGATGAACTTTCAAAAGACAAGTGACACAAGCGAGCGGTGACAAGGGAGGAACCAAAGATCGGCGCATTTAAATTAATTCTAAAGAGAGGTAAATGAACTAATCGTTGGGAAAACTTATATCTCTCAAAACACCATTGTGACAGAACAGGAAACTTCGCCGTTGGAAGCACAACTGGATATCTTCCAACAAGCACATTGTTCTCATTTGTAATTTCCATTTCAGAGTTGTAACTAAGAGAAAGAGGGAGTTTCCTAGCAAGAAAGTTTCCTAGTAAGAAAAAGGAAAAGCTCACACTAGTAAATGGCACTATCTAATCGTATCTTTCCTATCAAAAATATAATTTAAAATTAGAGAGAAAATCATATTTTACCTCCTAGATTATCGACTCCTTAGCATTCAATAATAAAAAAATTTTTGAATAAAATTTCTTCTTATTTAAGCAATATTATATTTATAAACTTTAAAAGAATAGCATATTGACAAATGTAGAGGCAAACTCGATTTCCAAGGACCAGAAGATATCAAAATTTCAAGAAAAATAAAAGTCCCGATATGTCTTTATAGTTGGTGTAGTATGACCTGCATGACGTCCGACTACGGCATAAGATTATGAAGACATCTTCCTGAAGATTTACGACAAAACCTCTGGAAAAGTAATCAACGACGACGGACTGTCGTTGCATATACTTTCTTGAATTCAAACATTCATAAAAAATTGTCCTCTCCCATCACAAGAAAGAAAATAAGACTTCAAACATTGAAGATAATAATAAACGCACAAGTATATTTGGTAAACGATTTAGAAGGAAATGAAATGAAAATGTAATAACCAGTCCTTTTGAAGACTAAGGCGATTCTTGAGATCGACTCTCTTAAGAATATGAAATAAACATAGACATCTTTCCTTCTCTTATCCCATATCTAAATAAATTTCTCATAAATTAAGTTTCGTCATTTTAAGCGGGGGAACTCACTAGCGTGATAAACAAATAAAGTAGTGGTGGAACAGCAATAAAGGAACTTATAATCATCCTCACTACGAAAGTTTGCGTTGAGCCCCTTTCGCGGACTCAGCGTCCACTTTTCCCTTCTGTGAACCTTCAGCACGCTCAGGAGAAAGAAAAGAGAAAAATAAAACGGCTTTGACACCGTTCACCTCGTAAAGAACCAATTCTTTTCAGCGGAAAGTGGCTCGCAACTCAGTCTTACGCAAGCGCCTAAGATGGGGCAGCAGGTCGGAGGCTGTTTGCTATCTGTCGAGGATCTCCCCGAGCGGGAAACGCGTTTGAGACACGCTCCGCACGATGGACGAATCTCGAATCCAAAACGAAACATTGCGAAAACATTCGTTTGATCCTCAGAAGTATACGCTCTGAAGATTGGGGCGAAAACCAATGCAAAGAGAAGTTCTCATTCTATTGATACTATCCAAATTTAGGGACTTGAGTTTGTGGTATGAATAGTAGATTCCACGAGGAAGATTTTGATACCAGAAAAGACCTTGTTTCTTGAATGATAGACCCAAATTCATCGATTCAAAGAAAAATGATAATCTGCACCCAATTTTCTTGAAAATATCACATTCTTATTTTACCTACGATTATGACAATATTTAACCTTTGATTTCATTGCACTATGCCATAAAGGAAATGAATTTTTTTCTATGCTGAATGCCTTCCAAATAAGATCTTGTCGACTTTCTTTATCTGTGCAAATGTAGCGACAGCGCGCGCCGTTCTCCCGTAAGGAATACACGGGCCCATATGCTTTACGTGGTGTCTTCAGGACGGACAGAGTATAACGGCGTCCACAGCTCACCGCAAAACTAGATAAGGTATAGCTTCGCAAGACATGGATATTCTTCAAGACGGGTTACACGATAGAAATAATTTTGTAGAATCCCCACATTACAGTCATTATGCAATAACACTGCGATAGAAGATTCAAGTATCATTTTTAACAGGAGATCCAATGAAGTTTTTGAGTCAGAGAGAGCCTGTTGGTCCTTCAAACTTGTAGAAATTTAACTTCTTACACTTTACTTTCCTCTCTAAGACATTCAAAGTCTGCTTGAATCACCAATTGCTCCCGTACAGCCATGTGGGACTCGCTTTCAACTTTGGTGTAGGTCCCGGGGTCGATTACCGTTGGGGGTCTATATGAATGAAGTGACTTTGGTGGTCGAAGTACCTTTATAATTAATACTATAAGAATCATTGACTTAAATATAATAACAAGGAATATCAGTTGAACGTTTAATGAAGAGGAATGAAACTGTTTTGTATGCCGATTGTTAATACAAATATTCAGGTGTGTTTGTGAGATATCATAAACTTCATTCACATCAATTTTCATCTACTTACACAGCGTTTCTGCAAAACTTAGGTCGCATACATATTTTTAAGTAAGTGTAATAAAATCTTATTGAAAAGAGATTAATTTATTTTAAACATATTTATACCAATTTTATAAACTATTTTTGTCACCAAACCCATTGTCCGTTTCTAAGAGGATAACTACTTCATTCAACACAAACGCTGATCAGATAAAATTCATCTTCGAATCTTGAACACCATGATGATAATTAATGAGAAAAATGACAGAAAGATTTCTTAACTGTCGAAAAATTATGTAGTCATCGAGTTGGCCGACTTCATATCTCCCTAATAATTTTTTTTGCATACCATCTAGCGACAGATTGGCGCGTCTATTTCTTCTACAGATGCAGAGAAAAAAGTGACTTTCGAAATGTTGATAGTAATAAAAACGCGAGAGGAACACGGATGTTACGCCATGACGACTTTTTTAACTTCACCTTGGATAGCTGCCTTTCTTTAGCGAAAAATTGCAGCTTCGATTTTGGGGAGAACACCCTGTGATACTTTCACCCGAATGAGAATATAAGTTCGTGAAGCCATACAGTACCGGGGAAAAAAACACGTAGCTAGCGAACCATAATGGAAATCCCTTCTATTTGTGGACGATGAACCTGTATTCAGATAGCTGGAGGTATTGTATCTATTGGATACCAAGCAAATGATGAAGTGGCTTATGTATATCAGTTCATAAAGGATTTCATGATCATAAAAGATTTCATGTTCTTAAAGGCTATGTTAGTTGGATAATTTTATGCACGACTATTATGCAAAGAATAAGACATTTAACATCCATTAAAGAATGGAGGCCTCATACCATTTGTTCACAAAAACCTCTTCTCCAGCCTGAAAGGTGGGTATATATTTCATAGATTAGTGAAAGTTGAAAAGTTTGTAAACACATAATCAGGGCCGTCGGTCTCGCCTGGGTGAGGCGGCGAGGCAACTACATGAAGCTCTTCTCTCAGGGTCGCCAAGATGAATAACGCATTCATTTTTTGGATAATCGATGGTTTATATCGAAAAGATATTGAAGCACAGTGCTGAGACGCTTATTAACATCATCGTTTTTCTAATTATTTGGACAAAAATCATGCAATATTACGTGGGAATAAAATAAAAGGCAGCCTGTGACATCTTGTTTCAAGAGGAAAAATTTCTTGTTACGATCCTCTAATTAATAGATATGATTAAAATTCTCAAAATCACTGTGTTTGAATTTAAACCTAAATAGCTAAAAATTATATGCATCAATACTAATTACTTAATGATAATGGTTATGAAAAACAATGAATGATTCTTCTGATGATATGTGACAAAATACTTCCAAAGTCACATAAAAAGAAACCATATTCCTAATTTTACTATCTCTGAAATAAAATGAAGCTCTCCAGCAATTTCAAACTGCAAATCTTCGGCTCAAAACAATAGTAAACATCTCTTGTTTGAATGTGTCATCCTATAGTGTAAAATAAGATCAATTAGCAAAAAGTTGAATACACGTTGCATATTCGAGGTTTTTTCGAGTACTTGGAGTAATATTTCTCCCGTGTATTAGTCTCCTACGGAATGACCGTGAATCTCTCAACTCCAATCCAGGTCTCCTATGACTCTCGCAAAAAACGATAGCTAAGCAACAATCTCCATTCGTTGTCTCCTTGACAACGGATAGCGGCTTCGAAGAAAGATTTTCAATACACAAATATAGCCAATGAGTCCACCTCCGAGGTTACATAGATATGAAAGGAAAGTGTCGCTACTGCCTAGATTTGGATAAAAATAATTATCCGCCGAAGAAGATTGATGGTAGTTTATCAAGCGCGCCAATTATCCACTTTTAGAGATAATATCAACCCTAAGGTGGTGGATATAAAATATAGTTTAATGGCTTATAAATAATTAATGCAATTAACTGGAAAGAGGATTGTTCACTTTCTTCCCATTCCAGTTTTCATGTATATATACAGGGAGAGTGACTTTTGAAGCAATCCATTTTGTGTATTTTTCTTGGCTATTTTAGACAGGAAAAATGTCGCACGATCAAGATTGTTTTAATTCTTAAAATTCCGCCATATGGTCGACAAAATGAGAGGAAACAAAACGAAAACTTCTATTCTGCAGGAGTTTAAATTTACGAAACATCTCGATTTTCGATTTTTTTCTGGACCTAAACCTCATGAGATTCCACGAGGATAAAATGACTGAGTGGCCATGCATTCGGAAAACTGAAACTATTAACAAATGGATTGCAATAAGTACGAATTGAAGCTGAGTACTTCGTCGTCGTAGCCATAAAAACGTATGCTTACTCCACAATTATTGTTGGAGAATTCATCGGAAGGGACTCAAAAGATCCTTGCGTATAAGGCCTATGAAAGGCAACATTGAGCATTCAACAACTCAGGATTTCATACAGAAAATCTTGCCAAAACACCAGTAGGAATATATTTCGGCGATTTTCGGCAACAATGAGCAACAACACGCTCATTGCAGTCTCCGTTCCGCCTAAAATTGGGGTGGCAGTAAATTTCGGCAGCGCGAAATATTTGCGAGTCGATGTTGGCGAAGGGGTTTTTAAGCGAACATCACCTACATTCCCCTAACAAAGACGTCTCGCCCCCTAACGGAAAGTCCGAAAGAAGGGGGAGCCCACGCCCGGTTTTTGCATGGCAGAGCTTCGTTTCGTCCCGTGCAGACGGAGGGGAAGGGTTCAACGTACTTGGAGGCTGCGAGATGAGGAGAGCAGTCAGCTGAGCGACGGGAGAGGGGATGGTGACCTCTGTCACACGTATTCCAACGTGCCAACGAGACTTTGTGCCCGAATTTGCCTTCTGTGTTCACCTTCTACCGGACGCGCGTAACAAATAATACAGCCGCATTTCGCCATTTTTATGTGGGACGACTTTTGTTGAATCTCTGTGTTGCTAAGCAGTGGAAAGATGCTTCAGTCTTGGTTACTCGTTTACTATTGCCGCCAACTACGAAATCGCACTTTTAATTTCAAGATAAGAGCGCAATATTTTAGCTTGTGAAACCTCCAGATGATATAGTGACGATAGATCTTTTTCGTTAGGGCGAGTTTGAGAATAAATCTGATGTGGCCAAGCTCACATTTGTGGAAGGAAGCCGTAGTAAGGAATTAAAAATAGACTGAAAATTCATTTTCAATGAGAATTACGAAGTGATTTTTAATTCTTGACACTGAGACTGATTATTTCCATTATACCATCATTTTAATCTACATCGATACCTATCAAACCGAATGTTAAGGAAAATCTGCGCTATGCATGAATCAATATTCGTTTCATAATTACAATCGCATAACTTTTGCGAAAACTTTACTTTTTAACTTTGCTAAAAGATATCGAGCATAATCATCTCATATATAGTTCTTTTCACGACTCGACCAAGTTAACTCGACTTCACAGAAACTGATTTACACTCCAGACAAAGATTCCCTGACCTGAATTGGACGGTTTTTCTTCAAAATATGTTAAAATGACCAAAACCGGGCTTTCGGGACCAGAAATTGCCATTTGGTGAGTCATCTCTGAGAAAATACCCGTCTTCCCTGAGCATCGCATTTTTGCAAAAGCACTCAATATCGGAGAAAAATCTGAATTCACTAAACATTGATGTAAATATTCTGAACTTCGGAAAAAAAATCACAGCTATAGCGCAATATAATGGCTATATCTATTAGGCTGGATTCAAAATCTATTCCATACATACTTAAGAAAATATTCTAACGATTCTAATGAACTGCAAAGTACATAGATAACAATGAGCTAAATTTTCACCAAAAGTAGGAGAAAAGAAAAGAAATACTTAAAGGTCAACTTTTATCTCCCATTTACAATTTATCCCGAGAACAAAAGTTGGTTTAGTAGATATGAAACTCGCCATTCGGAGTACATTCCTACCTCCTAAGCAATGGGTAAGCATAGGTATTCGTCACTCGCAAAATCCGCGAACATTAAATATGCAGATCGTGTAAAGGAGATTCTGCCGAAAGTAAGAAAGTTCCCTATTGGCCGAGTCGGTCACCGGGAGATGAATACAGATGCTTCCCATCGGTTGAAACGAGTGTGATTTCATCATCTCCAACAGGTTGGATACTAATTCCTTTGACAGAAGCGAGATGTAATACAACTGCTGACAACTAGCAAAACGAAATTTGCGAAGACTTTTTATAATTTATTCTCGGTCTGTACTTCGAATTCTAAGTACACTGCGTAGGCCTCCCACTGGTAGTATTTTTGGCTTGCAAGCTAGTCTCGGATCAGGATCGTAAATATCTCATGGAGGATTGCCTGAGTGTGTTCGGAGTAATACTAAGAAACGGTTGCACTAGTTGCAGTGAGTTGAAACTGACCGATAGGTGTTCTTATAAAGTGAGCAAAGAATGATGCAAATCACAGTGGTGGTTTTAGGTTGGATACCATAGCTATTTTATACTTACTTAAAAATATTAAGAATCTAATGAACTGCAGAACACGTAGGTAAAAATGGGTGAGATTTTTATCAAAATAATCGAACAAAAATAGATTCAAAACTTGGTGTTCTAATCAAAGAGAGGATAATTCTTTTTATGAAAATTTAAATATTTTTTTACAAAACAACTTTAGAAATATAATAATATCCCAATAAGTTAGCTAAATGTTTAGGCAATGTTACGAGAGCTCCGAGGAAACGACCTGTTCAGAAAATGTTTCATCCACTTTCAAATAAGTGAGTGGATTTGGTTTTCGAAAAATAAATACGTATAAACTAAAAATTATTCCACATGTATGGAAAGTTCAGTGAAAAATTATATACATACAACACTATCAGCACAAAAGTAGTATCGGCAAGTTATGGTACATCAGGCGCGTTTTCCAAATAATCAAGAATCAGAATCTGAATACACTGACAAATAATACAAAAATAAAGATATGAATCGAAATATTTATAATTTACTTCACCCGTATTTTTTCACGATAAATTTCTCTTTTCCGTTCTGTTCGGTTTCATTGGTTACGAAATCGTTGAATTCTCAAAATCCAAACACCTAAAGAAGAAAACCAATGTATTTCTTAGCTAGTCAACCAGAATATAGTACCCGGCATGACTTCATCGATGTTAATATTTATGAACGTATATACATGTGATCATTCGCCAAGATATGCATCAGTTGATTCAGAATAAAGAAAATATATCTAAGTCGCCCAAAAAATCTATTTGAAGGGTTAATCGTTAGCTTAAGTATTATTGTATAAATTTTTAAAAATATAAGTAGTCAGTTCCACCAATTCAACATTAAAGTAGTTCATTTCGTTAAGAGAATTGTATAAAATAATAAAGAATCTAAATTGGATGGCGTGGTGACATACGTAACTAGGATGATGTAAACAAAAGTTGATCCGACGAATCTTTTCGATGGGTGCTGATAGGATTTCGGGTCGACCACCTCTTTGGAGGCGAGGCCGCAACAAAATTTAGCTTGAGGCAGAGAGACCTTTAAATATTTTCTTCTTCACGCCTTCTCGACGTAATTTTGAACGCCAAAACTCGCACATTGGTTATTAGCCACATGTCTGAGTGTGACGGGAGCATTCGTAATGGACAGAGAATAACGGCTTCGGAAGTCCGTTATACAATCGCTACCCAACAATGGGTAACTACGGACAATTCCCTCCTAATTTTCCATTGTTAAAACGGAATCGGGGGACCGTATTAAAGTTCGAAAACATCTCAAAAATTCGCGTTCGAATTCCGATTTCTACATATTTACTCCACCTTCACGATGAAATTTACTGTTACTGCAACAAATAATTAGCAGCGTCCTACCGCCTAGAGACGAGGAACGGTACAATCAGGTTCTCCTCCTATTGGAAATCGGCAGTGTTAATTGGCAATCGCTTAATGTAGTGGCTGAGAAAAGTTTAAAAGGAAATAAACTTTGAAATGGAAATTTTGCAGGACTTGGTCTTCCATCGTCCTTAAAATGACTGAAAATCCACCAGCTAAATCCACATCCACCATAGAAAAATACGATAAAACTTTAAATCGTTTCTGCTATTCTCTTAGGAACTACTACCTTATATCCACTTTCATAAGCTACTTGGGATTGAATTAAAAGGTTTTTGGTACAGTGACACCTTAGGTAAGGAGTAGCGAGAACTAGACTAAGATTTCTCGGCTATTTTTCAGACTCAGCTAATGAATGTTTTGGAGGAACTTCTTATATGCCGGTAATATTGCCTGAAAACTTCATATGCGACCAAAATAAAAGGGATCTGTTCGTGATCTCCAGTACATAAAGGCCTATAATAGCATTTCTTTCTATCTTAGGATCAGGGACAGCCAAGAAAATTAGGTTTTAACTAAAATAATGAACGATATTCCAGAATGAATTATCTTCGTTGATCGAGGAATCACTTTTCTCAGAAAAATAAATCGATAACATCGTAAGACATACATTCATATAGCTTTCATTAGAGTAATTACTATTAATTACTACTGTTACATTTCTTCCCATCATGTGGAATATGTAGGTTAAATACGGACAGCAATCTTAACATGTGTGGAAACATCTAGGGTTAGGAAACAGGGCAAGAAACTCACTGAGGACATTCTGAGCCATGAGCAACACCATTATGATTAGTTTCAATTGATGATTCACAATAATATGTCGCTCATCTCTCAAACACTTGAGAGACCCGTGTGTCACATTTGTGCGAATTAAAACAGATTATGTATCCCATGCAGTTGAGAAACATCTCTGAGCAAATGAGTATTTCACAGCGAAACTATCTGTTAAATACATTCCTGACATCACGAAAACAAAAATTTCCATCTACGCTTATAATTGCCATTGAGGCGATGGGAGATAGAGATAGCTATTAAAGTGATTTCCCATCTGTTGCTTATCACCCAACAGCACTGGAATGACGAAAGAAATGACGCTGCTGTGAGTTCTCTCGTGCGAGAACGCCAAGAAGACTTAAACGAATGTCAGCGAATTTTTTCGATAAACTATCTTCGAGGAAACTGTGCAACAGAAATAGAAACAGAAACGTCATACACCGCACGAACCGATACATTGTCCCATCCAAAGAATCCATGAATAACAAACAACTTTCCTCTTTCAACATACGTTTGCCAATAATTTTACTGAAATTCTAGCCGCAATCTCGGGTGATGAATTAAATGCTTCTTTTCGGTGGACAATCCTGCTGTTTTCGGCGCAGATATTTCTACTGCACCCGAATAGAAATCAAGCGGAATGTATGCAATATCATAACCGGCTTTAGTGAATTTTCGTGGGTCCCACGAAAACCAGCAATTCGATCATTCACTGAGCTTCCAATCAGAATCAAAATAATACAATCTCCACTGGATGGATATCGAAGAGTAAGACTAAGTGGTCGAAGCAATTAACAGCTGAAACCGTGAATAATTAGCTAAGTAAAGATCTCCATCGATCCCAAAATATACCATCGGGGACAAATACTCACCCTTCTCCTATTACTGCGAACGATTGGTTTCTGCGCAGCCTTCATCTTCCCGCAGATTTTCCACACCAAAGACGATAAAATAAACTTCAAAACAGTCCCAAGGATGTCTTACTTCCCACAGCTCATGAGGGTCACCACAATAACTCGATCGCAAACTTCTTTCGCTAAGACGGATAACTTTCCACCGCGTCCACTCCTGGATTTAAACCTCACCTAAGCGACCAGGAAAAACGGCAAGTCAGCACGCCATTGGGATCTGCGATGGAGAAACACACCGCACACTTACACCCAACATCCGACACTGGAGACGAATTGGGGCCGGCGAAGATCGGCGGAGGAGCAGCGGGAAATCCCCCCGCGTCAGGTGAGAGAGGTCAACCCTTCCGGGGCGAAATAGTCCGTCTCTGGCCGCCCGCTTCAGCGAAGTCCCCCGGCCATTCCCGCGACTTTCCTCCGCTGCCTTCCAAATCCCGAGCGAATAAAGGGGGTTGTAGGGGAAGACTTGCACAACACGGCGTGGGAGATATTTTCAGCAGTACGAGAAAGACCGACCGAAACTAGGCGAATTTTTTAAAGCTTCTGGTGAGAGACGCGACGCAACTTGGTCTTCAGCTGTGCGACGCGATTTCACTGGTGCATAAAACGCGATTCTGAACTCCGCGATGAGCGCGACCGACTCTGATCCGTCACACACGCACACTGGTTCCCCCTCCGGACGGCGTGCTTCCGTCTAAGAGGCCGAAAAGACTCGCTACGCGGCGCTGAAAACGGCGGAGTCACTACGAGAGCGAAGAGTGGGAATCCGCCTCTTATCTGCAACTCTTTTGATCGGCACGCCGGCGGACGGCGTCCCTCGGGTTCAACCCGTCCCCATGGAAGTCCTCGGGGGTCGTCGCGAATGGGAGTGATGTCTCCTGGAAGACCGCGACTACTCACACGTCTTGACGCGCTCGGATTCTCAAGAGGACTGGTGCGATTATGTGCTAGCTCCAGACGCGGGAAGGGAAAAAGAAGCCCCGACGTCTCATCCGTGACGTAAACAGCTGGCTTAAAGAAGGGGGAAGGTTTTTATTTTGTGCTCGGAAAGAGGATTGGGAATGGCATGGGGGTGGGCTTTCCCGATTCGGACGCGCGGCAATGTTTCGCGATCGTTTTTTTCTCCCCCGCAGACGAAGTGAAGGAAAGGGGTGCCGCGAGGTGCGTGTCTTGGACCCTTTGCTTTTGAAGTTTGATGACTCGAACCGTGAGGGATGACGGATGCATATGTTAGAGTTATCTTCACTGATTCTCTGATCTGTAGCTCTGAGTTTTAAAACCGGTGGCAGAACTTCTAACGATCGCGGAATTCTAAAGTGAGGAGCTTTTTTTCCATCGGAAGACAGCATGTTACACCATGAAGCAGCACTTGAGTTGCGTGTTGCCTATATCTAAATAATCTAATATAAGAAGTATGCATGAGAAAACTTATTCAATCTCTAAGTAACAACACATGAATGCTTTCACTTTTATTTTCAGGGGGAAGAATAACTACGACTACTAACACGAAGCAAAGAATTTTTCCGTCGAAACAAATTCGTTTTAAGAAATAAAATAATTTCTGAGCTTGTTAAAGAAAGTGGAGTAAAAGCCTCCAACAAAATGCCCATCTATGATTTAATCCTAGGTAAATAACTCCAATGCACGGCAAATCAGCTTCGTTCTTTTTACAAAAATAATATTTGTAACGAAATTTTCGAGGGCCCCTAAAGTTTTATCTCCTGTGAATACCAGTGATTCTTGGCAATTCTGGTTCATTTATAGTTACGCACAATATTAATATTGGCATCGATATTTACCTTATTTATAACTTGCTTCAACTCAAAATATAGTTTTATGAACTCAAACAATCATTCTTAAAGAGAAGAAAGAGTATGAGATGCTTGCAGAAAATAAAATTTCTACGAAATCATGCACTTGTGGAATGTCTGATATCCCTGGACGGAGGCACATACATTTAATATCTAAGTATGATGAATTTTACGAAAGGAAAAGGCAAAATATTTCGCATAAAAACATGAAAGGTAATCATTTGAACAGGAATAATGATAGTCCGCTTTTGCTTTATTTGCTGAATGTTAAAATCACTAAAGTTTGCATAATCAGCATTCGTAAAGTTGCTTTCGGAATAAATTCCTTCATTCTGCAGAAAGCGTATCATGAATGAGAAGTTACGACTGCTTTACATAACTTCTTCCAATATCCACCAAAGTTAACTTTCTCGCAAAGTAATTTGTATTTAAAATTTCACTTCCTGTTTTCATCGCCAATAATGAGAGCAGTATTTTCATCCTCATATGTGCCCACACACATTCTATTTCGTCCCGAAATATAGCGAAACGGCGGTTTTTTAAGACGATTAATTTCTTTAGCTTCTTCACCTGGTGCCAAAAAAGATGGGAGTGGATATTAATGGTGTCATTGCCTTTGGACGAAAATTATAATCTACGATCCGAATTTTATTCCATGCTGCTTTTTTTAGACCATTTTTCCTTTAAAAATATAAAGCTGCATTATTAAATAAAAGTTATTTTCCTCACTTATTTTCAGGTGCATCTAGAAAATTCAATAATGAAATTACCATTCAGGCAACTTCCTTATTTAATCATCTTTAAGCATCAGTAGTTTTAGCCGCTTATTTACTTCCAATCAGGTCTTAAAAGGCCATATTGTGGGGGAAATTCTGATAGATTGAAACTAATCGTATATAAATCGCTGACAAATCAAAGTTTGAGCTTCTAATTCATCTGAAGATGTCAACACGAAAGAATTAAAATTATAATTTCCTGCAGGAGTTACGAATTGTTTTTTTCTTTTCGAGATGGTCGCTGATAAATTCCATGAAATCGAGATTAATCATATTAATTTCATTCTAAAATTTATATTTGCAAATTCACCTAGGTCTGGATGGATCTGGTGATCGACTCTCACTGGATCCACCAATGTTCTTTAGTGTAGATTTGATTATCTAACTCAGGGGTCTCTAAAGGGGTGGGCTACATAAGTCCATAGAATGGGCCGTTTACCTAGGCGGGCCGGATCTAAAAGATCTTTCTTGTAAGTCTTTAAACCTATAATGTAGCGTGCTTAAAAAGTAAAAGCTGGAGTGGATTTAATATGCAAGAGCAAGCATAATTAAAATCCATCGGCAATGCTCGAAAAAAGAGCAAGAATATTAAATGTCTCACCAAAATGGTTTACTAACGATGAACATAACATCCAATATGCTGGCGAGCCATATTGTAGCTTTTAGAGGGTCGAATTTGGCCCGCGGGCCAAAATCCGCGGTTTGAGCACCACTGATCCAATTTAATAATTCTGGCTCACTTATTTCCAGAAACTTCTTTCGGCACCATGCCATAAAATTTCAATCAAAACGTAGGTAAAGGATAGATTAAGAGAAGACGTCAAATAAATAAATAAAAATTTAAACGATGTTCTTACTAATGAAAAGGTGATTCGATTCGCATCGATTTGTTTTATAAGTTGATTCATTTCAATTATTCATCAATAAATTTTCGATATGCTATAAATAACTTTTATTTTATTTTAACTTTGTTTTTTTTTTATTTTATTACAGAAACTGAGGCCTATTCGGTACACCGGAACCATCAGAGAGCCTCTAGATACAGACAATTTTACGACTATGGAATTTCTTCAAAAATACCGAAATTCAAAAATACGGAGTAACATTAGAAATGAAGAGGCAAACGTTTTGCAAAAATGAAAGGATATCATTATCCAAGAGAGTTAAATGCTAAGTTGTTTCCTGTTTGTTGTGCACATGAATCCTCGGTATTAGCAGTTTGTGGGTACAATGAAAAGTTTCAAACTCCGTTGCAAAACATTACAATATTTAGACGTATGAATCCGTCGGAAATGAAACTGAAAGGATGGAATATAAATTTACAATGGATTGTTGAGAAAACTTTATATTTTTCATGAAGAACGAAGATGCCATTCTTAGATTTTCTCGTAAGCGAATCGAAAGGAAAAGATGGAAAATCGAGACCTCTGTTGATGAATTGCCATTGACTCTCTTGCAAACCCAATTGAGACACTTGAACCTTTGTGTCCCAATTCTCTTTCACTCTCGTCTCGATGTTTACGTCGGATCGCGTGGAGTGTATCATCGAGAATAAAATTGAGAAAAAGGACGACTGATTCATTTTTATTAGTAAACAATCACTCTACTAATAGTGGAAATACGGCCATATATTCATCTGATAATGTGTAATTCTAACAACTGATTTGTTAAAAATAAATCGTTCTTCTCAGAACGATCCGAAGCAGCATTTGGAATATGCCAAAAGATAGATTGATCTCTATACTCGTATATACACTATATTTGACTGCATATTGGATGCACTATTTTTCAAAATTATGACTAAATATTACCGCCTCTTATATGTGAAGGTTTGGCCTTTTTTGCCATTTTTCTGTTTCTGTGGTAACTAAGGAGGTAATATCGAACCACCTGGATAGATTGGAATATATGGTCTTAAAAAACGTTAACTAAAAACGGAAATTTTAAATTCAAATGAAAATATAACTTAAGTTTCAACAGTGGCGTTAAAACTCTTTCTTAACTTTTCTCTACTGAAATGATGGTGTCTCATATGCTGCCGAATAAGGTTCCTATTTGAACCTTTTTGAGAATATTAAGCGGATGGCATGCATTAAGCCTGCTGAATACATTTGTAATAAATGCGTTTTGGAAGACGTAGTAGACACGCATTATCAATCACATATTATAAGGAACAATAAAAAAAATCGAATTCATCCCCTGTCGAAGCACAACATGCTATGGAAAAACATATATTTTTTCAAAGCCAATGACACTGAGAGACCTGAAAAAAGCAAAATACTAAGAATAGAAGATTAACTTAAGATAAAAATGCAAAAAAGTAGCTAAAATTATTTTTTCAATTCTTTCATTTCCTCAACGCAAATTTTAGGTTTATGTCAGTATTATACAATTTCTGAGCTGTCGCTATGTTTCCGTTGCTAATGTAAGCTGAGAACTCATTTCCTCCTTTCATCGCTTTTTTATATCCATCGTTGTATCCCTTCACCCTTATCGTTGTATCCCTTGACCATTATCTCTTTGTACCCGTATTTTTATACCCTTTATTGTATCCATCCACCTTGGACCCTTCAATAAGGATGGCTCGAAGTTCTACGGCATTTCAGCTTAAAAACAAGGAAAAGGGATTAAAGCTGGATTTGCTCAGAACGGCGCGCACCTTAGGGAAATTCCAAAGGAGAAACGGACATGAAAAAAATTTGACGGGAAGTCCCCATCGCCAGTCGACTCCGGTCAGAACCGGAGTCAATGATTCATAGCACTTATGACGAGGTCATTTACATATAATAAAAGTACGTAAGTAGTAATGAAATCAAAGTCTGCCAATCAAAGATTACCATGTGCTATTTTGTACGAGCAGAAGTATAAGCAGAACAATTCTATGGCATATTAGGAAGAATGTTTGGAGTTTGAGGTAGTATAAACATTCTTTCCTTGTGAAGTATGATAAGACCTGTATGCCATGATAGCTATGGTTCACATGATACTCCATTCGCGAATGTAAGGTTCCCATAAAATTAATAGTATTGAGAATTTTCATCACAGTAAAATACCATAATAGTTCTCAGATTAAAAATTTTTGCCGATATAATTATAAATACCTTCAAGTATCAAATTTATTCCTAAACTTGGAGATGATATATCATACAATGGTGTGTAAGCTCCGCAGAATAATAAGAATTTTCCACTTTATAAATCTGATTTTAGAGTAAACTATTTATTTACGAATATTCAAATTAAAATTTACCTTTGATGAATAAATTTAGAGATACTATATGGAACAGATGCATGGGCTATCTTATTTACACTGTATAATTTCTTGAATATGAAAGAATATTTCTCTAAGAAATTCTTTGGCTTAAAGTCCAAATATGTCGGAGAATTACGGAGAATTTTAAGAATTTTATCACAGTTTAGCCTCATATCGCCTAGATACATATTTACTAAGCTCGTGTTGATATTTGTATGAGATCCGTACACTCCGCTCCCTTGTTAGAAACCAGTCTTGAAAATTTTAAATTCCTTCTGATGCCCATCTAAAGTAAAACCTTGAGCAATCCATGAAAGGCTGTTTGCAATGAATATTTGAATATTGCATTCCCCAAAAATCGTCGAGAAAAAGTGAGAATCATTCTCTGTGAGAATAATTAAGAGATAATTGTCTTATGAAATCGGAATAAGTGATTCAAGTATTTAACTAACTGTTACAAAATTCCGAGAAGCGTTAGGATAATACAGCAAAATCACATAGTTTAAAAATAAATCATATTTTGTTGCGAAAACAAAGTGGATGTGATACACTTTTAAAGTAAATAAAATCCATGAGCTTCTCGGGTACATTCAAAACGAATTTAAACAGAGTGAAATTGTAGCGTTGTATTGCTTTATGTAAGTATTAAGTGAGGAAAAGTATCTACAAGCTTGTACGCACAACTATGAGATTCTAAAATAATTTATCAAGAACAATAAGCAGCTTACTTCATTAACTTTAAAATTAACTTTCACAAGACCTTAAATATCGTTCACACAATATCTATGGGGAATAAAGATTGTATTATTAGATTTATCCAGTGAGAAGAACGTTTGTTGTTAGCTGGTTCGAGATAAATCCAAACAATTTATAAGTAACCAACCCTGAGTACAATGTTTGAACTCCTTCGGCTACGATTGCCAGAATTCCCGATTTTGTCAAGATTTACGCGCCTTGGTCGAGTATATCAGGGGCCCGTCTTATTCTTTGAATACCCTGCAATTGAAGTTGATATTATTGTTTTGAAATGTGGGAAGTATCACACATTTCAAAACAATAATACAGCGCGTGATAGAATATTTAGCATTACGGCAGCAGCACAGATATTGCAGCAACTAACTAGGACTTTCAAATTTAGAAGCAAAAAATTTTATTTCAAGCAAAACTTTCAAATGTCACAGCCAAATCCACATCTTGGCTATATAATCCGAACAAATAATTAAGAATATTATGGAACATTAAGAGCGAAAATGTAGTAAGAATGATGAATTTTATTTCACTCAAGACGTATTTGCGGAAAAATCAACCTTATTGTTTTCAAACTGTCAGAGTATATTTAAATGGAAATTTGTGTAATATAATTTAATTTTCAATTACAGTTACTTTTGTTAATTATAATTTTGTAAATTGTAATTAATTATATTTTATCTTTCATCATTGTTAACTATTATGAATGATAATTAATCATCCGTTACAAAAATTAAAATTTGAATTTGTTACTCTTACTTGCCTAGCCTTGTCCCAAGACCAATTTTTTACACTCTCTAATACATATATATTTCTCCAGATACACTTCCAAAAATCTGGCAGCCCTACTTTTGGCAGATGCAACAGAATAAACCGATTTCATCAGCTGAGAAATAGTTCCGTAAATACAGTTCCGAGAAACATACGTTTTACAGCATCCCACGTTTCCCATAGCGAGTGTGTGGTCCGTATTTAGGAGTGTACGTGAGGCGTCTCCAGCAGTTTCTGGACTCAACAAACGATAAAGCATTCGTTTTAAACTGTACTAAGCACCATAATGGAAAGCGATCCTGTGGTACAGATTGACTCGGTTCGATGATCCGATCGTTTATTTATTCTCGTTGACTGCAATCCCTTCGCAGATGTCACTGTGACCGAAGGAGATTAGCCTCCTATTTGACCCGGATTTATATTCTGAGACGTGTTTGAGTTTTTGTTACATGTTCGCAAAACCGTGTTCTTAATTCGCAGCGACATTATGTGCATTTAAATTCGCATTAGTTTTTCCTATGTTTTTTTTAATTTAATAGGTCAAACCAGCAATGTGTTAAATAATTAGCCAACATTTACTGAACATAACTTTGCTCGAGTGCGATTTGAAATATTTCATGCATACGTTTTCTATGTTTAATCTAATTATTTATTATTAATCATAGTGAAATGATTCCTTTTAAGAAACCATACCAATACTTCCTGCTTAAATTTACTATTCATTTATTTTTAAACCATTATTTTTATTGAATATCACTAATCGTGAGGTAATATTTACATAAAATATTATGTATAACAGACAAAACTATATTCGTACTAATAACATCACAAACATGCCTAATTCACATATTAGCTTCTTATTGGATGTAATTCTTTTCACCTTCATTAAACCCTTGTATTAACTTGGAAATCAGAAATTACGTTTTACTGTATTCTTTAAAAATTAAAGGTAAAATTGAAGGGAAGAAAAGGAGATTCAAGCATGCATTGCAATTAAGTCTAAGGATAAATGAAGGTAAAAAAAGTTAGACTCGACCGTTTATTGATCTCGGATAAATAATGATTTAAAGAAAGCTATCATAATATTCTTTACTAAGAATACTGAAATTGAATTGAAATTTATTTCATTTCAGTTGAAAAGCAGCACTTAACTGTTACTCCATGTGTATGATAATACAGTAAAAAAAATCACTTATGCTGTAGGATACATATATCCATGCTTCCTATATATTCAAACTTCCTATTCAGGCCTTTCCCTTCTTCTGTTTCCCAAACTCCTTTGGTATCGTCCTCTTTAAATACGTCAGATTTTCTTTCAAATCGATTCTGCCCCTTTTGCTACTCATCTTTTACCCTCCTTCCTCACGGCTCTTGTCACATTCCACGCATACTGGTAATTTCTGGCTCACTTTTGACGTCCCCCTATCTTGATACGGACAAGAAATTGGCGCTTATCCATCTATAGAAATTATTTTCTCCTATGGAAACACCTGTAAAGCATTTTGTAGCTGTCACCCAAGCAATGGGGAGGTGTCGAAAAATTCAGAATCGAATATTGCGCGAAAGATTTATCTGATGTGGAAATATAGTGAAATCTGGCTTAAATGCACCGATTAAGACACTATCCCGCCTAATAGCTGCTTTTTTCTGATCCAGCCCTTTTACATATGGTAAAAATACCGCTTAAGATGCTCTGCTTATCGCTTATGAGGCCACAGATGCACTGCAACTCGCATTAGTTGATAAGCCACCTCTTTTGATTGATATAGAATTTTTCATATTATCTATATTGCCTTCATCCGCTGTCCTACCCTGCTTTTCCTATTTTTGGAGTATGAGAACTATTTTCTATCAGAAGGCCAGATTGAGTTGGATTCGGCTTCATAAGATACGTCAAATGTAGAACTATCAGGCTGCCCTTAGCATGCTGCCTACATTCAAATAGCTTCACATCGAAAATGTAAACAGGAAAATAAATTTATTCTCAGAGTGAACTAAAAAGAATTTTTCATTTTTCTTTACTTGTCAGTGTTGGCAAGACAAAAGCAATTTTTTAAATAAGGAATTTCTATCAGAAAGTGACAAAAAGGTCGCGGTGTAAGACCATAATGGCCACATTTGGCCAGAAGTTCCCCCTCTGGCCTAGTCTCTAAAGGGGTATCTTTTGAACCTCTTGATCTTGATAACTAGTTTGCAAGAAGGAAATCAAGATATCGCGAATACCCCACAATTCCACCCATAGCCAATTCTATCTTTTGGGAAGTTATTTCCCTAATCTATCTATCTAGAACTTAAGAGTAAAAACTGGATTAAAAGCTTTGCAATGTTTTGTGACGTGTAATTTGGGAAATCATTTCCAAATTGTAAAATTATCGAATAAAACAGATTAGATGTGCAGTGGTTGGTGGGCTATTGAGCGTACCTCTAGGGAGATTGTGCTCTGAAACTATTCATTATTCATACCTAATTGTCTATCTGATAAAAGTGCTTCATTATTAAGTGAAAAATGCTAAAATAAAGTACCAAAGCAAGACACACTGTAGATGTCATCGTCAGTTATGGAATATGTAGCCAAATAAGACTCTCTTTTCGTTTTTAGGAGTGAAGAACTTATTTAAAAATTGAAGAGGTTCCTTTCCTTTCCCTTTTGTTTTCCAACGCGCAAGAAATATAAAGTTGTCTCTTTACGATTTAAAAGTCATACCGCTTTTTACGCGATTTCACTCAGTCCCCAGAGAAAAGTCTAAAGGGGGTTCTACTGTACACGAATACAAGCATATAAATACATACATACACTCGTACATATACGTGTATATAATCATGTCTTTGCAGTCTATTTGATGTTAATTGTGAAATGCTTTAGGTCCACCCCAACAGAAGAGTGTTGAGCGTCTTAGTACTTGCCATGTCAAACTATACTATGCATCACTTTGAGAAATAAAAAGGTGAGACAGCTTTATCCGTACCACAGGAATTTTATGGATAGATGGTATGGATTCCTGCCAAGAAGGCATGCCTGAAGCTATTGATGGCATAAAGTAGACATCCCTGAAATAGGAAAACTGTATTCCTCTTGAATTCACTGTACTGTACGAATACAGCGGGTAATAATAGCAGGTTATCATCACCGATGGATTGAATGGGAGTTTATATTGAACTAGAATGGATAATTATCGTAGCTTAGAAACTTTCTAACTTACAAGTACTCTTTTTATGAAGTTAAGCACTAATGCGGAGGTCAGAAACCTGCGGCCCTTTATGGAACTACCTGCGGCTCAAGATGTATGAATGTTCAGAGTACAGGAAATGGAGCTTTCATTTAAACCAATTGTAACCATGCGATAGCTACTTCGTAATGGAATGCTCGTTTGTAGGTTTCTATCCTCCGTAGCCCACAGATAGATTAAAACAATGTAAGCACATATATTGAACGATCTTTTTGCTACCATACACAGGTTTGTTCAGTAATTTTTGTATCTTCAACTCGTATTATCTAAAAAGGTGGGTGTTCGTATTCAGTATGAGGGCTCGATCTCATTAAATATACTTTGAATGATTTTTTACGTATCATTAAAATGATCTGCGCCTCGTCGTGTGTTGCACCCTATCAACCAATAAAAGTATTGACTTTTTTCATCCTAAAGGTTATCGACCTCTGCTCCGTCAGAACCTGAGTCGGCTAGTGTCTGAAGAGGTACCAAATACTGCATTCCGAAATATTTTTGATCGACGTTTTTTAGAAATTATTCGCAACACGTCATGCATAAACAGGTTTAAGTGTGGATTCGGTAACAAGGGTCCCCAAAACTAGAAAGGCTTCTCCCAAAGTTGGAATCGATCGAGTGAGGGAGGGAGGGCGATGGGGTGGTTCCGAATCCACGTTCTCTATAAATGCTGCCACCAGAAGTGCGTTTGGGATCGATATTGTTGGAAAAGGGCACGGTGTCACAACAGGGTCAGTGACGTGGGCGATATTGGGGGTGAGAGGTGGCGTAAGGGTTTCCTCGCTCTTTTGTTTTCGGCAGACTAGTGGCGCCCTTGATGGCGAAGTGAGCAATCTGACGGCCCCGATACAGTCTTAATCCGGAGTGGAAAATTCTCGATATTGGTGAGGTTATGCGGGCGGAGAAAAGATCCTGAGACAACCGGCCCTAATCGATCCTAATTCTATCATTTATGAGCCGATCTTTTATTCGACTTATTATTTACGACTCGGATGAATTTCGATTCGAAGAAATTAAGGTTAATTTGACTGCGAGGAATTTTATGCTTATTTATTATTAAGGGTTCGTGTCGTATGCGTCCCGCAGCCTATAATAAGAAATCATTAGTCTGTGGAAAGTTCCTTTCTCTGAGATAAGGTATATATCGCTCTTGATGCAATTCCGCGTTTATATAATTGCGCTGTTTCTGGAAGAATAGTATATCTATATACAGAATATAAACTTGTGTTTCTTTATAATTTTTTTTCTATCATACTTAACTCATTCTCATATCTTCGCGAGTATTATCCTTTTCTAACCCAACCCTCTTCTATTCTTTCTCATTGAATCTTACTTCCGTTTTTAAAAGGTATTTTAAGTCATATTTATGGTATGTTTATGTATTTGCATTGTATAGCTTTCTCTTATTGAATATTCGATTCTATTGTAGAAGATATAACTATAGAGCGCATCAACAGCTAAGGTGATGTCGCATCTGTGGCCCCCCACCGGTAATTGAACCCGGAACAGCTTCTACGAAAGGTGAACTCGCTACCCACTTGGCTATGAAGAAGCATAATTCTATCATCTATATCTATCACTTCTAATTTATTGTTTTCTTTCGAAAAATCGTTTCCATAATAACGGGAGAAATTTAAACCCAGTTTTCCCCGAAATAAATACCAATGTATGTGCATGTCTGCAGTGGTGCAAACAGTTTAAAGAAAATATTCGCTCGAAATACTCACTTTAACTTTGGAATAATATTTGCGAGATAGGGCTACGGTCACCTCAACTTTTTCTTGGGTTATGAAGCGTAGGCAATCGATGAAATTTCACTTTCTGGTGGTCAACGATTTATGTCAACCTGATAAAATTTGGAGCATGCAATTTTGACCCGTTCTCTCGAAAGAGCTTCGAGCAGTAATATTTTTAGCCCCGGTTCGAGGAAATAAATATAAGTTTAGTTCCGGTATCTTACGCCAATATAGAACCGTTTCTAAGCATTTTTCGAAATAACATTCCTAATACCATATCCCTCTAAATGTTTTATTATTTTTATCTTTTTTCGTATCCAACATATTGCATTAAATCTAGGCAAACCTTACTAATACATAGTTGCCATAGTTAAACATAATTTTTTGATGACTTATTAGTTAAGTTTATTAGTCGATGATAAAATTTTCGGAATTTTCAGAAACAAACAAATGTTAGAGCTCTTTGCTATAAAAGCACAAACCGAACTTTATCTAATTGGTAAAATCGTGACACAATCGTCTCTTTTTATTGCGGTATAAACACTGCTATCGGGATCTTCACGATATCTGGGATAATAGCTTGTGTGTGTGAGAAAGTGCAAAAATAGCATTTCTCAACAAGATTTCATATATGTACAAATTTTGTCTTTTATATGAAAAAAGTGAATCGTTCCAAATGAAAGCCCTGGGACGAAGTGGGTTAATGAAGAATGAGAATTCAGTTTGTTATGTGCTTATACATAGAAAAAGGTAGGATTATAGTAACTACAAACATATAGATATATTCACAATGCGATACAAGGTTGGAAAAAATTTAAAGTTCAACAAGATGAAATTTAATATAATTTAACATTCCAATGAAATCCACGCAGACAGGGAAACTAGTAAATGTAAATATCTAGCAGCAATCCAATTTCCATTGAGGATTTCCCCTTCATTTTCAAGAAAAAGCGCCTTTTATTCAAAAGCCTTCAATAAGGGAAATTTCCAATAAGAGCTAAACTTGGGCATAAAAGAATCTATGCTCCAAAATTATAAAGGAAATTAATTTTTGTGAACGTTTCCAGGGAAAAAAACAGTCGTTACCTTAACAACGGAATTGAGAGCTAAGAAGTTTGTGGAAGAGGAAATTCCTAACGAAGCACCATTTCTTCTTGAATTAACTCAAAAACGGGAAAAGTAAACCATAATTTTCGCATTAGTAGATACGTTGTTTAGAATTTCGTTTGAGATATTTAAGGCCAAATACAATCTGTTAGATAGCATAATCAAGGTAACGCCGCAATATCACAACTGTTGATTCACTTGCACCGGTCCCAAAAAAAAAGACTTTAATACGATGGTTATCATCTTTAAAGAGGAAGATACAATCATTAGAGAAGGTTAAAAGAATCAGTAAATGCGTAAATAGCACGCTCAGGACGGATGAAATTGCACTAATAATTATCAGAAAACAGATATCAAAGCAAAAGAAAGATAAACAGTAGTTTATACACGGTTACCCATTGGTATACGCCAAGTATCGAGAACCTATCCCTAAAGTTGTTCCCTATTATGATTTATACCATTATGATCTATATTAAAGTGGAATATTCACTATTGCTGGATAAAAGCAAACACTTGTATACGTAATTCATTCGAAGGATACCATTTTTCATAAAGATTGTCAATTTCAACCAATTAATCATTAAAATTAAACCAATATAAGAATCATTCACAAATGACGAAAATTTAACAAAATATTACACTCACTGAGACTGCAGAATAATTCTGAAGAAACTCTTCACTCCAAATTCTCAAGCAAGTACTCACCTGAAAGTAAAAAGAAATAATTAGATAAACATTCAATGAATTTTATCTCAATTGTCATTATTATTTAAGAATAGGCATCTTGTGTGAAAGGAATTCGAATGTTGATGATGCATATAATCTCTCGATATTTCAAAAACATTAATTAGTCAGTAAACATTTTAGAAGCGAAGCAAATATATATTATATATCCTAATCATAAAATGTTTCATTTCAAATATTTGAGATTTAGAGAAACATGTTTCTCGCTAATTATAAAATTATTTTTAGGATTATTTCTTCTAAGATAAATTATTTCACGAGACACTTCTTTAACGCTTTGGATATTCTGTCATTAGGCAAATGTAGGGAAAAATATCCTGAGGAATGTTCAAAAAATGATTTAGAGATAACGAAAGCCCATTTACGTCAAACATCTACTTCATTAAGAGTAAAAACGAAGATTTTAGAGAAGGGCCCAGTAAATAGAAATCAAAAACGAGAAGAGCTTCAAGCGGATCAAAAGCACTTAGCATGACCCAGAAATCATCTTAGATCAAAAGCTCTTTATTGAGTCTTTGAGTGAGAAATTAAAAATAAAGAAACGAATGATGGATCATTAAAGCCACTGTTACGAGCGCGTTTTTTATGCACTGAAATAACTCGAAAGCTTTTCAAATATTTATACGACTTGATACAGTTTTCTTCATGAGTGGGTAGTGACCACATTAAGGTTATATTCTTTGCCGATTCCTTATTATTTTAGAGGGAGTTCATAAAGGTCGTTCAAACAAGCTGTAATAGTTTCGAAGTAAAAAAACCAAGCGTTATATCCTACAACATAATTAGGAGCATCTAACATTGACAACCATTTACATGATGAAGATTATTCTTATTATACATTATTAAAAATAAAAATAGAAATCTTTTAATACTTGCACAAATGGGTAAAATTGTGGAAGAAATGCAGATTCCTTATGTATTTTTATTTTTACGTATACATTATAAAATTTAATGAGATTCCACCCAATAAAGTCTGAATTTATGGAGATCATTCACAAAATATCAACAATTACATGTAAATATAAACATATAAATATAATTTGGAGGCGATCTAAGAATAACAATTGAGGTCCCAAAATCTCAGGGACCTCCATGAAATGGGGTCCCCGAGGGAAGCTGGGGGGCCTTTCAGTACGCCCCTGCGTATAAGCAAGTGCATCTTTCACGATAATAGAACTGTAAAACAATGAAATGCATTACCTGAAAATAATTTTTTGTAATGACTAAGTCGTTAACTGTTATTTTATTTGTTTAACTGTCTTTGTAATCAGTATCGATGACCATTTTTGCTTTATGTCACATGGTTTTTAACCTATCTTTAGTTTTCAAAATTTAAATAAATAGCCAGAAATTATCTAAAATTCCTCAAAATTTTACCATGGGAAAAGACAAAAGTGTGCTCCGTTTAATTCTCAAAGTACACTTGATTGTGCCTTGTAAACCCCTTTGAAAATTTCATACCCCGCTTTAAAGATATGCAATGTGATCAGCGAGAAACAATTAATTAAATTGCCTTCAATTAAACTTCAAGTGGAGTTTGCCGCTTAAATTTTCCCTCGTTTTTTCCTTCACACTGTCCGTTCACTTCTGCTAAGATCTTTACCTTCTTCGTCCAATGATTTATATGGCAATCTCAACTTCTTTGCTCCGAGCCGAGCCAATGGGATTCGACCCTAATTGGGTCATCTAAGCGAAATGTGAAACAAAAGCTCAAGGGGATGGAGAGCAATACCCAAGACTTTCAGATAAATAATTCAATGCATGAGTAAGGTCGCACTGGACGATTTAGGCTTCGTTGTTGACCTCCCTTCTCTAGATTGAGAACTGGATCAACCTTTGCCCTGAGCAATCCAGATCATGAGCTGACTAATCGAAGATAAATGTTTTTGCTTATCTCGCCAATGTCCTTTTGTTTAAGTGCTGAGAATGATCCCTCAAATATTTGAGTCCGTGTTCCTTCATCCCAAGTTTAGCTGTTACGACAGTTGTATTTAATTCCTAACTTGGTATTCACAGTTATTAATAACATAAAACATCCACAGATAGATACTTATTCTTATAATGATATAGTTGATGCACTTGTAGAAATCGTTGAGATAAAATAAATTAAACATACGTTTTTCTTTGTGAAGAGTAGATTAAATAAAGTATACATCCACATTTTTCTTTCGTATCATAAAGATGGAAAGACATTAAGAATCTACCATTTTCAAAGAAGAACAATTTGTAAGGCAATTTAATCAATTCTCACATCTGTTGATTCTCCCCTAGAAGTGAAAGAAGTCACACTGAAATGTTAATCTAAGTCTGTGTAATTTAAGTTAATCGGCTGTTATTGAGTATTACGTTAAGTACTATATTAGAACCATATAGTGTGGATTAATAAATTCACACTTTATTAGAATTCCATTACTGAGACATACTTATGTATTAGCGATAGAGTTTTGGTCTCTCCTGATGACCGTGAAGGACGAAATGTACTTTGAGTGGGTAAGGATTTTAGACTCTTAAATCGTTTTTCGAGACATATTTTGTTACAATAGCATTTATTATTATTTTGAAATTTTTAACACTAATTACTAAAGATAAAGCAACACATTTTCAAGAAAGCCGAAGCGATTTATTGAAGGCAACATTCAATTAAATATCATATCACAAAATAATCGGAACAACATATAACCTCTTTTAGCTTGAACGAGGATGGGTAAGTGTACGATTCTAGGTATATCATAGAAACATCTCCTCAACGTACAATTTTTAGGGAAAAATAAAACTATATAAACGGGTCTGTATTTCTCAAAACAATAATTTTACCAGAAAATTTATTTATCTTGCGCAAATGAGTGACATTCATCCATAAGGCTAACCCTGATGACCGAAAAACCACTCCTTTTTCAGGGAGCAGGAGTCAATGATCTTGTAAGTACTTGTGTCCATTCATATACTATATTTTGCGTTACGCCATGTGTGAGGCACCAAACGAGAAAGCATCTAATAGATTCAACAAAACGTTACACTCGCAGTAATAACGGGTCTGGTCTCCTCACTTTTCCATATCTATGCAATCCACCTCATATTCGAAAGGGAAATCTTACAAGTATCACTGTACATCATAAGGTATCTCAAGGATGTAGTAATAGGGGTCGCCTTATCCAACTAAAAAAATGGAAGCCTAAAATAGTATCTTACGTCGCGCAAGTACCTTGAACCCAAGAATAAGTAAAGATAGACACAGTGAAAACATTATCAATGAATTATTTATTAACATGGCAACGAATCCTATAAATTCATTGGCTTGAAGGCTGGTTGAATCCTCATCCTCTTTACTGTTATCTACCAATGGTTTTGGAGAGGCAATGAGGCTTACTAAACATGATGAGGATTGAGGAAGTTTGGCATGGTTTTATTCACCAATTGTGAGCTATAACGCTATGAGACCACGTACAAGTCCTGGTAAAAGCAGAACCATGACCTTCTGAATAACACTCTTCGTGTCATTCAGTAAGGAGATGCCTATACGAACGCCATGATTCAGCATTACTCATGCCTCAGTACCATTCATCTTATCACGGCCAAAAACCAGGAAGATATAGAAATAAAATAGTTACTTTTTCCTCCATTCTATACCAAAATAGAAATGAAAATATTCTATTCATTCTAACATTTGCAGCAAAAACATAACGGCCATATGAATATAAGTGGCAGTAAAATTCATTTTCTTCTTTGTCATTAAATTTTTAAATACTCACTTATCAAGAAGTAATAGTTACCATTATAATGGCTTATTTACAAGGTGATTACGTCAATTAATCATAAAAACCGATGTTTATGCCGAATTATACCCGAATTATATCCGGTACAATAATAAGGTTAATAGTAGCCTTAACAGGCAAGTAATCATTGAGGATCGTTAATTACGAGCGATTGATCTCCTAGTGCTAATATATGGCCGCTCTTTACCACTAGGTAGTCATTACTTAGCTTTATTTATTTGATAATAGTCATTTTATAAAAACCAATAAAATATTAATATTTAAATAATTAACAATTTTTAAGGCACTGACAACTACAACATATTTTGACCCGGAACGAGCAAAAGGTAATATGTTTCAACATCTACGTATATATCAGGCAAGCCAACTTTTGGAAAGTTTTGCTAGTTTTATTAGTATCGCGTATCGTTGCGGAAAATATGAATTTCTGAAACAATTACTTCAAGAAACTATTTCCCTAATTTTTCTCGCGGTATCAGACATACCTACACAGGAATTTAGAAGCATATTAAAATGCATAATATTTAAAATGTATTCTAAAATGAGCTTTCTCTGAAACTATGGAGAAAATTCCGATGTAATTTAAATATCACTTCCAAAGGTTTCCGCCTTACTTCAAGAAATTCCTTTTTTATGGCTACCGATGTTTCAAATGTTTTATTTTTAATTTATTTATAATTTCGTATATTTTTAAAAACTTTTGCTAGATCTAAGAGTGGTAATAAAACCACAATATAAGTAAGGATTAAAATACGTGTACAATCTGAAAATAAAACCACTTAATATCTGTTCCTTACTGTAAATTCAACATTCAGCTTCCGCTGCATCCAGACAACTTTATATTCTCACACCCAAAATTTTTATCCTTCACACCCCTTACGCAGAAGTGTTGCAGACGAACACAAAAACAAGGGCGCTCTTAAAAAACGGCGCTTCCAACCCGGTGACCTATAAAAAGAGTGGTCCAAACTGAGATTCCTTGCAATTACTGCGCGTGGTGGCAATCAAAATTTCACAAACGACAAATGAGTTCTCCGTTTTGTTATTCGTGATGTTCAGGACGAGTAAATACGATTAATTCTTTAACACTTCTGTCGAGAATCTTGAGCGTTAGGCATCCTCCACGAAGATGGTCGTTAAAACGCTTCCGCCCCTTATCTTTTTGCCGAAAAGGAATCTGGGACACGCGAAAACACGCGCCGGAACCATCGTCACGTATATAAACACCGCCGTGGAAGCAGTACTGCCAACACTCGAATGAAGTGGAGCAGAGATGATAATAACCCAACGTATCTTTTCATTCTACCCTTCGTGATAGTGTTAAGCATTTCATATGCAGTAGCGATTCTGACAGCAGAATTCAGTCGTTAGTTAAGTAAATTTCCATGGAGGAAGCCGCGTTGCCAACACTTAAATGATGTCTAGCAGAGATGATTGAACTTGGTCAAGAGTATATTCATTTCCATACTAAGATTTATATGTACAGTATTCATGGGCGTATCCAGGGGTATTGAAGGGGCAACTGCTCCCCCTTCAAAGACGGGAAATTCTTTTTAAAAGATAACATAATTAAAATATAAATAACAATGCATTTATACAAATAAAAATTGCTATGTGTATTACTGTATGGCATAGCATTTATGGCATGTCCAGACTATTCATAAATTTGACCCCCTTCCGTTTTGAGCTGATATTAATATACAAAATATTGTTTCTTTACTTCGTTATTTTGCTTCATTTTTATTCGATTATTTTATTTTAACTTCTGCATTTTTTAATTCATGATCCACAGAGTAATTCTTTTAAAAATAATCGTTAGCTGAAAATTGTTTGGAAAATATGAAATGTAAACAGTAAACTGCAAACAAGCATTGGAAAATCTGTAAATTTTTGTATTTTCTATGAGTAATTATTTTTCAAATGTTAACATTACGATATGAGGAGACAAGCGCTCAATGTATAATTATGTGATTGAGTGATAAGAGTGACGCAAACAGTAACTATTTATAATTTAAAGAGGTAACCAGAGTTGGCTACCCAGTCAGCATAACAAGCTGTAAAAGCTAAAATGTAGCCGTAGCAACAGAAAACGTTATGAAAACAAAATTAATAATCACTGTGAAAATTTTAGTTGATTACGGTGACAGGCAATAAATTTAAGAATATTCCCAAACCTGTATTTAAAGAGATGTAAAGAGAAGAAATTATGAATTCAAATATGTAGGTAATAAAAAGAGAACTAAATCAGACGCTTCCCATACTCCAAGAGTAAACAAGCACGCAGAAACATCGTTGATTCCGTTGAAGAGTCGTAGATACGAATGATTTTTTTTTCCTCATACCTTTCAATCAAAGAATCTTCACCATTCACCCAAATTTTCACGTCCATTTTCCAACAGATCGATGTATCCCTCTTTTAATATAATTGAGGATCATTCTCCAATTGGTGCATGATAAGATATCTCTAATGTATAGCACATGGTTTACAATATTCATCGTCTGTGAACTGTTGATTCCGACAAAAATTTCCGTTCTCTGGACGAAAGCAAACCTAAGAGCGAAATCACAAGAATGCGAAAATTTTGAACTGAAAATTGCGAGGTGCGAGACGTCCGTATTGTTAAGCTGGATATTTTTTCTCCCGAACGTAATGGGTTTACTCTTCTCTTTTCTTTTAAATACACCCGGTCTCTTCGCATTTGCTTCGGTTGAGTTAAAGAATCCTCTCTCCATTGAGAAATTTACCTGTTGTGTACATATATGCATATGGTGCTTTCTTTGTAATTATTTGGTGATTCGATTATTTCTACAACTTTGCGGAATTTCCATACCTTTACTTTACATAATACATATATGCCGAAAATATTTTAGGGTAACAGAAACTTCAAATTTTATTATGCATCCGCTTTATTCGACGAGATATGTTTTATTAAAAGCATTTCTAACGATAAATTCTTTATTCTACGTTTAACTCTGAATTCAGACTTGATTTCTTGAATTTAAACATCATACGTGAGAATTACCTAGCCCTAAATTATAAAGTTAATTCGTAAGTGTGCCATGGCAGACATAAGATTAGGTAACAATGCCAATGCACCATCAAGGCTGGCGATAGTGGGACTAGTTAATTAGGGCAATGGGGCTTAATCACCCAATTTCATCCTTAAGGTTAATGGCATCTCCTCAGCATCGGTACAGAGAGAACACATAAAGAAGCTCAGGTAATTGGAAAGCCCACTGTGACGATGGGTAGCGCTGGAAACTATTGAACATTGTGAGCTAAAGTTCGTGGAATTGTAATTCCTTCGAGTCTCTCGCCATCCGTTTGATCTCATCAGGAGTAATCGGGCAATTCGTTAGTGGCATCGCACTCTCTCTGTGAGACTTGGCGGTCTTCCTTATGGCAAACAAGTCCCGTGAAATGGCAACGCGGTTAGTGTAGGCGGAGGGGAGGGAGGCCGGTTGCCATGCGCGACTGTAAACGCAGCATCAGGCGATACCCCTTCCGTTCTCGATCCAGCGAATTCTAAGCCACTTCCTCCCACCCCAGCTGGCATTTTCTCGGAACTATTCATTCTCAGATTTGAAAGAAAGGTAAAGAGTTGGTTGCAAGATTTTGTGAATTTTCAGGTCAGGCTGTGAGTGCATACTGTTCAGCCCGCATGCTGGTTTGAACAATATCCCCTCCACCAATATATAAGAAGCCATAAAACGATACAGAGTTACCTCGGTTGTGGACATTTCGGGGAAAAGACACTTCGGCGACGGACAACTTGTCGACAATATACTCGGATAAATTGTAAATATGAATAAAATAACGAAAAATAAGAAGAAATAAAATTCGGATAATGTAGAAAGTTACGTTATGGTTCAAATTTGCAAAGATCATGTTGGTCGACGTTTACATACGAGAAGTATTGATGCAACAGTAGACTAGGTCAATGAGCGGAATTCGGTTATGTTTTGGATAGTTGAGGATTTACTAGTTCAGTCTGTTCGAACCTGAAGATGGTTATACACCGAAACCGATAATTCTTAAATAAAACCTTCTGTGGAAAAGTAAAAACCGGATTCAGTTATGTATTTCCACCACATCTCGGCCGAGGCTATAGATTATATATAATAATCTATAGATTATATTATATATATATATAGATTATATATATTATATTAATTATATATATAGATTATATATATATTATATTAATTATATATATATAGTAATTATATATATATTATATATAATAATCTATATATATAATTATTCTACCATTTAAAGAGTCGAACAGTATAATCTTTGTTCCATGCCATCTCTTAGTAAACTCCCGTCTAGTTGTCATTTCGATCACTTTACTGTCATGCACCCGACATCGACGCAAAGTAATAATATCAGCACTTCATGGAACGGACATCTACGTGAGTCCGTTTAGTGCTCTAATAATTTGCAGAAGCGATTTGTATCATGTTAGCGACAGCGAAGGTCGCAGTGTTATCCTCCGTGTTTTTTGTTTGTCTCCTATTCACAAGTGCAGTATTTTCAAATAGATTCTCATCGCCTCACCACTTTCCATATGGATTACGAATTTTGGAGAGGTAAAGTAGAAAGATAAATCATCACGATTCATTTTTGTTGAAAGGGAAGGCACGGAAATGGTGTAAGAATCACGTTCACACAAGTCGGTTATATAACCCGTTTATTTTCGACTGTTCTTGCTACTAGACTGGAATTAACTTCAAAATCAGAGATTGGTTTCATTCAGAGTATGCTATATAGCTCAATCACTCCAAATATACACTGCATCTTAGCTTTTAAAATCCATGAAATGAACTCGTGAAACGCTCATCATTAGACAGTTAAAATAAAATTCACAGGAAGAGGCGAAGTGTTGCGGAAATCCATAATTTAGAATGAAGTGAGGCGTTATTTATTTCCACGAAAATAATCAGAAAAATCATTAGTGTATCACTAGTTGGACCCTCAGTGCCTCCACTATTGAATATCAATAGCTGCTGTGGAGGGATGAGACGACAAATTTAATATTGAAGTAGTTTGGTCTTGCGTTCCTCCCTCAACCAGAATGCTGCGAGGAGAAAACGACCCAACAAGTGCTTCCCATTGACATTACGAAAACTCATTACATAGAATTCAATAAAGAGAGACCTAATGGTTGAACTTAATCAACATAAATCATAGCTCGATGGCTTGTAAGTGAAAGATCCGGTAACGAAAGACAAATGAAAACTATTCCGTCTACAAAACATGATAGCAGGAACTAATGAAAAACTAATGAAGGAGAAAGGTTCACAAACTAAACGAAAATGACATTGTAAACGATAAGTTACCGAAATCGGATTGAAAAAATATTCTAGTATAAACACACAATTTTCACTGATCGAAATAATCGGATATTTGGGAGCCCCCCAAAAACATTAAATGGAATGTGTTTCTTAACCGGCAAAATCTAGAAAATCCCGGATGTCTAGAAACAATGCTTATATACGGAACAAGAATTTTCGAATTTTGTGGCACATGTGGCAACTTTAATCCCATCTCTCTGCTCCTTATCTGAGAGCAAACAATCCACTTTCCGGGAGTTTATTTCCGAAAGGGAGAGTGCATCTGGCGGAGAGATAAGGGCAATGTGGAGAGAAAGTGTGTTTTATGGTGAATTTTCTTCGCTAATACATGGTAACATTCCAGGGAAATAATTTGGCTAACATAGCAGTACCTACATAATTTGGTAGACTGTTTATCATTATTATTTAACCATTTATTAGAGATGTAAGACTCAACGGGGCTCTCTTCCGTCAAACCTTATTTGTTAACTGAATATCCTACAGATGAAAGGAAAAATTCAATAAACACATAAGATTTACTGTAAGGAGGAAATATCTCTGCAAGTGAACGTCGGTGATGGAAAAACCCACTATGCAGCGGAACACCCACACAAGAAGTGGGGTTTAAAACTCTAAAACACAAAGATAAAATATTTATTAATGCTAAAAATCATACTCATTTTATAACGAGTATTATTTAGAGCATAAATATAATACCTTTGAAAATGATTATATGTTACAAATGATAAAATGATTTATAGTTACAATCAGAGTCAAAATCGATTCCCCAAAGCTTCTCAGACATTTGAAGATAAATAATGATCCATCAGTAGATTTGTTACTTCGTGAAATTATTGTAAATTGGCACTCAGTTAAATTTTGGCTCCACGCTCTTATGAACGAAATGCCAGCACTTTCTCTGATTACATATAATAATCACAGTTGTGTATGTGTCCGATGTCGGTGACTCCCGTAAGAAATGCGTGGGAGACATTTTAATAAACGTTAATTTGACGCACTTCCCGATTAAATAGAAATGCGAAATTTGGGGATTAGTTAGAGGAATAATTGGGAATTATATATCCTTACTTTTATGCCCAAAATATCCTTGGTTCGAATCCAAAACGACCCGAAAACGCTCTCATAAGAAATGCACGTAAAGTTCGTTTTGATCGATTGCAGACTTTTGTTCTTTTAATGATTTAAATAAGAAATAATGGTCTTAGAAAATTAAACAAGCACAAAAAATTGGAAGTTGACACTTTCAAGGCGTCAAGCGTTATGCAATCCGCGATGCACGTGTGTACTGCACGTAGGCTTCTCACACCTATAAATAGATTCTAGTGAGATTGATGTGCAGTGGATTAATACCTAGGGAATGTTTTACCTCGGGAGATTCATGACTTTCGCAAGAAAAGTCCGTGATATTCCGGGGAATCTTTGTTCTTGCCTTCAATTATGTAACGAAGGCATTTAAAGATTTTATTCCCAGAACTTGATCTTCGCATAGCGAATGACATTTTCATTGTCTCCAACTGCGAAGAATAAGAAAATGAAGGAAAAAGTGTCCAACGCAAACTCAAAACTCAAACCCGAATTTCCCACTTGACAGGCGAAATTACAGAGCGGGTAAACTTCAACGAGAACGGGAAAAATCGGCAGATATTCCTGGAGACCACCTGTCGGGAGAAAGATTTCTCTAAAAAATCCAAAATCTGGGAGATAACCGGAATTTCGAAAGAGAAGGGAACTGAGCAGGTAAACCTGAATATACGCTATCCGCAGCTATCTACATCTGTGAAAGGATACTGTTCCCTATAAGGAATAACTGAACGAAGAATTTAAGACAAGCGTGAGATAAAAACAACATGATGGGGAAATATTTGCGTAATTTAATTGTTTGTGTAAATTGAATTTACGCTGAGAATAAAAATTTATCATAAAATACTTAAAAAGCTAAAAAAATAAAATTCAAGCAGTATCTCCCGATTTATATCAGTGATAAAATAGAAACTAATCTTGTTACGCTAATTGGCATTGCAACAAAATACTTGATTGTAATTAACTTTATGCTTCTTCTTTCATTTGAAACAAAAAAAACTAATAAGGTTGGTACTATTTGTTTAAAAATCCAAATCCAAAATGTTGGATTTTTAAAACATTTTTTGCTTAAATTTGACGAATTACGCTTCAAGATAAGTTAGTAGTAACTAGGAATCTTAGTAGAATATTCTCTATTTTACTTTCATTTGACGCAATAAACTAAATAGGGAAACAAAATTATTCTAGCAATTACATTTGCTTCAGTAATAAACAAAAAGAACGCTTTGATCGTCTGAAAATTCCGCAGCTTTCTCATCCTGGTTTAGCCCAACACCTGAATGCCGATGCCTTATCTATGAATCAAAGGCTGGAAATGAGCGTCGCTGAATTCAAGCCCAAGGGCTGAATACGCAAAACGTGTTTTCGATGTGGATTCTGGCGCTTTGGAAAGCCTTCATTAAATCTTGGAGGAGTGCCCATAATTGCAAGGGACTCGTTTCGTTTCAACTCGAGATGGGCTTCAAATGTAAACGGTTTCATTTCATGATTGGCATTCTGTAATTTGATTTATTACTTCAACAAATAGCACTGTTTTTTGGTATACTAGAAAACATTTTGACCCGTTTTATCATAAAAACTATGGTTTATTACCAATTATAAATAATCTAGTTAGAATGTACGGAATAAAAAAAATTGAAAACTCGATATGTAAGGAGAGATGAATCTTGAATAATTCAAAGAAAAATATTTTTACATTTTACAAATTTATCAGTGATAGCTAGTATTGCCACCTGAGTAGCTTCTTCGGTTACTGTCCCTTTTCTTTTGAAAATTACTTAATTTTTTATCAGTTTGAGATTCACCTTTTTATTCCTAGTAAAAACCTATCCACTTCGTAGTCTCCACACACATATTTAAGTGTTACTCTCTTCTATATTATGGCTTTCCACAAATTTGAACATTACCATACTGATTATCATACCTAAATACTACTTTTAACAAATTCCAATGCAAAATTTACCATTAGAGAACCCAAAAGTTATACGGAAGTATAAAGCCTATACAAGTAGGGAATCGTATCCAGATCTGATAGTTGACAGATTAGTAGGGAATAATACAACTTAGGAGTCGACGAATAAAATCTACTGCGCTTGATCGAATTATCAAAAATTTAATTTGGGATTTACTTATTAATGTCGCATATTTTCTCTAATACTCTCTGGAATTACCTAATTTCTTCTTACAATTAATTCAAAAACGAATTTCTGATCGTCACGTAAGTTTCAATAAGTTGAAAATGTTAAAAAAAATACATAAAAGGTAGCCCTGTTATTGGCAACCTTCGGAAATCAGGAATCTTGAAACACAACAACTGATTGAGCGACCTACAGCTTCATTAGCACTTCGCGTTCCTGATTAAAGAATTGTCAAGGATAGAAATTCCTGAAAACATTTTTCCTCCGTTATCTGAGAGGAAACGATAAGATGAAATTCCTTCTTATCATTCATTACGCTACTTTATAATGGGAATCGATCGACTGATCGGCGATGAAGGTCAGGTATTCGAGATAAATGATAATGAAAACGAAGTAAACAGGTGGATGGAAATAGATGATAAAAGCTATAAGAGTAACTGATAATATGGTTAGCAATGGCAGGGCTATTTCTCAATCAAAGATGTAGAAATCTTTGGGTGTCTGAATATCTTTATCCAGAATTTAATTGGATAATATAACCTTCCTCCCTGCTGGCTCTGTTTAATTTACATTTAAATTAATTAATTTTTTACTTAATATATTTTATTTTAATCAATTTGACTTGGTTATATTTTAATGAGAGTCAACCTTCTCTCGAAGGATCAGGTTCTCTTAATTACTTCTAAAGTATCCTTTTCTTTTTGATTACTTATCCGTACATGATCATACAACGTTGGATTTGTAATCTAATCTTTCATTCCAAGGAAAAATTAACTTAAACATTATGTGATTTTTGACATTAAGTTTTCAATTTTATTAAAAAATTGCACATTAATACCGTATTTTGAAGAATCTGTGACGCACCCAAGTTTTGGAAATAATGTAGGGGGCCAAATGGTAACAAAATTTTTAAGACGCAAAGTAACGTGAAGAGTTCGAGAAAAAACTTCCTTTAAATTAACTTAGCGCAAAAAATAGAGTCTTGGATTTTCAAAGTAAAATATTGAGTCTTAATCATATTTAGACGGTATTTCAGTTCATTCTTAGTTGATTTAATATTTTAATTCCCATAAGGCTAAGAAAGTCAAGGACCACCAGATGGCAACTAGGAGAAATGTCTATCATGTACCCAGGTACTATAACAGATATGGATCCAATACATTAAATGCTGTTATTCCCAGATTATTTGTTTGCCAGAGAAGTTGTTGAACCTAAAAAAATGTCAGAGGTAAAGAGGGGCCTGAAAAATTATTTGTTAAGCTGATCAAATAGAGTAAAATACACCAACTATTTCTGAACTACATGAGAACCCCCTGATGAGCCATACATGGCTCAGGACTCGAATGTTTATATCCATGTATAGCAAAGATTAATTATTGTAAAAATGTGTGCCAATTAATGTTTTATATATTATTATATGTACTAATATTGCATTATGTATTATTATATACGCCTATATTGTATCTTATATTATCACATGTAGTCATGTTGTATGCTTGTATTCTGACTAATAAATAAACTTCTTTAAAAAATTATAAGCATATTGAAACAAATCGTTACTCGACGGACTATGGTTATATAATTCAAGAACGTGTCGTTTGCATATTTTCATTTCTCGACTTCATAACACCGAATCTATTTATGAATTACATCTCTGAATGGAATATATCGGAGAATAGTTAAGGCCAACCCGGATTTGGCCCGTGGGTCGTATTGGGTACGTAGTTACTGTGAAAGATAATAGTTGATGAATGAATTCCTCACGTGGTTGTGATATTTTTACTCCAATATTAAAGATTACGAAAAAATAGTTTAATTTTGATAAGACTGGCTATTGAGGGGAACTAAATCCCTTTCCTGTTGTAATACGAAATCCCACCAATCACGAGACTTTGAGCTCTCCGTCCATTTCAAAAGATCGGCTCCTCATCAAGGATTACCTTTAAGGACAAATCGCTCTTTCTTCCATTTCGAAACGAAAGGACACGAATCTCACCAATGATTACCCTCCTATTTCTCTTTCCCCTCAACCACGACTACAGAATATCCACGATTCAAAGCATTTTGCCCTCCCAAGTCACGCAGCTAAAAGGGATAGCTTTTCCCTTTCGCTAAAGAGGATCATTCCGTCTGCCATTGTGAGGCCAATGTTTCCTCGAACAGTCATTTCACTCCTGAGGTTCCTTTTCCACCAGACGCAGTAATGGAGAGAGAGAAAGGCAGGAAATGCGAAAGGAAAAAGGACGTGAAGTGTAAGAGGAAAATGAGAAAAGTGGCATCTCCGGGTCCGAAGATTGATGCAAGGAAAAGTTCACTTCTTGGAAGTAGTTCTGGATCCAATTCTGCGGATTTTTTTAGATATATTCCATTCTGGGAGCGCATGCGCTAATAGTTTGCCAATAAATACCAATTTGCTGATTTCGGTTGTGAATGTAAAGAAACTTCGGGTAAAGAACTTTTTATTTACTTATTCGCTGTACTTAACGAATGAAGATTACGTGAAACAATCGTTTTGATGGTCTTTCGCACATGCACTAGTACATGAAAAATAGTCGATAAAATACGATGAATGCTTTCCGTTCTTGCTAATTTGAAAAGGAGATTTCTTTGGCTCCTGAAGGAATTGTAGGTATATTTGGTTCCAAGCCACCAACACCATGGTTCCGAAATCACAAGTATTTCTTGATTACAGAGTAATTGAGTACGATGGTTGACGCTTCTCTCTGCAATTTTCGAATAAATACTGTTCATTATAAGATAGGGATGAGTACAAGTAAAATATTTACTTTATTTTGGACAAAATTACTAGAAAAACGATAGAGAAAGCAGTTATTTAAGTCACAATTTTCTCTTACGAAGCAATTTACAACTAAGAATTTAATTTTTTGAATTCATCATGATGTACGAGGCGCCTGAAGCGGATGCATTGCCACCTCAACAAATCAATTCTTAATTAGTATCAAATACATATTTGCCTTTACTTTTCTCATAAAATTTCTTTAAAAATTTGATTTGCAATGATGGCAATACATTTTTTTAAGTAGACTGAAATTTATTTACCACAAGCTGAATTTGCCAAAAGAGGACATGAAAACAGTGACCGTACACAAAACGAGGTGATTGAATGTTCTGGAGATATATCTCAGTTAGCTAGAGCAGCCGCCTGGCACGTGGAAGATACTGGTCCATCGACCGGTCCTGTCAGACTTTTTTCAAGTTCGTTTACCCCTGTGAATTTTCCTAGACGTACATGAAAAGCACCTAAAACCCGTTTCCAAGTTTAATTCCATTTCCAAAAAAATTAATATGTTTTAGAAAAAGTTGAATTTTGAGTGCTAATTCCGTGCACAAAAAATTTTCCTTACTCCTATACACATCAAAACGATATCCCCGCAAACAGAAATCAAAGCAAACAGAGAGGGAAAATTACGAATAAATATTACGGAAACCCTTATAACGCCGTGGCAAGAGGAGGAAGACAAGAGAGTTCCGAAGGAGGAAAATCCGCAACTTGTAAGGAAGACGCCTCCACTATTCGAAGAGATGAGGTAACGAACCTGCTTCCCTTTTCTCTCTCTAGAGAGAGAAAGAGAGAGCGACAGCTGGCCACGAGATGGATAATCATTCCGCGATAGAAAAGATGGCGCAGAACAGGTTTTAAAAACATTGCAACTGAAGGGGGCGTGAATGCCGTTTTTTTTGTTGTACGTCATTGCGGCGGCGTCCACCAGAGCTACCTGCCGAGCCCCGGAGAAAATAATGGCACGGAAAATGCATTGGAACTCTAAAGAGACTCCAAATCACCCGTGTATGTGGTGGGTATTCCTCATTTGCGAGGAATAATTGGTGTATAACTGCGACGTGCTGTGGTACAAAGAACGATTCCCATGAAGAGCATTGCATTTCTATAATGGGGATGTTTGAGATGTATTTGTATGCGATCTCGGCAGGATTCTCGATTTGAATGAAACCTGTATATCTCACAAAATAATCGCATAGAATTCGTAGCGAGCAATGAATTAATTCCTGCTAAATACAACAGAATGTTCATAGCAATACCAGGATTCGCCTTTTCCCTTTATGATAAAGGAGGAAGAGGCTTTGAAAGTCAGTTCTTTATCAGAGGTGAAACACATAATTCACTCATTAATTTATAGGTTGTAATTTACTTTTTAATAACATTGGGACTGAAATATTAAGCGTGAATTTGATCTTTCTAATTTTTGGGATACCCTTTGAATTGATTTAAATGGAATCAAATTGATTGAGTATCACATGTCCCTAATAAGTCTATACTAACAAACGTGTTGACGCATAAGAAAGAGGAATAAGGCAAGAACCTACAGAGTGTAAGAAGAAGTTGGTTTATAGGCCTTAAAAATTCTGGAATATTTCTACATCGCCCAATGTTAGTGTTATATTCCTTCAACTACATTCTAAATCATAACCTCTTTAATTTAAACTGTTGATCGACGTTCCCACTATCTCAAATAGTAAAATCGGATATTCCACACATTGGAAATGAGATAATATCTATTCTACCCTTCGTAAGAAATGAGGATAGATTTAATCAGGACACGATGTCCCGATAAAATGAGAGCTGTCCTTCTTAACTGTATTAAAGGAAAAATCAACGTGAATCAGAGTTAAATTTTGAATGAATGGGTGATGATTTATGTGGAGGACACCGGTTTTTTTCCTATCAATCCATTATCTAGTCTCCCTTATCTTATCCCCGAATCGAACTGGACGTGCTAAAGTAAGCTTTATAATGAAGTTTCTTTGAATAACACATTCTATCTATCTGGACCATCACGATATAAATATTAACATATCTTGTAGTCATCTTTAGCTGAAACTTATGCAGATAAATTTTAGCCTCGAAAGTATTCCATCGTTAGCTTGAAAATAACCTTTATAATGTAATTATAGAAGAGATTTATCATCACATCAGCTCCATGCAAACGAGATTATCTCCTTAGGTGTACAACTGCCACACAAATTGATCTTCAATTGCTTAACATTTTAGACTGCCAAAGTTTGCGTAATCATATGAATGTAGTATGCGTCAATTTATCGCTCAATTAAAATCTATTTCCACATTTTAATGATTTAAATACAAATTTATCTTCACATGTTCCCTCGACTCACACATGTTATCCAAAGAAGGTGTACTTATTTTATAGTAATATTTTTTTAATTAATCATACTGATTATATAAAGGTTTATAAGCTATAAGGTAAGAAAATAGGAACAAAATAGACATTTGTACTTCACGTGCTTTTGGTCCCATACATACCTTTGCTGTTCGATTAAGTAATTTTTATTTCAGTAGGTTATAGAAGTCAAAACGTTTTTCATTTCCAACATAATGATAAATTGATGTCAATATGTTTGTAAAATATTCATTCTGTAGAAATATTACGTCCCTAACATATACACGTTTCTTCCATTACATAATGCAAAGCTACGATGCCTACGACATGGATGCAATACATTACGAACGTCTTCATTGAATGGAAAGAGGAAAGTCTCATCTTCCATTTAACCTACATCAGAATGTAATACAATGAACATAAAATGAATTCTGATTTTAGATAAAATTAAAAACTCTGATATGTACAGTTTTTTAGCGGGTGAAGTGGCTACATATAATAAATATATAAATAGAAAGTAAATAAGGAAAGAACGGTTTTGTTATGGAAAAAAATTGTATATTTTTTCATAGAAAAAAAAACTATTCACTGCAGGAACCACGAAGAGAAGGGGTGTGCGACAAAACTGCGAAAGTTGTAAGAAACAAAGAAAGAAAGAGTGAGAGAGATAGATTATAACACTGTGGACGGTAATAATTACAAATGTAACTAAAATATACGGATATCGATATTTTCATCTGAATGATGGACCACCGAACTTATGAATATCTAAATCATGCCGTCCATCGCTGCTTTTTTATCCCCTCATATCCTCAAGCGCAACAGAATTACTTCTTAGTCACTCAAGGCGTTAAACGACAAATATAACTATTACAATTAACGCAGTTCTTCCCTAGAGGGGCAGCCATCCATTACGTCATTCTTTCTTGCTCTGTCAAGCCTCAAAAGAACCCTACGCTTCCACATAACGCGGAATTACGTCATCTCCGAAATCCAAATCCTGATTGCGTCACAACCACAACAGGTCCATTTTATGAGGCAAAGAAGCACATGGAGCATAAAAGAAGGGAAAGTTCTTGGTTCGAGTCTCCAAGAATTTAAAGGGCTAAATGTGAGGCTGTGGCTAATTAAAAGGATATACGGAAAGAAGAATCGAGCATTGCTTCATACGAGGTGGGACTACAGGGTCTTGAAAAGGGCAAATATAAGTTATGAAGTTGGATGCTGCAATAAACGTTTTTATTGCTTAAACTGCTTTTAGAGAGGAAATTATTCATGTTTGTTATAAAAATGGATTAAAAGTACTCCTTAAGCCGTAAAACTCATCTTTTTTATTCGTAAAATTCCTCATCGGCTGCTACTTTCGTTATGGAAAGGGTTTATTCTATAAATTCTTTCTGCTTATCAAATTTATCTTTTAATTATAGCAAATTGCACCCTTCATTACCTTGTACTGGGTCATAATGTAAGAGATGGTGAGGCAAACACCTCAGTCGCCTCTTGCAGGGTACGCTAAGTTGAATGGTCAACCTTTTTCAACCATTTTCAACCTTTTATTTAGAAACAATTTGAATTTCAGAAAAGAGATGCTTGGTACTCATTTTTTGCAAATTTATTCAACTAAAATAATGCAGAAACAGAGTTTTTGATATCTCGCCCCGCGCGGCATAATTTTTTGACATAAGCCTGGCTGTACTTCCAATGCAGCAGTTTGGAAAATAACTCGTAGTTTCTCGATTCGTCATTTGTGCGAACTTCAAATATAGTTTTTTGATTTTGCTAAGAATAATCCTAACTATTCGAACTACACACCGATATGATCTTCAATACAATTAGTCCCGCTTGCAAGATGGAAAATCGGCTGTTACGTGATAATGGATATCTAACTGGTGCGGTGGATATGCCGCAGCACTACCGTGCGGTACCACGGCGAATTAGCCAATCAATACGCGTGGTCGATCAGCGTCAAGCGAAATTAACGTTTGACACGAGGAAGGAAGTCGATGAAATAAGAGAAATACACTGGGATAAATTGAATACTTGAGCTTAAGCTAAACACCTGATCAGTTATAAAACTATTCCATCCATAATTGTTCCTGATTCTATATCTTGATATGATGAAAAAAGGAAACAACTCATTCCTCATCTTGCCAAGTAAGCGTCATCCCCCCTCTCCTAAGCTGTCGATGTATTGTTAGACGTAATGAGCTTCAAACCAGCCTTCGGGCATAATGGGTTTCCATAAATAATTGCTTTTGGAACTTTTCTTGATCCATCTTATTAAGTACCATGGAAAATCCATAATTTCCTATAACACGCACCTTGATTTCTAACCTTAATTTTATTCTCTTTACCAGTCAAAAGGAATAAGCAGCAGCATTATGTTTGTTTGTCCTTTGGTAGAATCAATATAAATTGGCCGAGTCAAGAAACGAAAGAAATCTTCATTATCCATCGGATTCATACTACACAAGCCGCTTCAATAGCATAATCAAGGCCTGGAACAGATCATTTCGCGGTATAACTAAACAAATGGAATCGACCTGTTGGAACATCTGGCACAACTATAGTGAAGTTAATAGAGGAGAGCATGAAAACATACTTGACCTCTCGAAATTCCATCGATTCGAGGCGAAAATAAATAAGGAAACAGAGAAACCCTTTCTCCTTCCTTTTCCTGTACCGGAATGAGGTCTCGCCCATTAAAAAATTACGCGCCATCACAAACGAAAGGATTGGCTAAACGAATCAAACGAACCGCGGAAGACATGCTACGGTCAAATGGGGCCGATCTGGCACGAATAAAGTGAATAATTAAAGGAATTGTTAGAAGAATGTCTGGAAGGAAGGGAAGAAGGAGAGAGAGATTTCGTCAGGGCAAACCTTTTTTATGAGATCCCTTGGAGGAAAAAGTGGGCCGATGTTTTATTGTGATGGCCATGTTGATTCGAATGGATGTAGGTTCGCAGAATCAAGAAGGGAGAAGTTTTTGCCTATAAAAAGTATGTCTATGCTTTCGAGCGAAACTGGGTTGCATTTATGTTCCTATGGTGGAAATATCTTGATGATCCCTTCTTCAATGTTCATCACGATGCTTGGTGGGAACCGATGAATGTTGGCTCCCACACGGAATCGAACCCGGGACCGCTTTCAACGAAGGCACCGAATACGTTCCACGATATACCAACTGGACTATCCGGGGGCCCAAACTGAGCAGGGACTCAGTGATAAATTCGTGACCGATTAATTTATTTACCTGCGAACTCGACGCAAAAATCGATATGACCAAATTCCGAGAACTTTCCAACACAGTCTTCAAAGAGTTTGCAAATTCTTGTTAGCAGTATTCTTCAGGAGTTTCGCCTCTTTGTTAAAAAATGCCCCAAATACATTTATGATGACCGTTACGACCCATGAGAGTCTACGGACGCCATTTTCTATCTAAGTCTATCCTTTAATCCATTCTTTTTTGATAATTCCAACTCTAACATTTTCTATAGACATCTAAAACGGCACTATAAATTTCAGGCCATTCATTTATATATGTGTCGTAGCAACCAGTTAACAAAGCCTTTTTGCGAGTTTTTTACCCAAATAAGTAGCGAGGGTTCCATAGTCTTTAGTTAAAGGCAACACCATTTGTGAGATACGATTGAAAACTTCTGGAACTATTTATCATAATGTTTTAGTATGGATCAGTGAGGGGATTCACAAATTTTAGAAACAGTTTGTCTATTTAAGAGATCGCTTGGTCTTTAGACGAAATTCGAATAATCAGTATTCTCACGTATTAGAGGTGACAATAAATCTAGTGAAATATTAAATATAAAGATCGGAAAAGAGGAATTGATTGCTCGGTTAACCTGAAAAATTGTTAATTTTATTATGTGCCAAGATATTCTATTTTCGATTCACTTCATCCAATTGAATAGCTGTTTATCTCAGCCTTCGGAAAGTGTCTGCTATTTATAGTGTGTTTTTAACTATTTAATAAAGGTAATCAAATAGTATACAGGATCTAGAAGGAACCAGACGATTTTCTAAGGAAACCAATGGACAATCACGATAATGGATAAGTTATCGGATCAGTTATCTTCGTTAGCTGAGATATCATTGTTCATGGCTGCACATATGTTAACACACATAAAAATCTAGGGTCGAATTCCGTTGGAAGAAGGTGAAAAGTTCTGGATTTTCTGACCACAGATTAAGGGGTCGACTTTTGACTGACCTCGAATATAACTTGAGTATAAGCGACGAATTTTAAGCAATCAAGTGGAAATTAAATAAAGAAATACTGAGAAATCACTCGAGTACGTTAGAATTTTTCAATTTTCGTAAAAGGTTAGGATAAAACCCACATTATTTTTCGTTTCGTTCGATTGCGCATCGATGAATCGATTCATTCCAGCGAATTAAGCCGTCAAACCAGCCGTAATCACGATCCCACCCACATCCGGCTATCCGAACATGAAACACGGGTGCCACCCCAAATGTGGAGTGCATGTCGAATTAAAGGAGACGTTTGGCGACGAGAAAAATTCAACTCTGAAATACTTTTAAACTTCGGCATTTTCGATGTCAAAGTCAAACATTTTATGTTTTCGAGGACGTAGATAAGTATATACAAAAAGAACATGATGGGTGGAGAGTGAGAAGTTGAAATAGAAATGAAGTCGCTCAAGAAAGAAAAAGGTACCAACAAAATCGCTAAACTAACAATAATTTCCCTACACTCTAAATCTGATTAATCACATCTTTTAGGCGCATTTCGTATATAAAACAAACACCAAAATAGTGGAATAGTAATAGTAGTACTGTTAAAAAAGCTTCAACAGCTGAGGTCATTCCGCACGTGGGCTCCCACCGGGAATCGAACCCACTGCCCACATGGCTATCTGGTTGCCCTGGGATTAGTTAGCTCTAGTTTGGTATGCCGCGAAGTTTGAGTTAATACTCAATTGCGCCGCAGATGTCAAAATGCCGTGAAGTATTTTTGTAGAGGATGACATATGAAAGAGAAGAAAAATTCATTCCAGAAGATAAGCATCCCACCGTACAGGTGCATCGTACTGCCATCCTTAAGGGATTAGCGCATATAAACTCAATAGAGGTGGCGGGGAAACAGCAATAAAAGTGTCGGGTGAGGTCGCGCGACCTGTGCACGTGGTTGACATTTACCCTCGCCGTGGAATTTTTCATCTGTTGGAAATAGGTCGACTTCGGCTTCCATTGGAAACATCTCAGATTTGTGAACAACCGCAAATCACCGGAAACAGCCGGGAAATGCTTTTTATCGGCAGAATGGAATCCAATGGATCGATCTGATACAATTTCATGATTAAATGGAACGCACTGTGCGCTGTTTTTCAAATCTTTTCATCCTTAAAATAGACACACGTGATGACCCCGTTTTTTCGAAATTCGTTCCTGTCGCCATACCTTGAAGAATGGAATTAATATTTTCCATCTGTATTTTTGGGCAGGATAACTTTAGGATATCTTTCATTCAATTCTTTCACAGATTCGTTCATGGATGAATGTCACAATATGAAAGCTACTGAGGTATGAATGATATATAGGCATTCATTTGAGTCATTCCATTTTGATTACGAATAAAAGTCATTCATTGAGTTATTGTGGTGCACTTACAGGTATAGTATTCACCAAATTGTAGCTCAGGGAGAAAAGTGACGGTTAACTACCCATCTTTTCTTTTCTGCTTAATTTTATCGTTTTTATCTCTTCTCTTTTCTTAGTTTTATTTTATGTTTTTCCATTATTAATTACCATGTAAGATCATCATACGGGGTTAGGTGAAAGAGAGGCCCACTCGGGCCTAACCTCGGCTAATAAAGGGTCGAATAATAATAGTACTATATTCTTTTTCAGCTAATAGCGGAAGGATGAGGATCTAACCTGCTTTTGGGCTTATTCAGTGGTAGCAAGAACACAAAAATAAAACGCGGAATTTGATCAATTGGATATTTCTACGTATGAAGGTAAGGAAGTTATTGATAACCATGCGGGTCTTCTAACCACAGTAGGACTTCGAACTTCATTGTGAACATATTGCGATTGATTGAAATTTTCGCATAGATATTAACATAGATATTAACATGGATATTAACACCGATATTAACATAGATATTAACGGCATCCGAACCGCATCCGCAGACGAAATATCTATACCAGATCCATATCAATGAAAGATTGAATATCCTTTGTATTAAGTCATTTAAGACAGTTCTTGTTAAGATTGCTTGAGAACTGTGTAATATTTTTACGATCTGCATTTTAATGGGAAAAAGAAAATTCTTTTTTTGCTCATTTTCGGCACTTTTACCCTGATAGTTTCACTTCTGACGATATTTAGTACAAAACTGATACTTGTTAGAGATTGAAAGCGCTCCTAAAGCCGTTCTCGCCTCCGGACCGTGTCTGCCGGTTGTAACCAGTTCTGGCAAACGAAGAAAGCTCGGATACCGACCTAAGTCTATCTTTTGTTGTATTATTTACATTATTTGCAACACTTCTTGAGGCTACCTGTTTGTGTTATATAAATAAATACATTCTTCAAGATGATGACCGCAAAGAAAGATTCCTGTATACCATTCACCGAGAAAGCACTACATCTTAGTATGATACAAAATCTTTCTTTTTATGATTATCTTATTGCGACTATACCCAAGTTTGAAATTATCAATGAAATTTACTTCGTAAAAGTACTCGATGGCTCCCTGATAGCCAAGTGTTACGCGTTGGCCTTTGGTAAACGCTGTCTGGAGTTCGATTCCGGGTGGAAGCTTAACATTGGCGAAATTACCTTAAATGTTGAAGTACATTTATTCTACTACTACTTAGTTAGTAGTTGGAGTACTACTACAGTACTCCAACCACTAACTTCCAATTTCGCAAATCTATGCATTTTTCACGAATTTATTAAAGAAATACGCGAACCAATCAAACTGAATGTTCCAAACATAAAATAAACCATCCTTCATGGATGCGAAGTAATTTCCCTTCTTTTATTTGGGTGACTGAGGTCATAGCCCTCGACGTCCTTTACCCCAAGTTCTTTCCTTTGGCGAAAGAAAAAGTTCTTTGCAGGGGGGGGTTGGGAGCATCCGTCGGAAATTAATTCCATTTGGGAAATAGAAAAACCTTCCAAAGCGCAAAGATAAGGGGGTTGGGTTTTCGAACTCTCTCTCTCTTTGCTCTCAATACAAGCAAATCAGTTTTAACGGAATTCTGACCGACGGATAGCTGAAGAGAATTTAATTCCTGCAAGGAAGTAAATCGCGATATTTTTTGCGAAAAATTCTCTGATAAACTAACCGACAATGTTAATGAAATAATTGGAAAAAGAAGGGACGGTTCGAAATTCATCATCCTCAAGATTTCCGCAATCGTGGGAAGTAAAATATTAAGTGATGTGAAATTTTAGCGATTCAGCAGACTTACAGGAGGAAGAATTGGAATAAAATTGGTATGGTGTTGGTCAGAAGTAGGAAAATTGCCTTTAACCGACCGCATGAAGTCTTCCCCAGCGTTCAATGCGTCTTTTTCTACTACCTTTTCAACAAACTCGAACATGCAAATCATTTTGCATCGGCCTCATATCGTGTCATGAGAAACAAATGCAAAATATATCCTGGTGGCTTATCCAATGATTATCATATTCTTTTCCATGCTTAAAATTTCCATTTTGGATGTCTGAATATGGGAAACAAGCAATTAAAGTGCGGCTGAATATATATGCACATGCAACCTCCCAATGAAAAGAATTTAACCGTTCCTGATGAAGATAAATGAAACGAAGAGAAGCTAAGATATCAAACATCCCTCTTGAAACTATAGAGACTGCAGTTCTAAAAGAACCATATTTTAAACTCAAAAATAGAGGATGGAGGTAAAGGGCCACATTGATGTGGTAAAGAGGGATCGTGAGACGCAAATTAATTTTTTTTCTAAATAGTTATAAGTAAGTTATTTTAATTATTTAGGAAAAATAATTGTTTAAAGAAATTAATAACTAGCAAATAATAAATTATCTACTATCATAATATTGAATATCACTATTGTTATGATAATTAATAATCTTTATCTATATCAACCTTTCTGTAATTATGAATGTAAATGAAGTGAATTGAAAGTGCCTCGACATCCGTGAACAGAACGACGGCAAATTCTGATTTACTCAACATTACATTAAATTAAAATACTTAAAAATTGCAAATGTACTTTTGCTAAAATTCTGCTCTAAAGTAACGAATTATATTTTTTCTGGAGCAGAAAATATTAAAACTCTTTTACTATCTTTAAACACTAAATACCTTAGACCACTGATACTAGAGAAATATATTTGATAATATTGACAAATTAATATGCAGTATTTCTAAAAATTTCTAGGTTTTGAGCATCCAAGCGACCATAGTTATACTAGATAAATAAAAGTTAATGGAGTGGAGCGAACGAGCTATAATTGCTTGTTTAATTTCCCTTCCCTAATTGTATGTGTCCTAGGCAATTAGCTTGGATTAATCAAATTAAAAACATAATATATAGTCTATTTTTATTTACATCCTGTTCTTCTACGCGCCAATTAATGTAAAAACCACTATAGTGCCACATTTATAGCTAGAATTAAAATAGGTAGGAAATCTGAGATAACACGAATAAGATTTGCTCATTACGGTAAGCTCGGAATCACTGCCAATTGTAAAATACTCGTCAGATTTACCCACAAACTCTAAAGATCTCGACTTGTTGTTCAATTCAAAGATAACGTGTTGTCAGATCGCGAAAGAAAAGATGCCGTATAATCATCTCACAAAGGTAGATAAGAATGGGAAGGAACACCTGATCGCGATTGAACTAACTAGGTCGATATGTGCTTTATACGTAATAAGGTCTTAAGTGGCGATCAAACCTTCGGACAAAAAACGATACTCTCATGTATTAGAGTGCAGCTGAACCTCAAGGACATCTCTTCCTCAAACCCATTTTCATCGTTGCGTAATAAATCTTCCGATAGCAAGAAGAAATTACAGTTTCTTTGTTCCGAGGCGTAGACAGGTACCCGCTTTCATGTTTTACGACCGATAAAGCGGTTCTCAATTCTTCTTAAGTGCATTCGTGACTATTTCAATAGAAATATAATGTAAAAATTAATTAAATAGAATTAAACTGAAGATTTAAGGGTAAAAACCCACGATGTGAGAAAACGCTAACAGAAAGAGGGACGGGAAACACAGTTTAATAGAAGTGAAGCACAATTAATAATTAAATTATCAGTTATTACTAACACACGTGTTTGTTCCGATGTGAAATATGAAAAGACAGTTGAAGAAAAATGAAAATCAGGCATTGAAGTGCGTAATGGCTACCTTCTGTTCAGAATTAGATTTCAATGAAACTCATGGCTTGAATACTAACATCGTCATTATTTTTGCACGTAACGGACTTGGGGAAAATTTGCTGGCCATATAATTTCCAATCTTCGAATTTTTTAACTAACACTAATTATAAGCTTCTTCAAGTGTTCAGTAGTGCAGGATTTTCTATCCAGGACTACATCGACAACACTAACAGCTTTTGGGTGATATTTCAGTTAAAAACTTTAATTCTTTGATGCTTAGATTTAGATTTAGATAAGTACCCCGCAAGCTGCCAGTGGCGTATGGCAGGGGGTGTAATGATACCATCATTGTTTTCTAATCTACCTTATTAGCCTCTCTAATAGGTCGCAGGAAGAACGACCAAAAATAACTATCTGTACTCGCGATTTCCTCCCTATAAAGCTTTGTTGACGGTTTCGGAGATCGCGCTCATTACTTACCGGAATCATAATTTCACACACCTCGTCCCTAAGTTCGGAACCGAGGAACTTTTCGAAAAGTTTCCTTCGGTAATCGTTCCTTCTCTCCTGAAGCGAATAAACATAAAGAGTATTTATTGTGTTACATATTTATTGTGATAAACAAAAGAATCATTATTGTGTTATAATTCCGACTGTTAATGAAGGACCACATCCACAGACAGAGTAAAGAAAACAACTAAAAGGTGAAGGGAGTTAAAAGCAGACTGATGCTGCAGACTATACTCTGAAACTCAAATAAGAAGTTATACAAAAAGTTGACCTCTGTAAATAGCATTGATATGATTATATTCACGAAATATGAATTGAGTTTCCAATTGAGATCTTCCTCCACCGCCAGCTCCCGTATCTTCGATAGCATTTCATATTTCTGCAGCACAAAGGCAAACAGAAGTCAATCGCGATGTTCCAATCATTCCATTAATGTACTGAGTCAACTTTTCGACGTGCCAGGAAAGTTTCGCCTAATGGAAGGTTCGAGAAGTTTGGAAGGATGTCTAAAGGAAATAGGATGGGATAGAGATGGGATAATGGGATGGGAGAGCAAGAAAAGAGGGAAAATGATTGGAGTGAGATTGAAAAGGAAAGGAAGAATGGAGAGAATCAAAAGAAGTTCACGTTCCGTTTCCGGGCAGTAAAGCGAAGTTTTTAGATGGTTGCTACTAATATTTATTACTTTACCATTATTTTAATTATTTGTGAGTAGTACATATAAAAATGCTAAATAAACAGAAGAATAATTTTGAGTGAAAGCTGTTAGCTAAAAAATCGAACGGAGGTACACTACCATCCATAGTATGAGAACTAGAGGGAAAAAAGAAAGTGTATTAGTTTACGGTTCTAAAAGGTCTGTAAAGAACCAATTGGGTACACGCTTAGCCATGAAGGGAGCGAGGCCAACATTGTTGAAAGCGGTCCCGGGTTCGACTGCTGGTGGGTCAACACTTGCTAAATAACCGTAGCTATCGAAGCACTTTTAAAAATAATACTACTAAATTGCATAAGTGTCAGCGAATGCGACATAGGAGCTAAGGGTATTCATACATCACAATGATTTTCTCATATAAGAAATAATTGGTGAAAACATTCCATGGTTCGAATCCCTGCAGGGGCCAACATGTGTCCTCAGCTTTCGAGCGCACCTTTTAACGATGCCTATTACTACTACCAACAGCTACATAACGGATATTAGGTAAAAATCTGCATAACAGACCAAAAATAAGCACCCGGTACTCTTAGAAAATATCGCATTGATTGATGAAAGTGAAAGGCGAGATGCAAAGTGAAATAAATCGAACAAAGAAAAGTGAAAGGATGCAGAAAAGGGTCTTGCACGTTCAAACGAAGATGTTTTTTAATTCCTCTTCTTCAAAGAGGGCTTTCATGGATCCAGGAAAATAGCCAAAAATAAAATGCATTGAAAGATGCGAGAAGAGTGAAAGGAGAAATGCGCCGTGAAAGAAATCGAACAAAGGAAAGTGAAAGGTGAGAAGGATCTAGGAGAAGGCCTTGCGTATCCAGAATAAGTTAACTAAAAAAACCATTTCTTCATTTACTTCCAAAAATAATGAAAAAACTGTTTGAGAGGATGATACTAAGTGATGTGGGTAAAGACAATAGAGTGAGTATAGAGATACAGAGTAAGTACTCTGTGATGGTAGCTAAACAGAAAATGGAGTAGAAAAGGCTTGAAAATCGGACGGCAATCGACAGCGGTCGAAATAAAAACAGAGAAACAAGACTTTGAGGGGATCGAATGATTGGGAATTCGTTACGTGATTAGAAAAGCGATGAGAGATTGCAGGGGGCGCATCTTACTCTGCCAAGGACGCAGACGGCCGAGGAAATCAATCTCTCCCAGGGACGGCAAGAGAGAGAGAAAGAAAGTGAAGTGCATCTGGGGAAGTGAAAGTGAGCCTCTCCACCAGGTTAAAGGAAGTATGTTTATTGATTAATTTAAAGTACGCCATAGAGGTATCTAAAAACTGAATAAGGAGGGCGATTATGGATGATTTACCTTAAGTTTGGCTTTTCATATCCCAACAGAGCAAAGCGAGTCATATTTCACCAATAAAACGGGTAAATCAATTCGCGCTAATTTCGAAGGCTTTTCAAGTGAATTCGGCTAAATAGATGTTCTACATAAATAGATGCATCACGTGGTTTTTGAGCAATTTGCTAGCAATACTGCCTGTGTACTAATTCTGCTACCCAAAGTACTCCTAGTTCGAAGAGTTATATTTTTTTCTAACATATTGCTTCTTGTAAAAGAGCCAAGACTAACGCTCTCAAGTCATATAACCACCGAAAATACATATCACATGTACAACATATTCGGCCTGAGGGTTGCATTACAAATTTCATCAAATACCCTAGCCTATGAGATCTCCTTAAATACTACTATTACTTATTCTAAACTATACTACTACCATTCCCTCGTGCTGGTATTTTGTATTTCCTTAACTATTTTAGAGCATGATGTTTATGCCGAAAGGAATGTGCACGTAAGCAAATATATATTTATATCATAAAATATATGCACCCAAAACAGAGCAAAGAGAACATCAGATTAAGTTAGAAGAAAATCAGTCAGAAGAAGAAAAAAATTTTGGCACGATTGTTTAAGGATTTCGATATGCTACGATTATTTCCGAGGAAACAAGTTTCTAAGTTCGAAATTCATTCATCAATCTCAAAGATCCGTGGACCGGTATATTAACTTCAGCAGGCCGCACCCTGGCCAGCATGCTGTATGTTAGAAATGGTCTATAAGTAAAAGGTCGAAAGACTTCCTGTAAGCCGACTACGTCAATGAAGCGTCGGGCCTGTTCCTCGAATGGAGAAAGAGAGAATCGGCAGATTACTAGCCTTCTAAGAAACACCCTATTTTCTATTCGAGGAAAGATCCGACGCTTTATTGACGTAATTGGCTTTCGGAGGGTTTTTTGACCTCTTATTCATTAACAGCCGTATTTTTATTTCTTTTCCTTAATCGCCTATAGGTTTAATTGTATCGAACTACATAACAACCTTAATCGAGAATAATTATTTTGTATCCTAATCAACTTCAATTCGGTAGTGTTGAGACAGCGGAAGTGGAGAGATCTTTCGCGAGTGATTAGTTGGCTGGTTTCCCGTACTTCATCCAGAACCCAATTAGGGATTCTCGGAATGACACTCAAGAGTTGACTTTTCTACGAAATTATTTCATGAAACCGCACGTTACGTCACTCGACAATATTGCACGTGATAAGAGAGTGAGTTAGTGACAGGGAATGAGGAGACATTACAAAATAAACGGGTTCCCGAAGAGCCAAGTGGGCAGCGCGACAACTTCAATGAAAGCGTAGCAGGTTCGATTCCCCGTTGAGACCTATAAGTACGAAATCACTTCGAAGCGCTTTTAAAAATACCACAAGTACAAGATGAACGATTATCGCTCGATGAAGGATTCCGGGAAATTTTATGAATTAGAAATTTTCTGGAATATTTTATAAAGCTTTGTTTATAGAAAAAGGACATCTGATTCATCTACCTCCTTTTCATGATCATAAGTCAGTTCTCGAAGTACTGATATTCCTAAGATGTTATTATATTAAGAACTTATTTATATATTTTCAGAATATTAGTTTTGGAATACGCTAAAATATTTTCATATACTTTCTTGATTTACGTTGCGTTTCTTATTGCTAGTAGATCCCTTTAAACAGCAATCTGATCTATAAAGATTTAGTTTTCTTCTCATTAAATGAAGTTATCGAGGAAAATACTCGGCGTGGCCCGGTTGACAAGTTTGATTTATTCCGTTTTCAAAATTTTGATCTGGAGCCAAAATTAAAATAAAAGGAAAGCCAGATCTACAAAGCTGAGTATGAGTTATGAAAATGTGATTCTAAATTGTGATCTGTTATAGGCCTAAATTAAATTAAATATTCTAAAGAAACTTTGAATCTCAGCAATTTCGTGGTTCCAAATACACGTCAAAAATTAAAGGTCAGAATAAAGAGGAAAACTGTGAACGTTTCAAAGAGAATAAGAGAGATATTTTGTGCCACTCTAAGCCATGAAATTTACTGTAGTCGAATTATAATTTACACAATATAAATAATGTAACGTTTACAATCCGTTGTTCCCGTTATAAATTAAATAAACAGGAAAAAAATCTGATGGTTTGAATTAATATTCCGGCCCCTTGGAATTCCATCACACATTAAAGAATATGCGGGAATACCACCCGCTGAGAAAGTGGCAATAATTCCTTAGAGGAAGGAATCCTTTGCATATACACATATGACCCAGTTTTCATTTTAGCGAAATGGACTTCTCCCATTTATGAGAGGAGACATGCAAGCAGGAGGTCATTATACATCACGTTCTTGGAAGTCTTAATTTAATCCATTAGAGAGAAAGTGAAATCAGAAGATGACTGGACGCCGGAGGACAACGGACTTGGTAATTAAGTTTTTCCTGTCATATTTGATGAAAAAATCATTTAAATTATTACAAATCCCCAAGCCAAATACATCTAAATATTTACCGATAACCTAAATCTAAATAAGTGTATGTAATTAGGATTTCCTTTTAATTTCTGATTAGTATAATTAATTCCTCAGAATTTTAGAATACAAAATTTTCTTATGGAATTTACTCACAATTAATATCTTTCGAAAATTTACGATTTAAACTTCTATCTTTCTTTGGGTATTATCCTCTTCGCATCCCTTAATAAAATGAACTACAAATGGAAATGGTTTATATGTAATTTATTATTTCCAGTCTATTAAGGTTAGAAAGAAGAAAATATAACTTGGGCTTATGCAATGGCGCAATATACATATGCATGTGCTATCAAATTTACTACAAATTTCTAATGCTATCATAATTAATAAGACGGCTGAAGACGGAAACAAGGGTCACATCTATTCTATGTATAAAATTGTATATCAACTTGGGGAATTCCATCTCTTTGAGTTTGAGCCGAAGTTTCTGGATTTGGGAAGAAGCTCCTCCGTTAAAAAGAAGCTCCAAATCTCTATGTTAAAACAGATGCTTATTTTATCACTAAATCCAAATTTGACAGAAATAATCGAAAATAAAGTGACAAATACATGTTTAGGTTTAAAAAAATACAATCCTATACTCAATATTGAAGGGCAAGGATACTTGTTCTAAAACACTAAAATCTTCGGGTTGAAAGAATATATCTCCGAGTAGATGAGAACTTTTAGGTGTCAATCCCACCTATATGATATTAAGGCTTCAGTAGAAGCTGCAAAATATTTTCAATCTCAAGAATTCTGGAACTAATGTAACTGCAATCTCGCATACACATTGCCCAGAAAGATCATAAGTAATCAGAGGCAAAGGAATACCAAAAAAATCGAAAAACTCCTCTAATTAGGTTGTAATGCCAGTATAAATCCCTTATGAACACATATTCCTTCATAAGGTGAGATTATTTGTGTAGCGCATCTATTCGATGCCCACAAAAACATCACTGGACCTTGAGTCCGAGCAATCTGCACCTTTCTCCACAGCAGTTGGTCAGCGAGGCTTTGTTCCCCGTGTTAATGACTTTCCTTTAATGTTTTCCCTTTGAAATGGCATGAAAGAGTGATAAACACATCTGGGAGACCAGCGATGATGGATTGAATTCGCAAAGAAATGATGGGAGAAAAAGGGAACCCTTCCAGCTGATGCAAAAAGTCATCTGCAGCGCTAAACCTAGATTGACGAAGGGAAAGTATTATTTTGTTCCCTCAGCGACTCTGTTTGCTTTATTGTTAGCAAGTTCTGATATCACAAATGTGAAGATGAAATCCTTTTCATTCTGCATCCGTAAAACAAGATAAAAAATAACAAAACGGATTTTCACGACGTCAGACCAGCACGGAAACCTATGCCGCATAATTTTATCTTGTTTTGAGTTGTTAAATGAATATGAACTTAATTTCCAACTTCTTCTCGTTGCTATGGGACACTGTTAAATGACGCCAAACTCTATCAGTATAGTTGTACTAATAACGATTTTTATCATTTATTTACCTATAAAATTATCAATCGTAAGAGAAAAGTAAAATTTATAACGAATAATGGGGAACTTAGGTACAAATATACTCAATATTACTCACTTTTGGGGTATTCAAATATTGTCTAGAAAAAATTAAGGTATTCAATAAAAAAATAAAATTCAATTTCAATTAATTTCACTGGCTTAAATACATAATTGAATGCTATATTCTGGTTCAATATCATATAATCGCAAAATATACTAGTTATTGGGAAATTAACTGAAATTATATGGAAACGCATATTGCTATAGAAATTCACAAAATAATGTAATTAAAGACTTATAAAATGCAATATATACCGTCCTACATTAACGAAACGCGATTCACTTCTAGTATTTTCCTACTAATCATTGTGAATAACCTCTAATCTGAAGAAATTGATATTTTCCGTAAGCAATAAAATACTACGATATCACAGGGACCGAAAAAATCAAAGCATAAACAAAATATTTAAAGCCAATGTGAAAGACGAATATAATTAGACTTCAGGACTAAAGAAAACAAAGCAGATCACTAGAAAAAACGCCAATGGCCAGGATCAAAATTAAAATATTTATGTATATCAACACTAAAAGTTGAAAAAGAGATAAAAGTTCCTCTTCCTCAACAAAAACCGATGAAAATTAATTTTATGACGTATGTATGCTTATATCATTTCAATAGCTAACAAGCTTCTCATTGGAAATATAAAGAATGAGAAATAATAACTGATATTTTGAAAAATTATTATTATCTGATAATTAAATGATCAATTGCAAGCATTAGCCAAAATTGTCAGCATCATTCGCTAAAATTCATTTGAAATTAGGTTCCTAGTAGCGGGCATATTAAAGTCCATCAAAAAGATCATTTTTCGTGGAACCAACAAGAGCTTCAGCGCAAGCTTTTAAAGCCCGCCCACCACTCTAAAGCTGTCGTAAACAAGTTCGCCTGACCTACCAGAAAAAATAATAATATTCCTCCAAGGTTCGATGACCTAAGCTCCCCTTAATCCCATTTGTTCTCACGATTTTCATCACAAGGCGTAAATTCAGATAAATCATTCTGCCACGCCTCCTTTTCCCATTTATTATACGTTACGTAAACCACATCTGGTTTCTCCAATAACGACGAGGTGCTAACATAAGCTTACGGAAACCTTAAATACCTCTTTTGCAGTACAGGAGGTTATCGGTTAAGGAACACTTCGGACAGCGAAAAAATCGATGCGATGGCCACTTTTCGGGAAAGATTTTTATGTTTTGACAGTGAACATAAATTCAGATAACGAACGATACATTGAACTAGCACATAGGCCGCATGTTTCTTATGCCCTGATATAGCATTTTTTGCTACCGAATGATAAATGTGCCATTCCTATGGAAAGAAGGGACCCCCTACCAATGCCCTACACCCTCAACTATCAAAAAACTGGAGAGGGAATGAAGGCTTATTATACAAGAGGAGGAGTCGGGTGTTCTCTTTTATCATTCTTACTAACCCAGAATTTTAAGAGACGAAAAATCCATACAAGTGCAGAACAATGATCCTCTGAATAACGCTTTTCATTGTATTCAATAAGGTATAATGAATACAAGGGCCATTCTACGAGAAATCACACAGAAATTGACCTCTTTTTTTGAAAAGTTATGAAAATTTTTATATATATACTTAAGCATCTCTATGATAAGACCTTTATGCCAAAGTTTCAGCGCAGAAAAATCTTTTTGCAAAGTTAATTTTTAACATTTCGATATCTGTGCACAAATCGGTGAACATGGGTTATTTCGAAGGGCAATAAGTATTTGTTAAAACGTATTCTAGGAATTGTACTTTCAGCTTTGGGAAGCAATTGAATGTATCTTTGAAAAGTTATCAATTCACATGTTGTAACTAAAATTTTTCAAATTCGCAACAAATTATTCAATAGTACATATGACCGCGATCCGACCCAATCATCAGATTTTAAAATACATCATCGGATTTATCTGTCTTCTGAGTTGATATGCAAAATCACTCTTACCTCAGCTTGCATATTACCACAACAATGAACGACACTGAAGGGTAATTCTGTACACGAAAGACACTGTTCTTCATCCCTAAAATTGAAAAATATTACAAATTTCAAGATATGGTAGCAGGAACCCTCAGAATAACTCGTATTTTAAATCATATATTCCCGGTAATTCATTTAATTTTTCATCAAGGTGATCTGATTTAGAACATTCCGGCAATAGGTTTGAAGCAGGTGCGTCATAAATTTCGTGAATAATGAATCAATGGGGTAATTCTACCGTCCATCCTCGGCTTTGGGTCCCAAACTTCGATATTCATTGCCCGAAATTTGCGGCACTTTCCCCAATCCTTCGGAAGGTCTTCCGCATCAATCTTGCGGCCAATCCTGTTGGGTCGTAAACTTTCCTGCGTTGTGTTGGACGGTGAGATTGGAGGGATTAGAAGGAATCCATTGAGTCCATTCTTCCACCGTAGTACTATTTCAGTCATCTCCATGTATGTATGTAGCTAAATATACAGGCAATTTTCGCAGAGTAATTCTAACGTAATCATGAGGGGTTTAAAAAAAGGAGTATTATGAAATCTTTGAAATACATCTTGAAAAGAGCCGTAAATAAAGGTGTGCCATTTTGGGTTTGCTTAACATTTGCAGTAGTGGTAGTATTGTTAAAAGTGATTCAATAGCTGAGGTAATTTCGCACGTGGGCCCCCACCGAGAATCGAACCCGGGACCACTTTCACTAAACTGGAACTCGCTACCCACACGGCTGTCTGGAAAACCATTCAAAATTCGCCCACTTAAATTTTCATGAAAGAGATTTACATATTGGCACTACATCAATGCCACTTCAAAATTGCATTATCAATCCTGAAATAAATTGGGTACATTTTCCAAAGATGGAATTATAGGTTAACCAGAGTGCTTGAAGAACTTCCCTTACATTTATATTTTTAAATATATTCTTGAACACGTCCATTTATCTTTTGTTTTCAAACTCAAATATATTGGTGATTTATAATCCGTTTCAAAAACTTTCATAAAATAATCTAAGTTCAAGGCAATATTTAATGTTCATTGAAGAATATTCATTATCTGATTTTTTTCGAAGAATAAACAGAAGTGAAATGGTCTCTTTATCTCTCGGTTTCAAGTCCCACACTTATATGTGCGAAGTTTACATCTTTTCCCATTATTTCGATTTTGCTTTTTTCTATTTTTACGTTTCTCGGATCCTCGCGAAAATTTTCGGAGTGTTTTAGATAAAATTTTAAGGATAACACAATTTTTTGCTACGCATTACAGCAACCCTTAAAACAGGTGTGCAAAAAGTTTTCATTGAACTCTAAAGGTTTTTAGATAAAATTAATCCTTTCTATATAACAGCGAAATTCCCAGAGTAAAATATTATCTTTTATGCAGATTTATGATGAGTCTTAGATATAGATATGTACTAGAGATACATAATGCAAATCACGCATAATCACTATACATTGAGCTAAGTCAATACATAAAAATAATTCAAATCTTATGATATACCATGATTACTTTCATTTGAAAGATTGAGTTATCTGCTGGTTAATCGTTCGCTTGGATTTTTGATTGAATTCATCATTCCTTAGCCTTAGAAAGGGACACATTCCCAATAACCATGAGAGCGCCGAAATTGGGAAAATAAGCGTTTTGCGGGGAGTGTTACGTCAAAATATGATGTGTTAAAGTAAAAAAGAAGTACACTTGTAATTTTCCACACTGTTTATTACTGTCGACCGGTTTCGCTACCCGGAGTAGCATCTTCTGGATGTGTGTTATACACGTTGATTTATACTAAACAACATTAATTTAAAAACCTATGAATTAATTTTTGGCCTACCGCAAAACAAAGTCTCAACCCCCAGTATGATAAGGAGCAAAATATTTTTGCAACCGTTTTTTCCCGGACGATGACACGCATGAAAACGAGAACGAAATCCTCAATGGAGAAGTCCCAGCTCGTAATTCTCATTTATTTATTCTCGGAAAAAGGAAAACGCCGTTATCTGTTGGGAAAAAATCAACAAAAGGAACATTTAATCCAGGATTCGCTGCATACCGCACCATCCCTTAACTTCAACCCCTGGGATTGCACACTAGACGGGAATGGAGGGATAGGGTTTTGTCCTCCGCTTCCTCAGCCGCACCCTGGTCCCTAAAGGCATCCGTCCGCAATGCTGCGACGCTAGGGGTCTGAGCGATGCTTTCTTGCCACCAGAGGAATAAAAAAGGCAATCTAAAACCCTTTTTCATCCCACTGGAACCATCCTCGAAGCGGTCTCTATGCTGTGATGCTGAAATACTGCTACCTCAAAAAGGAAGGCGCTATTGCCCTCTATGAGGAGAGTGATGAACAACCAGCTTTACGCACCAAGTCCGCGTGGATCGTGATTTTTGAAGATAAATTTCATAATTTATCTTATAAAAATGAAAGGAGACGAAGCCGGGTATTGGGTCCTTGTAATTCAATTAACGTTCCCCTAAAATCAACTCTTCTCAGTAAATTTCCAATAGTTCATATTCCGCTAATTTTTAGATCTCTAACTCTTAGCATGAAATGTATTTGAATGAGGATTTCATAATTGAATTTATTGAATTGAAATGTATTTGAATGAGGATTTCATAATTGAATTTACGGGACACATAACATTTAAATCAATAAAGCTACAGTAAGCTCAATAACACATGGGAAATTCTTACATCTCAAACAGTCCACCAATACGTAAAAAACATCGTTATTTTCAATTAAAATCAAAGAAATAGCTTAAAAGAACACTACTGGCATCAATTCGGACATAGATTTTTGGAATCTAGTCCTCGCTGCATCTTATAATTGAATACTTAGGCTAGGATAATCTGACGTTCCAAATCTAAAATTAAAACAGCAACCTAACCTTAAAATACAAAACTAAGCAATTTCAACTCGTTTCACATATGATGGAAATTAATTTAATTTATAGAAATACTTTCTACTATTATCGCATATATCTGATGTCTGTAGAAATAAAGCGTCAACATTTCAACGATTAATTTAAATTTACCTGTCATATTATCTGTCATTATCTAGCATTCAGTACATATTCTACCTAAGCAACGTATTTATTGAATTGTAACATTCTATCCACATCGTCGAAATGGCCGAGTGGTTTGAGGGGGTGGTTAAAATTTCCAAAGTTTCCAAAAGTTCCAAAGTTTGTTCCAAAAGTTTATCATCAATGGTTCACATCCTAATCAGGGAAATTTTTTCCGGAAAATTAAGATTCAAGTTTGCCAAGAAGCTTCATATGAAGCAGCTAAGAATTTTCTATATCTTGTTTGTTTTAAGAAAGCAATTCTTTACTGGTTACACTTTTTATTAATATCTGCGAAAATGCATTTAAATTTATACCATCTCAATATGTAAAAACATAATAGATACCATTATTAGTTTTCATTACGGTTTCCGCAAATATTTCTTACCATCTAGTGTGTATTCCATATTGCATTTCTCTTAATAAATCTTCTCTTGTGGTAACAGTAATACTCTGCTCAATTTTTGCACGATGAATGATGTAACCAGGTTCCATAAATAAAGGCTGAGGTAGTTGATTACATTAGAGAATACCGAAAATTTCTGATAGCATTAATTTGGTGAAATTTAAAAATTAATTCAAATATTTTACGATTCCTATAGCAATAACTCACGATTCCTTACTAAAGATTTTATTTACGAAATTCGATTCTTATCTTCCGAAAGAACGCAATATGTATGATATTATCTAAAACAAATTTCAGCCGGTATTAGCGGTGTAGATACTGTAAAAAAATCACCTATTTCTAATTTCCTCGTATTTACTTGAGCTTGACTAATTGCCCACTTCCGATGTTATCACTTCTAATATGATTAAACTAAAAGAAAAATGGAGGTAATCTTGTTTGCTAAATTTATTCATCGACAAGAAAATTCTATTAAGTCATCTGCAAATAACCTCATCGAAAAAAATTCCCCATTACAAGAACTTTAGCATCACAATTTTTAATGCACATCTTAATCAATCTCTTAATATTCGGTGAAAATTACCTCTACAAGAAAGCTTTTCGGTTATATAAAACGAGACGTGTTGCTTACCAAGCGCTGCTTTGACTCATTCCAAATCTTACTTAGATATAATATCAAGTTTCCTGTTATTTGAGCACATTTTCCGCGCTATGATTATTTCTCCGACATTATGACGTAAGAGTTACTATTATAAAAAGGAAATGAAGGACGGAGAGTCACTTAGCGCATGCAACACATCCGGAAGTGCACCATGATAACTGCATTTCCTCCACAAGATTCAGTTAACAGTAAACCAAACATAAGAAATGGCTATATAGTAAAATGTTCGTTCAAACATGTCCAGTACCTGAAACTGTTTAATTTGCTTCCTCTTCGAAAAAGAGCGAGCTCTTACAATTCACTAGTCTACGGATACAATCTAGAAGAGATAATATAATGATACCGAATTCTAGTGCTAGAGCTCGATTTCGCCCGAGTGAAAAATAAAATTTGTCTCCTATAGGAAACATAATTATACTACGATATGTAGAAACTCAGGTTAACATTAGTAGCTAATCATAAGGCTGTGCTTTTCTGGCAATGAATTTCGAAAGATTCAGAAAATATAAACTAATCTCACGTCTGAAGGATTTTGACGTTTGATGATTTGATGATGTGAGTATTAGGATATCACACACAAACACGCAAATACACACATTAGTATATAAGAAAAAAATATTCCTATTATGTTCGTTTCAGGCAGCTAACTCAGGCCCAAGCAACAAACGAACCGTCAACTACACAATATAGGAATACGTAGTTCTAAAATCTTTCAAGATATAGCACCGAAAGTTCACTGTGGATCACTATTTCAATGAGCTAAATTAAACTGAGCGAATTATTTAATTGATGCAAAATTATTGATAGTTAATATTAATTATAATTCATTATATTTCCATCAGTTGTACCACATCATGTATAATTAAAACAAAAGAAGGGTTTGTTTAAAAATACAAATTCCTCTCACCTTAGCAGGCTATTAAAAAATCTTAGGAAAAACTCTAGCGATAGATTGTGTTCATATTATAAATATAATGGCTAATAACATTATGCACATCTTCATCGTTTGCAAAATTTCATTTCCTTCTATGTTTTAAGATTGAAAGTAATGTGCTTTGTGCAACAAGATGCAACGTTACGTTCTCAAGGAGTGTCCAATAATTTTCAGCATTGTCGCTTTGAAACTAATACCCAGGGTGATCAAAAATATTACAAAGTCATTCTGCTTGCCTAATCTATGAATAGATAAATTATGAAGGGCTACAAAACGGATCCACTCGCTACCACTGAAATTATTTCACGTCTATTTTAATTTATCACTTCAGGATCGCTGTATCATTGTTATCAACTACATTATTTCATCGGTATCATCAAAAAATGATGATAGTGAGACACTTTACGGAAAGTCGTTGAAAAGTATAATCAGACAGCCAATTAATATAACCAATATATAACTATGGCAAAACGTTCACTTCATGTGTGAATTCGCATATCTGTAACATTTTTAACGTTCCATTCCAAGTTTTTTAATGTCCGCCTTATCGACTTAAAGCGTGTTGGCACAAACAAGAAAAGATCACGATGTAATAAAACTAGAAAAAATGACTCCAGTTTTTATTGAAGCCGAAAGTGGCAAAATAAAATTGTTACGAGAAAACTTTCCCGATAACAGTGAACATTGTGACCTCTTGCTATACCTTTTTCCGCTTAACGTCAGTCTTATATCGTATATAAAAATTTTTCAATCTCAGCAATAAAGATGGCTATGTACTAATTTTACTATCTTACGTCTTCACGAATTTTTTTCATTCATTTATTTTCAGAATTTTTGTCATTCGGTTTAGAATGAATGAAAATGTCATTCATTACATTTCGTCTCGATCTGGTTCGTTGCTGAGGTAATATAATCTTCTGAGATATGTGAATGATTGCATACATAATGGTTAGGAGTTTAAACGCTACGAAAAGTGTTATTCTTAGGGTCATTATGCTGAACTTATGTGGGAGTTATTCATAGCGCTTTGGCTCAGTGATAAACTAGCTCACTCTTCTTGCATAGTATGCCTCCTAACTTCTTCGAAGCTCTTGGTAGCTACTGTTTCTGGGATGTTAAAAGAGCCTATAAGGATGAATACTTAAGGACTTTTCACGATTATTATGCTAATTTTTCTTGGTTCCTGTAAAGACGTTGGCTCGAAAGTTTGAAGCGTTTCTTCTCATGTAAAAATTACCGAGTTCATAACCTTACTATAAGTTTAAGCTATCATGGAGTTAATTTTATCCAAATTCACAAGAATTCTCGATGATACCGACATTCAATTAATCTGCTGCAATTTCTTTTAAAAAATTTTATCAAAATTAACATAAAATCCAAGATTTAAAACTAAATCTACAAATGATTTGGTGATGTACTTCGTATGTGCCACAAATATTTATTCAAAATGAGCGGTTTTGACTATACAGTCATTATTAGGAACTACTCCTGATGCATGGTGTGGAAAATCGGTTGTTTTGTATAAAAAATTGTGGAAAATAAGCAGTACATCACCAAATCATTTGTAATGGCGTTTCACAACGTTAGACCTGGACATCTTGAGTTTATACCAAATCTACAGAAAGAATAGCGACACTCTTTAGCGAGAAAAGGTTTCCCCGGTTAAATTGTGATCAAAGTATTGGACACAATACAGTAAGTGTGATAATACGTGACACATATGCTAAATTATTTGAGCAGCAGTAGCTAGGAAAGTAAGTCAGCGACGCAGACTAAGGAAAGAAAGAAATTGCATAATACGGTGCGGTTTTATGGAGACAAATAGAATAGAGATACTCTGAGTAACGTTAGAAGAACAGGGCGGTTTTCCAGTAGCCACATGTAGTCATATTGAAGTTCACACAATAAACAAAGAGATCAGAACGCCCCGCATTGAGAATGAGAGTTCTGCAACTCCTCAAGACGGGGAAGCTGAGAGATAAATTAAAGAGCGAGGAATATAACGGCAAAGATGCTAATTGGAAACGTAAAAGAGATGTTTGACGTATTATTTCACATGTTTGTGATTATTTTTCCAGCATAATGAAACAATTTTCTCTCTCAAACTAGAGTATTTTATTTAGATGCAAAGAGATAATATTGAACTAACCTCATCATAACCTCAAAAATGACGAATCTCTCTAGTTTTAATCAAATATATATCATTAACAGACTAAAGTATCTTAGGATCGAAATATGCAAGTCCTTTGCATGAAAATAATTACCGAAATGCTCGTACAACAACAGATATTTATTCGTTACTAAAGGCTCTTTTTTTCTTTTAAGCTTTCAAGCCCAACAAGGGAAATAGATGAATATCAGAAAATGATAATAGTAAAAATACAATACTAAAGAATTAAATTTATTAACGTTTAGTACATACATATGTATAGATAAACGCAAAAAATCGTAAATGTAAAAACTTCAATACGTCATCACAGTTCGATAAGAGGTTGGAAAAATAAAATTTAGGAAGGTTTTCAATGAAAAAGCTTTCGTTAGAACTCCTCCTATACACGGTGAAAATAATTTGACAAATAAAAGCGGTAATCCGAAAAACGTAAATATTCAAGTATGGTGGTTTCAAACTTATCCAATTTTCTTATGAATTCCATAAGGAAAAAGAAACATCGTCTTCGATTTGTGCTAACACGATAGACCGTGTGTAGATTAAAACTGATTACAAAAATCTTAGCAAAATAACCACAGAGAAAACTATCATGAGGAGGAAGTGAAGCTATCGCGATGTAAAAGAGGGCAGAAAGTCCGAAAAAGTCGGTTACCGCGCCTTAGGAAAGAAAATCCTCTAAAACCTCTGAAAAGGAAATACAATAAAGAAAATTGGAAAAAGAAATGAATTTGGGAATTAAATAAATAAATGAATTTTTATATTGGACAAAATTGAGAATATAAAGTCTTCTCTTTCATTTAACCTATTCTAAATTTTAGAGATCATATTATCAAGTATTAACAAAAAAATGATTTAAATTCGAAGGAGACAAATGTAGTAGTGGATTTAAAAACCCTAAGTGAAGCTTAAGAAGCAGAATATACAGCAGGAAAACGCCCACAAAGGTGTGAAAAACCTGGACTTAGCTAATGAGAGCGTAAAAGACATTAAAACAGATGCCCTAGATTAGAAAGAAATCCCTCGAGATTAGAAAGAAATCCCTTTAGAAATAGTAAAAACTTAAATAATATACTCTAATGATCAAACGCACAAGTAACATGAATCATAATTAAAGCTCATAGTCAAATTCTATGAAAAGTCAAATAAGTGCAGAGAAAGATTGCTAATAACAAAATTAAACATACACAATAAAAATAATAAGTAATGACACTTTTCATAGTCACTAAGAATTTTTGAAAGCTCAACTCTGATCGATGGTTCAAATAAAATATCTGAAAGCTACAAAAATAAATTGATGAATTGAAATAGTACAAAGATAGATTGATTACATTAATCAGAAACCGATTTCCAATTCTAGAAAAATAAGTGGATGAAAAATTTGTCCTTTCAAAGCTCTACGAATAGTCTAAAGCTGCAATGTTGCGTAGTGAATTTCTAGGAGGCCTTGATTATACATGATAATATTTCTAGAAGCAAAAATCAAAAAGATACATCTACATCATAATGCCTTCGATGCCATAAGAAGTTAAAATATCCCAGAAAGGAATTGGAAAGTCAAACATAAACGACACTAATGTATGGATGAAGTCATGTCCGGGATTATTGAAGGATTTGAGAGGCAGTAGAAATTCATGAAAGCAAATTTAAATACACAGCAGGACGTACAATCATTTTCTATGAGCAGTTCTCTTAAAGGGTATATGCTCAAAGGTTCTCCAGCTATACATTCCTGATTTCTGAACATTAAAGATTCAGCAAGTTTATTTTTCTGAGAGTCTTCTACAGTTTATATTTTTACCCAAGCTTTGAAATTACATTATGTTATGGAGATCAATTTTCAATGAAATATGATAAAAATATTCTTTAAAAAATTAACTAGCTCCATGATGTTATTTTTTGCCAATAAATTGGCATGAGTTGGCAATACCTTCATTATTTTCTGCGAAAAATGATCATATAGATTCTTCATCTAAAAAATCACGTTTGTAAGCTAAAAATATTCGTGAATATTCACGTAGAAAGTCATGTAGTAATTTTTAGTTACTTCAAGAATATACTTATAACCTTAGTGTCTGCAATATTTTAATGATGCTTATAGTTGTATGATTTGTCAATAAATATTTTTTAGTTTGCCCGAGTTACTCTCGTTCTCAGTAAATTGAAAATATATAACATTTTTTACGATGCTGAAAATTAGTTACATCATTAAGAAATAATTATACAATATAACATAAAATAAAATATACAGTAATTAGCCAGAATAATTAAGATGTTTCATCTGAAAGTCTAAGAAATACGGAGTTTAAGATAAGGGATTTATATCACATAGCTATTGAAGAAAGTTATATTATAATTTGCTACATACAAGAATACGTACTCGTTGGTTCAGCTAATATACTTAACGGAACAAAAAAGAAGAAATAAGGTTCGAATTTTACCCACAAAATTTCCTTTCTTCCCTTACAGAAAGAAAAATGATTGGTTTCGGCGAATGCAAAATTTTGGAAGAGGCACAAACTTCAGTTTCCCTTTTTTGTTCTGCGACAGATTTCCTCAGCATCTCGTCTAATACCGTGAAGTTTACTATGTTAAGTTAAACGTGGATAATTTCTTAGTATCTCATTTACACTTCAATCTATAATGTGCAATTTTGAGCGACACAAAACACATGGGAAATGGCATAGAAGAACAATTACTTCTATCAAAAAACATTTTCAAACATGCAGACCGATTAGTCCGAGCCAAACGAATCTCCTCATATATGTACTGTTGCTCTCGAGACCCGTGATATGTTTTCCTCCTAGGAATTCGGCTTTCGGCCTACGGGAATCGATCTCTTGGGGAAGTTCCCAGATCCGCCCCCGCCAAGAAGAAGCAGATACACACCCTTAAATATAACATGCTCATGGAGGAACTCCTCAGCAAGACATGGGTATTTCATTCTAAGAGCCTAGATTAGAGAGTGATTCTAGCGATGCTTTTATATCTTGAAGGAAAATATGCTTTCTTCCAGCAAATAATTCCCAAGCTAGCGAGGAATTTCATGACTATTTAAACTTGATTTCTTTCTCATTAACAATTTCAGTGTAGTGACACCAAATGAAATATATACATCAGACAAGTTATTGAGTATATGTTAGACTTATAAATTTCTTTATTCATTTCAACTGTAAATCACAAAAATCAAACATTTAGAACAAATATGAAGTAAAATTTTCCAAATTTATTGACCATTAATTAATGAAGGTTAAATTGAAACCTAGAGGGAACCAATTTAAATTATTGGATAAATGAATTAGGGTACCGTAAATATCGTTACATTACTGATTCCTTGGAAGTTCGATTAAAATAACAGCTAGAGAAACACTTCCATTAAAATATTCTCATATATAGATATTGAATATTATATTATTTAGATGAGTCGAGATTATTTTACTCATAAATATCTTACATAAGTTTCCCATATCTTGCATATTTTACATTTTGAGCCAGAAATAGTTTTTTTTCCTTATGGAGAATAAAGAATATTTGTCAAACAGCCTGCCCGTTACGACAAGTTATCTCATAGATGCAAACAATATAATCCATTAATATTGTCAGAGAAAATTGATTAGGCTAATCTCAATGTGAAAACTTTTCTGAAACGTCAAATCTCCTGCTGTTAAACAGGAAGTTATGAGATATTAAAAAATTAAAGCGTTTTCAAAAATGACACGAAATTAACCGAAAACAGTTCATTGACAACCGAACCCAGAGCCCACTGTCAATCGGATATAAAATAAAAAATAGCAAACGAACACGTAGCGTGCGATCGACTTTTCATGCCCTCCGAAATATCAAACCCGTCTGCGCTTCTCCCAGACAACTAAAAGAGGAGAAACACGGAAATCAAAGCCCCGAAGAAGAAGAGGAAAACTGGATTTTGATGAGAGAAGTGGGAAAGAATTAAAGTTGAGGTGGAATGGAAGGGAGACACGTTAGACAGCCTCCCCTTGAAAGAAGCGTTCCGCCAAGAGAGTTGGCAAACCCTCAATCAAACACCGAGAGGGAATTCTGAGCCACAGCACCAAGGAATCCCATGCGTGCACCACACCCCTAATAGACGAAATGGTGTGATGCAATAGAAGCACGATCGTGGGATCAACATGGCCGTGCGAACTGTAAATGCAATGAAATTCGTGCTATGTGAAAGCAACCAGATGTTCAGGATGCCAGGGCGGGGTATTCCAAGATTTCTTGGAGGCAAATCCGGAGCAAGTGGGACACTCTAAAATACGCTCGTTTAATGAAACAGACTTATAAAGAGTATATGGAAGAGTCCGCGATAATTTAAAATTTGAAATTCATTTGAAATAAAGAAAACACGGTATACATTTACATACAGATTCTGCAAGTCGCCAAGGAGAGGATGGGCGGAGGATGCAAAAACACAGATATCCTCATTCAACTCTAACTGCTATTATATTCTCTAATACTACTCGGAAGAAACGACCAGAAGTAGCTTTCGGTTCTCACGATTATTTCCTGGTAACACATTTTTGTTTTCTTTCGGAGCTCGCGAACGTTATTAACCGGAATAACAAAATAAAATATTTCGTCGATGAGATCTATACCGATAAATTTTTCGAATAACTTCCGTCGGTAATTCCTTACTTCGATAAACCCCACCCGAATTACGAATCATAGCCCAAACACTGCTGTCGAATCTGAAATCACCTTTAACAAACTATGTTGAACCATCTACAGATCGGAGACTAATCCCACCTCGTGAAGAATCCAAATTGCACAACAATAGTTTAGGAGAGGTCGAAGGAGAAAAAAAAAACGAGAAATAATAAAATAAAAATTGTTCAAATGCGAAACATCCGCCAGGATATAGGGGATATAATATCGAGTCAGGGACTAATGGTTGATTATACGAAAGTCGTCATCACGCAGGGTCAACCTCTGGCGGATGCGAGTGAGGCAAACACTTCCGGAGTACCGACATTAGGGGGAGGCCAACGTAATTTTTTTTAATTAACCCATTTCCTTTAATCATTTGCTTCTAATTTTCCCTATGAGATTATGAGCTCTTACATGTCATCAAAGAATAAATGGAGCAATACATTAGCTCTTAAAACTCTGATAAATTTGTCAAATATCTTATTTGCAAAGGGGGGTTTTTAATGGTTAATCCTAACCTTTAACCGTTAAAGTAAAATATTTCTGTAAAATACTGCTTTCGATCACTTCCACAGAATGTTGCGTATTGAAATCGAAAATGATATAATAACTAAAAACAGTCCGCTATGTAATATTCAAACATTGCTGACCTTGTATTCCCATTGTAGAACAGGAAATAACTGGATCACTAAAATTTGATGAAGTTATGAGAACCTTTATTCTCCTATTGTGGTATGAATTCTAGGATTGGTTGTCAGCAGCCTGGTTGATAGACATTCTCCATTCTTAACATTTCTCCTCTTCATAATTCCTACATCCCACGCCTTACTTAATCTGCTCTACAAATTGTATTTGTGGTCTTCCTCCGAGCCTTTTTCCATTCACATGCCCCTTAATGCTCTTTTTGAGAGTCCCTGGTGTCTCAGTAAATGCCCTATAAGTTGGACTCCTCTGTTTACAGTAAATTTCAACAAGCTTCTTTCCTCGCTCATTCTTTCAAACCCTTCCTCATTAGAAATCTTATGCGTCTAATCAACTTTCTACATTCGTCTACAGCACCATATCTCAAAATGCGTTCAGTGTCTTAATCTTTCCTTATGTTCCACGTTTCACAGCCCTTTGAGGACACGGGTCATATGTATTGTTTAAGATACCTTTCCCTTTTATAAAGGCTTTTATTTTTTAAAGTTTTACTTTTTGTCATTGATAGAACATACGAAAAGTCTTTATATAAAAGAAGGCGCCAGGATAAAAGATTTAATCAATTAATCCTTTGAAAAATAACGTTTTCTTGAACATGACAGATTTCGGTGAGACATGGTGGAACTCATAGTCCATAGATACGCAATAAAGGAGGCTTGTCAGTATGAATTATGGGCCTTTTGAAAGGCATTTTGACTTGGAATTGGTCAATGATTCTAGAATATAATCCAAATCTCTACATCAAATCTACCCTCCCTACATTTCGGCGTTTTTCAGTTGAAAACTTGTTATATAAATTCTTTAATTCATTGAAGAAATTTAATTTAATAGTGATCATATGTACTTAATACAGTATTTACAGCATTTTCTTCTTATAATTCCTATCCGATATCAATCAGAACCTTGGTGATGTTTTCATGCACGTCCTCTTGAGAGGACGTTGTGCTTCTTACCAGTAGAGTTATATGTTACTAATAGGAAGATATTACTTTTCAACCCCAATGAGGATAAGGATCATATGTGACCGAAGGTAATGTTATTGCGCAGTTTAAATTGACCTCAGACCGGTCATGTCGAATCCTATCTCTAGATGATAAGTCCAGAGTAGGCAATCTTAATCTTTTTCTCGGACGCAGAACTGACGTCAAGATGAAATTAATATTGCAGGAACATATACAGCGTTATATTTCCCTTCTGTATTTCTCATACAATATGTAAATTGTTCTGTGTTTGGCATAAGAAACATAACTAATAAAAACTTTATCAATGAATATTTTTCAATGATTTATGGTCAGCGCATCACCAATTGAGAACATTGCTTTAGGCCCATTTTTTGAGAAAATCATTCTTGTAGTAGAAAATTGAAGTTTCTGAGCAATGACAACGTCCGACTGTCTTTGTTTCTTCGCAATATAGAACAAAAGTTAAAAATATATATATATTTTTATTCAGGAGCTTTCGCTACAGCTAAATTACTAGAGCTCCGAGGACCACTTAAAAACTGTATGGCGTCGCACCTGAAGCTGATTCCAAACTATGAAACTCTAGAGGGCCTCTGATTACGCCAGTTGGCATTCCTAGCAGCACTGCAGTCTTTCGAGCCTCATTGTTTTTTCTCGAGTAAACACGGAGATTGCCGGAACTAATCTGCATGCGCCGCTTTCAGCTCGAAAAATGAGTAAAAAAATAGCTAAGAAGAGGCATTATAAAACGGCGTTGGAGATTATAATGACTTTATCTCTCCTCAGCATGCTAGCTTAATGATCATTTGCATTGAGACCGTGATAAAAAACGTTAATCGCATCCCTTAAAATGCACGAAAAATCCTCTTGGTGCAGATACGCTGACCAATGGGGAGGTATCACAGACAGAGATTTGGGTCGTATTTTCCTACGTTCACCCACTCAACGTGATTTGGAAAATGGAGGAGATAACATACGTTGTAAAAAAGTATTTAAATGAATACGAGAAAGAAAAACTTCCACCAGAGCTGCGATCTCCATAAGAAATAAATGCAATTGCTTAATAGAAATTTTGAATATTTCCAACTACCTTGTAAGTTTTCGGATATCTACGTTGGAAGTTCAATGGTTAGGATTTTAATTGTTACATTATTTTTATCCCTTGTTGCGGAGATTTCTATTTTTCGTTTTCAGCACTTTTTTAAAATTTGTTGGACTCGCTCGTATTCCGTCCACGTGATTAATCTAAGAATAATTGTCACAAATTTGTTGAGGAATCACCACTTTTTCTAATCTTATTTTGATAAACATTTTCATATTCTATCTACCAATCGTTATTATATAAAACTTATAAAATCTCGTAATAATTGGAAATGTGAGGATTATTATTACATACAGCAGATTCAAGTAATTCCGGCTCCCGGATAGCCATGTGGGTAGCGCGTTCGCCTTTGTGAAAGTGGTCCTGGGTTCGATTACCGGCGGGGGCCCATATATATGCGAAATGGCCTATAATGTCGAAGCACTTTTCAAAATACCGCTACTACTATTTTCAAGTTAATTCACAGGAAGCTACAGCATTCCTTATCATTGTGATGACTAGTATTGATTATTTACAATATTTTTAATTACCCAGTTATGTTTTGAAATATATATTTAAATTTCTTTTCTAACATCAGTGCCAGCTGAACATACACTGCATAGCTGTATTGATCATTGCAGCAGAGGGGTGAAAAATAGTAGATATTAACGAAGAAATAAAACATACAAACGATCAAAACAAATTATCAATGTAAATTGGCACTTGTTTACCTTAAAACATTACCTTAGACTTGAAATAATGTATTCCTCGGTTACGCCATTCCTTTGAATTCAAAAGATAAGAAGTATAATTCGAATGCAATGAGAGAAGCAATCCGTAATTCAAGCAATTCGCTAAGAAAGATAGGAGCAATTAAAACTCTACTTTTATGTATAAGGCATGAATGAATGTCAGTTACTGTTTTCCTTTTTCTACCGGAATCTTAATTAAAAGGTTTTAACTCGGGGGAAGGATGTGCTAAACTTCAACAATTACAAGCTCTCTTCATGCGCAAATCTATCAAGGCTAACTGCCTTGTCAATTCCATTGAAATTAAAGACTCGCGTATCTCGGACGTTTTTTGAAATGAAATCTAGGAAAATTTCGATAAAATTCTGCATTTCTACAATGCTACATTCTGTGAGATTACTAGGGAAGATTGCCTGTGGAAAACCCTTTGAAAGAAACAATGTCACGATCGTCGGAATGAAATTATAATGAGTATAGCACAATAGTTCAACCTCAAGCGATACGACTATCCTATTACAATGACTAAAAGGGACTTCAGGAGACTTGCTTAAGTTTGGCATTGACATTCTTTGTGCTATTAGATTGCTGTTGTTATTCAGATACCTTTGTCGATTACAATAAAGGAATATCTCTAATATATTTCGCACAACACAAGATGGAAAAGAAATGTAGATTGTTATGTAGCCAGTAAGATATCCAACCCAAAAGCCGGTTCAAACATCGATATTTGTACCAGTAACTACCATTTGGAGAATTGAAACTTAATAGACAAGGAAAGGAGTAAGGTCATTTTCGTTGCTTATTCATACTTACATATTTCACAGCATTCAAAAGGAGACACCTTAATGAATCAGCGTAACTCATACTTTAGCACCGTTAATATTATCATAGTAATGAGCAAAAGAGAGAAATTAGTAAAATAAAGTAAATAAATATAAATTTTCCTCTATTCTCTACCTGAAGACAAATGAAAAATATCCCATTCATCAAGATATGGTCGCAGGAACGCCAATTATGCCAGACTTCTCAATACTGAATTCATAGTTAGACTATGAAAATATTAACTCCCTCAACTGAAAAAGCTGATGGGTACGAATTTCTAGTAAATAGTGTTGGGTTTCCAAAGGAAAATGCCGCCCCAGAAGGTTATATTTCTCACACGACCTTTTCAACCGCAAAAGAATTGGAGTGGAAAACGATGTTCTGAGCAAAGCGTGGACTTTACTCGAAAAGGGGCAAACCTATGAACTCTAAAATTGCTGTGCGTGTGGTGTAAGATAAGAGATATCCAAAGTGCGATTCGCGGAAATCGGTCGGACGTGCGAAACTTTTGCTTATTCCGCTTAACAGTGTCTCGGTCTTGGAATCAAGCGTCAAGGAACCTCGCAGGGAGCAATGACATCATTCCAAACACAGCTTGCTATTAAAAAATAATAAAAATTATTTCCCTTGCGGTAAATCAATGCTGATGTAGTACCTAATTTATTCTCGAATCAGCATTTTAAACTTTTATAAATCCAAGAATAGGGTGGCAGAAAACATGGGAGGATTCGCCGCAACGATTTTTCCAAAATTATAAAATTACTTGCTTTGAAAATGTCTGGAAACGACGTCTAAACTCTGGGGGGCGGATTTTGATAAAACTTTAAAGAGAACATTAAAATCTGCTTTATCTGCATATTTGATAGATACTGTAGTTTTGGAAAGGAGCCAGAATAAAATTGATCGATTATCACTTACGTAGGAAATTACTCCTTGGATAACGACGATTTCAGTTAGCAGTTACTTAGGTTGGCAGTACCTTGCACCACAAGTCGGTATATGCCAAGGCATCATTGTATACTAAATACTCCTAACCCGTTTATCCTTATCTCGGACAATATCCTCGACATATTATAAGAACTCACTAATGCAAATAACGAAGAATATTACCCAACCCTATTGCATCACGCAATGGTAAAAGGTTGGATAATTACACAAAGGTTGGATAATTACCCCCACTCAGACCCCCAACTACACGTGCAACCAAAATTTCTTTCGAATTCGTCACCTAGGTGCTTCCGCGAACGCTCCGTAAGGACTCGGTGATTCCATTGGATGGGACTCTCGAGGGAACTCGCTTTAAAAAGAGGTAATTAATAGAGGTTGGGACGCCTAGGGAAATTGGCCCGCGTTCAAGACATAGAACGGCCTGCGGGGACGTGAAGAAAGCGCCGCAGTTGGAAGGAAAACCTCGGGGAGGTGAAGTCATTCAGACCTTCGTCATTCCACTCCAAATAGAAACAAACCCATGCCGGCTGAGACGAAACAGTAGAAAAGGGATCGAAAGATCGGGAAACAAAGGAAGTTGGGGTTAATACTCTTGAGTACCTGGCGGAGGACTTTCCACTATAAATGGCTATAAAATGCAGTACAATACTGCTCATCCAATCATATTTTATCCCCAACATTTTTTTATTTCAGTTTCCACGCGGATGAATGTAAAATTTTTAATTTTTAATTTAAAGTTATCTTGGTGTTTGTTTAATTTAGTATGTTGTTGCCACCAGACTAGAAGTCTAACTGTAACAATTTAATTAATAATAATAATATGCATTAGAGTGTGTATTTGTGCGTAAGGAAATGTAATCTTTAACCCCTCGAGTACGGTATCGGTCTGTACAAACACATTTCTATCCTAGTAGTCGGCTTCGGTACACCATACCGACTCCTTTGACGCTCCGTTTAATTCACTTAATTGGGCTTATACACAGGTTTAAATGTTTAAATTTCGAATGTGCTGAAGAAACGTATAAAGTCTAATGTGATTGGATTAAAATTGCATGATCAGAGAAATACTAATTCCAATGCAGAATAAGTTAAATATCGGCACAATTAAATACCGGGGAGCCGTCAGGGAGAATAGAATTTGAAAGGATCCGTACGAGTGGGGTTGAGGGAATACGTCTGCAGAGGCTTAAAATACTCATAAGATGCAAAACACCGCTGATGAGGAACAAGGGAATTATACACATCGAGGACGAAAATTTTGGGATATAAGCATTTTCGTACTAATGAAGGTTAATTTATTTATGGTACAGTCGTCCAAGAAAAAATCGAACGGTGTACTACGTGGTGCATAAGATTGAGGGGTTTCAAATGCCACTCCTTACCCCTTCCACCCGCCCTTCTATTAGCTATTGGCAACACCGGAGGCCATCCCTTCAATTTTACCGTGGGCCGCAAGACCCGCGGTCGAATTTTATGGTATGGTCTACGAAACACACAGAGGTCTTGAGAGGCCGTTTCTGCGGACAGAAGCCGATTTCCAAAATATTTTCGTACGGACTCAAAAACTTATTGGTTTAGAAGTCCATTTCGATCGAAAACGGTCATTCTTCATCTTAGACAATGTTATTGACGAAAACTTAGCGTTCAAACTTGGGTGATATTGATGGGCGGAATTTCCTAAAAATTTTCCCCCTATTCGCTCTTAATATCTGCCCGGTAGAATTGCTTCATTGTCCACGAAAGTTATTCGAAAGCATAACGCGTATTGTGTTCTTGAATTTTATAAGGATTATTTACTCCATTTACCCTTATGTCTGTTAAAAAACAGTATATTCTAGGTTTACTTCCAAATCACAATAAATAATAAAGATTCGACGTTATTTAAGAAGCTCAAAATATTTGGAATGGTATTTGAGGACTGTAATTTTGAAGCTTTCAACGAATTAATTCATAAGTATCTAATATAATGATCACGAATGCGTGTATATTTTGAATAATAATCACGAATGTGTGTATAATTGAATGAAAATTCATCTAGTTTTGAGTTATTCTGTATCGATTTCTTTAATTTTAAATTTTCTAAATTTATCCTATGGTTCTTGTATGTGTTGCGCAACGCTGGATTTATAAATTTGGTTGTGTCTGAAGTGAGATAAGTTTTCTTTGAATCTATTCTCTATTTTGCGTTTTGAATATTAGATTCAAAGAATAGATTCAAAAGAATAGCTTTAAAGAACACTTAGCTCACTTCAGACACAACCAAATTAATACATCCAAAATGTCATTGGTGCGTTCAGAGGTCGCTGACACGATCTCAATGACCACCAGGCTATCTAGTTTCCTCCCTTTGTGTCCGCATTCCAAAGGGTTCTCCGCGAATGCAGATTGGGAAGTTCCCAATCGGTAGCACCTTAGATGTTCGGCCACTCTCACCTTTATCTTTTTGCCGCATTGTCCGATATACCCCATCCCACAATCATCAGAACTGAGCTGGTAAACCCCCGGTCGGTCTTTGTCTTCCACCTTATCTTTCACAGGCGGTAATGACCTCTCTAGACTGCATGGAGTGTAGAAACCTGCTTTCGAGTGGGCAGGTAGAAATAATATTGTATACTGTAGATGGTTTAAAACTGCACCTTGTAAATGAAAGTTGAAATAATATATGCCTTCGTTCTCAAAGCATTGCTAATTTTCGTTGAAATGATTCCGAAGATAACAATATAAATAAATTGTAATATTCTTTCAGCTACTAAATAAACAAATATGTACTCTCCACATCGATATCTTTATGAAGGCTAGAGTTTAACATTACGGGGGATAAAATGGAACTTTCAGAAAGAAAATATTCGGATCCTCTCTTATTTAAAATATATAAAACCATTGTGATAGTTAAGAACGATATTTATCCCGATTACTCTAGCGACAACTTCTTCCTCGAATGAGAAACCAAAAAGTTTTAGGCGACGCGTAAGTTAGACTACGCGACGAAATTTTCTTAAAGTTACGCTCCAACTAAATAATTTATACTTAGATGTGGTTACTCGAAACTTAATCTCACGTGACTTCTATGCAATCAGAAAATAGAATGAGCTAATGAAGAAACCTTTTATGTTGGATTGTAAGAGAGTAAAGGCAGTTTCAAAAATGTTCACCGGTAAAAATCTCGACAATTCATTCACTTTTCTCTTTTCCGCGGCATTCATTGCTCATTGTCTAATCATTGTATTATCCCGGAAAGCTTTGACAGCGAAGGTCCATCCGTGCATAAGTGCCATCATAGGGAATCGAACCGGAGACCACATAATGGCGATCCGGTGGTCCAAGGCGGTTTGCAGGTTTCGCTAACGTCTGTTTGTGAAAGGTTAGGAAAAACCCGAAATCGCGTGTGGGACTAAGGAGAGAAGGATTTAAAGATAATGGACTGGCTAGGGAGTAGCAGGTATACAAAAGGGGTTCACTGAATTCCGCGTATGCTGAGAGATATGAATAGCGGGGGAAGGAGTGTATAGGACTGAAGGATCTAAGAAACAATGGTGAGGTCTAAAGAGAAACGAAGTGAACAGCGGGGGATGGGGGATCAAAGATGTGCGACAGATGCCCAGCCGTGAAGGTGCTTTTTAAATCTCAGTATCTCCTTTTCTTCATAGGGAGTTCTTCCTTGACGCTCTTCTCGACAAACGGATGCCTCACACTCCTCACTTTCTTTTCATAATGCATTTAACTCCCCTTGATATCCTCTGCGAAATGCGCATGAACAGTTTCTGAAAACTGGTACCTGGCGTTAATCCTTTTCTGAGAAATTGCACATGACGGTCCCCGGAATTCAGCGATCGGAGAATTCTTAAATTTCTGATGCATTAATAGCCGAATTCCATTTCCTTTACTTTCACCAGGAAGAGCTTTTAATGCAAAAATAAAAGAGAGGCTTCCGGATAGTCATTTGAGCAGCGCGTTTTTCTTGGATGAAAGCAGTCCCGGGTTCGATTCCTGGTGGGATACCATGTGCGAAATAACCTCCGTTTCGAATCCCTTTTCATAATACTACTCATAAAAGCGGGAAATAATTAACGTTGAGTTATTGATAAGACTTGCGTGATGGTGATTTTCTTGGAATAATCATAGCATAAATATTTTACCTCATTATTTTGTGTAAATATGGGTTCAGCAAGTTCGTAACCCTCTTTTGCTTTAAAATATCATATGGTATTTTAACTGCGATAAACGACTTTTTAAAAACAATGGGTTCTTACTGATTGAATCTTCATGGATTTTCCAAATTCTGACGAATTTAACGTAATCTAAACATAATATTTCAGGATTCACATCTTGCTATTTGGAAACACTGACAGAGCCAGGACATCCAAGAGCAATTTGTCGGAATCAGAATCTTAACTTCTTTTCTTCGATTTAACGATTAATATTTTTTTTATAAATGAGTTATAGTATTCAGTATTCAATGCAGCCGGAAATTATATGAAGGTGGAAAAATGTTGGGTCTCATAAAGAATGAAGAGAAATCTGTTCCTAATTTACACTTCTCTTTTAAAATATAATTCCTTACGATCTACCGAAAATTTTACAGCAATCGCTGGTATCGCTTTCCTTTAGACCTCGCAATAGCAGCCCTCCTCTTCGGACGGAGCGTAGGCACATGGGTACGCACCGGCCTAGCCGCGGCAAAGGCAAAATTCCGGTGTTGCCAAAATGTGATAGAAGGGCGGGTGGAAGGGGTAACGAGGGACATTTGAAACCCCTCAATCTTATGCACCACGTAGTACACCGTTCGATTTTTTCTGGGCCGACTGTACTATTTGGATTTGATTTTCTCGAATTAAACCCTGATCACTATTACTTTCTCGATGTATCCGTGGTACAGAAAATTACAAAGTTTCTTCCACATACTTATTTTTAAGCTAGAATTCCTCCTCTACTTAACACAGTCAGTCACCTAGCGAAAAATATCATGGAGATATTAATAATAAAAATCGAAGTACCACAAAATCAAATATATTTCATGATTCAATAACATCTAAGCAGAAGAGATAAATCAGGAAAATTTTTATGGGAAAATATATTCTGTTTTAATAAATTTGCAAACTCGATAGCTTCCTCGTGAAAAATGTTTATGAATTATTTCTCCTGTACTACTTTATCCCCTGTATTACTTTACGGCTACTCGTAAATATCGGGAACAAAAAATATCACATCATCATTACACATGTTATATAAACATCGACGGCGAAGATTAACATTGCAACGACTAATAATTGTTACTACGGATCAACATTTTGAATGTTCGTCAACTCGCTATAAATCCACGAGCGGAGTGGCAAAATTCATAGTGGCATGGTTAGCTCTTGCAGATAAACCTACCAAAATATAGGGTATAAGTAAATTGAACTAAGTTTACCGGCATCTTGTCAGTATAAGCTCATCCTAAGTAGTCTTCAATCTATATCTGGCATTCACAATGACTTTATGAGAAGTCACTTACTATATGTTAATTTCTTGCAGGAAAAAAACAGCCTTTCATAAGCTGGAAAATATAGAAATAAAAAACCTGAATTTTGCCTCTAATTTTCAACGTCGCACACTAGGAAAGAATGTCTCCTAAATAACCCGAGTAAAAGTTGTTTCTTAATTGATACTAATTTACCTTTCCGCCCAAACCACACAGTTGTAGTTGCAAGGCACGCCACGCCTATCCTCTTTAACTCCCTTTAAAACTAGTTCTCTTTTTCGTAAGGTCAGCCATAAATCGATTACCAAACACGCCGTTCGAAAGACAGCCTTATAGCAGTGAGACATTCCTTGAATGTCATGGTGCTTACCACTCCGATTCCTTTTATAGAGACTGGGATTAGGCTACTTTGGATTTCGAAGGTTAGTTTGGGTTTGGTTAAGTGTTCGGTACTCGACGAAATTGACTTTCAGGATATCTGACGGCTTGTCTTCAAAGAATTCGAGCCACTGCATCGTTTCACTAAAAACACCCTATACAAAAAACTAAATTGACAAAGTCGTGGTACCCAGCTTAATACCCTGGGCAACAGCTGCAAAAGGTAATAGAATCATACAATAAATTCTCATCGTAGCTTTTCAAGATGGGTTTCCTCTTAGTATTAGAGAGTGACATTATATTTGATAGGGTCAGATGGGATATTTTGTTAGGTATTTTGAGAAAGATGGACAGACTGGAAAGACAAATTAAAAATGTATAAACACCAAGAAGTAGCTGTAAGAGTTGGGGACGAGAAACTCCTATACTAAGAAGAGCAAGGCACGGCTGCAGACTGTCATCATGTCTTTTCTGCTCGTTTGCAGACAAACTGCTGGAAGAAGCTAAAGACAGGAAGACAAAATTGAGAGTTGAGGGAATAAAATCCATGAAGAACGATGATGACGTGGCTATAAAAGAAGGAAGTTAAGAACTAAAGAAGATGATGAAAAGAACTCGGGAGAAGAATGAAGAATATGATGTGAAAATAAAAAGAATGAACACAAAGGTAATGAGAGTAGTGGAGATAACCGTATAACATATGGTAGGAAGAAGAAAAATTAGAAAAAGTTCCTTCAAGTATCTAGAAAGTATAGTTACACAGAATGGCAACTGTATTGTAGAAATTAAAAGTAGGACTGCAGAAGGAAAAGTAGCACTTAGCAATATTAAAAAGCTGGTGAAAAAGGAATCTCAAGACAGACATAAATGAATTTGCAAAATGCTTTATATGGAGCTCTGTATCATATGAATGCGAAACATGGACTTTAATGAAGAGAGAAGTACTAGAAAAACTTTGAAACATGTCTGTGGTGAAGAATGAAGAAGATTGGAAGAAAAGATACAATAAGAAATGAAGAAGTGTTGTGGAGGATTAAAGAAGAAAGTATTCTGAGAATTAAAAAGAGGAAGGCAAAATGGATTGGACGTATTATAAGGCATAATAGAGTACAAAAATTAAAAATAGAGGGGAAGAGAGGAAGCGAGTACGGAATACTCATGGATGTATAAAAGGGAAGGAATTGTGCAGAGATGAAAAGAGAGAATGCTGTGGAAGCAACGTTGCCATTGAAACCAAAGGACAGAAGCACCAAATAGGAAAAATTTTATTACAAACTTGAGTGAATGAACTACCTTTTCCGACGACCGAGCAAGACATTATTTAATGCCGAAAACAAGATATATTTAAGCTGGTGGAAATCCTGCGAGATATCGTAAATTTAATAGCTGGCAATCACGAAAACCTTACAGATATCTCTCACCTAAACCTTAAAAATTTTGAAGACTTCTGCCACGATTATACACAACTAAGGTAAACAGAATGGTATTTTTAAGAACGTCTTTCTTTGAAATCGGGTATGGACCGTACCTTTTGGCGCAGCTTTCATAACTTTTCAGATTTATTATTCTGGAATTATTGTGTAAAAAGTTATAAAACATAGATATTTGAAAACTACCCTTTCATTCCTATTCAATAATTAATTTACATTTTAAATTTAATCACCAGATGAATAGAATTGAAATTAATAAACATTTTTCATTATGAGAATGACGAAACAGACAATCGAAGGCATGAGCTGCAAATGCCACAGGCCGGCCTTATATCAACTAATACTTTTTCCTCGGAGAATCGAATGGAATATCCAACTGTTCACTCGATGGAGAAGAACGAGTGAAAAACCTAACAGAACAATTCGGTTGCTCGGGGCACCAAGGATAGAGTGAAAAATCGAAACGTTTTATTCGAATTCTTCGATTACTTTCATCCAGTTTTCCCACCTCTAATTGCATCCATTAAAACATTAGTTAGCTAATAATCGGTAGACTAGTCCGGAAATAGCGAAAAAATATTCGTCAGCCGATGTATCATTGCATTACGAAAATATATCATGACATTGCATATACTACGTGCAAGCGCTCGTTTACGTAATGTTCCCACGCGTATCTTTGGAGTTATTATCAGTTCATTTCTCGATGGTAGCGACCAAACGAATTTATGCTCATACTCCTGAAATAGATTGAACCGACACCGAAACCAAGTACACAGATCTCTGATGATAAAAAGAGATTATATGAGGAACTTCTATCATTCCTTTTTAACTTTGAATGATTATTTTATTTTAACGATTTCACATAAACTAATGAAGGGATAGATTTGTGTTTTACTCGTCTACTATATTACGTGATAAATTATAGATTTAACTTTTCCTTTTAATTTTTTCAACGTTTGTTGGCGACTGAGGCCTTTTTTTCCTTGACACACTTCCCAAAACGCGTTCATTCCAATTCAGAATAACACAAACCTTAGAAGTTATAAAATGGATATAGAATGAGATTCGAAAGATTACGAATAGTCTGATAAACAAAATGAAGGGTTACAAAATTAATACAATTCGAATTACTATGTAAGATGTAATGTTAAGATAGATGAAAGAGATCCTGAGGCTATAGCTAACGAAATTTCATACGTAGACACTCCTACATTTTTATTTTGATTTCTAGAAAGAAAGGCATTCGTTGACGAGGGTGGACAGAGGGACAGAAAACTCAAAAGAGGGTCTATCCCGCATATGCGAGACGTATGATCTTAGGACCCTTGACAGATTTTGCTCACCTTACTAAACCATTTATGCAAAGAGATTATTACAATTCCTTAAGGATCAATTCTTCTCAGAAGAGCGTTTCTTCAATTGTTTGAAATTAACGACGATCATTTGAAATATGAAAGAAAGGCCTAATAAATATTATTCTCAAACATATTTCAATGAAAAAATAATTAGCATATCGTGTAATAAAAACTGCTATGCATTTAAAATATTTAACATTGATTTATTTTGAATCTCAGTTTGCCAATTTCAGATTGCCTTTATTAATCTTTAAACTCCTTGCCAATCGAAGATATGATCGTTTGAAAAATTGAAATCATCCATTCAGTAAGCGTATATATAAGCAAATAGATTTTAAACCCTTAATCAGTTAATTTTACATAAGTTTTGCAAAGCTCTATATGTTTTAGAACGGTCGACCTCCAGATGAATTTGTTTTCAATAGCGTTTATGCTCCAAACTTGAGCTGAGCTTGTTTTTTGTGATATTCAGAAAGTATTGCATATTTCATTCCTATAGGAAAACGGCGGTAGAAATCAAAATGCCTTTCCGAAGGGTCTCTAAAAAGGGCATCGTACAGGGTCAAACGTTAATCCAAGTTTATGAACCTTAGTTTTTCATAGAGTTGGACACGAACCTCAAGCTGGACAGGACACGCAAGGAAGGAAAACTTGAAGACGGAAAGAATGGAGAGGAAGCGAGGGTTAACATTCGCAAATCCCTGCACTTGTAACGAAGCCAAACGACGCTGTGGTAAACAGCCAACTCCGATGCAAGGAATATTGATAGCTTCCATTCTGAACAAGAAAGCAGCGTTTCTTATGGGCGAATTCAACCTTGACATCAAAACTCAGGAAATGGTACAGTTAAGATGCGTCCGGTAATGACGTCGTTCATAGTCTATGAGATGACAGTTATTTGTTTACCACAACAAGCCTCTTCCTTTATAAAGGCAGCTGAAATGTTATGTTCCTCTATATAAAGATTTAGTACGATACCACCCAAGGTGAGATTCAAATCAATGACATGAAACTAGTAGAGATTTTATCGCGTTGATGATTGTCTATGAAATAATAAAACAGAGAAAATCTTTGCATCCTTAAAAGAAAATAATATATTGAGTATATTATTATTCTTGATTAGAATATTATTATATGTGCCATTGCTTATGGCAATAAAAGAGTGGAAAGACCAAATAATGAGTACTTATATTATGAAGCGAGAAAATTCTGGTTTAGCTATGAAAGCAACTTCATTCTCGTGTAAAGGCTTGAATTACAAAAGAAGAGAAATTAAATTTGAAATCCATGACGCATTTGATACCCTTGAGAGATTTTGGCCTAAATGAGGAGGTTAATTCAGATAGCTTCACCGGGAATCGAACCAAGGATCACTTTCAAAAATGGTGAACATGTTATCTACTTGGGTATCCGGGTGCATTAATAATTGGAAGTAAACAATAGCTAAAACAAAGTTACAAATTATTGCTCTTGATGTTGTAATTTATGACATGAGTGCTAAAATTTGAGAATTCACCCTTGGATTATACTACCCAAGTATCTCCATAAACTTTATCCTAATGCAGTTTAACCCCTTATGAATTATTCCCCGTTATATTCACTGTATAAATAACTTTTCCGCATTATTCATCACGCTGTAATATGGGAATGAAGGTTCAAGTTAGCAAGCGAAAAATGGCACTTGGCGATGCAAAACGGCATTTAAAATGATGAGTTGACAAGCGCAGCTCTATGGCTCCTCTGAGGTTTACGAAAGAGAAAAGCTATAGCTTCTAAACAGCTGGATTACTACAAATACAAATGGGCTGCCAAGAAAAGTTGGTGTAACCTAATTCTTCTGAGACAGCCGCGTGTTTCAATTCCAGGTCAAGCAGAGAAAACCTCTTCCTGTTATATTTTTTTGCGATAAGAAAACTATTTCGAAGGGACATTTTGTTTACATTGTGAAGGACGAAAGGAATTCAATACAGTTTACCAAATTCTCATGAGAAAAAACTAATATAAGATGCCATGGATTATTTTAAAATGAATCCTGTCACGAAATGATAAATATGAAAAATACTTAAATTACTTTATGGCTGACATACATCCCAAACACTGTCCCGGAATTGACTGCGGGACAGTCCCGTTTTCGGGCTTCTGTCTCGTCCATATCATCAAAAACGTACTTTGCTCCGTTGAAGACTTCGACAAAAAATGAGATTTTTTAAAAACAAAGTTTAAGATCCAAATATAGAGTTAAGATTTTCGTTTTCAAGAGTGTTCAGCAACATAATAAATTTAAATGAAGCAAATAATAAAACATTTTCGCGCTGAATTTTATTTTCAGGAGAGTTATTAAAGTTACAAAACTCTATTGAGTGTAAAACCTAAGATTCCAAAAATTACACCATTTCACCATTTACATTTCTCAACCCCTGGCGCTTTACAGTTAATTTTCGCAGAGGAACTTGGTAATTTATCCTCGGGCTTTTTCACATCAACTAAACGGCCAAGAATTCTTTCAAATAATGTCTGCATTGAAGTAATGAAAACATCTCACAAGAAAAATTGGGCGAAAAAAAATTTTACCCGTTAGATGGGAAATGTCCCCTTGTCAGCTACATTGGACATGGTCAGCCTACTCTTAACTAACTTATAATTAGTATGGAGGAGAAGAAAACGTTTACCCGGATTCATCAAGGCGTTGGACATCAAGGAGAAGTCTCTTGAAACGGATAAAATAATATATTTTTGCAGATTTCATCTTGTAGACATTATTTTAGGATATAAATAAAATTATTCAGTTTATTTAATTTCCTATAAAAACTGTCTCGGTAATTGTTTCTAAATTATTTTTCCTAATAATACTCCTATACACACTTTCGGCGATTTCACTTTTACGTCTGTTTCACGCGGACAGCTTTTGCATGCTCTGGTATCGAATCTGAGAAAGTTTGGAGGATAAAAAGTAACTTATTAAATGCAGGGTCTCCAAACTTTATTATATACTAAATTTAAGAGCATTTCGACCACTAATTAAAGAGATTAGGACTAATAAACATGCCCATATGCTCACTACATCACAAAAATTAGGATTTATGACAGGCTTAACTTCTTAATGTATAATTAGTGAAATTAACTTAAACGTAATTAAGTATTGCGGTTTCTACTACCGTCTTCAGATGCGTGGCCTTTCTCGGGCAACATTTACTCCATCTTAATAGCTGTATGTTTACACTTATAAGTCAGAAATCTCGATGTCAATTACTACTGCGTGACGCGAAATAATTGCATTGATATTAGCTATAATTGCATTATAATATACTGTCTGTGAGATCATTGTTACTGCTGATTGGTTGCAACGATTATAACCTACTCGTTATTGATCTCAAACGGGAACACAGCCGAGGGGTATCTTGAGTACTTTGATAATTACACTCTAATTTATCATACCATTATCTTTTCATAGATTATTTCTAAACATCCGTTTTTGGTGACCAGCGCTTTTCTCCATTTACACTCAATCAAAGCATATAAATTAAGGATCTTTTTAAAGACAAAGTTTGCCGTTTTCTGCTACTAGACCAACATGAAAAATACACCTTTAGATCATAACATAGTTAATATTTGAATTTGCCCATAGAGTTTCGTTACTGGATGTGTAGATATTGAATCTATCGAGGCAAACGAGACATATCGAAAAGGAAAATGATGGTCTGTTTTATAAGGTATGCTTTAGTTTTCACGTATTTGCTTGTAGTTATTGGAGTATTCGTTGGAATATATTTGGGTGGGGAAATAGAGAATCAATATCCGTCTCCGAAATTATCGCACGAGGCAACTAGTTATGACATATCATGAATTACAAATAATTTTTCAAATTTCATAGTTTACGGCATTCGTTTAACTCCTGCAAAATCTCTACATTTTAATGAGAACGAGCCGTTGAATGCTGCAGCCTGAGGCAGTTGCCTCGCTTGATTCCTGTCTAAGGCGGACCCTGCTAATATATCTCGCTTTATTTCGTAACTCAAATCGCAGAACATTTACACTTTTCCTCAAACAATTATATCCGCTCCACCATTGATACCGTCTCTTAGTAACGGGATGAGTGACAGATTAACGCTCTTTGGTTTAGGGATTTTTATGGTGCCGCACCGTCATCATCATCTTCACTCGTTTTTTCCGATGAGTTCACTTCGTTTTCCTTATTCCTATCATATCGGTCGGGATGTGTTACTCACACCGGATGGATTACGAACGCTCTCCTTTTCTGATAACGATTAAAATTTTCCTCCAACGGTCCTCTTTTGTGAAATTCAAAGGTTCTTGTTTTTAGTATTCTTTTTTCTTTTTTCGCTATGTCCGATCCGATTATTTAGACTTAATATTACATCCACTTAATTTTCAGATACTCTATAACGTAAAGAGGACTTCGTTGCATTATTACAATAAATGTATAGCAGCAATACACATTAGAAGATAAATATTTACTTCCATAATTCACAGGGTTAAATACGAATACCTTTTTTCCAAATCTATTTAAGGGACAGGAATAATTCACCAGGAAATATAAGCTCCATAACTTGTTGTACTGTTTAAAATAGTTATATGTTTGATCTTTAAGGATAGTGAAAAAGGAATTTAAACAAAGAAAGATTCATGATGAGCGAAGTATGCCGAGGTATAAGGGATACCTCGGCATACGAAGAGAATTAGTTCCGGATTCGCATTCGTTAGCCTAAACGTGGTTTTCCATAGGTTTATTTAGAAAATCAATTCGTTCTGAATACTGTCCACTATTTAAAGATGTAGAAGACACGAATGAAATATCGAATGGCTCACTCGATGGCGTGAAGCGAGTGAAACATCGAATCCATCAAATGGTTCTATCGATGGATAAGAGCGAGTGAGAAACCGAATGGAATCATTCGGCGCTTTAAGGAAGGTAAAAAATCAAAATTTATTATTCGAATTATTGGATGGAAGCAAAATCTCGAATTAATTTATTGTTTTAATTTATTTCTTCCTGCCTCTGCTCGTATTCACTAAAATATTCGTTGATCCATATCGATGAGATATTTTTACTATTCCTAAAACCTTGATATAAGGTGCTGAACAAAATAACTCACATGCACTATCTGTGGTCTTAGTACTTATGAACAAATATCTAATGCCACCAACAAATTCGAAATCGCCTATGAAATAGTAGTAAAAATGGTTATTTGATAATTGGATATCGAGTAGTTTCACGTTTGAGAATTGGCAGCATGGAAAATATTCTGATTTATCTCTGTGAATCAATGCATAACGTAACGTTCTTGGAAGAATTCTGCCACATGCAAATCCAATCGACAACTTCTAGCTTATCATCGTTAATACACGTTAATAATTATTAACATGATTAGTTACCACTTCCTTCGTAGGAGACCCCTATATGGTATAAGCTTTAAATGTAAACGTTAAATCCTGATCATCAAAGTCTAACTTGGTTGAACAGGGTTCAATGCACTCGACGAAAATACAGCTACGCAGATTAACAAAATCTCGGCGCAACTTGGAGCAGAAGTCTGACGTCTGAAGATCGATAGCTCCCCCAAGTTTACGTAGCAAGGGAGTCTGCTTCATTCACATCCACGGCATGGAGCAAGTGGCAGCAGGTCCCTTTAAAGAATGCCATACCCGCCTCCTTATTGGTCCGCACATTATGACGTATTTGTGTGGCGGGATCTGCACGCGCCAGGATTCTGGCTGCGACTTTTTCTTTCATTCAAAATTATGTGATTTGCCAAATGGACCTTTCATGGCCATTATCCTCTGCATTTCTAGCACGGCTATATGGGAAATCTGTTGCGCATATTCCATGCTCACCAAGAAAATCCCAGGTCACTATATTTTAAATCTTCTCTCTTGAGCTTGAAAATATTTCATAGTTGTTATAGCTTGAGGAGATTACTACACGTTATTGCCAATGATAGTCGCTTGAAGATGAAATCACCTAGAGTAATATCACTTCCTGAGAGAATGGAACGTTTGTCTGTTTGTGTTCCACACTGCAAAATGGGTCAACCTACACCTCAAGAACTGGGGAACCGTATAGGTTTAGAGTTTTGCATGACACTGAATCTCCACGATAGACTGGTTTTATATGCAAAATATTGCTATATTCTAGGCCATATCGCATACAAGAACCTCTATATAAATTGCTGCTTCGTCGCCTGCTGAATTCATCTATTTGTGAATATAAATAACAAGTGAGTACCTTGATAAGGTTGTATGGACGGTTGTATACATGATCCGTCAAAAAATTTTATTTTCATCTTAAAGCATCACTTGCGGTTAGAATTAATGTACAATTTGAAAAAAAATTTCAATATTTTCTCAAAATTTCCCCTTTCCAAGGCCAACGTCGTGACCAATACGTTCTTCGAATACGTTTACTTTCTCTTCTGATGTGATTAGATTGCACCTGTTTTAACTTCACAAGTATTATTTCAGTTTCTCATATGTGTAAATTAAATTTATGGAACCTATTGATGTGAAAAACTTTCTATAAAACAACACAATTCCACTGTACCGTTTCCATATCTGAAGATGCGAGTCTAGAATGAAAACAGCTTTGAAATTCCTCTGGTAATTAATATATCAATTTTCTTATTCTAATAATTTGGCTTAGAATGTGGAAGCTGTGAAGTATTTTTAAGATAGTAGATAAAATCTTGTCCTGCTGCTTTTGATCAGTTAAAACTGAAAACAAATATTAAAACAGAGACATTCGCTACACCCAAACATCTAGATTACGAGGAGAACTAATCAGGAGCGTATGAAATTTTAATAGCAGTAAAATTTCTATGATTGAAGGAATGAATGAAATTTTGCTAACGAAGGAGAACTTTGAGCCAAGGATCTCTTGGCGAGTTAATTTTTATCAATATTCAAAAGTTTTCATGAAAATTTACCCGTAAAATTTTCTACATTTTGGTTTATTTTTATTGTATCATGAGTCAGAATTTTTTAAATTGTTACGCAAATATTTTTCTAATCGCGTTCTATACATCTCTCTCAGACCAAGAACTCCCTGATGATCCTGACTTGGGGTGACACAAAATTATTGGAGTTATACTGTTAACAGTGACTGGTAGATTTAAGCATTTAGACAAAATGTCAATATTCGCCAATAAAGTGACATGAACCTCTAATCACCACAATTCATACCGATGTACATTATGCTAAAAAGAACTTTACCAACGAAAAAAATCACGAAATTAGCTATTTTTGAGTAAAAAGCCCTCGTTCGGCGCCGGTCGGAACTTTAATTGCGTATCGATTGAGTTTTCCCTCGCCTTTTTCCCGCCTATCCCCGCCGCGATCGATTCGTGTGAAAGAGAAAAACACCGCGCGGCGGCGTCGAGTCGACCCACAGCGATATCGAACCCGAGACCTCCCGCAACCGCATGGAGGATGCGCGAAGGAGCTAACCGAGTTTCTGAAACTGAATTCTGCAACGACGAGTGTTTTCCACTCGGCGAAGCGGAGCTGCCTCTCAAAGAAAGAAGCATGTCTTCCTCGCCGGAAAGAACACATCGACTTTTGAATGTGCGAAGTAGAGCAACGATGAACATGAATATTCTGAGGACAACGTGGGGCTGACTCCAGATGAGATTCAACGCAATAAGGCACGGGCGACAATCTAGTGTTGGGACATTGTTACGGCATTGCTTTATTATTCAGAGATAATATTGCTTATCCGATGACGAATACATATCCGATAATAGCAATCAATTTACATTGCTAACCAATTTCTCTCGTATTTAAGTTTCATTTAAAAAATAATAATAATAAAAACAATAATCAACATGTTCCACATCATACATGGTCAACGATATCTACAATAACTTCTAACTTATATTCTTGAACGATTTTTCATCACCTCTTCTATATATTCGTCAAAATTACATGAAAATATACGATTCATCTAGTCGTTCGCTAGATTTTTTGATGATGAGTTACTTGGTCTCCACCCTCTGTCTGAATAGATAAAATATTATATACCCTCTTTGTAAACAGCTCCTTCTGATACCGAGAGGAAGATTAGAGAAATAAATGCTAAAACCAGTCGTTTTAATAATTAATTTTTTCGAGAATGATACGCGAAAGAAATCGATGTGGAAATTAGAGTCATGCACCCTCTGCCACACTCCGAAAGGTAGCTTAAAGAATACATAAGTAGATATAGATGAGAGATTTTCTAATGTTATTACATAAATAGGACTGTCGTTTGACACATCCAATGCACATTCTATCCAAAATGTATAAAATTGCAATTCATAGAATTTTCAGGTGCCCAATTTCAAGGTAATGCTCAAAAGTTCCTCACTGTACGTAAATTTATGGAAAATCAAGTCTTTCACAATCTTTCCCCATGGCCAATTAGCGTGTGACCACCCTCTCTCTCTTGAAACCTCATTTGAATCGCCGAAATCCATATAGCCAAAAATATTCCTCAAGTTTTCTTTCCCAGACATTTTCGTCCACCCGTGAAGTAGACGAACATCTATCATTCCAGGTCTGAAATAATTCCCCCCGATGTCGGAAGGGATTCGAAATAACTCGACCTTGTGTTGATATTTTCGTGTTGCAGCGGGGAGGTCAAGGGCGACATTTAAAAAAATCATAGTCCACCCTTCGGAACGAATTTCCGCCAAATCGTCCGCACTCGCAAACGACTTCTGTGACCCTAGGAAGTAAACATTTCCTCCGGGAATTGCATCGGAAGAGGAACCGACCTTGCGAGTCCATTACATTCGCGATACATCAATCGCGCGAACGAGAAAAATTTGCCATCGATTTCAGAGGAAACAGTACACTGTGACAACGTTGGGCGTCGTTAATAATTATCCTAACATCAAAATATCGTAACCGTTCCAAACATGCCGGTAACCACTTCTTGTAAGAGTCACGGTGACAGCTCATTCCCAAAAACGAGCTCCCCGTCACCGACCTTCCTCAAACTGACATCACAACCGGTGCATAAAGATTGGCTAACGCGACGTGGAAAATTGTTACCGAGATTGTTATCAACTTTTAAGTGAAAATCACAAAATAAAGCATCGATATTCACGTTTGGACACTATAAATGGATACTCGAGATAAATTCGACGTGCAATGTTCATAACTAGAATCGGAATAGCTCATCCCCATGGCCATCAAGAACGGCCATTACGTAGATGTAAACACAAGTACACAATACAAGTATAAGACAATAATTCAATGTTTATCTTTCAAACTTTAATATTTTAGCCCGATTTTTGACTGCCTGTTCCATCTAGTATTGCTTTACCCCACATGAAATATTGTGAATTATTCTACTCACCAAACTAGTAGTAAAATAATTTCACCCGAAACGGAAAACAGAGCATAAGGGGCTTAACCCCATTTGCCTCACCTAATCTTAAGCAGAAGCCTTCAAAAAATCATTCCGTTCGCTGCACATTTAAAGCCGAGATTTCGATTCCGAAGTAGTTTTCTTTTTCCGTTTCCGAGACGAATTCCATTTTGTTTTCTTCCGCACCAAAATACGCAACATTCCATTCTCGATTCCTGGATTTTCAAGTAAACCTGTCTTCTGGAAGCTTCCACTAATTGCTTTCGCGTTGCTAGACCGTTGTTTACGAAATTCTATTGAGGCGGGATTCAATTACCCACTTCAATCAACATTCTGTATAAGTGTTCACAAACGTAAAGAACGAGGAATGCAGCAATATTTAAAAACACTAATAAATTCAATAAGAATTTCCTTGCATGATTTTGTATAAAGAAAATATTTATTTCATAGAAATATTTATGAAAAATTAACATCTGAGAAAAAAGTTCCTATTGTTTGCGTCTAATAAGAATTCTGGTTGAATTAAATTAAAAGTAAAAAAACGTTTTCCGTGACACTTGCCAAATCGATGTACATATAAAATCGATACCCCTCGTTACAATGACATTATCTAAAAAAGGGTACAGAATACTTTCACTATTACTCACTAAAGATAACGTAAGCGGTGTTCGTTAATTTGACGACTGAACGGCACTTAAAGTCATCGAGGCATTTGAATACCAACACCACGGATTCCACAGTTCGGTATGATGCCGGATAGTGGTTGCGAATATCAACCGGCCACCCCTATTTGGGGGAACTCCTAAGAATGCACACACCGGTAGCAACAAATCCACTTTTCCGCATTGCTTCCTATCAATCTCAGGAATCTCATATCCTAAGCGGGTCACCGAAAGATTGATTGGGTGCAGGGTGACCTGGGAATTTCCCAACCACCCTACCGCAATATCAGGCTGGAAACATCCTCTAACATTGGTAACCCCTGTATTATAACACATTGCATAACTCCATCGATACCAATAGCTGCTGGAAACGCACATTTCACCACAGTGAGACGTATCGGCGGGGGTTAAAGCGAGAGCAACTTACCGGTTCCAAAGCTGCGAGACGGTTCCTCAAGGAGGTTATGGTAAGACCCTCCTCCGCCCCATCACCATCCTCTTCATCACCATCACCTCCACCTCCTCCTCCACCACCCCTCCTACCTCCACCTCCCTCCTCATCCTCAGCTTCTCCACGACTCGCAGCGGTACCCATCGCAACCCACCTAGCACACTCCAACAAAGGATCACCAGCAACTGGTCAAACGGAAAAAAACGGAACAAAACAACACTATCTCCTCCGTCCTACACCTATCGCACAACTCAGCAGAGCCTCTTCATCGCCGGGAACGCCGCCTTCCGGGATGGAGTCAGCACCGGCGGGGATTTCCCCCTTTCTGGCGCGCCGCACCCGCTCCGTAGGGGGAGCGGCCTGGTACTGCGTCGATGATGCCCGCCGATCGCGGGGTCATCGGGCGAGCCCCGGAATCGGGCGACCCTCCTTCGAAGCCGGAGGTGGTGCGCGAACCCCCCCGCCCCCGCTTCTGAGGCAGCGGCGGGGTGGAATTGGGGATTTCGTGGGGGGAGCTGCTGGAACAACCTGCGCAGCCCTGCGGTCGAATAGGGTTCCTCGGGAAGGCGAATGGGGGCTTTGAGGCGCAGGGGAGACGAGAGAACGGCGGGAGTATATGCGGACGCCACTGGGTTTGCCGGCGCTCTGCCTTCGTCGATGTTAGGGCGCCACCATCTCCTTCCCCCACCACGCTTCTTCCCCTTCGACGGATGCGGTCGGGGAGGGCGCGGCGAGAATAGAAGGGTGAAGCTCACGGAAGGGGGATTGCGCGCGAATTTGAGGGAGGAAGGGGTGAATGGAATGGAAGAGGGGCGAATAGAAAAGATGAGGAAACCGAAGGAATTGATCGTGACAGACGGAAAGACAACATCCTCCATTGGTAAAATGGTACTCGGGCTAAGAATCAGGGGAACTTCGATTCGATATCAAATCAGAGTGGATTGGCGACGACCGATTCATAAGGATCGCAAGGTAATAATGCGAACTGTGATAAGGTCGGAATGCGTATCTGTAAGGATGCAAGGACGTGAACTACTCCTGCGTTCCTCAAGGATTTCCCTAAACAAGGGAACGTTTACATAATGAGGTGCAAGCTGGCTTTTGTTAGGCGAAGGTGAAGAGTGAGAAGAGTACCAATTTTCGCATATTCTTCTCCACAAAATACGTTCCTTAAGATTCATCATATTATATGATAGAGTCTCTCTTGAATCAAGGGGGAAAAAGCACTTTTTAATGGGAGGTAGCAAAGGGCGGATGTTCCCATTCAAAGCTAAGGAGTTTTAATGCCTTTCTTACATTTAAGATATATATCATGTATACCAAACATTTTAATGTCCTTAAAAAGACTTTCCAAAGGATAAGAAAAATTGTTTTAAATCAAACTTATGATAATGCCTAGATATTCTACTAAATGGCAGAGGCAACATAAATATATACTTAAAGTAGAAAATGTTTTGACTAAAAATTCAAATAGGACATATACATGCTTGCACCTATATTATGCCGGAATGAATCTATGATAAATGACAATACTCATGGAAAAATCGTAAATTATTGTTAGAAAAAGGATTCTTATCACAGTTAAATTTCAGAAAATAATTCATGAGGAAGCCACTGAACTATCATGTCAAGTGAATAACGGAATGCTTTGTGAGCTAGGTAGAGATGGGGAAGAAATTGTCGGAAAAATTGGGGACCTGGTTTAGAGTCCCAGTTATGTTGATATTTTTTGCTTTTGTTTCTCCTTGGGTTTGTGAGTGAACCTTATATAGTACAAAAAAATCAACTTGTAAAGCACCATGAAATATTTTTCCGATTTAGGTTTCACTGCATAACAATATCAGGTGATAATATGGAAGACCATGGCTGTACACCATCAATTCTCAACCAGTGATCCCCGGAGCGTTGGAATTTCTTAGAAAGCATGTTAAAATTCGCCGAAAGCTCCAAAAGGAAAAAGACAATCGTTCCAATCTAATGCCACTTTTCTGAATTCCATTCATTTATAAATGAGGAGATAATAAGCTTTTTCGTTGTTCCTCCATCCATGTAATCACAAACAAAAAACAGGAAGCCGATAGAATGCCGCTTATTTACCTTCTTTTCGAAGGTTAAATTAGAAATATCAGGAAAAGAAAAATCAAGTAATCATCAAAGCAACCTTGACGGCAATACTTATCTTCAACCAAGTCACACATTAGAAAGTGCGGGAAATAGTAAACAAATCAACGGAAAGATGCACACGCATGGGAACAAGAAGGGAAAGGGAGTAGAAGAAATAAATTCGCTTGGGAGACATGAAAGAATAAAAGGCTGTCAGGAAACGTCGTGAGGTTTGTGTAAATTTAGATAGGGGACAAACGGGCAACCTTTAATTAAAACGGCGAAATTGAGACCAAGTCTTCTCTTCCATCAATTATAAAAAAATAAAGAGTCCCCAAAGGTCATCATTGCATTGATTCCAATGATATCTGCGGTTATGAAATTTTACATCGTATGATAACATAATTGAATGATGAAATCCCAAAATACAGCCGAGATGTGGAAAAGAGAAAGGAAGAGGCGGATTGAAAGGAAATAAAATATAGGAGTAATTTGGATGTGAAAGGAAGACGTTTACTAATTTTATAGAAGATGAAAGAAATCCGTTAAAAGTAAAAGCGAAGCAAAAGGAAAACTTACCCCGTGAGATGAAAGGTAAGAATTCGTGAAAGGATATGTGAAGGGTAGATATAGACTGAAGGAAGAAAACATAGATGAGAAAAGATAATCAAAAGGAATCAAATAGACAGTCGTGAAAGGAAGACTTAGCAAGGGAAGTGAAAGGAAGGAGAAAGATCTATGAGAGATCGCAGGTAGATATTTTTACGATACTCGAGGACGATCAAAATAATTATGTAGAAAAATGCTTTTCGGATGGAAGGAGAATAAATAATTTAGCGGGTACTACTTTGCAAGATGAGATTAACCAATGCCAGTTTTTCTATTCTCTTATAGTTGTTTTCTCTCCCTCTTTAATTGCCTTACTCATAACGGTTCTCTTTGTTGTCATTCGAGGTGCCAAGGGCAACCACCATAATCAAACTGCGCAATAGCTCGCTCTTTATATTTCATATAATTTTCTATTGGATCGAAAATATATTACACTTTTACCATTACTAAAATCTCTAATATTTATTTATATGGAAGGCAGGGTTAAGTACGAAGAGATAAAAGGTTTAGATGATAGAAGAGACAACCTTGTCTCAATCTCGCCCTACAATAAAGACGTTTTATTACTATTACTATAAAAGAATTTTTTTTAGGATTGTAAGGTAAATGAATATAATAATAATAATTATTATTATAAAACGTATTTATTAACATACAGAGAGGTTGAAGAATTATGTGTGTGTGAAACTATAATTTTTCATTCCCAACATACTCGCAATGCATATTCTTAATGTCAGATTTCCCATTCAATTTCTAGTGCAGGTGTGTCCGTGTTATCGGTAAACTTCGACAGCGCCCCTCAGAAAACTTTCCAAAATGCCACACCTGATGATGTAGAAAGTAGTAGTAGGTAGGGATTTAGGTTCTTTAAAATTCCCCAAAAAGGGCAAAAAATCCCCCCCACGAAGAAATTCTTAGTTACGACCCTATAACTGTCCTCTTTATATCTTTCAGGGAATTTCCCTTCCGAATCTGACCTGGAAACCCCACGGTAAAACGATAAGTACACCCTAATGGGATTGCAGAAGAAGGAAGGTGAACAGCCCAAAGTAAATGCCGAACGCTGAGGTATTTCCCGATATTCCTCCGCCTTTGATATGCTCCCGCCCATGCTCACAACTTTGTCTCCGTCCTCAGTTCTATTTATAAACGAGAGGGAAAGAAGCGCTAAAAATTTCTGGAAGAAATTTACGTGAACTCTCCCTCTCTAAGCCTAGATGCGGGATGACAATTTCTCCCTTGGGGGTTTTTCTAGCCTTTTAGTTAGACAAGTGGGACCCTCTATGAGAATGAAATTAAGAGGAAATCCTTTAAGTCATCGCTTGAATCATCAAGTGGAGGGAGCGAAAGAGGACAGAAACTGTTCCAAAAAGAGGTGCCAGCTTGGGTCCTGACGGTTGAATGCTTTTGAAGAATAGGCCTAACTAAAAAGCTCTAGAGTCAGTGTTGGATCGCTTTCAGCAGAGAGGAAAATACTTTTGTGTGTGATGTGTTTGAGGTGGTCAGCGACGCCGGTGTTTAGACAATCCCCTGTAATTGGCTTAGCTAACGACCAAAAGATAGCAGAATATCAAGTCCCTATTGTTAGTGAGAGAGCTATACTGGTGTATAGCTATTTAGTACAAAGATCCTTTATAAACCACAATCATTTGAAAAGCATCTCATAGTAAACAGGCAAACCTCATAGAGGCAACCAAATACAATTTAAAACAAATTGTGATGATAATTAACACTCTATTAATAGTAATTTATAACCCAGTTGCTATGGCTACCATCCCGGAAGATCCTTAATTCCCGAAAGACGTATTTTAGCCTATTTCAGTAAATATCATAATGCTCTTCCAAGAAAATAATCAAAGATATCGCAAGTATGTAACATGTATGTACATGTAACAAGAAGATGCAACAGAGAAATAAAAACTGACCCACTATTACTTCTGTGATCCTGGGTTTGAAGTTAAGCTGCTGCGAAATTTTATTATGAAAATTTTTGCAAAGTTCATTTTGCCCTGCTGAAGGCCTATTTGTCACAAATAAACAAGAAATGGTCTCCCAAACTTCAGAGTAGGATCAAAAGAGACAGAAAAACTGGACATAGATTCTCATTATGTCCATGATATCTGAAAGTCTCCTTTTTCTTGAAAATCGCACTTAGTTGGAGGAAAAATTTCTCCTATTTCTTTAGCATTGAAGTTAATGATAGTGATATGTTTCGCCTAAAAAAAATGAAGAAAATGACAAAGGAGAAACTATCTACGTTACACCTAGTCAAGAATAAGGGTGGATTCATGCCATGGCCTGAAGATAACGGCAAAAGATAGAAGCACCTGGCTGCAGCTACATGACTTTTCCTTTAGATGATGGATGGATTGAGGTCTTATCAATCACCTAGCAACAAGCTCATTGATTCAAGACCCAATTTTGGTATGATGAATGTTTCAGTTCACATAAAAACCTCTGAAATATATCTCTTTAAACATGGTATAAAGGTGGTTGAATTTCATACTTACTAATGATTATTAAAATATTTCCTGATATCTTGAGCATTCTAAGGCTAGGGAAATTTTAGTCGACGAAATAATAAAACTACTTAAGCTCCTTGATTCCATTTGCACTAACCCGATCATGGTAAATGCAGAAAGTTTTGGCATCGCTTTAATAAAACAGTATACTTTCTTTACACTGGTTACGAATAATGTTCAATAAATAATAAGTAATTCGACAGATCAATTACAATTATACCTACTTTTTACATCATTTTATGGGTCTGTACATCATTCGCAGATGGAGAAACATTACTTTTATATCCCGACATGAAGAAATGATCGGATGGATGCGGCGCAGTTCGCCTTCATTAAATTACGCCCTCTTCCACAAAGGAAGTGTTATTTTGTAAAGCTCTCTATGCAACGTAAGACAATTTGAAGCAGCTCGATTTTAACCATACTTGGATATATCTCAAAGGTTTGGAAAGGAAGATTGATTCGAAAAACTTTATGCCATCACATATGAAAACAGAATAAAAATTAAATTATTATGGAAAAAGTCCTTCCCTTTTAAAGGATACGATTTAATCGTACGATTCCTTAATGCCTTTTTCGAATTTCCCGAATTGGATTGTAATAAGACATTCGCATGCCTCATGTATCAGCATGCAAATATAGTGTTTTCAGCAAGAAGAGGGTTGTGCGCTGATTAAAATAGTTGTCACTAAATGGAATATACCAAAGAAAAGTAACTGACGAACGACAGGATCATACAGGACAAAGCGTAAGGATAGGGAAGGATAAAGGCTATCAGAGGCTGGAAGCGCAAATATTAGAATAGGGCCCCATTAAAAATATCTCAGAGCAATTGCTATGAAATATGTGGTAATAATGAGTTACTTTGGGGGATTTTACAAAATTAAGAATAACTTCTGTTTCTTCGGTTTTTCGATCGCATGTCGAAAGGAAACGAATGCATATCTGTTCTAAAAAATCACTTGGGCGTCATTTTCCAAGACCGTAGCCATTAAACATTCGATTAAAATATCATAGGGACAGAAAAAATCGAAATTCATCGTTAGTAATGAGAAGATAAAATCCTAAAATTACAGAAATAGAAGACGTAGTCCTGACCCTTGAATCTTTGGTAAATATATGAGATTCCGGTTCAATGAGTAATTATGTAGCGAGAGGTAGTTACAAAAAGAACTTGAGTTTAAGATGTTATTTGAAAGCAGTTCCGAGGAAAATCTTTTAAGTACAACAGGAAGCTCTAATAGGATATTGGCGCAATCCACAATAAAAACTGACATAAACCAGTAAATCCTTTAATGGCAGTATTATCGTCATCAGATAAAATGGCCCTAAATGATATTTATTCACAATAATCGCTTGTTGATGAAGCGAAGAAATCACAGACTACGTGCGAAGAAAATGATTGGATATTTACCTTCCCCAAAATAAATACGCCGCGTTCAATAAAGCTAATCCTTTGATGAGGCCGGGTTTCCTTGCGCAAGGACATAGCGAATGATAAGGAAGATAAACGACAAAACATCTCAATTTCCCTTGACACCGATGATATAAGCTCTGTAACGCAATATTTTCGTACAAAGAAAAATTTATAAAAAACATAGCATATTTAAGTGCTCATTTCGTGGAATATTTGCAAATAAACTTTTAAAAAATGAGTTAGAAACATACTTTGTGACTGGGGAGCATCTATAAATTTTCCAGTGGGGAAGAATTCGTCAAGGGACAATTACTTTGTTTTAATTCATGTTCCACATCTGGTTTTATGCAAATTTCTTCAAAATCATCGGGGAATCGCCACATTGCTCCCTCCTATATCCAACAATACTATAAGATAACCTACAGACTTAGTTGGTTTCATACAAATTCAATAGGCAACGTCAGTTTAAGCACTCATTATCAGAGGAGAATTATATCTCGAGTAGGCAATTTTAGAATTTGTAGAAGAAAAATAAATGATATTTTCGATCGTGACTTCATGGAGTCTCACGTCAACTACCTTAAATAGAAAAAATAACGAATGGAACATACGCAGCAGAAATTAAATTTGACCGGTTTCGTCAACGTAATGACATCTTCAGTTGAAGAATCCTGAAGATGTCAACGCCCTGACGATACCGATCAAATTAAAAATCTGCTGCAGTTGTTACCAAGAGGCTTTTCTCTCTTAAGATGTTTTCTTGGAATAGATTTAAAAGGAAGGTTAAGGAAAGTAGAAGAGTTAACAAAGGTAATGTTATCTATTAGGACTGAAATATAATTTTAAGAGCTATGGATTTTCGACGACGCAAAGCGGAGCCGTACGTGCACTTTACGGATATTAGTCTCATGCCTCTCTACTCAAATTGGCCCTTTGACAAATTCTGCAGGACCCAGTAGTTAATTCATTCCCAAAAGTTCAATACAGTGCTTTATCCTTGATAAGCACTCTAAACGTGATGAGTGAAGGGGAATTGGCCAAATTCACTCAAAAAAAACGGAAAAGCTTCTTATATCATTGAAATAAAACGAACGAACGATTTGTGATCAGCGGTCGACATTTAAAATATCTGTGAAAACTTAAAATTATCTACAACCCGTTGATTCTTAATTGGCGCTATAACTGCTAATGAGACTCACTGTGGATAAGTGCTTGGGCAGGGGCTTCCTTACTTCGAAGGAATAGTTCACTTAGGGTTGCCAACTCTAACATAATTCCGGGAGACTCCCGGATTTTGGTATTTTTAGAGAAACCTCTTCCTTACTCGACTGGAGATTAAATTCTCCTGAAATATCTACCTTTTTATTCTTTATCCTATAGGACTTCATAAATTGTAGGGTAACTTAGATTTTAATGCATCTTGCATTGGTTTTAATTTAATGATTCTATAACTGGAAACGCCCCTATATATCGAAATTAAGTGAAAAAATTCGAAACAAAATTATATATTAACCAGACGAACTACTTTTTCGCTAAGATGACCTTACATGACAAGTGTATGCATCGAATAGAATTATTATCAAATTATGCAACGTTATATCCGACATAACAGCTTAATACGGAAGTTTCCTATTAATTTTTTCATCAAATTCCCTTGAAACTATTTTTCATTCATTATAAATAATAATATTCATTCAACACGAGACATCAGTTATGTGATTTCGATAATCTTTTTTGTCACGCCATTTATAGATACTGAACACTGAAACTTACTTCATTGAGAGGAACATCCCAGCGTAGTATATTTTAGGTGAAGATAACATAAAACTGTAGTTCGCTGTATAAAAATAAACAGTTTTAATAAAAAGCTTTGAGTGCGAATGTTGCAAATTTGGAAACGGGGGTAAAGGTAATCATAAGCCGGATATCCTCGTACAACTTAGTAAATCCGTTCCTAAGAAAATATGTCCTTTAGAATTTCCCTGAATTTCCAGGGACAAATTAGAAATCCCCTGGAATTATATATACACTCTAGCTGGAGTACAGGGAATCGAACCGTAATATTTTTCATTTACAGTTTTCACCCGTTGAACTAAAATGACGAATATCTGTACAGTTCAGACTCCTCGTGTCTACGTCAAACCGGTTCGAATTGTTTTTCGCTCCAGCTATTGTGATTTTATACTTCTGTAATATTCACTCTTGAAAGTTATTTTATTCGATATTTACCTTTTATCGTTTATAATAAATTACAAATTTTAAAATAAAAGTTGGTTTAATCAGAAGTTTAGTAAGCCCTCCTACACTTAAGTAAAGTGTGAATTTTTGGAAAGCAAAATTTGGAAAGGAAAAACTGTTGGTTTTCGGTGTTAGGTCGGGTTCAAGAATTTTATTTCTTTCGGTTCGGTTTTCACTCCGGTAAATAAACGATTCTTTTCGATTTCTGGTTCGGTTTCGGTTCGATTCCCTGGTGGTACCCTAAGTTCACTCCGAGTCTAACTCTAATCGACAGCACCCGCGCAGGATAGTTCCTCTCTCATCCGCCTGTCATACTGACTGAATCCGGCCCTGATGTACAGTAAGCTTCTCGTAAGAGTGAGATGTACGTGGGAGAGGTGGGCAAGAACATTTTTTCCTTTCGTCAGAGGAGAGCATTCGAGGAACTAGAGGGTGGCGAGCTGAAAGTCACAGCTGATCGAGTGGGAGGGGAGGGCAGCCAATGGGAAGGCCTGCTTTCATCCCGGCAGGAGAAGGGGGATCAATACCATGTCTCCACTCTATACACACCACCAGCGCCCTCGGATTCCACCCATAATCCTCACTCTTCTCTGCCATTCTTGCATCTTTCGCAAGCCTTTCTCTCGTCCACACGTTCTGAATTCACGCGGCGCTCCTTTTAATGCACAAACCATGTATCTTTCTCTCATAATCGTCCTTACTTATTTGACCGCCCGATTATCCCGTATCTGAAGGATGGAGAGCTATCGAAGAACGGGTCAAAAACAATGTTTGCTTGGAATGGTAGATCGCGGAGATTGAATTCGTTGTGCTGCGAATAAATTATTTCGATCCCATCGAGGAGTATTTTTGTCGTACTAGTTGATTACCCTGTCGACGATAGAGATATGTTAATAATTTAAATTAAAATAAGAAGTTGGATCTACGACAGGTATATGTCAATAATTGCTACACCAAGTCAATCTATAAAGTTAATTTGTGAGGACGTTTCGTTGAAATTAGTGTAATGTGTTTGTTATTCCAAGATGGTTCAGCTCCTAAAATCATTTAGCGATATTAGCGACATTTAGCGAAAAATGTCCATGGTGATGATGCATGTAACATAAATTAAAGCTCATTGTTTTAGTTTTACCAACAAATAAAATTTGTTTCGACTCTGGTACCATGAACCTATGTTCATAATTCAACTCGAATTTCATAATTCACAGTTCATGTTCATTATTTAGCAATGTCAGCATAAAACTAGAAATTAAAATATAAAGTTAAAAAAACGAAAACATGGAGATCTGAGATTCTTCTCTATTCGCTGAGTAAATCATTCAGTGTGAAAATATCACTGATATATCATATCCCATTATATTTTTAGGTCTCTAAGTGTAAATACTATAGCGATTTCGAATCAGTTGGGATATTTTAGTATGCAATTAGATTTACATTGATTATAGTTCGTGATCTTTGAAAACTCAACCCGTAACCTTCACGGACCATCAATATCAAATGGAATACTGTTAATGCTAAAGCAAATCAAATCCGTCCACGAACATACAATGGATGTTATCAATGCATTCGAGAAGGTTCCCTTTTAATTGCACCAGTAAAATAATGATGCCAAAAGCTAATTTCAGGAATTACATAACGTTTCAAGGTTTTGGAATACAAAAGTTAGAAAATTTTACAACTACTTCTATTGAAGCTTATAGTTGGAGATATACAGGTCTGAGATCATCAAACTTAACACAAGTTTCTATCTCAAAAACGTCAGTTGAAAACTGCCTACGTTCTAATTCCTAACTTAACAATCTAAAACTTTCTAGGAAATACTGTTGAACTTCCGATTCATAATCTCTGACTGATTAAGAAATACTTGGCTCGAGGTTTTAGTGAGGCTATTCAGAAGATTTACATTGATAAATCATCCATTATACATACAAACCTACCGGTGCTCTTCCAAATCCTTAAATATACAATGCGCCCACTTCAAACTTCTACTGAATGCAAATTACTTTTAACTTAGGGCCTAAACACAGTCTCAAAGAGATTGAAGGTTGGAAGGGTAATTTATCAAACTTATAGTCAATGGAAGAAGCCGTCACTTTGTGATATTCCATGGAAAATCCATCCATATCCATGGAAAATCCATCCATATCCATGGAAAAAGTAAAACTCAGTTTGCAAAATTTCACAATATATATTTCTTATCAAACTTTCAAAAAGGACTATCCTTGTTCATATAGTTCTAGGGATTTTGCTGCAAGAGGCGTTGTCAAACTTTCTGTTTAATGGCATATTTTATTTTATTTCATTTTCGCGGAACTTTGCACGATCTCCGTCGTAATCATTGGAGAAAGAACTTAATGCCCTAACTGAATTTCATTATCATTTTCCTAACATTAAAGAGATTTCTTAAGCATTCATTGATGGCCCAATGAGAGGCGATTGTATAGCCACGTTTATGTATATTTATGGACATTTTGAGGCCAGATTTTGAGGGTTTGGCTACTATAACAGAGTTAAAAAACATGTAATCACCATTTCCACCATGATAACCGAAAAATTATGCAACATTAACGAAAGTTCGGATAATGTTAATTATATCATTAAATTGAAAATATAGCCGTAACGTTCAGTTTCCATCAGTGACTTAATATTTAAAATGGGTAACTTTCACAGGATATTATTTTCATATATATCTTTTAATTAATTCTTGAGTATTTTATAAAATTTTGCACCTCTTTATCCAACATGATCGAGAATTTTTCCGGATTTACATAATATGGAAACTTAAACGCATAGCATACCATCTCTGTCCTAACTTAATCTTCTTTGATATGCCCAGTATTAACTAACAAACCCCTTGCAAATCATCATAATTACTACCTAGCGTAAGATATTTATTTTATCAAATACGATGACCGAAGTCATATTCCTAAGCGAAAAGCTGGCTCACGGATAGCCAAGTGGTAGCCCCTTCGAAAGCGGTCCCGGGTTCGATTCCTGGTTGGGCCCTTATGGGTAAAACCTTAGCCGTCGAAGCACTTTTGACAATACTATCGCTACTAAAAATCATCGCATAATGGAAAAGTTCTGATTGTACACCGCACATTATAAAATTCCTGAAAAATTACATCTCATTGCATTCGTGATGGTCGAAACATTGGTGAAGTTATGCGTTGGAGGATATTACTCTTTAAAAAAAAGACTCAGCAAATGCGCAAAAAGACGAAGATATAGAGGCGGAAAATTGCGGAAGGAATTCCAAGTAAAAACGCGTGGAGTATGTTATCATTTCCGAGTGAATCATATGAGCGACCAAAACATAGGAAGTGGAGTAGGAGCGGATGAAGGTCATTGACCCCGGGCGACGAAGTCAGGGAGAGAGAACCATCTCGAAATTCGATAACGAACGCAACACTTCGACGTTTGAAGTTTAAGTTGGCAAGCGGTCCTCTGATGAGTAATTATCGTGCGGCTTGTTAATTATTCATCTATACCTCTTTAAATCTATCTCGGCTGAGGAAGAAAAATGACGCCCTTTATGGCGCCTGGGGAAAGATCGATCAAAGACGAGTAGATTAAAGGGACTTATCTATAAACTTAGAGATACTCATTATATCACTAGAGTTGTGAAAGAAATCAATCTCTTTATTTTTTGTTGTAATTTACATATTGCTTTTTTCTTTCTTAAGTATGGTTTAAGTAAATTTCGATTTGCATGTATGAATCGACCCCAATCGATTCCTGAGCTCTTATCGACCCTGATAAAACCATTTAGAACCCTGGGAGTCGATATCAATACAGGAAGAAAAGCTGTACACTACATGTTGTAACAAGGAGTTGAGATAGATTGATTTCTCCTGGAACATAATGTAAAATAACGGATAATAGATATCGGAGAATTTTACTATCAAGCCATGTAGGTGTTACCCATCACTTCTCACTTTAAATATTAATTCCCTTATGTTAATTTAATATGGCATAATTTTACTCGGCTTAAAGAATAAATAGGTACAGTAAAACTTCGTAATCCCTTAACACGAATTTATTGATAACACGAACCAAAACTGCGGTTCCTGCATCTTACTGATTTATCTTCGTTTCCCAAATTCAACTAATTCATTTCATGCAAATTTCGAACGTTGATCTCCGTTCTACCAACTCAAACCGAACTGTCTAATTTTGCAGCTATTCCTTGTTAAATGCGTTCGTATTCGCTTAAAAACTCTGTAGATTTTCATATAGCGTATGGCTGGTTGTGTAAAATAATGAATCATAATTAAGGGAAAGGAATAAATTTAAGTGCAGTTTTTGTATATATACATTTCGATTTATCTCCTCAATCACACTTTAAATTCCTTCCAATAGCCGTCAATCTCTTTGAGAGAAGAGCAAGCATTCATATCAAAGTAACAATAATAATATATACAAGTAATATACATATCGCAATTATGACAACTAAGTTTACAGCAAGTTTTCAACAAAGCTCGCTGGGGCTTCACTTTCTTTCAGGGAAACAAAAGCAATATCATGGTTCGCCAAATTTAATTTCCTTTCGTAAGCTGAATCGAAGAGATATTCGTGAGGCGAATGCCGCTGACAGCTTCTCCGAATTAATTAAATGGACGATAGCGATCAGAACAGAGTGTCACCTCAATCCTCCGATAGCAGGAAATTTGGGCCAACGAATAGGTCATCCTCCTTTTACAAGTTCAGAGCAACAAAAGTTTGGACGAATGATCAAAACTTGAAGGCCTTGGATAGATGTATATTATTAATATTTATTAATCTGCATTTCACCACAACGCCGAAGTAAGCTATCAACGAATGATTTATATTATTTACATCCTGGAAAAATCAATAGCAGTTGCGACAAGATTCCATTGTAGCTAAAGAGTGATAGCTGACAATTTGCTTTACAGGAATTTCCTTCTCAAAGACTTGGCTCCGGAAGATGATAATTTGTAGAATGAAATCCGAATTCATAAATTTAATGATTCCTAGCATTCTTGAAAGTATGGTATATGCCTCGAGTATCAAATTTATTTGTAACCCTCCTTTTATTAGCCGATATTATGATATCGTGGACTAATATTCCATCATGCCTCTACATTGGAGATTATATAGGTATTAGTTACATGTAAGTGTCATAGTATGATAAAGTTACACGAAATTAGATCATATAACTTTTCATTTACATTAAATTTATCAAAAAACGATGAATGCTTACAATTTTGCCAGTAAGCTAGGATATACCAATTATATAAGCAATGAAAAATTTCCTGAAAATACAATTAGAAAAAAATAATTTTTAAAAATTCTAGTCATACATGGACTCGTCCGAGGGGAAAATACTTGAAAAAATTCAGGAATCTACCATGTTCACGAGGGTCCGAAAATATCCAAGGGTGAACTTTGATGTCACTTCTCTCTACGTCTGCGCTACTTTTCTTGAAAATGAAGTTACTCAGAACAATTCGCCTCACTCGCATAGAGCATAAGGCAATTTCTAACAAATCATATTCTAAACGCCCACTGAAGGAAAGACTTTTTATTCTCAATCTCACCGAAATAAAAACCTTTAAAAAGCGCGACAAACTTTTAAGGCAAAGAATAATTAGATTTAGATTATCTTAGATTTTTTTAGAGGAAAATGTGCAAAAATAGTTAACGTTCTTTCTAGAACATATCTTCTTCCTAGAATATTTCTTCGCTTAAATTGGAAAATGATCTAGGTGGCTATATTGTGACCAGATTTCAATGCAGCATAACAGGACAATATAAGATCCCCCGAAGCGTAGGCAACTTGCATAGTCCGCTTTTCATCTTTGAGTATATCATGCGGTATCATCATCTCTACGGCACTACTAGTACAACCCGGTGTGGATCTTGACCTCCTGTAAAGTGTATAGGTATAAAAAAATATGTTTAAAGTCTTAACTCTGGAAAACCCCAAAAACTAATGGATTAGTGACATTACAGAGCAAATTATCATGTTCATTCAACTCTAAGAGAGGACGGGCTCCCGGATAGCCACGTGGGCGTTCGACATAGATTAAAGCGGTCGCGGATTCGATTCCCAAAAGGAACCTACGCGCGAAATAATCTCACCTGTCGAAGAACTTTTAAGAATAATACTATTATGAAGTGGAGACAGGTGGCAGTAGCTTCGAGGCCAATATGACAACAAAAACATCATCGAGAGATATTGTTACTGTATTCCTACTTTTCTCGTACCCAGAAATGCGGGATATTGTAGATTTACTATGGGCAGTAGGTACTATTTCGTAGACATTTCAGCAGAGGAACAGTCCTCCCTGAATAGGGACGTCAAGTCACACTACACATCGCTTCTCAAGGGAAATATTAAGAACGTGATCTTATCGGCATTCAGCAATTAAGGTAAGCCGCATATTTTCTAATATAATCTCGTGAAATTGTTTGTCATACTTCATAAATAACAGCTATAGCAATCAAATAACATGGAATGAATAAAGGGCTACAACTTAACAACGTAATAATAAAAAAATGTGAATTTACGATAACAACGGTTGCGACTTAAACATCACAATAAAATTATAAAATCAACGTAATAAATGTAACTATACCAATAATTTGACTTTGATAAACAATAAAATCTCTGGCGACAACTTTACTGTTTCCGAGTAATTTAAAATTAATACCGAGTCGAATACGAAACGCCGCATCCATACCCTGTCTTAGAAAACGAGAAAAGGCTGTATCTATGTATTTCTCACAAAAATTAAGAGCGCTATCCGTCGGTGCGGAAATCTCCCAATTAAAGCCGTATAATAAGCTTTAAGCGACATTAACGAGCTGAATGGCTTGAAGTGCGACGCTAACTTCCCCTTAGCACACCAGGAAGCGTTATTTAAGTCAGCGTTTTTTTCTTGATAAAATTCGAAGGCCGCTCGTGTTCTTTCGCAGTGTGGACGCACGTGCAGACTTTCTAGATGTCATCCCAGCTTCCGCTGTTCAGTTCTCGCCGCCATGATGTTTCGCAACCTCACGTTCCGAGGTAATATTTTAGAACGCGACAACACAGAACAATTTGAAGGGAAAAATGTTGAGTTGGGAGGTAACCACCACGGATTTGGATTCCTGAAATAAATATACGCTTGCAACAAAAAATAGTTTTATAGAGAAATAAAAAACAAAAAAGGAATGAAAATAAAGTTGACAAAATTGGTGACAATAAAAATAACAAATAAAAGTTAATACGAATTTAGACGTAAGGAAATAAATGATGAAGAAAATAGAATAATTAAAATAAAACAGTATGGCGTGATTTTTATGTTCCTATTCTTCGTTTATTTGGAGATATTTAACGTCCTCATATGATTATGAATAATGATCATCAGTTAGTTACAGTAAAATTATAGAAATAAAGCAACAATAAAATTAAAGTGAGGAAACAAAAATGATAAAAATAGTGTAATAAAATTTATATTAAACCATTAAAGAAATAAAATTAAAATAATAAAATTATGCAAAAAAAGACAAGATATAACAAAAATAAATGAATAAATTTATTAGGATAGATTTGTAATTTTGCCTCAAAATCTTCATTTTCCTTTGGATACAGGAGGCAGAAATTATCTCCCTATAGTTTGCAAAAGAAGACAGCTTAGACACGACTCTACTGATTCAACATTTTCTCAGCTGACAAAGATATGTATATATCGTACACCAACTCCAAATCACCATCCTTGGATGAAATACAATTTTTCACGAGATCTCGAATAGTCAAATATATAAATACCACAAAATACGACGAAATGCTTTACCATTAATAATAAATTAGCACCTTTCCATAATTTTCTGTCAATTGCTTTTTTGGCAACAGGTAAATTCAATTGATTCCAACTTTATATTTTAAGCAGTGTCTAGAAACCAAGAATATCTTCGTCAGACGAGAAATCCATTTTCATAGTTACTCATTAGTCTAGCCTAGAAAAAAGTTGAGTGTTAAGTGAAAAATAAAATGACACACAATGAGTGTTCCCGTTGACTTACTCTGCGAATAGATTCGTTTTCTCATATGAAATTTCGAAGTTTAATTAATATTATTAGGTAAGTTATTAGGCAATACGCTACCATATAATGGCCAAATAGTTTCTCTTCTTATGCAGCTAATCCTACGAAGTCGACAGTTAAATATTGCCTAAATATATTATTGAATAAAGAATCCCCACCCTTAGTCTAACTTTTTGTTCAATTAGATGAAATCTTGTTTTCCGTGTGTATTGCATGCCATGCGATGCCTACGTTTAGGAATGTACAGCAAGAATCATAGCGAGTAAAGATCAATTCCCCCACAGATTGATAGATACTTTAAATGAATAGATAAAAGAAAATACTTTTCCTCTATTTATAGAATATTAATTAAAGGTTTGCTTTAGTGTAATTGGAGAAAGGCTTCTTAAACATCTGACTAAACTAACTTTTAGTCTAAAATGTGTAATGTAGTATGAAAGATAAAAGCAGGAAATAATAAAACAAACTTTCTGAATAAATCGGGACTGAACCGCTATTTATCATTTTCGTTGAACCGGAGCGGAAATCGGAACGAAAAATATTACGGCTCGATATCCTGATGGGACCTCGGCTCCGATGCACGAACTTTCAGCGTTTTTGAATACCATCGGTAGTTGTTAGACCGAGAAAAATACTGTAAAAATCTGTTGAGATATACCCAATACTGAGTCCATGCTTCTGTTGTTAATTCTTCTGTTCCTTTCTGTATCTGTTCATACTTATTCGAAAGAAAATCAACCTTAAGACGTGAGAGGAATTCCGATGTCGTATACCTTTCCTTTAGTTATTCAAATTTTACGGATGTAAGTTACAATTTTCGACCAAAACTCAAATACTGCTGAATTTAGAAATATTGTAAATTCATCATCTAAAGACATGCTCATTCAGCAATGAACCTACATTTTCAGGGAAAATATCTTGCCTGTGAATGAAATTCACTGGCAATTTTTCCTGGGAATGGCCTTGTCCTCAGCTAGCTCACGAAGCCCTTAATTAGAAATCTGCTCATGGTTCCATCAGCAAATATGTACTCATGTTAGCAAAAACTCCACGCCCACGTCAGAGGAAAAACAGGGAAATTATGAACATATGCATGCATCGAGATTAGTACTTCAAATTAATCTCTTCGGATACCAAGTGAATTAGGCGCACCAAAGGTTTCCGGTTCTTTACCCGAATTTCACTTAGTTCCTCATTTGTCAGCCAACCTCAGCCGGCATCGCCCTCTCCCGATGACCTGGAATGGATGACGTGACGGAATCTGCACATGCGCTCTTACGCATCCTCTCCATTCCATTCATCGGGTGCACAACACTGGCTTCGCAAAAGCAAACGGGCGGAGAAAGGGGTGGAAAGTGAGTGACGCACATTTCCCTCTCTCTCTCCACATATTCTGCGAAAACACGGAGCATACGATTCGGAGAGCGAAGGTGAGATGTTGATGAAGCAGTGAGAAATACACGTTCCAGTATCTACTACTCGGTTTACTCGAGATTTAGCATATATTTCGACTACTCGGGATATTCCACCGAGCATTTAAGTCGCATATTCTCCAGCAAACATGGAAATTGTAATAGGAACTGTAGAGGATTATCTTCGTTTTGAAAGGAATATTGAGGTAAATTTTGACGATTATTTCGTTAGACATTATTTTCACCATCGACGCACGTATTGAGGTTATCTTACGCTCTAAAAGCGCCACGTTGCCCAAAAGAACATTGAAAGACATATATGCACCATTTATCGATTTTACTTGTATCAAACAACCGTTTCATTCATAAGGGTCGATATTATTTGTTGTCAGCATTATTTGTTGTAAAATTTTATTTCCAGTATAATAGTAGTATTTTATATAATTGCTTCGACAACAGAAGTAATAAAACAATAAAAAAGGAGAGAATGAGGGAGAAAATAACGTACAGATTAAAAATTACCTCAGTGAAGTACTTAACAAAACATCTCCCTTGCAAGGAAACATTAGCAAGAAGGGATGTATAGAAACCTACAAACAATATTTAAAGCCAAATTTCAAGCTTAAAGAAAATTATTTTCTTAAACTTGAAAGGAACACGTCGACAAAAAAAGAATTAAAGCGTATAATGGTGTGGGAAGTTTCAACACCCGGCGACATTGAACACAAACCAAAGAATATTAAAAAAGAATGGAGGTTAAAAGGTACGATACGAAATTGATAATAAAGCTACCAAAAGCATGATATTACCGAGAAGAATCGTTAGTTGCTTTCAGAAAAATAAATAAAAAATATGCGTCAATAAACAATCTGTATATAATTACGAAAATTGTATTAGAATTTATGAAAAATTATAAATCGTTCCTTACAGAACTCGAGTGCTCGGGAATCTCGATATTTCATACATGTTTACTTGATCATATGTGTAGTTGAAAACACTCAAGCCACGAGCAGGGTTGTCAAGTCTTCCATATTTGCTAGGTATAGCAATCAATGCCATCTTCGTCTAGATATATTCGAAATATTTTGGAATTTTCTACTTTCAGACATGACCGCAACCACTTTGATTCCTAGAGGAAAATGCCTTTTTCAAACTCCAGGCATTTAACTCAGCGCAACAATAAAAAACGAGCGTATTCTAGAGGCAGAATTTTCAAAGCTGCATGAGCTGCAGAACTTCGAATAATCTCTCCCACTTTTGGGATTCAAATAAAATTATACGGTAAAGAACTCTGGTTCCTGGGTAGCTCGTCGAAATATGACTCGAATATTAAGGAACTAGAATATAAAATAATCCGGAATCACCATTAAAAGGGAGTGGAGGGAGTCCGGAATAGCCAAATTGGTTGCCCGTTTTCCTTAGGTGAAAATAGTCCCGGGTTCTATTCCCAGTGGAGGCTCATATGTTGGAAATGACCTCAGCTGTCACAGTTATAAAATATTACTACTAACTCTGCTGGGTGTTAAGGTGAAACGGTTGTTTGCAAAAAGAAAATCTTCTAACCTTTCGTTGTAAAAGAACGATCTCTTGCTGCCCATCTTTGGAAGTGCCATCTTGATCTCCGCTGGATTAATGTCGATTCTCCAGTCAACAGCGATACTCTCTAAAGAAATACTGGCTGAAATCCAGCTTCGTTGATGGAAATTCTTGCTGAGAAAAATAAGCGACGAAAAAATCATGAATTTACGACGCTGACAAAAAGCTTTGGCATCTAATATCTTACAATCAAACCAAGGTGGCGAAAAAATGGCTCCAATAAATGTAGTATCTCCAATAATTTCCGATTATTCTTTAAGGCGAAAGCGGTATTACTTTTTATCATTAATTAAAGCTATTTTTCATTCTCTTGGCAAATTGTTTCTGAAAGGTCATCAAAGTGGGAGGGGCATCGTTCCCCCCACTCTGAATCCGTCAACAACACTGAGAACTAGCAATTATTTTTTATTTTTAAGGTCAGAAACTGGAGATCTTTTTGAAGGTTTCACTGTAATTACCGTGGCGATCTCTACGAAAACACCAATTATAGTCAGTTCTAGTTGCTAAGGTTTCTGTTTTTAAAACTCATACATTGAAATAAGTGTCGCATGAACTCGAGACAAAAAGTTATCTGAAAGGAAACCAATTTAAATATATTTATATATCTTCGAATTCATGTTTTTGATTTGAAGATGTGAAATTATTGTGAAAAAATAAGCCAATCCTCTCTTGGCCTTCCGAAAGAGATATCCGAGTCGAGAAAATTATAGGTTAACGCAATTGAGATAATCGAGAATCTCCACTGGAAATTGCCATCGAAAAATGTTGAAAAGAAGTAAACATACCATAATGCAGAAATACTGCATAGAATAATTCCAACGTTATCAGTAACAATGGCATCGACTGAAATATCCTTTCCAAAATCAAAATAAATATATAGTTCCTTAAGATCGAATTTTCCGGAGAGAGCCAGAAATTTTTGCGTATTTTGTCAATCGAACATGAAGAAATTGGTAAGGTTGATAAATCAATAGTTGTCGACAAATTTGGCTGTATAAAAGCTAGAAGAATAAATCTGAAAATTCCAGAGTTTTATTCTTTTTCTATAAATATAATCTAAATCGAAATATTTTTAAATAAATTCTCCTGCGTTCTAGAAAAATAACACTGACACAAACTTGAGAAAAAATGCAATGAATGGAGAAATTAGATATTTTTAAAATGGTTCCCCGCGGATCCTAGAGAGTGCTCTGGTCCTACGAGATATTATACTACTATGATATGCTTAGAGATATATTACTATAATATATTCCTAGATATTTTGGTCTTAGTCGGAATCCTTATCGGAAATACTAAAACACTTCTTTCCTCAGTGTACTTCCTTTAATTTTTCAACTTCAGTTTCGACTGAAGCAAACAGACGTATAGCTAAGGTGCAAAATGACCTTAGCTGTCGAGGCACTTTGTAAACATATCACAACAACGTATGGCTAAGTACGCCGCAATTTTTCAGCCAATACATGACTGCGCCGTGGAAAACAAAAGGGTAGTGCTGCAGGGGATGAAGTACTGGAGGACATTTCTGAATGGGGAGCGACTGCAGAGAGCCGTTGCAGATCGAATGTGTAAAAGTGAGAGTTGGCTCCCTCCTACACCCCCGATGACGGTGCAACTCCGCGTTGCCCTCCTCTCCAGTATACCGGAGGGAGTCAGGGAACGTCGCAGGATCAATACGGAAAGGAGGAAGGGTTACTATGGAGTGTGAGGGTGGGCAGCCAGAACAGGTGGGGATTAAGACACCAAAGGAAGGGTCGGATTGGGCTTAAAATATTTAAGAGCTAGGATTGATCAATCGGAAGGATTGGGGAAATTAAAATCCGCCAGAACTGCAGTAGAGCAGTGCTACCAGGCTTTCTCTGCTCCTCGGCCGAATGTATTATTTTGAAGTTCGCGGGTCGCTTGCTGGCTTCAGCAAGAGAGAGAGGGAGGGTCTATTGTACTCGGATCTGAGTATACAGTATACAATGTACAGCAGCAGCACAATTCATTCATATAGTTATATGGGGGTCCATCATCAACTTTTCACTGGGGTCCGCTATAGCTCACAATGACCCAGGGTTTTAGTTAGAATTTGCATTTACGAACAAGAGTTCAAGTAAACGATGTAATAAATATAAATAAATACCTCGAAAATAATGTACATATATAGAATATACATGCGTTTCTCGCACTCTCGGTAAATCAGTGTTTCTCCGCCTTTTCGTTATGATATTATTGTAGATAGCCAACGTGGTAATACGTAGTAAAATTTTATAATTTCTAAAATAATAATAATAAATAGTTTCTAAAATAAAAACATTTTCTGGGATTTCATACGCTTTAAATTAATTTATTCGCCTCAGCTTGGCACTCCTAAATTAACCCTAACTAAAGTTGTTGATGACATGAATTTAACACTTAAGTACATACATGCTATTCAGTGGCGTCGCCTCTCCGTTTAGACTGGATAGGCTCTTGAGATAATAAAGCTTTAAGCTGTCAGCAACGCAAGTTATGACTTATAGTTACATGAATTATAAATATATGACTTACAAGTGAAAATTTCGTAGAAATGTATGAAATTATATAACTATCATCCTAATATACTCTTTAATCATATTATGGTACAAAAATATTCAAAAGATTTATCAAAAATGAAGCTCGCTCTGTTAGTAAAATATTGTCCCGTTTGTTGCTGTTCTCACCAATTCTTAGAATGATATCATGGTACTATTGATTAGAACGACCACATAATATGAACCACGTTCTTAGAAATTTTTTTAAGGTGAAGTTCAATGATATCACAATGGACGTTTTATGTTCAGTAGAAATCACACTATCAAAATTAGCAATATGCAAAAATATCGTAGACGCTGATTACGAAAATAATGACATTGACTCATGATCGTCTAATCAGAAGATGAACTAATAAATATTTATACCATCATGCACTGCAAAGTATGAGGTAGGTATGAGGAGAAAACGATAGCGATTTAATCATTTGACACCTTTCGAAAAAGCACGGGTTACAAAGCTTATCTATAGGTATGCGCCGCACAACTACCATCTAATGAATATTTGCCTCTGGCATTGCATTTTTTGCCATTGCGAAATAATAGTATGGTTTAAGAATCCCTAACTGGTATATCGGAAAATCTTCCCCGCTCAAAGGCAAAATAATGCTAGAATAATAAAGGGACCATATGTAACAGATAATTCCTTAAATCATGTCTAAGACCTAACCTTCGCATTGAGTGGGTTACAGAGGTTGTCAGTATCAGGTCTCTGTAATCAAGTTGATCTTAAAATTTACCTTGCTCGGATTCAAAATTGCCCTTGATTTCGACCTTCAGAAAATTTCTTGATTTAGATATTGAATAATAAAATATGCTACGGATTATTTGAGCTCAGACCCATGCAGCACGTCGGACGACGGCAAGCAGGGTAAATATGTAGATATCCAAGAATCCTAATGAAAACCTCTACTGTTGTTTACCGCTTTGACTTCCTCGTTTAAATTCTTTAGTATAACGAATGGTTATTTTGTTCACAGTATATTTTTCTAAAACCGTCAATATATTACATTGATACTCTATGATTTGTAATATATCCTATTTTGTTACCTCAACATCGTAGGGGAAGGCCAATTTTCATGATCACGACTGCAGATAATTTTCAATCTTCAAACAGTAATTCCTGCTCAAATTAAGAAACAAATCAATCGCTAAGAAAGATTTCATTAAAATTTTCCATGCAGTCAGCCCTCCCGTTAGTTTCTGAATGCGGACTTAGCACAGTGAAATCACCAATCATTTTCGAATATCGAGAGGCATTACTAAATATTTCTTCGTAAAAACATATTGTAACGCTAATCTATTCAAAATACCTTCAGAATAAAAAGTAAATATTTTTCTTCAATGGGAAAAAATATCTATATTTATGATTTGTGAGGAATATCCTTTACGAAAGTTGAGAAACAGCTATGCTGAAAATTGGGTGCTAATGTGCCTTCCGGAAAGTAATTTTGAATCGAAGGCCATGTATTTAGATCTAAATTTATTATAGCATATTTAGATCTAAATATATGGCCTTGGTTGAATTCTCCCACAAGAGACATCTTGCGGGTCTTTCTGTCATTAATCTATCCTGACCTTTTATACATGTATTTAACAAATAGTTGTAGCATTTCTGTTCCTTGAGCTGGTTTAGAGGCTTTTATTTTTTCGATTGCAAGGCTGAACTGACTATGTTGAAATTCTGTTCAACACTGCTCTTCAACATAGTGATTCCCTCCGTCTTATTTTATATTACTCTTTCAACCTATGACAATTTCCGCTATTTTCTTAAGCTTTAGTTTTGAAGTATCTTTAAACTCCAAGGCAAAATAGCATTACCATCAAGCGCAATCAGCGTATCTAATCTTTTCAGAATTGCTGTAATTTTTAATTACCCGCCAATTCTTCAACTATCGCCAGTCGCTGATTCTTCAGAGAACAAGTGAATCAAAATCTCTCAATCCCTTTCATATATACCATTAAAATCGAATTTTAAGACACACATTATTAAAAAGAACACATTTTAGAGAATATAAGTCACCTTGGGAGACTTCTAAGCCTACAGTTACCGAGTAATTTGTCAAAATGAAGTACTCACCGCTGCCAATTTCAGATCAACATCCCTCCAAAAAATCTGAAGGACGATAAACACTAGACTATTTGAAAATGGGCGTGAAACAGCGTGAAAGTCTTGAGAGTGTTTGTAAAGGGAACTACACTCATGGTTACATTTTTAAAAAATGTGATTTGTCGAACTCATGTACTTATTCAGGAATAATCGAGAAAAAAGACTTGATAAGCAATAATCTGGCAAATAAGGATAAAAACCCACGCCAAGAAAGGCATGAACAAAAATTGCTCTCGATAAAAATTACATATTTTAAAAAATCATCGATTTAGTATCAGATTAAATACTTTATTATTCTTGCAGTCTTAAAAATTGATAAAATATTCTATATTTCATTTCTATATTCATTTACTTGTTAACTGAAATTGGTACCAGCAAACACTGGAAATTCTAAGAACAGGTTTGTAAGAATCAGCTGATTTCCACCACTGCTTTAATACCTTGGGGCCATTTCAGGAGCTAAAAGATTTCCTAAGATTTGCTTCTTTCCCTCAAAACCTCAAGCAATATTTGTAAGATATCCCACATTAATATACACCTCAAAACGAATTCAACTTCTTAATCTTGACTTAGATGGTTCATCTATTGCTATCAGTAGGATATGCAGATATTTCTCAACCTATTCTGTCCTGTTTGCAGGAATTTCTTCTGCTGCAAAAGTTTTTCCCAGAGTATTTAATGTAGATTATTTTGCTCCAAACAGCAGTAATCCTTTTCGTTTTCATTTTTCCTGTATCCTTACTACCGAAGCTAAAATGGCAATGGATTAGATATGAGAGAAGAATATATAGTCTCAAACTCACTCACAATAAAGTTATTCCAGTCTGTTATTTAGTATCTTTGAACAATTTGGATACCTTAGTTTTGTCTAGAATGAAAGATGGTCCTGAAAGTAATTTCATATCATAATTGAAAGCCTGTGTTAGTCACTCTTTAATTTTCTAACTCTAATTTCCAATTGATGAAATTTAGTAATAGCTCATTTCCAAACATATGATGAAATGTAAATTACGAATTGATTCAGAGATGGAACTAAGTAAATAAATTTGTATTAGCTAATCTTTCACCCAGTAGCTCTTCATTCTAAGGAAAAATCAACCAGATCTGGGCTACCAGCCAATTACTATTGGCTATTCAAGGAATTGAAATCATCATATGAATTGACCAAAGGAACACATTTAATAAAATGACAAAATTTATTTAAATAAATGCTGATTATATGATATCGTTAAGTATTACTACCTTCATTCTGAATCATGCTTCATTAAAGTAGAAACAAATCAAGCATAGTAAATAAAAATATAATGAAATTGTGATTGATTTGTAAAGATGCAACGAAACTATCAAAAATGTTTCGTTGATAGATTTGATAGCAGATTAGCTAAGGACAAAAATAATCCAACAGTATATACATTATGAAAAATTAGTATATTTTTTAACATGTTTTCATAAATTAACTGGATCAGACAAAATACACAATAGCACAAGGTGTCCATTCCTTTTAACATCTCATCACCATCATGAGTCCACTATTGAATAAACCACTGCCTCATCCTTTTCTGGCTCTTCATCTTCTTCTTCATGTTCATCTTCATCTCCTTTCTCCTCTTCTTCTGAACTACTCTCACTAACTTTCCTGTACCTTGTAAAGCTCTCTCTGTTTAGTTGTTCTGAGAGTCTCAACATTGCCTGCAATAGAGAATATATTTACTTCATTCATCATTCTATATTAATACTTTTGATCATGATTCTAAGGGTCCCTATATTATGAGAAACCCTGGATTATCTCTTAAACTACTGACAGTAACCAGATAGCTTGAAAAATATCAGTATGGCTGGGACTCAAAACAGTCTCTCACCTTCAGGCAGATATTCTGATAGAATAAAAGTTCTGAAAAAGGAAGATTGGCTCAGACCCTAACCATCTTTGAAAAATATAAATTTTATTCAGAGGGATATTTACTCAATCCATGCACCAAAAATATTTCTTTAAGCACAGATTAATTTATCTTATTTAATTAACCTTAATAAGAGCTCTTTATGAATTTAACAGATGGGTCAATCCATACCAAGTGGTCCAACACTGGCTGCTCGACCAACTCAGAAAAAATTGATATTTGGTGTGTAGATACCCTTAAGTTTAGAGAGCTCAAAAGTATTTTTAAATATTTTTAGTGTTTACTGTTTGGAGATGGCGGCCATTTTTGTACTTGGCTGCACACAGTTTTTTGCGTTTTTCAGGTATCTACAAATTCTTCAATTATTCAGCAATGGGTTACCCTAGGACTTTCAAATAATCTGCATTGATTTCAGTACACTCTGATGTATCAGGATACATAAATCATGCCCAGGAGTAATGGAAAACAGTTACTAAAAGTTATACCAGTTTAATCTGGGCATGTACCAAATCGTACATCAATTTTAAAGTAAATCCAAACAAATTTTAACTTCTCAAGCTTCTTTCCAAAGATTCATTGAAATTGGTACATCGATATACAGGAGTACACAGATGTGTCACATGTGTAAGACACCTTTCAAGTTATAATGCCTTTTTTCAAGTTAGGAGAAACGTAAATGTTTGGTAAATTATAATATCATTTGACTGGGTTGCTGGGATCTATTGAGACCAAAGTTTTATTTTGGAGCAAGTACAGAAACAGAATTACAAGAAAATTTTACTGAGGGAGCTGTATTATCTCCCTCTCAACTATTAATTTTGTCATATTATCTTCAAGTTATTGTTAAAGAAAAGCTAATATTTGCTACTACACCATAAAATTATGAGATTTGGTAAAATATAAGATTCAACTTATACCAATCCTCGTGGCAGAAACTGATTTACTGGCAGCCTTCTTGAAATGAACTAAAAGCATCAAATTAGCAGTTAACATGAATTAAAACCTAAAGTACTTTATGCCAATGCTACTCAATCTTTAAGCTCCATGCAACTAATTTCACAATAACAGTAAAATGAACCATATCTTTATCAAAGTTCGATTACCAATTTAAAAAGAGAACATATTTAGTACACTACCAATAATTCTGAAAACTGACATTAAAGCATAGAAGAAAAAGAAAAGAATCTAAAGAAATTGACCTTATTCTTGTACAGCACCACAAAGAATATTCTTGGATATTACATATCACTGAAAATTTTCTTGCAATACATAGGACAACATCAATCATATCATCAATGGAAAATGGTGGATTTATCAAGATTTTTTTAAATTTTTGATTCACTCAGCTCTTTTAAGAGCCTATATCAATGTGAAATTTTTTTCTCTCATCAAATGCTGTACTTTCTGTGAAAGTATTACTTTGATTTTACTTTCACAATGTTAAGTATAAAATTATTGCATTAACAGGTTTAATGATAAAGTTGCAATATTACATTAACACATACTTTGAGCCCCAAATTTGAAAATGTAACTATGTAAAATAGAGATTTCAATATTAAGCCACTAAAATGCACTCAGACTTGCAAAAAGGATGTAATACTTTTATGTAGAAATGAAAAAAAGATAGCAATCTAAGCATACAAAATAAGCATTTCCATTGTACCAACTCTTACCTGAGTTGTACGGGCAGCTATAGTTTTCTCAACACAAGCTTTTTCTAAGGCAAGAGACTCTTCAAGGTCTATCATCAAGACCTGACCATGGACAGGAGGTGGTGGTGTTGCTGCTGTTACTTCCCAATACCTAACCCTCTTCACTGGCTCTTTATTCACTTCTGAACCACTCATGTCCTCTGTTTTACTCATATCAACACTGGAGCTAGCTTCTGCTTGTTTCTTTTCATCTTCTCCAGGATTGGTATCCATAGAGGAAGATTCATTTTTGACCTTTTCTTCCGCATTGGAATCTGGGGTCACCTCTTGCAATGCCTTAGCAGGACTAACAGGTGGCTTTGGAGAGGAATTTCCATCTTTTTTCTTTGCAGGCCTGAAAACAAAATTTGAAGATTATGAACTACATTTTATAGGAATATTATTAGTTAAGTTATGAAAGTGCTACTTTCTTTAAGTAATACTGTATAACCTCTGTAAACAGTTATGAACTTACAATGAGCAAGATTATATAAATAGATACAAGTGAATTAAAGGAATAAGAAAATAATAATAAATAAATGTGCTGCATAATTTTGCTTAGCACATTGGCTAAATTCAGTGATTCTCAAATTATTTTCCCGGGGGCAACAAATTTACACAAAAACTTAAATTAAGACATGTATCAGTGATACATAAGAACCACAACATGTACCACCAGTGGTACACAATGGCATCAACAACTGAAAAAGAATCAACTACATGGATACAAAAAATTTCCCTCTAAGAATACAACTATTTTTTCATAGATAAACAGAACTAGGGTAAAAGTAGTTAGGGGAAAAGCTTGACACCATTGCTGAATTCAATACATATATTATGAATGATATTATGAAAAATACATCATCTTTCTTCGATGCCTTTACATAATGCTTACAGATTTCATATAGCCACATTTGATGAGATTATGTGGACTATAATCAGTTTAATTATAGAAAACAATAGCTTTGATTGTCATTTCTGCCATTTTTGGCTTGGAATTTTTTACTCATCCCATACCATACCATACATTTCTCTCCTCATTACGAAAATTGAAAACAGCAATAAGATTTTAAGTAACCGAGGAAATAATGGGGAAAAATTAAGTAATTAAGTAAGTAAAAGAGAAGCAAGAGAATATTTTCTTAATGATTCAATCCACTATGAAAGAAGCACACCTGCATCAACGAACCGTACCTGAATGGTTTGAAAGATTCTTTCGGTGGCACACTCAGTCTTTCAGTAACCTTTTTACATAGAGCTGCTGCATATGGACAGTTTTCTGCTTTTATTTCCGCGATATCCTTTTCTGTCACTAAGGTCTCCGGGGCCTTCAAAACTCTAGAACAAAGACAATTACTTCGAATGATAAAGAGATCAACAATTGCAATACAAGCCGTAGTTCAAAGAGATAGATGCTTTACATGAAGATGCGTTTCCAACAAACCTCGTTATCTTCGACGTTCTTCCATGAGAAGCAATTATTCTCATTGTTTTGATTTCTTCATCTTCCACTTCTTCATCCGATTGAGCTTCCTTTTCTTGTTTTCCAGACGTGAATGAACCAGTCCATTCAATTTCCTCTACTGGGCCATTGATATTCAATCTTTCCAGCAATGCAGTAGTTTTGTCTACTTCAGCGCGTCTGGCAAGCTCTGCTTCAATACGATCCTTGAAGCTGGATATTTTTTTCCCTTTGTCTGGAAGCCGCTGAACGAATGCCCTACATCAAATACAAATTTTAAGTCATCTTATCGATCACAACTAAATATATTTCATTCGAACTTACTTATTTCGTAAGATTGCATTTTGTCTATCTAGAAGTTCTAACAACTGAACTTTCGTTAGTTTACACAAATCCTCCAAGTAACCCTGCTTTTCTTTAGGGGAAATACCAGGCTGTCCTGGAACACGCTTAATTATTTTACTGTCAAACATGCTTAAGTTGTAATACCATATTTTACGCACTTAATCAACCTTCCTCTCTCAAAACACAAGTTCGCATATTTGGAACAAGAAATACTTGACATGCTGTAGGCGCGATGGCGCGCAAATGAAAATGTTCTTATGGGTACATATTTCTCAAAGTTAACTTGTATCGATTTTTACACAGTCTTCATTATTTTCTTTCTACTTGTAGATTTTTAGTGTCGAAGTACCGCAAAAATTTCTGCCAGAAAGCGTGAAGAGGAACTTATTATCGAAACCTCAACCTAGAAGACTTAAATATTCAACATTTGGATTTCAGAATCCACAAACTATTGTCATGCGATATGGGTTGAAGTATTGTCATATTTTTTTAAGAACTGTTAGCTTTTCATAAAAAGAAAAATTTTCCTTCGTTACTTAACTCTGGTCAATTTCACTCAACAATGAAGCAATTTTTACTAGATAGACAATTAGGGAAGAATAATGTAAACATTTTCCTGCGTATTAACTGAAATGAATTTGCTGTGGAGGGTTATAGTGTATCTGGTAATGGGAATACACCTCCCTTTAAATTGGTAGCAGAGTGTCTTAAGAAGTTTTTTTATATTGCACTTATTGTGAAAAGGACCAGGATCAAGTGGAAACCAAATATTGTAAATGTATCTTAATGTTTCTGATAAACATGGCGATTCTGAAAGGTTTGGAAATCCTAGTAAATGCACTTAACAATACAGCAAAGGAGTTTGGGATGAAAATAAATGTAAGAAAAACTAAAATAATGAGGTTTTCGAAGGGAAAGAAAGCTAAGTTAATGATAAGGGTGGATGGGAAAAACTAGAACAATTAGATCAATTTCCATACTTAGGCAGCCTTCTTTCTAAGGATGGGAGATGCTCAACAGAGATTAGAAAAAGGATAGCATTAGCAAAAGAAGCTTTCATGAAACGAAGGGAACTGATGACAAAGGGACTTGATAAAGGAATCAGGAAGAGATTGGTAAAATCCTGGGTGTGAAGCGTAATGTTGTAGGGGTGTGAAACGTGGGCATTGAGAAAGGAGGATATTAAAAGATTAGAGGCTTTTGAGATGTGGGAATGGCATAGAATGGAGAAAGTAAGCTGGTTCGATAAAAAACAAACAAGGAGGTGCTAGAGATAGTTGGGAGAAAAGGGTAATCGTTGAAGTAATTAGAAATCATCAAAAGAAATGGGTGGGTCAAATATTGCTAGGAGAGGGATGAAAAAACCAATCGAGGGAAGAATGTTAGGGAAAAGACAGAGGGGAAGACAAAGACAAGTTGTTAGGCAAATTAAGGGGTAGGATAAGTTCCGAAAATTGAAGGAGAAGGAATTAAACAGGGAATGTGGGGGCACATGAACCTACCGAAAGGTAGAACACTATTATATAAACTCATCATAATGTTTTTGTATAATGGAATTCCACCCAATATAATTTGATCAGTTTAATTTTATTTTTAGAATGCACACTACCATTTAAATAGCTTCTTCGTTTATCAGGAATGCTTCCCACAAATTCCAGCTCACAAAAATGAATCAACCACTTAGAAAAATCACTGGTATCTTCTGGATGACCTCTTTAAATATCAAAACAGTTAAATAACAACTGATTTTCTTTCTAAATGATCATTTTGTAAGATCACATGGAAATGCTCACTCTGATTCTAATTCTGTTCTGTGTACTTCCCTTCATAAGTTTATGAAGGATGTAGCATCTACATACATATGTATACATACTTTTAGGTTATTCATCAAGGATCTCTACAAAGAAAATAGCTCCTTTATCCCACTCATGGGAAAACTAGGGATGAAAGCTAACTATGCCCCCTCATCTGTTCAGAAAAGCAAATTTTGTTACAAAATAAAACTTAGCACCAATGATATAAACCAATACCTGTTACTGACACCAATTTTTCACCAATGCATACATGTAAAAATACACCATTTATTTCTCAAATTTTTAAGAATAATGTACTTAATGATTGAAATTAAACGAACCTCCTATAGGACATTTGATATTGGAAAATATCTGCTGCACCACCAGTTTGTAAAACTTTTGTAAGAGAAATAGTGGAATCATTACATTCCTAATATTCCTGGAATGAATTAGAAAATATAGTTCTTTTCTCTTGTTTTCTCATTTTAAATATTTTACAGTATCTATAAGTCCACTTTCATGTTTTTCCTAGGGTTGTAGTATGCAAATAGTTAGAATTTTCCATACACACCGTGCTGAAGTCACAGTTAACCAATATCAAACCTTTGCCACCTCTCATAGAATCAGTCAATGGAATCATGTTCTCATTACTCTACCACCTATGGGGGCTATCCCTATGGATTGCCACCAAAATCCAATTTCTCCTAATTCTCAGTACAGTTGGAGGTTTCATCCAGTTTTTTAGTCCTGTCTAATATAAGCTTAGCAGTGAATGTGTTAACCAAGGCATGAGTTTAAGGGCCAATTCCTATTGGGTCAATCCATACCAAGTGGTCCAAAAAAAATAATTAGTTGCTCGACCATCTTAGAAAAAATTGATATTTGGTGTGTAGATACCCTTAAGTTTAGAGAGCTCAAAAGTAATTTTTTAATATTTTTAATGTTTACTGTTTGGAGATGGCTGCTATTTTTGTACTTGGCCGCATGCGGTTTTTTGCGTTTGCAGGTATCTACAAATTCTTCAATTATTCAGCAATGGGTTACCCTAGGACTTTCAAATAATCTGCATTGATATCAATACACTCTGGCCTATGAAATAAAACCATAATTACCAAACTATATGTATTTCTTAAACATTTTTAACACCTTAAAGTTATTGGTCAAAAATGAACAAAATTCAACTTTTGACGAGAAACTTTTCAAAGGAACAATTTCTCAGCCTTAATATTTTTTGGGCTGTTGCGCTATATGTTATAGTTACGTTGAACAAAGTATCAATGTTGGAAAGATTACCCTTTAAAAAGTATTCATCTTTAAAAAACACATTTTTGAATTTTTTTCAAATTTCCACTTCAAATATCTTGGTTGGGGGACCAGATAAAAATATGAAAATTGCACACAGTAAAGGTCTTTATTATATAATACTTCGTTATAAATTTCAACTATGAGATTCGAAAATAGTTTTATTAATATTTATTTATTTAATAATTATTTATTTCTTAATATTTACTGTTGTTACACTATATATTATAGTTACTTTTCACAAAGTATCAATGTTGGCAAGATTACCGTTTAAAAAATATTAATAATATTGAGAGATCCCAAAGAATCATCGCTAGCATTATCTTAGCCCTTGCTATAACTTCATGGATTATTGCAAATTAAATGTTACATATCACATAAAATCTTTTAGCAACTAAAGTTCTTATTCCCTCAGAAAAGTCAACAACTTCTGTAGCTATGACAAATCAATAGTAACACTGGCCAACAGCAAAAATATATTAAAAATTACTATTAAGAAGTAAAAATTACATTATTAATTAAAAATTGGCAACAGATAACAAACAAATACCTTTAAATAATATATCACATCTTATAACTATACAGTCCCAGAAGAAAACATTTGCTAAGAATCATTAACAAGTAATATTAATATTTCCAACCCATCTATTCAAGATCATCAGGAAAGAAAAGTAATACTTTTTGCTATAGAATCCACATTTTCAGGAATTTACTACTGAATGATGTCCACCAACTGTTAAATATCAGCTGCTAATTATCAGAGAGCCAAATTGTCTAAAATCATCTGTAATTCAAGACCATGATTGATAAACAGTTTCTTTAAATTCAAGGTTTATTCAAAATGAAAAAATGATTACAAACACAAATATTTTTGAGAAAGTTATAGCACTGGGAGTGTCCATAATTAAATAAATGCCTCTTCAGATGAAACTTATATATCACAGGGAAAAAGAATAAGACTGCTAGTTTTCGGTTGTCTTAAAATGATCATCATCAACAGTTGAATAAATGTGCCCCTCATTGGACAGGAACTCCAATGTTTTTCTGAAATAGAAAAATAGACTATGAGTTTCAGTGGCAATCACAGATAATTTACAGCCAAGTCTAATTTCTCACACTTACTCAATTTCTCCAGGACTGACCCTTCCCCGCAAAGAATTTATCAGATTAGCCTTCAGGATTCCAGAGTGGTCCACACAGTTCTGTAAAATAAAAATCATTTTAGATGCATAGAACTGCTATCAACCCCTTACATACATCTTAATCCTGCATTCGGAAATTACACAAGAGATATCCAAATCAAAAAAAAATTAGAGCATAAGCAGTAACTGCTGCGATAATCAAACATGGTTGTGGGTTTAATAGTGAATTTAGAATCCAATCAGCCCATTCCATTTTAGAATTGCTAAAATAAATAAAACGAAATTTTCGAACAAGAGCTCTACCTGAATCGTATTGTAAACAATCTGTTGCGTAGGCGTCAATCCATTCATCATTGCTCCACTGTTGCCGTAGCTTGTAGATGTGTTACCCCCTCTGTTATCGAAACTAACTCCCATCAATGAATTCGGAAGGTTATTATCCTGAGGTGGTTTAACTTGCATCTACGGAAGGAGGCATTGCATAAAAAGTCATCTTGGCAAAGTCGTGATTCGTACTCAACAAACGTTATGCTAGCCTGACATACCTCTCTTTTCTGTTGCAATTGCTTTGATTTAACCTGGAGGTGAATTACTTCAAGAAGGTGTGTGGTCAATTCGTTCAATTCCGAGAGCGGATATATCTGCAAAGCCATCACATGTGGTTTACCTTGCATCATTCGTACCGAGCCAATAACTCTGTAGTACGAATTTTCCATAACGGTTGGGTAAGCCGTATCTCCCGTCTAAAAATAAATAAAGAAATAAATGTTGGTCGGTAGAAACAAAAATTATATAATATGAAAAAGCCACCAACTTACCTCGCTGGATTCAATGAAGTAATTGCATTCGATAGTTCCAGTGTCATCCTGTATCGAGTAGGTGACTTTGGTGGAAGAAGTTTCTACGGATTTTACCAAGCCCACGAATGTTGCCTGAAATCATGAAATTGAAGATTGAATAAGAATATTTTCCGACTGATAACCCTTCACGCTCACTTCGTACTATATCTACTTGAAAATGTAGGCTAGAAAAAGGAATAGTTTTACTCACCAGATGCACTTCTGTATCCCCAACTTTGAGACTGTCACCATCCATTTTCAATATTTGGCTGATAGTTATAGGTACAACATTATGCTGCCTCCGAACTTGCTTTTTCTGATCGTCGGCAGGCGAATCATGATGTGAAGGTGAGTTGAAATAACCAGCAGCATTTCTACTGCTATCTGTACATAAAATTTGACGTGAATATCTGTGACATTTTACTTAAAATAGAACAAAGTTATTTGATTTTTTCAATTATTAAGATAGCGATAAATACCTTGATCAAACATCTTCACGGCGGGAAGTGTTAATATACAAACCAAAACACTTAATACGCAATCCCGCGCTTTACCCGCATCAACTACGGAATCCGGTCTTCCTTTCTTTTGAAGCGGGGGAAAAAATATAAGAACGATAAGAACCTCAACCACCTCAAGCGACAGATTTCCAAGCGTTGTATAAGGCGGGTGTCAGAAATTATTTTAGTATTTTAGGTACGTAAACAGAAGATAAAGCGGTAATCGAATTTAATCCTTTAGCTTTTGGCTTACCAAACAATGATGCTTATCATTTAATTTCAATTCATATCATGAAACCGTATTTATTATAAAACTTGTGCCAGTATGCTAAGAATTGATCAGAAATAACAATTTGTCAGTAAACAATTATCTGCCTTCTGTTGTGTACATGATTTATTGTATGAAAATAATTTTTCTATAGTTAAAATTTCAATGTCTGCTTTAATGTTCAACTTTTAGTTTCAAAACTACATTTCAAGATGAACTTAAGTCATGTTTTCTCATTCTGCTTGTATAGTTAGGGAGTCCAACAACATTACATGTTGACAAAAATGTATTTATCATGTTGTTAATTTATGCATTAGGCAATTTAGTGTCAATAGGTAAAATATATTTATGTCCGTGGTACTTTCCTACGAACATCGCAGCAGGATCCCGAGTTCGTCCGTAAAATAATGAAATCTTACAATAAGTTTTGTCGGAAGTTGTTTTGAGTAGAATTAGTAGTCTGTGTTTTTTTTACCATAATGTATCTTGTAATCAATGAAATGTTTTTAATATTTATGTGGAAATGTGATGAGGAAACATCTTTTATCCTTATTTACTGTATTTCCAATATTTATTTCATTGTAGTTTGTAATTGAGATCCTATTTTGAAGCACTTATTGTAAGAGTTTTCTAATATATCTGCAGATTCGAGTCTGGAGTTGTTAGCAAGAATGAATTTCGCTATTCCTTTGATCACGTTCGCTCTGCTCCTCCTACTTGCTGTGGCAGACTTGGGATCTGCCGCCGAAGATAAAAGTACAAAGGGGAAATTGCAGATAGGGATAAAGAAGAGGGTGGAAAACTGCCAAATAAAGTCCAAGAATGGTGATTTTTTACACATGCATTATAAGGTGAGGAACGTTTAGAGATGAATTAAATAAGCTAACAAGGTGAAGAATCTAATGAAAATCATGCCATGTTTGATAGGGCTCTTTGGAGGATGGAACAGTTTTCGACAGTAGCTATGATAGAAACAGCCCACTTACGTTCACCCTAGGATCTGGTCAGGTTATCAAGGGTTGGGATAAGGGACTCTTAGGGTAAGCATTTTACATTACAGTGAATGCATGTCTTCGTGTACTCATAACTAGTATAATTTGCATTTGATTTTTTTTTCATAGGATGTGTGAAGGTGAAAAAAGAAAGTTGGTGATTCCATCGGATTTAGGATACGGCGCAACTGGGTCTCCTCCGAAAATTCCCGGCGGTGCTACCTTAATATTTGAGGTTGAACTGGTAAAAATAGATCGAAAAACTGAGTTCTAAAATGTACTTTGAATGTCTGTGTCAGTGAATGGATTTGGTGAAACTTGGCTGGAACTGTGGTAGTTGCGTTTGTGTGATTGATGTTGGATTGGAGAGTGCTTCAAAAAGTTGTCCTTGCTCCTGAATTTCTCACAATGTTTATTGATATGGCCATTAATTCAGGACAAATTCATAGATGGATTTAGAAATAGATTGACTTTTGTCAATTCGAGATGTTGAAATACTGTAGGATGTGCCTGTGAGTGAAGCCAATGATGTAGCAATAACAGTTTTTAAAGAAAATGAGAAAAGAATTTCTACCATTAGTATGATATAGTAAATTCTAATTCACTAGATCATATAAACTTAATTAATCAACATTCTGATAGAGCTTTGTAACCCTTTCCTTTGTATACTTTTGATATACCTCATTATAAAATGTTAGATAATTATCGATATTTATAATTTGTGAGAGGTTTTAATTCTTGAAGGCTTTTAACATGAAATTTTAGAAAATCGCATAAATCATTGCAATTTCAGTAGTGATTTATCCTATAATTAGTGTCATTATCATGAAAGTCTCAATACTAAAGAGTATAATTTTAGAGAAAATCACTTCAAATTGAGGAATTTTTATAGAAAATGGCAAATATTACTTTTAGTGTGTTTTACATTCTACTAATTGAATTGTAATTCAGTTCCCGAAATTGGCATTTCTGCATTTGAAAATTATCCCGATTGTGGTTACAGGTTAATCAAGGTCATTTTCTTTTCCCTTATCTTAAAAAGTTGCTCAACTGATGAAATTAATGACATAAAAATAAATTTATTTGAAGGTGACAAATTTTTATGTAAAGGGATAATTAAGGAGAGGTACTTTCTCACAGCATGCATTCTTTTTCATTCCTTCACATTTCTGTAACATCAAGGCTGTCTCTATTGACAAATTTTTGTAATTGAAATTGAATAAATGTCAGACAAGTTGTTGTGGTAGCATTAAAATCTCTTGTGGTGCATTTACGCGAAATGAAACTTCTTTGGCAAATATTTACTCTTACCTTTTTAAACTCTAATAAAAGCTCTCGTTTTCTTATTTTTAATCTTTGAAATATCCACTATACATGAAAGTATCTAATATACACTAGTCAATCCTAATCAAGACCAATTTGGCAAAGAGTCGGAACTAGTGATGGGCAATGTGTGAGCAAGTCAGTTCAAATGAGCGACTCGGCAAACTGAGGTGTGAGGCATGAGAGTCATATTTGGTGAGACGCGACTCTCTAGGCACACATGACTCTTTTTCAGCTCACTCTTCACACATGACTCTTTCTTCTTATAAGACTTCTTCCACTTTCCCTCCCTCTCTCTTAATTTTTTTTATTCACACTTTGAAAATGATTCTTAACAAGAAAAAATATCTAAGGGATACCTATAGAAAGTAGTGGCATTTTTCTGAAAATTTGTATATGCCAGCGTTAGATAAACTAAAGAATACATGAATAGAAAATACAGCATCTTTGCCTCATAGTGGCATCGCATTAATAGTCCGCTTGGCATCAGAGTATTTATTTCTGTTGTGAGTTTGACTTACATTCTCAGTGGGTTTATCTCCACTTACGGTAACAATGTTAGCATGGTGAACAAAAGTAAAATGAAAGAGTTGACTGTATAATTCTTTCATTCCATGTAAAGACATCATTATTATAATTAAATTAAGCATATAGCAAGGGGACTTATGCATTGTTTGTGGACCTAAATTGGTATTCGTGTTTTCACTTGGATTTGAGCATGGTATTTTCTATTCAATACTTCTAGAAAGAGTCAATGATTCACAGCCGTGAAGACATTATTAGTTCTCTTCTGCCATTAAGTATGCTGTTCCAAGGCAAAAATTATCAAAATATTCACTTCACTTGGCTTTTTTGATAGGAATCTTTTCATGAAAATATGAAAGGTTAATTTTTTCATCAGATGAAATAACCATTGACTTTCATTAAAAAGTAGATAGATACCAACAAAGAGCAACAGGAAGGCCCCAGTACATCAACAGAGGTAGATAGCAATGTATTGGAAGTTGTAGAAAAACAAAAATCGCCTACACTGGCTGAGCAAGGTAAAAGGACACGGACCACATTGGCAAGTTTCATCAGGAAACCCATAACAGATAAAAAGACTCAGGAAATTAATTTTACCTTGGTAGAGACTTTAGAAGTGAAGAGTAGAGTAAGTAAAGAAGTGAAAAATTATCTACCTTTCCACCTAGTTGAAAATGTTACCTTTAAAAATTATGTTGAAAAATTAAACAATTCCTATAACCTACCAAGCAGATAGAAAATTTCAAATGAACTTTTGCCACAACTATACAACATGATGAAGGAGACAGCCAAACACCAGTTGAAGATAGGAAATTATTTTTGCATTACTACCGATAGTTGGACTTCCGAGGCCAACCATAACTACATAGCTGTGAGAGTTCACTACATTGATGCAAATTTTGAGTTGAAATCAAACTTGCTAGAGTGTTTTCTGTATCCTGAGAGTCACACAGCCAAAAATTTGGCTGAAGAACTGAAAAGGGTCAGAATGGAACGTAGATGAAAAGATAGTGGGGACAGTAAGTGACAATGCCGCAGACAGTCGCTGCCATTAAACTTGCTGGTTGGAAAAGGTATGCTTGCTTTCCCCAAAACATCAAATAAGTAGTCCAACATGGCCTAAGTGAATTAAATGCTGTATTGGAAAAGTAAAAAAATAGTTGAATTCTTTAAAAGGAGCCCCTAAGCATTGTTGTGTGGATGGCTTCGATGACTCCGATTGATTCTCAAGTGAATCAGGGCGGATGACTACGAATTTGTTTGCGGATCCCACGAGTCATACCGCCCTGACGTGGGAAAGGACGCCAAGCTAGCGGTGGAGTAGTCTTAAGAAGTCCGGGCCGCGATAAGGGTTTACTATATAAACCCCGCGATCGACCAGCTCGGGGCTGTCAGTGATTGTAAGTTGGGGCTGATAGTTCGAGGACGAGAGTCGCGTTTTGGGAAGTCGTCGCCGCTAGCGAGGGTCGAGGGAGTGCACGTCGGGACCATTATCCAAATTCTGGGCCTTCTTCAGTTGGCCGAGGTCCACCAGAGACCACAGTTTGGATATCCCCGCCGTGCACTGCTCTCGAGGATCGGGGGTCGAAGCCACCACCAGCCACTCGAAGGACCACCGGGAGTAAGGACCCGAGGACAGGGGAACGGCAGGTATAATAAACATTGTGTTATACCCAATGTGATCGGCCAATTTAATTCCCACAAAGCTCCCCAATGTCGTCGCGACAGCATCAGAAAAATGCAAATCCAGTGCTTCAGAACTTAACATTCTGATGAAATAAGGCTTATTTCCAATTGCTGCAAGATTTTAGAGATCTTCAAAGATGTAACGGAAGAGATTAGTAGTGAAAAAACAGTCACCTCTTCAAAAATAATCCTTTTGAGTCATGCTCTGACAAACTTGTGCAACGAGTGGCTTTAAAAGAAAGGCATTTCCCATCAAGCCACTTCTCTTGCAGGAAAATTATTAGAAGGATTAAGAAAGAGATTTTGAGAGATGGAAGACAATGCACCGTTAGCTGAGGCAACATTTTTGGATCCCAGATTCAAAAAATATGGGTTCAGTAATCCTAAGATTTATGAAAAGTGCATGGAGAGAATTATCTCCAAGGAGGAAAAAAATTAATTTAGCAGAATTTTTTGCCTTTTTGCATACTGGCAACTTCCAAGACAGAAATGGAAGGAGAGAAATCAAAAATATGGAAATCAATTGACTCATAGGTTGCTGGTGTCCAGCAAAATCCAGATGCTAGATCAGGTGGTATTATTTAAGTGAACAAGTACTGCGATGAACCACTACTCAGTAGAGACAGTGACCCTATAATGTGATGGAGTGACAGAGAAGTACTTTACCCAGAGCTTTATGAGTTAGCTCAAAGAGCACTCACTGTGTAATGTTGAGACCTCAATGCCCAATGAAAGATTTTTTTCAAAGGCAGGCCAGATAGTAACAGATAGACGAAATAAACTTGCTGGAAAAAGTGACTCAATCACTATTTTTTAATTCTAATATGTAATTATTAGGGAAAAAGAATTTTAATTCTGTGAATTTAATTTTTGTGATTTAATGTTTTTGGGTTTAGATTTTGTGAATTTAGCTTATGTGATTATTTTGAGTTTAACTTTTCTGAATTTAATTTTTGTGATTTGGTTCCTTTGAGTTAAAATTATGTGAATTTAATGTTTGTGATTTGATTTTTTTGAGTTTAACTATGTGAATATAATTTTTGTAAAATTTAATTTTTGTGGTTTTATATTTTTAGTTTAGATTTTGTGAATTTTATTTTTGTAATTTGATATTTGTGATTTTAATTATCTTTTAATAAATCGTGATGTTTTGATGTTCCATCAATTGATCTGCAGTTAATGAACCTTTCTTCAAAAGAATGACAATATTTGTAGGACCTCACACACGTATCTACCCCCCCTTGATGATGATGAATCGCATTTTCATTTCAAAATGCTGAAGAAGAATGTATATAGGCTAGAAAGAAAGTGGTAATGGTTTTGTTTCATTTTAAATGAAACAATGTCAATAAATGATAGAAACTTATTAAAGTCAACAAACCTTTCTTCACATGTTAGTGTTTACAGCATTGTACTTCATATTATTTCTGATTCAGAAGGTGTATGAGGGGTAGAGAGTAGTATGATGGGGATATGATGATGAAGTGAGGACAAGTTTGAAATGACTGTCTATTGGAGGACAACTGGTTGTTTTTAGCATGAATCCTTCTGTTAAAGTCTTGTATATTATATTTAACTTCCCTGATGAGTTACAATAACTTATTATTGCCCATAATATGGGTGACTACTGCCTTAGTGAGGTTTTCCAAGGGGTTTCCTCCCTTTTAGGACAGGTACATACATTGCATGTGCTCTCCTCTCTTCACTATACTTTCCTAGATTTTTCATGAATTCTTAGTTGTATTCTGTATTGTGCATACCCACCACACCACAGGTTCTGTGCTGACCTGCAGTGTATGACTTAATAATGATAATATCCTCGCATGTTGATTAAAATATTGAATCAACTGGTCAGTCTCAAGTGTGCTGTTTTCTCTCTTTTACAATCTTATAAATAAAGAAGAAAGTCTGTATCATCACTAATGAAACGTTAATCGCTAATTCCTGTAGAGACCCTCTCTTAAGGTTGTGGAAGTTTCATAAACTATTTTTTTATTTTGCAACTTAACAATCCCCAAAACGTGATCTCCGATGCTTTGAATATATAGATGATAGATGTTGAAAGTTGATTGTCGATAACTACAATCAGAAGAATAAACTAAAGCATCATTGAAACTTTCCTATAGCTATAGGAGTGCATAATTTACTATTTTCAAAACTCACTAATATAAGCCGATTGTGGATTTAATTTGGTGGCATTGGAATATTGTTTTGTTGATGGTAAGAGTATAGTACACAAAGATCGCCCTATAATAAAAACCTCCGAACGGATCCAATTCAGGTGATGGAGATACAGGGATTACACTTGCTGTAATATTTTACCCGAGGTGAGCGAAATGATTCAATCGCTGATATGTCCACTACTGGACATACCAGCGATTTTGAAATGACTGTGCTTCACCGTTGTGAAAAAAGTTTTAAACTCGATGCTCTTGAGACCTTTGAAATTGTTAAAAACTCCTCCAACAACATTGTAAATGAATATTTGTTTCCTAACCATTCCCCTCTATTACAAGCTATCATCCCTAACCCCTCCCTCCTCACTCCACCTCAAACCCATTAGTTTTCCTTTCCCCCCCCCCTTTTTTGTTCGCCAATCTTTTTCCTTTACCTTTCAATTATCTTGCTCCTTCCAATGTTGCATTAATCTTCCTCCTATCCTGATTCATTGTATTCTATATTCAATTTTCACCTTTTCTCATTGGTTCGGTGTTTGTATAAATTTCCGAGTGTTTCGCCCTTTGTTTCACCTGATGATGTGGCTTCGCCACGAAACCTAGGTCGTGTATCTTTAATTTGTGGTGTAGTATAAGGAATTTGTCATGGAGAACTTTGTTGTCACGCACTACCACCAAGTGAGACCTGAGACTGTGATGTTTAAAAAGACTCTCTTCGTGTTACTACTTTACAGTCACTACCCATAAAGTACAATGCGTGATGCATGTCTTACCACCTGTGAGTGACTATCACACTCAGATGGTGCAGAGAACGCGCAAGAAACTGCGTGTTTCTGGCGATTAGACAAGGATCTCCGTGCACTTTTTTATTATTTCATCATTTGCGGATTCTCTCCTTTAGATAAACAGCTCAAAGAAAACACCTGTGATTATCGGATTGCATACATAACACGATCGGTCTCCAAACGTGCCGAAAGCATTTACAGCGGAGTCTTGAACCGATACGAAGAACAGCAGTCTTGAAATGAAGGGTGAGTAAGGAATGTGTTGTAGACATAATTGTGAATAATTTATGATAATGTAGTGAATATGCACTGAGATATTATGTTGGGCGAGGCAATACAACCGCCTTAGGCGCGAAGGCGGCAAAATTAATGAGAATCCTCCTTATCTTAAATATTATCTGTTTTACTAAACGAAATGATGAATATTAATGATAAAATGTTTAATATTTTTTCTTATTGAATCATTTCGACTAAAATCGAAATTAATAAAAATATTATAAAGGGTGCCACATTAGAAATACATTTTGTTTGGGTAGATATTGGCTCCGCACTGCACTTTATGTGTCTCTCCGTGAATAATACGATTACCTCGCCTAATAAAGGGTCAAATAAATAAATAGATATTTCGTAGAAGTTTGGAAATATGAATATCGCCAGACGGTAGTTGAAACAGCTGCAGATACAGTGACCACGAAGGTAGGGAGTAAATGAAGGATTCTCAGACGTAAGACTGTAGTGAAAGAGTTGGAATAGCGAATTAACATCGACGATATAAGTTCAGTTTAGTCAACTAAACTTTATGAAATGAAGTTTTAAACTTTCAATTGCACCGCAACTCTTTAAGCAACAGCATTCGATGAAAAGAGGAAGGTTATCTTTAGTCACTTCTTTGGACATTTCCGGTATCTGGAGTTTTCTCTCTAGTTATGTTAACTGTTTTCAGTTGTAGTAATAACAAATCGACTGAGAATAAATGTATAAAAATCCTGGTTGATAGAGTCCACAGAAATAAGCAACGAATATTCCCATATCAGTTGATCTAGAAAAGAAATGAAAACTCTTAGTTATGGTGCACTCATTATCTTAATAAAACTTGAACGGTTCACTTTAAACGAAAGTTTTTATCCGTAGTTATCCGATCGAAATTCATACATTTATGGTGTATCATTTTCCAAAAATTAATAATATTTTGAAAATGCATGTGAGACATTTAAAACCATTTTAAGATTACTTTTCAAGTTTTAGTAATTTACAACTTAATTCAATTATCAAATATAATTATTTCTGAAAAGATCTTTATTATAATGAATCGATTCGACCTATCAACATTCCCAAAGTTGAAGAACGATCAAAAAAATATCTCTTCTGGCAAATATTTATACTTAAGATGTTAATAAGCTTTTAATTTTCCTTCTTGTCTGTTAAATATCTCTTTGATAACGACTAGCAATTGCTTTCTGCAATTGGTACGAAAAAGTAACGTTCATATTCTGAGAAATTGATCAAAAAACAATTATTTATAAATAAAAGCATACTTTGATTTTATATGAGCTGTGAAGCTAATTTTCGACTTTGAGCTGAACTTTTTTTATCAAATTTTAGCTTGTTACAAAAAGCAATTATCTAGATTGATAAATTGCTTTTTACCAAAAAAGAAGGGCAGCTTTAATCTAACTGCATGTACTACTAAAAGCGATAATGGAGCAATTGGTGAGAGATAGCATTACCCTGGAAATCATTGGTGGATTCCTCTTGCATCCAGATAAAAACTTTAAAATCGACAAAAAAGAATTTGATACGTATATCTCATTTAATCATGCGATGCACACGTGCTTGAAAAGCAATGCGGTATTACTTTCAAAACAATTAGTAATACGTTGCCAATTTTCAGCATTCTATTCCCGAAGGATTCCGCAAAGTAATACACAATTCTAAAAGCCATAAGGAAGCTCTTCGATAGCGTTTACTTCGCAGTGTCGCATCCTTGATTTCTGTTTCTCTCAGCAAATTAGTTGTATGATGGGAAAGTTTACTGTTTGTTCACATTCCAGACTTCCATCATAATTGTTTTTAGTCTACTTCCTTGATGTTCTAAATATAATCCTCTAGATAAGTGTTATGAAGCTTTAACCACGTTCAATGATACCTGCTTCTTTCCTCTAGTATGACCAAAAACATAGATGTACCTCTAAGGAATCATTTGATTTTCTGTGCCCGGATATTCGAGCTTTATTTCCCCGAGTTCCAAGATTACAGTCATGTTAGTGCTTGTCTTGCAACGTGTATTCCAGGTTTGTTCATCCTCTTCCTCGCTTGTGCTGCATCCATCGTGGCGGCCAGTGACGAAAATTACTGCCCTGGCATCCAGTGCCCTGCAGTCGTGTACCGGCTTTACCCTTCCACAGTCAGCGAATGCTGGTACTGCGTTTGCTATTGGGGACACCTGACTCCAACAAAGTGCGACCCGGGAACAGGATACGACCCAACCCAGCTGAAATGTACCCCGAACGACAAGTGCTGATTTAACTCCACAGTTTCATCTCGCTCTATTCCGGTGTATGGCAGTGGGTGGTGGTTGTCATGTGAAAAATCTGCTTCATTAAAAATTATCAAAACGAAGAACGATTTTCCTGTTCGCTAACATTCTCTCTCATCTCTCATTTATATTCTCCTTGTAGATTGCGGTGTAGATATAGTTAGGGGTGCCCTAAACGGCGCCTTAGTTTGCTACCTCGATCAATACATACCAGATATATTCTTAAACAAAACGTCGATGCGACACATAGGAAAAATCATTTCTTTCGTTTTAAAATATTTCTATTGTATTTTTACGATTAAAGAATTAGCAACTCTTTGCAATTGTTCATATGGTGATTGATTGGGAAGCATGTCACCTTTCGCATATAACATCTTCTGAAAGCTGTTAATAAATAAACGGAAGAAAAACTGTTGGAAGAGGCTCGAATTGAATCATAATACATAACAAATTTTAACTATCCTCATTTATCCTTCGTTACGTCAGCCGTTTTTCTTTATTTTTATCCCAATTTTGGCTACTAACCCGTCTTCCCACCCACTACAGTTGACAAAAATTACCACCCTGAATCAAGAGTCGTCCATCCCCCTTGCTACGTCACTACTTGTTGTATATGCCAAGAGATATGAAATCATCTCTCACATTCATAGTATCTCTAATCGATTAGATTAAGTTATGACTTGTGGATGTGGAGAGATGTAAACTTCAACGGAGTGGAAAGTATGCCAGTAAGATGACAGTAAGATGGCACCAGTTCCTGCAACATACAATCTGATTCTAGTGTCAATGCTGACCTATATTTTTTGTCGCAGAAAAGACCATAATTGTACACATACACGTTTTATTTCCCTCAAAGCCATGTTTTTAACAGACACTTGAGGACTTTTCTTAAAAAAAAAACAAGCAGAATCATCAGCTTAAGTCTTCATACTCGAGCTTAGCAGCTTTGGCCACTATTTTCAAATTCCACTTTCCACCTCTACAGTTTCGGGCTGGTTTGTGTATCCTGTCGTTCACCCACACCAACGCCGGAAGGCATAACAAGTCTATGGATATAATTACTGAAAGAAGGATCCACCTCAACCCTTCCACGGTCGGCATCGGAGGAGATATCAACGACCAACAGACAGCCATAGCTATGGTTTCCAAATGAAACAACACGTCGTCCTCGTTGTCTATCCTCCAAAGCCTTAGCAGATAGGGCGTTACGAAGAGTCTGTATGCTGGCCAGAAGAGCATTCTTCTGTTTTTCAATAGCAGCCGGTAGATCTTTCTCCATCTACTGACAAAAACTAAGTATAGGGATAGTAACGTAAGATAAACAGCCGCACCCATTAGGAAAAGGTAAGGTGCCATTGACGCTAGCAAGGAGACCGCCAAAAACCGAGAACCTGAAAAAATGAGTCATTCATCAGTTGAAATAGGTTTTCAATTTCAAATAGGACATGAAAATTCAACCTTAAAATCGCGATTAGCGAATCACGGAATTGATTAAAACTCGAAAGGGGCGGAAATGGCAGAATATAGGTTAGTACCTACGCCCTTTTTCTAGTATTGTAACATGGTGTGGTTATATGGTGATTTTCGGTGTGCACGGATAGGCAAGTTTGTAAGTTAAAAATTTGGAGATTCAAAGCATAGAATTACTGCAATACTCACAGATCATTAAGAAATGCGAAAGAAAATCCATCATTCTCTCCCGCATTTCGAAGTTGTTTTTCAGTTCTTCGTAGTGCATGTTGTAGTGGGAGAGATGAAGCGTCCATGAAAGGCTGATCAGAGAGGTGATGATCCCGATCCAGCAAATTATATCTGTAATTATAGAACGATTTTTAAAGCGGACTCGAGTTCGAATCCCAGAGTGAGCCCACGTGCGAAATGACCTCAGCTGACGAAGCATAAGCATAAGTAGTAGTATAGTCGTTGTATAACGACTGTAATACTAATATAGTGCGATTTTTTTAAAGGCATCTTTACAAATTTTTACAATCAGCCACATTTTATGTGCATGAAAAATTAATATTGATATAACTCAAAAAAACAATATTTGGTTAACAACAGGGCAACTAAATACTGAGACATCGCGAAGTAAAATTAAGGATTTATTTATTAGTCCATTATTGATTTACCCCATTTGGAAAGAAACAGAGTAAAGAAGTTTGGAAAGAGGGCTATGGTGAAGATTTATCTATTTTAATGATAGAAGAAAGAAATCGAAAGAAAGAATTCGAAAGAGGCAACACTTCAACTGTCCTTGAACCTTTACAGACACTTTACCGAATATCTTCTGAAGGCCTTTTGATAAAGTCATCTGAGAAACAACGTATGTACTTTCTATGTTTATTTAGATAAATTAGGAGAATGCCTGGTGTCTTGAAGGACTAACGCCTTCCTTCCCAGTTCTAATTTAAAGTGATTTCGAAAAGGGATGTTTTCAATCACATGTTTTACAGCACTTATTGTATGTACACGTACATATGCGTTAGTTGTACGTGATTATCGTAATTTTTAGAATCCAGAAGGAGACAGTTAGAATAATTGTAAATGCCCCTCATGGAGAAAATTGCATGCTTATCTCCCAAAAATTTAAAATTTTAACATATCCCTCCATTATATTCTCAATATTTGGCTAATCATCAAGAGGAACATTGATGACTCAGATGAATGAATCCGTTTATCACGAAAGGAAAGAGAGACCTGCATTTACTAAGATCACTGGTAAAAGACCATTCTAGGAGCATAAAAATGATAGGTATGATTTTTTATAATAAATTACCTGTTTAAATAAAAGAAATCGCAAATATGCAGAAATTTAAGCAAAATAATATTAATTATTTACAAAGTAAAGATTTTACTTTGTCTAGGAGTATTAAGATGTGTAATTTTTGAGAGTGCCTTGACTTCTTCTTTACATACCTGTATGTCTTTAACATAAAATTATTATTATTGTTATTGAGTAAGTGGAGTAAGTTTCTTTGTATTTTTCTAGAGGAAATATCGTCTGGCAAGAAATGCAGAGTCGCTGGTAATTAATTTTAATGATTATCTTTAGATTCATTCAACAATCACCGTTGATTATTAGTACTCTATATTTAAACTTTCATGTTCCTTACCAATAGTTTCGCGAAGAAAAAGGTCCTGGTACACAATGTAGAGCTGCAACAGAAGCTGTGGAGCAGATTCATTAAGACATTCCATCATCTTCCAGTCAAACACATACATCTCATTTTGAATCATTCTTGAATAGCACAGGCCCTGTATCAAATTTGGGCTGTTGATCCATTTGGGTCTCTGGCCTTCGTTGTCTTTTTCCAAGCGTAGATAGAGAATTTCAGCATAGAACTTTTCTATATCCCTGTTATAACGCTGCCTGGATTTCAGGGCAAATATTATGCTTTTCAACGATCTGAAAGACACCAAAAAGGGCAGTGAACAGTTAACACAACTTAAGAATAACATTCACTTTAAGTAGAGAAACTTATCTTGAGTCCATTTTTACTTATTATCTTATAGACGTTATTTATTATGAAGGGTACTTACATCCTTTCAGCAAAAAACATGAACAACTTCATTAAACTAAACAAGGCAAGAAACAAACATATAACAATCCCAACCTGGGGACTATGGACAGCCAGGCTGTTAACATTTGTTAGACTTTGAAATCAATCCTGTGTTCAATTCCTGATGGGGGCTTTTGCGCTCTTTTAATATATCTACTACCAGTTCCAACAGCACGACTGACTCATTCAAAGTCACTCCAGCTCGATTTTTTAGCAAAACTTTACATTTTCCACTACGATTAATTAAAATGCTGCAGTTACTTAATTGTACCAGAATGTATATTCCTTCTTCAAAGTTATTTTCTTTAAATCTACATCCAGCAGCATATCTCTCAGATTCTTATCTAAGTTTCCTTGGAGGTGAGAAGCTGAGGAAATCATGATATTAGATTAAAAATGCATCCATATGTTATTCGACGAAGTCTTCAACTTCATCACCCTAACGCTTTTTGGGCAACTTGAGGTTGTAAGAAGAAGAGGGAAGAGAAGGGTCATTAAAATCATTGAAACTTTTACCAAAAGTAAAAGTTTCAATGATTACGTATGTATAATGTAATGAAAATAAATGTATGTAAACCTAGTGAACGTAGTCTTTACATGATACATAATCATAGATGCATATGCACTTGCCTTGGATTTTATTAGACGGATTTCCAAATTCGTCTCCTATTAGATCCTGAACTAGGATTTAGAATCACCTATTTTCGTTTTATATTGATTTTTACTTGCTCACTTAAATATAAATTAAAAGTTAATGTTTTTTCACTTTACTAACCTTGGTAATAGTGTTATACTTTCTGGAAAGAGTAATTCCCTCCAGGTAGACTTCCCGCCTCTAGCGACAAATTTCCTGTAAAGAAATAAAGAGAACATAGATCATATGCATACATAGATATCACATATGCATCCTTTTCACTGATTTCACATTTACGCATATTGCATTCTATATGGAACATTTCATTCATTTAAGGAATTTATTCGGTGGAGAATATATATAATATCTGGCTAAAGAAAGATTGTTAATAGAAAGCAATATATGGAGCTTTTTTTCAATGGCTAAATAACATGGACTATAAGGGCAGCAAGAAAGAGAAGATCAGAAGCTATTTAGATGTATTTAACTGATTTTTGCTTTCAAATCATAACAATCTTTACCATGGATAGTCAAAACTGTAGCAGATATAACCTACTGTAATTAGATATACCACTGTGGCTGTATATATAATTTCAGTGAGTATCAGTAATGAATGCTCCCAACTGATTTCTCATTCTCTAACCCGGACAGATTAGCATTTCATTCGGTTGCTGTTCACAACAATTAATGAAACTACACTACAAAACTTACCACCAAAATTTGTTGGTTATCTCTGCTAAAAGTGGACCAAAGATGAACAGTATTGTGAGGGAAAAGTAGAAGAAGTCAGAGTTGTCAAAATGGTTCTTTGCAACCAACACATCACTCGCCACATCCAAGATGTACAAAACAGGGTAGAGAAAGAGGCAAAACAGCTGGAAGTTCTTGGCCCTCAAGGCCTCAAAGTTGGACACTGTTCTAGCCACCGCTTTGATGCATATGTCCAAAGCACAATTCCTCATCTCCACTCCCATAGGCTTCAAGCCTCCCTTCCGAGAGCAATTCAGATCGAACATGGGATAAGAGACTTGATCCAGATGAGTCAGGAAGTCATCATCCAATTCCACAAGGGTTTTTAGGGCATCCTTTTCCCAGTCAAAGAGAAGGACATCAACGCTACTGCGGTTGAAGGCCAATCTAAGGCTGTAACGAATCCGAAAAACTTTGTAGTCAGGTAGTCATGTACGTGATTCGGTCATTGAAATTTCTTGAATTTTATACGTTTCGAAGTTACCGTTAGCCGATTAGAAGAAAAATCGGAAATATATAAAGTGAAACCTGGAATAACGAACATCGTTCCGAATTAGCCGGTTGGTTAAAACTTTTATGTTCGTTAAAGAGGCCGGAAACCTTCCATTTTTGAGCCACACATGGCATTTTCGGACGTTAATGCAGCCGTTTCTCATATCCGGAATCAAAACAATGGAAAATAAAATTAAAACTAATCTTTACTAGAATTTACTTTAACATAAAATCCATTTTCCATCGTTATCAATAATTAGAAGTTCATTAAAAAGTGGTTCGAAATTTGAAATCATTTTGCATGTGAGCCCAGACCAGATTCACAAGCGGCTTTATGGTTTTATACGAGTCAGAATGGATTACGTATGCGGCCATTCGGTGAGAAAAGGTTTCCCACTCCCGACTACATTACAATAACATTGATTGTACCAACGATTGATTGATTGTACGGCGACTGATTTTTACCTACGTAGGAACCTCTTACGGTACATTCCAAGAAGCAGTCTTTTTAACCCCTCTTGATCCTCCAGACTTTGCAACCAGGCTCGCTTCCGATCGCTGTACATCTCCTCCTTCTTGAGTATCTCATTGAACAGTACTCTGTGAGTCTGACGTATCAACTCCCTCAGACACTTGGCCATGTTCTTGAGTATGAGGACCCTCACGAGGATCTCGTCCTTCGTGTGGGACAGGTTGAAACAGTGTTGTACGATTGATCGGCACAGTAACATGTTGGTCATCCTGTTCGTAGAATGGACACCAACGTAGCCCAATTCTCTGTAGTGTATTCTTGTGCTGTCCCGAGGGATCACGTACAATAGCGATGTTGATATCCTAACGACGTCAGGGTCTCCATCCCAGTCCTGGGAACAAGACCTCAGGGTACTCATTCTGTCTACTCCAATCCAAGCTGCTTCGACTTCTTCGTCCGGCTCATCAGACATCAGTATGGCGTCTATTACGTCAGTTTCAGCTCGCACCTGATCGTGGAGTAGGACGGCCAATATATTGTCCACAAGGAGGTTAGCTGTAGTCTCCATTCGCTTGTGGAAGGATGCTATACTTGGGTCACCCTTGTACCTATTGTAATGAGAGAAAGAAAGGGCTGTGATAAGTTAGCATGAAATTACTCCATCCATGAAGCGTTTCCATTAACTAGGTTGGAATTCTAAAAATTTGTAACATGGAGTACTTTATATACTCAACAGGCAGAGTGCGTCTTACTGGAGGGTATAGATTTACCATAGTATTTATTATGAAACATCAAAAATATAGTTCAATATACCTTTCTTCGTCTTACACGAGGGTGCGTTTTATATGCGGTTATACAAGGTATTTATTACCGATTTTTCTGTGTATTACATTCAATAATTCTCTTCCTTCTTCATTTTTAGTTTTATGGTAGGGAAGGGTTCAGTGATAAACTATTCTTTCTATTGCGTGGTAAATTTTTGAGATACGGTTATTAATACTCACTACCGATAGTATAAACACCAGCAGATAATACCACTGAGTATTTATAATGTAAACATTGACGATACGCCAAAGGATGATGATATCGAGATATTCAAACTAGTATATTTACCTCACATAGTCTAATCACTCCGTAGCCATTTTAAGTATTCACATATCTCCGTTGCTACCATAAAGATCTTTTTCTTGATTCAAATATGCCTTTGTCTCCCTTTAAAACTATGGACTCCCTTCAAAAAAAAGGCCGCAGTTTTCTTCCAACAAATTTAATTGGCGTAGTTACGCCCTCATAATCTATTTTCTTGCTCCGTTCTGAAATGAACTGCCCTCAGCTTCCTGCAACTTTCAGCGTGCTCTCATTCTGAGAGATAAACCCGTGAAAATTTTCAAGTCATCTTTATCAGCTAGCGAAAATAGGGCCATTTTTCGTGGTTTATTTTTCTTGCATCCGGCATCCTTATATTAGACTATAGTAGTTAACTCCCCAGCGAAAAATAACGTAACTTTATTTGACCTACTAATGTAAATTTATTATTGTACACATTTGATCCTTCTATGCCAGAATGTGTGGATTGATAATCTGCAAAACTGCAACATATTTATATTATTATTATACAACTTAATGTTGTACATACTTTATTTCTCTTCTGTGCACTTCTTTAAGCTAACTTTTCTTTTACATTTTATACGATAAAAGGTTACATGTAAGAAGAAACACATCAGTTCTTCATCTCGCGCTAATAAAGTCATTTTATAAAAATTTCCGTTACTTATACGTTAAATTAACTATCTGCTGTTTTCGTGGGAGTTCAGCAAGTGGAAATAAGAATTGTATTAATCGAATTGTATTTTCTCGTCGAGGGAAAGCTAGAATGGACATGTAAGGAAAATTGTTTTATTCTAGTACTTAATAGATTTGAAACTAATTCTTACCCTTTAAAAAACCAAGGGATGTATGTATGTACAATGTCCACGGAAATATTTATTAATACAATTACTTGGTATATTAAAGCTACTTTGATGGATTACCACTAGATAACTTTTGATAAGATACATTTATAACTTACCCTCTTTTCTTCCATAATCGCTCACAGTACCATATGGAATTATTTAGCTCGCGCTGAAGCTCGACTATCGAGGACGCATCGATCCTATAGAAGAGAAAAATTTACTTTTTGAATAAATTTTATTACATTTTACAATAACCTCAACTTCTTGCTTGATAGTCATATTTCATAAAGACATTCGATTTCCAAATATGGAACGCCGAACATAATTAAGACAACTTACGGAATACGATCAATGCATCTCCTGAATGCAGCAATTGCTGTCTTAGTGAGATCGGAGACGGCAATCCCATCAAGGGTTTTCCTTAAAAATAAAAAATTAAAATCAAGATATTTTTACAATTAACATCATCCTCAGATAATTTTGCTATAAATTTCTTCGACCTTAAAATTCAAAATGCTAACTTCCAAACTTATTGTACGTATTTCTCGCTTCAGATGGTTACAAGTTAAGCAGCAGCTTCTTTACTTCTGCATAATTTAGAGGTGGCCTGAATTCTTTTTTTAAATTTAATGACTCTTAAAAATTGGTTACATGAATCACAGATAAAGATGATATTACAGTTATTATTTATATGTGGATAAAAGTTGGCAATTACACATATTGCTGCAGGACGGACAAGCATTGGAGGCCGGGTCTGCTAGCAAGGTATCCCTAATCTGGGAATGGAGTTCATCTCCTTGATACATAGATATTAAACCTATTTAAAGTATGCATATACTTCTCTATCCTTCAATAAATATGAACTGCGATAAATGCATATTTCGAAATAAGAGTAAATTATGCAACTACAGGTACATACTTTAGTTGGGAGCATACAAGTTATTCGAAAAAAGAAACAAATTCTTCGAAAAGCAAGTCTTCTAAAAGCAATTCTTTTAATTATCATTCCTTTAAACTATCAATTCTTCAAATGAAAAATGGAGCTAGCGTTTTGGAAGGTGATTGGCATATACTTAAAAGTGAATAGATTTAGATTTATTTAAAATTAATTAATATAAAAATATCTGGTATAGCTTCAGATTTTTTAGGGTGATCGACTTCCTAAGAATTGATGTTCGTAGAAATGTTTTTCGAAGAATTTGCCAGTAACCACTTAAGTTAGCTGCAATGAATGTATTCTCAAGATCTTTTTATAGACATTTCGCAAGATTTCTGATTGCCTCTGACTTTTTGAAAACTCACCACTTCTCGGATTCCGTCCTTAGATTCTGCAAGTTGACCAATCCAGTGAATATCACGAGGAATACATGGGCACTTCAATAAAATAAGAAAACCATAAATGTTTAGGAAAGACCACTACTATGATATAGATTGTATGTTTTTTTTAAAAACATCGAACAAAACGAATAAAAGATAAAATGACTCTTTCCAGGTTCAACCTCTCATTGTTCTAGGACAATTTTTTGCTGGACAGTTGTGTTATGGACAATTACGACCCGGACATTCTGTACCTCGTACAATAGTGAATTAGACAGTTGCGATCTTCGAATCCATTACATTTATAACAACAGCCAGAGATAGAATTTACGGAACTTATATTTATGCAATATATTGAGGCAAATTTTCCGAAATTTTGCGTTACAGTTTTGTCTACACCTTGAACGTTCTATGTCAAATAAAATAAATATAATAAAATAATACTTAAGTCAAGTCCAATAATACAGCAATAAATTCAACAAAAAAATTTTGCATGCTATTACGGAATGTAGGCAAATGATAAAATTATCTTCTTAGCAAGACTCCACGTAATCTCTTTTATATATCTTAATATAATCTTTTTATTTTTATTGTATATATTTTAATAAACAATTTTTAAGGAGTATTTGGATTGAAAACTCCAAATAATGAAATTGAAAAGATGAGGGAATAAACAGAAAAAAATGACCATTTTTCTGTTATATTCAAAAGAATATGCCTTTTCTGTAACCTTCATCGGTCTCCCACCATGCAATTACCACCAGGAAATTTGGCTACTTCGTATTCATTGTCACATTCTAACATCTCCAACTATCTTCTGAACGTCCGTCTGCTTATAATCTTCTAAATTGATTTTATCTCTGAAATAGCTTACATTTTTCTTCTTTTCCGACTACGAATGAGTATCCCATAATGCCAACGATGGGCATACAGTCAATTATATAAAAGAAAAAGAGGTCACGTGAACGTCACGTCACGTGAATACACTTCCTTCACGTGAAATCTACTTTGTTCCATTAATGAATGTCGGAGAACGATGTGTTTGAATTGAGCCCTTCACTTCCTTTAAAGTGAATTTTATGAATACGTACGTCATTAATAGAGACAATGGGATAGAATAAGAAGGCAAGCTGTCTAGAGTTTTTCTCGAGAATCAGTTGTTGATTTCCATAGCAGAGTGCCCAAGAAGTAAAAGCAATCAAGAGGAAAAAACCTGCTGATTATAAACCCATTCCTGTATGGTAAATAATTACTCGAAAAGTGTAGACTTTCTTTGAAAATACAATATTCTAAATATTTCTCAGAAAAGGGAATCAGTTTCATATGATATAAAATTTGAAAGATCTGTAGTCAATCTTTATTTCCATGAGCTATAACTGTAACTCATTGGATAGATATTTATTTTTAAATGTGCGCCTTCAACAAATTTCTCCTCAGAAAAAGATTCACAAATCCAGTAATATCCCTAAAGTGTAAGATATAGATTGAGAAACGTAATTTTAACGTTTACAGGAAATCTTCTCGATTATGAAAATGACTGCAGTTTCGGATCGCATAAAAACGTTTCGTTCAGTTAATAAAACAAAATAAGAAGTGAAAGCTCTGCGGTTGCTTGCCTTAAGATCCATCCTTGATTATTGATAGGGTGTTTCTGTCAAAATACAACTTTATTGGTTAGTAAACGTTCAAAGATAGACGTGGTCATATTTTCCACTGGTGGATAATAAAAGAATGCTATTGAGGATTGAGGATGAAATTTATAATTCATATTCATAATAATTTATATTCAAGGTTCAATTTTAGCATCCTCATATCGAGTAAGTAAGTCTTCAGTAAATGTTGTTTCAGAAAATAGAGATTAATGAACTCAGAGAATGCTTTAAATTTTTGTTTCCAAATTCGGTTTAGCTCCTGCTTTGCTATGCTGATTGGCGTTTCAGGTGAAAACGGAAATAAAGAGATCCTCGAGGAATCGAATATATCAGGTGAAGATTTATCCTCCAGATTAATCGCTGAAATATTTGGCTTTTTAAAGAATATGTGTGTACATGAACAAATTAAGAACTGATAAGAAAAGAATGTGAAATGCTTGAAAAAAATTGAAAAATTAGAAATCTTTTGGTTGAAGTTGCTGTATGCAGAGGGAACCTCCAGCAGCTCCCTAAGACAAAAGTAGTTTATACTAAGAAAGCTCTATTATAAGTGTCTTATGAAGCATGATGCAGCATTAAATCGCTTTTATATGAGTTTTACGTGACAACTTAGAGAAAAGGCTTCGAAAGACAGGATTTAGACAATTTTCCTGCTTCTCAGGGGAAAGTCAAGGATGGATGGAGGATTCTCACCGCGTAGGAATACGAATCACTCCGATTTAACTCAGGGAAAACCTGTAGGAAAAGTATGATGCTCTAGTAGGGGCTTCAACTACCTGAGTTACCTCGCGGAAAATGCCATTTACGAGCTCTTGAGCAATGCCCCCTCCTACCGCGTTCGCTTCCCAACAGACCGTTGAGATCGCCTGCGATAACCATAAGATTATTATTCACACACATACCTTTCGCAGTAGATGTTTTTAATTTTATCCACGTTTGACTTCGTTATCTCATCAAATTTAGGAATGAAATCGCCAAGCCGAAACCTACAAAAAAAGATAAAAACCTGTGAGTCATAGTGCGGAATGCATCTCAATATATTGGAATTGGAATCTGTAATTGGGACCAGGAGTGGCGAATTTTATGCAGATTTTTTTTAATTTAAAAAAATAAAGGACGTCAATTTAGTGCAAAACAAAATCGTGAGATTTTGGCATGACATATGTTATTTTAATGACTGGGCTTAAGATCCTGTTCGCGAATCATTATTATTGACAACTGGAATCTATTTATTTTAAATGATTTGACTAAAGTATTTACCACAGTTATAGTGATATAACCGTAGGTCCGCTACCCCGAATAATCGAGCAATTCATTTATTTCAAGAAGCAGAATTAAACACGGCTTCAGATAAAACAAAACTGCTCATCAGCTATACTCACAATAGGCTCTCCATCCAACATTTGATGCCTTCTTCCCATACTTCAGATGCACTCTTAAATTCACGAAATATGGCATCCAAGTTGCTGCTGCAAAGAGAAAATGAGTATCATCAGTATGCGTGATCTTGTGGATTGGCTCCAGGATATTATGCAAAGGTGAACTTTGAATATCGGAAGCCGAAGATGCAATCATCAGATCGAGGCTCCCCGCTGAAATTATCCTATCACCATAGTTATTAAAAATTTCCGTTTTCTACAAAATACCTATGAAAATTATCACAAATCTATCTAGAGAGAATACACAATACAATAAAATACAAAGATTTCAGAATGTTGTATCATATAGTAATTTTATCGATTGCAATAAGTAAATGGACCTACCCGATAGCCCCATTCGCCAGTGGCACTATTAATAATAAGCACTTGGGAAAACCGTCTGCATTAAAACATCTTTCCTCCGTACATCCAATACATACATTAATCATAGAAATTCTAAGAATTTCTGAAGGATTAAAGGTTAACTTGAAAAGGAGTATATTGGTGGGGTTACTTATACCCAACTCTTCATATTTATATATCAAGAAACTAAGATTTACCAAACTCTGAAGCAGATAAGGTACAAAACCTGGACGTTGCCTCAAAACTTCATAATTAGTTTCAGTTCATTTCAGGTACTTTTAACACACTAAATGTGGGTAGCGTCAAAACTTTATGAAAATGTTTCATTATATGTATTCTATCATTGAAATCTTCGTATGTTACATTTTATTCTTTCTCTAAGGTCTTCCATCAAACCGGGAAAGATGACCGGGAAAATGCTTTAAAACGAGACGGAGGGTAAGCGTCATTTCTTTTCCGAGGTTGTTATCCAAGTTTTTCTGGTTTGCCACACTTTTCTTTCTTTGCCATTCCAGTGAAGGCCTCACTTTTGTTTCATTCTTGTTTCGTGCTCTCTCGAAATTATCCTCCTCTTTCCCTCTCTTAGAGCAGAATGCTTTACGACTCTTGTGAAGATATTCAAGACAGCGCGTTTTGAGCGTGACCCTGAAAGCATCTGACTTAAAGAAAGTGAAAAAAATGAACGACTGAGAGTCAAACTCGGGTTCCAAAAAAAATCACCATGGGTCTAATCGCACTTTCTGCGAAACAAAATTATTGAATGTTTAGGAAATTTTGCATCCGATAACCTAGCTTCATTTATTTATTTAGTGAAAAAAAACGCTGCAGATTGGTCTTTGGACCAGGTGGCAACGGTGGAGGGGAAGAAAGGAATTACAATGACATGACTGTCTGGCATTCGCCCTTAGGCGGGAGGAAAAACCCTCCAAAAACCTCCCGCAGACAGTATAAATAAAAACAGTATACAGTACAGAGGTACAGTCAGTATATACAGAAGACATTAAAAGATAAAAATATTACATTATAGTTACATTACATAGTTATAGTTACATTATAATTACATAATAGATACATTAATAGATATAAGCAAAACTTTATAAGCGTTTATGCTTCTTTTTAAAAATTTTTATGTTTCTAGGCATTGGAGTGAGAACTTCTCCAGGTAATGCATTCCATTCCCTTATACCTCTATTAATAAATGAATAGTTCACCAAATCGGATTTCTGTTCACGTTCCTTAATTTACTCTATTTCCGAAAATATTCAGCAGTATTAAACTCTTGTGACGGAACTGCAAAGAATGGTAAATTTTAACACGAACTGGACGTTCGATGGACATATATAATTTTTACTATAACTTCAACTTACCTCCTTCTGATGTTTGAATTAGTTTCGTAATCAATCAGTTTCCTCTGGCTCTCGAGACATTTTTTCGCAGCCTCTGTTAACAATCTGAAATTGCAAGGAAGCATAACATCAGATACTTTCACACATGAAAAAATGATTTCATATTATGGCCATCCTCACAATAGTTCTTATATTCACTATTCCTCATCACTGGCTCTAATAATTCAACGATGTATAAGCGGTATTTTTAAACTCTGGAAGATAAGATCTCTATTTGATATTCTAAATGACAATTATGTTAAATTTTTTGACCAGCCAAACACCTTGCTGTAGACTAAATTTATATATCTATAGAACCAAAGATCAGTTAATGAATAATGATTTAGATATAACTTTATATCGGTTGTTTCGCTCGTTGCCTTTGAAGGTCATCCATCGGGATTGAGATATATATAAGGAAATTAGCTGATTTTTTTTATGGTTTGACGAAGTGGAATCTTACTATGACACTTTGCAATCAGTTTAAAATTCCGCTGAGAGACAATAAGACCAAACTGACATGGAATGCTGAAAGAATGTCGGAAGATAAGACTGAGGTTTAAAAGTCCTGACATTCAGGTAAAGATTAGCCAAGGCTACAAATCTAAGGTAGTACGCTAGTTAAAAAAAGACAAAAGAGGCTTGCTGAAAATACCATAAAAACCCTCTTAAGAATTACTAATTGAATACCGCGATTTAAGCGGGGTAACGTTTTACCAGGAAAATGAAGCTTTATATTTTGTGCAACGAAAAACAACAGGGAAAAGTTATTTTGCTCGCTCATTTTTAAATAAACGCTTTACACATGGAAACGAAAAGGAATTTTCTTTGGTTTCATTAATTTACCAATTTGAAGTTGGGATATTTAGAGAGTCAGCGAATTATTGCTGCGTTAGATTGGGTGACTCTGGTCATTATTTTGAATAAGGGTCACCTCTGCAGATATAGAGAGAACCTTTCTTTGTTTCGTATTAGAGACAGCTGGGAGAAAATGGGCGTAACTCAGCGCTCTTTTAGTCTCTCTTGCCTTTATGATTATCCTCAGACTGAAAGGAATGAATGAACAGTGGATAGAGGGGGGAAAATTGCACGTGGCCGTTTGTGGTCATTGCGGGAAGTGGTATTACTTACAAGTGCTCTAAATGTACATAACATAGAACTGTGTATGGATAGCTGTTGAAAACAATTTCTATACAAAAAGCAATATTTGGCGGTAATGTTCGATATCCTGTTTTCATAAAAATGTAAATTCCTGATACATTTTCAAGCATAAAATTATAATAGGACAGATTCTTAATACAGTAAAACCCATTTAACACGTCCCTGTTTTGGACGTTACCCTGCTAACTACGCGGTCTTTCCTCGATCCCTTGAACACTAAAAACATTGTGAAAATACTGCTTAGGACACTACCACCCGTTTATAAGGCAGATTTTTCCCATTCCCAGATTCTCTACAACTCGCTTCAGCCAACCTGTCTCTCAATTCTTAGATACGTCATTCTTCCCAGAGAGTCTATTAGGAAAAAAATTGGTTGATAGTAGAGTGAAAAATGACCAAATTAAGTGACAAAGGAAGACGTTCCCTTTGTCCGAAAAGCAGACAACTTTTAAAATTTATGACGAAGAATTGTTCGGGACTCTCTGGATATCTACATCTATGGCAAGTAGAGCAAACTAAACATTCCTTTTCGTTTTTAAGTGGTAAAGCGCTTATTCAAAAATTGAAGATGTAAAATGCCCATACCTTTCGTAATCTACTGCGAAAATTTTTGCGATATATTGCTTATAACGCGGTGTTCAATCACTTCTATGGAAATCGTCTTAACAGAGTTTTACTGTATAATATGTTAACAGGGTTCTACTTTACTCTTAACAGAGATTACTGTATAATACGTAATTGCTCTAATTCATGTTATAAACATAACGCAAAAGTGCATAATAAAGGTCTTTATTCCATGCTTCTATCACAAATGGGAACGAAGTTAGATGCAAGATACGAGTGGAATGTTACACAAAAATATCCGGCCAGCTAGCCCTGCGTCTGTGATGTAATCGTCGCCGATGTCTCAGGATGAAGGTCAAAGACCCCCACCACAGGTCCTCCTACATCCAATTCTCTATTGGATTTAAAGGTCCAATTATGACGATAAAGGTTAAATGTAAAGTCGTACTCACGCTGGATCTCGGTCTTCAAGACATTCACCGGCGTCCGATGCCATTTCCTCTTCTGCTGTCCCCATTATCGCAGCCCGTGGTTTGTAAAGCAACAAACGCAGCGGAGTTTTCACTCGGCGAAACGAATGGAGATTCCGGACGAGAATGTTAAGCAAATCATACCATTATAACACACGAATTTTGTAGGTTCGAATATAAACCTTTCCATTTTTATGAATACTACTTCATCATCATCGTCGTGCAATTTTCATCGCCAATGATTTGCTGGTAATGTTTAATACTAGCGAACCCACATGGCTTTTGAAAGCGGGAAAGCAATGAAAACTTTATCATGCGGCAATTATACCATTGGGTGGAAGACGATGGACTGTAGTTGCTCCGTCCTCCATCTCAGACGACATCGCCGCACTACATATCGTGTGACACCACTCGCCGAACATCCGATAAATGCTTCCTTGTGTTAATTTACATGATAATAATCTTCGCCCACTCTTGTTTCACGGAGCAACGCGACGGATCAGAACCTCCTTCCTACCATCAACACAGAACAGTCAACACTGCTGACCCTTCCATAAAATTCACTCCATAGAGGTTAACATCACATTCTACCGTGGCGCCGCATGCGGCGAATTATTGCACCCATTCAAATAATACAAAAAATATCGTCACGAGAAGAATGCTTTAGAAGCCCAAGAAGCAAACCAAACCTAGCTTTATCCCACAAAAGAATTAATAATTCTTTCAATGAATGAGGTTGAATGTAAAGGTTCTTGCTGCAAAGAAGCAAAAAGTCCTCAGCGTAAAAAACGTCCTTGACTATTTTGAGCGAGCAAGTTCCCTGTGAGAGGAGGAAACTGAACAGGATGCTCCTCCGGAAGTTAAAATTCCCCAATTACAAATTATCTAAAGAAAACGTAGAGCGGAAGCGAGTCCGAGGATATCATAAGGAACAAGATGAATTGGCGGAATATTGTAAATGGGTTGATTTGGAAAGTCTTCGGATTTGCCTACAGTACTTCGCAATTAGTAGTACATACATGGGTGGTCTGAAAAGTTTCCGACATTTCGCCATTTCTCGACATGTTTTCTGAAAAATTTCTGAAGATATCTGAAAAATCTGGGGTCGGACACTTTTTAGACCACCCTCGTACATTAGACATAAGAAGTGGGGCTTTTGGTGGGGAAAGATTTAGCCTATCTCCTTCGCTCAGTTAAAATAATGAAAGGTTGCGCGAAAGACGACAATTTAAGGGGATTCGCTCCCTTCGGTACAATTTTTTAACTATAGAGAAAATTCCATTTTTAAAATTTTTATACTTTTCTATAAAACTTATTAGATAATAGACAATCTTTAGCAAAATTTTTTAGAACTCTATCGACTACTATTTTTAAAAAATTCTTTGCTACTTTATGGTATTTTCAAATATGTTGAATAACTTTTTTTAATTCAATTTTGAAAACTTTCGTGTTGTTACACTTAAATTGAAGTAATGAAACTTTTATTGCATGGAAATATCGCTACACTGGATTTACACTGTACAAGTAACCAGTATAGTTGCTAGGAGCAATAGAGGGGGGAGACAATTTTCCCTGGCAGGGAAAAATATTGCTATCATTAGCCATGGAAACAGTTTTACGAGCCGGGGAATTCCCCCCTTCACCCCGTTGATTCGCACACTGGGCACGAGAACCTCACACAGGGGGCTAAAATACATGCTTTATATATTTAATTAAGCCTTTCTTTTACATGAGGTTCGAAAACTCTCTGATAGCCAAAAAGACAATAATCGGAACACTTCCCCGAATAGAGAGAGAGAAAGCTGTGGATCTCTGCTTTTCTAGGAGCCACCCTATGCACATTTTGGCAGCTTTGCTACCACTATCAAGGGATGGCAGAATGAAAAGAAAAGGGTAGAATATGTGTTTTTAACTGTTTGTCGTGGAAGGAGGGTGCTGGGGTGGATTTTCTTTTGGTGTGACGTAGAGGAAGAGGGTAACAAAGTGGAATTTCCGAGTTTTAACTCCTTTTCAAAAGAGTATGAGGAAGAAACTGGGATGGGCCCATCATCACCATCCATGAGCTTCCCTGTGTTTTGGTTTCTGAAGGTGCTTTCGTAAGCATCTCACAAAGTTAGGCTGGAACATGTCAATTATATATCTAATTTGGAGTTTGGTCGTACAATTTTTTTTAATTTTAAGTTGCCTATATTAATCCTGTGGTGTTCTTCTATGTGTTGCGCAACGCTTGATTTATTAATTCGGTTGTGTCTGAAGTGAGCCAAGTTTTCTTTGATTCTGTTTTCTAATTTGCATTTTATTTGGCCGAGGTATATTTTTTCGCATTTTTTCGCAGATATTATATTTCATAGATGCCAGATTTGTGTACTGAGATAAAATACATGTCTCTTAGACCGCTTAAATTCCTTCACATATACGAATGCAGATTAGGTGATTCCTAGGAGATCGGTAATCTTCGCCTTCCTTTATCTATTTGGGAAGTGGTCTGGCTATCGACTATTTCACTATCGGAGAACCTTTGGAACCTTTTAGTCATCAACAGCTGAGTTCCGATTTATATTCTTTCAGCCTTCTTTTATACTGAAGAGTTGACTGGTGAAGACCCATAATGTTTTTTGTGCTTAGGGTCTCTAACTGCATAAATGGAGATCTTTGTTTTATTATCACTGAAGATTGATTTTCATTAAGGATCATTTATATTGGGATTTCTTTTAAATATTGCTAGTATAAAGAGATGATATCGGTAAAGAAATTGAAACGAGCTATGGAAAGACAGATATGTCCAATCAATCAAAGCGAAAGGGTGGTACATTTAGAACCCATTAATTTTCATACTGTCCATCTCCATTAGGCGGAGTATCCGAAAATTACCAAAGCTTCGGAGGACGAAGGGCAACTACGGAATAAATATTAACGTTTACGTAGCGAAAAACGGGAACATATCTTTTAAGATAAGGTTATTATCTTGAGGATTTATTTGTTAAATGTTATTCAGAGATAAGAGATGTGTTTTCCGAAAATCCAACTACAGCCATACCCGTATAAAACTTTCCCGCTTAAAACACTATTCCGCGTAATACGTGATTTTCTCTCTCTCTGGCACAAAATACCTAAATGAGAAAAAAAAACACAGCTCAGGATGCTCAGTCAACCTTCTGCAGGGCGGATTTTCCCCGTCTCCAGATGCGCTAACATCCGCTTCAGCCGATCCTCTGTCACATTTCCAAATATTGTTTTCATATTCTATATAACCGTCCTCTGCTCTCCTCTCCTGCTTCACTTTGTTTCTATAGTAACGGGGGTCCTGTCGACTCTCTTGTTTGTTATGGTCGATTTTTCGTAAAGGATATGAAGATATCACGAAACAGAGCTATCTCCACCTGTCGAACCTGATGGCTCTGATAGTCGAGAGGTTTTTATCATCTGTTTTGGCTGAGCAGAAAATTAATTAAAGAATCGCTTGGCGATGTTTTCTTCAGCTGTAAACTCAAGCTGTAAACACATCAAAGTAAGCTATATTGAAAGGCAGAGCTTTTTTCCCTGGGCTGTTGACCGTAGACTTGCAGAGGTCTGTGCTCTGTGACTGCCTCACACCAATGCGGTAAAATAATTCAAAGTAATTCGAAGGACTGATTCTCATTATCTCTAATCCACTCTAAGTTAGCTGTATTTTTCTGATTTCTTTCGCGTGCAAGTTTCCTTTCACTCGGTAGGAGTTAAAAATACCACGAACCAGTAGAAGTCGTTGGAATCTCTAGAAGCATGAAACTCTTTAAATCTACCACACGCTGAAGGATGTTCAATCTTCAATGAAAACGTGAGGTTTACTGAGTGCAGGTCTGAGTTAAATTCAGTTAAATAAATATAGTACACTGAATTGATAAAATCCGTATTTGCGAGATTTTGACGCAAAATATCCCTTGGAGTAATCAAATTATGAAGTTCACGGGGGAGGCCGAAATTTTGTGGAATTCCGACATAATCGAAGAATTGTTATATAATAAAAAATTCACTAGGTAGAGTCAATAAAAACTATATAGTTTACTATAATACTATAGATTTTGTGGACTCTACCAAGTGAGTATTCTTTGTGTGTGATCATAAAGTTCCACCATATCTCATCTAAAAAATATTTGTTGTTTTGTAAAACTGTTTTATTTGATATTTTTTCAAATTATAATGGCTAATTTGAAAATTTCCAATAAAAATAAATAATCCAATAAAAATCTAGTATCTATTCCATACGAAATTAATTATGCAGGTGTTCCATAATATTTACTGTTTACAACTGTGCGAGAAACATTAATAGAGCTAAGCTTAGAACCTCTGTACTTCGAAGATAACGAGATTGAATGCATGTATAATATTTTGTTTCAAGCTTGACTTTTACTGCAAATCTTTGTTCTGTCTCTTCTACCTCAGACATAAACATATTTTTACTTCTCTTCTCTCTTACCTAGCTTATCTATTGCCTATACTCGTAAATGTAGGAGGTGGACATGAATGATATTTTGGGAAAAGGAATTCAAACTTTCCGCCGCTTTTACGTAATGTAGAGAAGAATCGTCATAGGAACAAAAGCATGGCGTATTGCGTTAATTTACAGTAAGGTCTTCCAGCGAAGGCTTAGCAGAGAAGATTAATTCTATGAAGATGGAAAATGACAGCTAGTTCCGAAATATCTCTTATTAATTTTTATGTTGTAAACACAAATCTAAGCTATGCCGAAGGAGAGGTAAGATTGCGCAGCTAGATTTTATTTGTTGTTCTCTTTAACTCCTTGCTTGTGTACTAAATAGTAAATATTTGTTTGTCTCTGAAGGAAGAAAAAAAGATTCTTTATTTCTGGCCACCGGAGACAGATTTGGACACTCAGATGAAAAATGTGGGACTTAGTGAGGCGATAATAAAGTTTACCGAGTGAGAAAATTGGATATATGATTTGTGTTTTCATTTGCTGAGATATATTTGCTGTTGAGATTTGAGACGAATGTAATTTTTCCACCCTTAGAACCTTCAATCCTGGGAGGCCATGTGAAGCTCTTCATACGCAGAAAACGAGGCAACTCTATCATAATCCTGAAAAGGGCTTCTGGATTGTCATGGTGATTGTTTTCAAATTATTCTATAATATACATTTGCTTTCTGATATGGTATTACTATCAAAGACCCCTCTCGGTAGATAAGGTACAATTGTTATTTAATGCTGTAGTTTCTCCGTACATTGAAAATATAATTGTTGACATTTTTACCGCTATCTGCTGGAATGATCTATTTCTCATGAATTCTGCCATTTCATGCTTTGGCATTGCATAGAGAAGTGAAGAGAATTGTAAAATTGTAGAGATATTATTAGCTCCTTACTCTTTACGTTCAGCTAAGCGAGTAGTTAGAACATTTTCCATTCTAATTTTTGTCATCACAGTGAATTTTCTAATGTTCAATCATGTATTTTCTTTTACTCCTATTGGTATTGAATCCACTGACGCTGATAGACAATCAACTTGCCTGTGGTGACAAGAACAACCTCAAACAATTATAGTGGAGCAGCACCGCAGATTTGGGGAGAGGAAGAAGTTCAAGATCGAGTATATTTAGGGGTGTTACGTCATGCATATAGAACATTTTGTCTGTTTTCTGGGACCTTCTCATCTCTTGTGGAAAAGGGAAGATTGAAAGTATTAAATAAAGGAGCTGGTGATGTGGACGACCACTACTATCTCCTTAGGAGCCGCTTGGATCATTTCTTTTCATTGGTAAGTTCTTAAGGTATTTATTTTGATTAATGTGTAATATTGATATTTTTATTGTTATGTATAAATTATTTTTGATTTCTGATCTTTAAGTTTGTTGCAGTTTATATATGATAACATTGTTGAACGAATTAAAATTAAGAGCTATTTCGAATATCTTAGTTATGATTGAAGCAAAACAAAAACCTAACTGTTGAAAGGTTAGTCATTCATCGCACTTAAATATCTTGTGCTGTAAATTTTTGGTTGTTCAATCTTATGTCATGGAAAAGCTTTATTTGTTGAAAAGCCTCGACTTAAAGAATAGTCCACAGAATTCTGCTTTAGTTATATTTCATTCATAGAAGTGGAATTAAGATTATTAAGGCTGTTATAGCTTCAGGTTAATGATAATTACATATTTTTCAGTATATAGCTGAGCATGTATCTGTAACATATAGATATCATGTCTCCATATAAATATGTTTGTATATGTCTATTTTATTAAGATAATTTTAGGTATCATATATTCATAATGGTTTGTAAGGTATTGTTTAGTGTAGAAAATATATACAAGAATTGCATGTAAAATTAATAACATGTTCCTTGCGTCAGACTGTTTTCTTGTGATAACTTTACCCAGTATTACCCATAGTGGTTTCTTCCACTTCTTATCTACTAATATGTTTCCTTGCAGATGTGAAGTTATTTTCAACATTATACCAACTTCGGTGGCTTCTTAAAAGCAATATCTCCTAAAGATATAAATTAAGTTTTCTTTCCATTCCATAATAAATCATGTCTCAATTACCGTTTTGAAAATTACCTTATATTCTTGTGAAATATGATTTAAATAGTTCTGAATCATGTAATTTAAAAGTAGCCAATTATATTATTTACTTCTCTTGATTATATCTGTGAACTGCATGACCTAATACATGTACTCAAGAATATTGAAGTTCAAGAATAGTTAAAATTGAATTAAGCACCTATAAGTGAAATTTAAAAACAAAAATTTAGAAAACTTTTCAAGTTTCTGTTACAACAAAAATTTCTTGATTTAATGAGCTATGTTTTAGTCTTACAAGCACTATGCAGTGTTGCTAATTTCCTTTAGTCCATTATTTGTTATTAAGAGCTTTACAGAGTAGGACAAAAATTTTCTAACTCCGTTTTCTATCACCCTGCAGTACTTGAACCAGTCTCTTCGTTTGAACCATGCCGATCTTCTCGAAGTGTTCCAGGGAGTATCATTCCTGCCCCTTGACAGACGCTCTTTCTTGCGTGTACGCTGCTTTCTCTCGAGGGCTGAAGAGGAGGTGGATTGGGTACTTCGCAAGTACCAGAAGAGCACTGTTTGTGCAACCACCCCACTTGCCTCTCTATTTCTCTACAATGATCAACTCTTATGGCAAGTGTCCCTTTGTAGATACTGCATATTTGACATTCTTTTGGTTTGTACATGTATCTGTTGTGCTGAGAACTACCATTAAAAATAAGCATGAAAGAATTGATGTTTAGAGGTATTAGAAAATTTTAAGGAATTGGCTTAGGGTAAATTTACACTCAGGAAAAATCCTAAGGAGAAACAGACTTGAAAAAAGTCTGAAAGGACCCATGATCTGTCAATCCCTGGATCTCTATCTAGGAGGCTGCTTTATTCAACTAAACTATCTAGAGAGAACATTTCCTCAAATTGTGTAGAGTAGTTAGTACCATGAAGACCATTTCAAAAACCATTTAGATTTGATTAGTAAATTACATTCTTGCATGTTTAACATTATTGAGATTTCCTTGCTGGGTGACACTTTTAATTAGGTATCTTTTTTCTGCCTTCTTGCACAAGATATATCCATATTAATATATTATTGTTCCAGATATATACATCTATACTAATATTTTATAGGATTTTGTGCTAATCTCTACCAGGTTTCTCTGTTCTTTTCTTCTTTTCCCATAATGTACCAGCATTGCGTTTCAGCTCCTCCATACACTTTTGTAGCATTGTCATTGTTTGCCATCTTTTTCTGGGAGTTAAGTGAACCTTGATAAGGCTGATACAATCACCTCATTCTTAGTAAACTGATTAGAATAAATGAAAATGATCTGCTATTCTTATATAAATCAATTGGTCAAATGGCTTAGTTATAGGAATCAAACATGGTTGTTGACTCAGCCCTTAACCAAGGACTATATTTTTCTTAACATATCCAGTAGCAGAAGGGATATCTTGCACCCTTAAGGCAGTATTATATGAGCTCATCTGTAGATGCTCTCCTAATTGTCTAAAAATTCCAGGAGCATATTTTAAGACTTACCATTTAAGGGGCTAAGGAGAGCACATATACATGCTATGAAATTCACCTTCTACTAAATTTTGTTACCATTTGTCTCTAGATTTTTGTATTGAGTTTTTACTTGAAATCCTCAAACTTCCTAACCTATTCTACTATCCATTGATGTCTTCTGAAGTTAAAATCTTTTTCCAGGTATTTTTCTATCCTTATTCTTACATTTCTCTCCCTAGTACATATATTTCTCTCTATATATTATTTTTTCTGGCGTATCTCCCCTACATGATGCTGCACTCTTTCCAATGCATTTTCAAATGTTAAAAAATTTTCAGGCTGCATGTGAAGTCCAGATGAAACTAAAATTCTGTCATCAATTTTTGAATCATTCTGAACCCTTTTTAGCAAAGCTTTTTATGTTGATCTTTTTATAATTGTACATTAATGTTGGGCCTAAAATTAATATACTTTTGTTTTTCTCAATTCCTCCCTGATTAGGAGTGGTCTGAATGCTGATGAAACTCAAGTGTTGTACCGGTATTTGGTTGGCAGTTTATTGCCTGCTCATCTGGAAGGAACAGAACTTCAAGGAGGCTCAATACCTAGGCATGGGAGATATCCTCCATCATCTTCCCATTATGGAAGGTAGGATTCATACCAGCATCATATTATGCAGTTACATATTTATTATGGATGCTATATCAGTATATCTTAAATGAATATCTCTGACTAAATTTCCCCAGCAAATAGATATATTCATTGGAACCAAAGAACACTTGTTGGGTCAAAATACTTGGGGTATTCAAAAAGTTTTTAAAAAATTTCCAATGCTGTCTTTAAATTTTCTGTTTTGCATCTAATCATATGCATGAATTTTATATGTGTCTTAAAACCAATTTACTCATTACAAATCTAAGAGGATGGCAGAAAAAATATATCCATATGCATACATACACATCACCAGAGCATTACGGAAAGCCACCCTAAAATCTTATTTGAACTCATAATTGTAGTCAATTATGAAGAATCAGCTTGCCTTTAAGTATATATTTGCAGTACAGATAAGTAATTTGCAGCATACTGATGAACAGGCAGTATATAGACATAATTCTAGGAGATAATCATGTATCACTGGTTTTAGAAAAATTTGGCTCTTTAAAAATCTTTAAATGTTAACTGAGTCGGGTGTTTTAGTTTTCCTTATTTAAAGTTTCAAGTATCATTATCTCTTTTATTTATTTAATTTAAATTATTATCAATACTTTGAACTGCCTTATTACTTAGTCTATTTTAAATCGTGTCTTTTTAAAATTGTATTTTATTTTTATTCAAGTGCATTTGTAACTATTTTTAACTGATATTTTGTATACTGTACAGTAATCCCTCAGATAACCGCAAGAGAAGTTTTATCTTAAATCAGCAATTGGTGCAAAAACATTGGCAGTTGACCATGTTTCTAATTGTAGTTTTCTAGTATTTGCCTCCTCCACTATTATATTTCACTGGATTTCAGGTTTGTCACTGGACCATCAAATCTTTGTGATGGAGCTTCTATTGGAAAGATGCCATTAGTGTTTGTTAATCCTCAAATACCAAAGCAGAATGTCTTAGAAGGGAAGAATAATTTTGGAGTATTAGAGAGTGAAAAATCCAAAAACAAGGAAGAACCCTTTCATCTCTTGGTATATCGAGCTCTAAGTGCTACACTTTGTCTGCTAATATCAGGTGAGTTGATCTGTTGTAATTTCTTTTGGATTATATCTTGAACCTTTTAATTTGAACAAAGTTATCCACCTTCATGAAAATTTTTGTCTGTACTAAAGTTTTACCCTTAATATAAAAAATTTCTTAAAATTTAATATCATTTTCATTATAAGTAATTTAAATTACCAATGTAATTATTTATATTCTATTGTATATAGATCATACATACAGAGAACAATGTCTGGATAAATGTACAGTAGAAGTCCGTTATAATGAGAGCTGACAAAAATTGGAATAGTACTTGTTATACAGCCTTCTCTTTATAGCTGATTTCTAATACTAATACTTGAATCCAAGGTAGAATGGAACTGCAGGGCTTTCAATTCTTACGCAAATGCTTCAGCATGTGTTTAAAAAATACACTCGTCAAAAACATTATTTCAATAATTCTGAGCCATATCAAAGTATGTATGTACGGTGGAATAACAGGGAGAGTGAAGCGTAAGAAGAGAGTTTGTGAGAAGTTTCTAATGAAAGCATTTTTGACAAAGAAGGGTGAAGCCAGTTGTGGAAAAAAATGCATAAATTAGGGGTTGATAATTTTTATTTTTATTCTTTTCTACTATTTGAAGAGTTAATGCACCATTTGCTTGTCGAACTCAATCTCTCTTGTCAGTTGAAGATCCCGAGATAAGCCTACTGCAAGACATACAGGAATGTGGCACTCGTTATATCGATACTTCAGAAATAACCACTTGCTATAATGATTGTAACTTCCTATCCTTTTTGATATGAGATGGATAATGGCCAAAAAATCACTTGCTGTAATGCAACTCTCATTCTATGCTGTAGTTGTTACAACAGACTTCTACTGTAATTGTGAGTGAGGAAGGAATTTTTGGTGATGGTTATTTTTTCTTTATTCCAGATACCTACAGCCTCACATTATCAGACTTCCGAGAAATAGATGCAGCCCTGGGTCCTGGTCTTACTTCCCTTGCATCTCAAGTTGCAGAAATGATAGGAGGAGGTTTGGCACCGGCCTCCCCTACCACACCTTCCTCAGCACATTCCTCACCTGCCTCCTCATCCTCTCCTGCCTCTGCTTCTCCAGGTTTTGGACCTCATCTTCCTCCGCCAACTATACATGGCACATCAGGTCCACGATTTCTCTATTTTAACCGTCTGAATCTGGCAGTCAAGTCATCCGTAAGTATATTTCATTCCGAGCTAAAATATAAAAATATACAGTACCCTTTTAAGATGCATTTTGGGGAAGTGGTATTTATACCGAGTGTTTTGTGTGGTAGGATTTGGAACCTAAGAAAACTGTGTATTAAGTGGGATGGTGTGTAATCTCATGGAGTAAATGTGCTACTCAACCATTATTCAAACTTGGATTCAGATGATTCTTATCTCTTCAGTTGTGCTAAAAGTGTGCTAAAATTGTATCATATGTCCTCTGTAATCTACCTACTAGTATAAGATATATAATATTAATCTAAAATTTGTGGCTCATTACTATTTGTACTAGGAGGAGAATGCAACCTGGACTTGCCACCAGAAAAATTAACTTGATCTTTTTCTTGATGGCATTTATTCAAACTCTAAACGATATTGCCTTTATTCTACATGGTGTGGTGCTCACTTGGAAAATAACTGTTGTTGAAAAACATTTTTTTTAAATTAAATATAGAGAGGAATAACTTTTCTTGTTTATCAGATAATTATTATTTTTGAAAATATGATATTTTTCATTCTGATTTGAATATCATGTATTCATTTCAGAATCATTCATTTTTACTCTGAAGCACTCTTGTATAACTTGTAATCTCTTTGTCCACTGAAATATTCTACTTTATTACCTATTAATTACAAATTAATTTTGTCATTACAGATTCACCTAGACAGTAGAGGTGTTGGGAATGTTGCAGTGAAACGGGATATATTGATGATACTTGCAGATATCAACACTGACCTCCGGGGTTATCCTTACAACACTTATGAAACTGAAAGGAATGATAATCATCATGATAAAAGTCTACAGAAAAGGTGAGGTACACCTATAATTTCCAAATTCCACTTAGGTGGGCTTTCTAGTTTACTTGATTCTCGATACTGAATCTCGTTTTCTTATTAAAGATTGATATTATGATGAGGTTGAGTCAAAAAGGATGTATGTATAATAAATATGTCCAATTTATGGATGTGGTATGCCAGGTGGGACAGGAAAACTATTAGTATGATGGTCAAAGAAAGATAAATAAGGAAATGATGTAATTAAATTTAGAAAATTAAATGAAGCAAAGAAATTAATCTTTTGAATTAGCATGGTTAATGCTCATGAAATTTAACCCTAATTCATGCACCTCTGTCAATTTTAATTCAGAGTGGGTATTACAATTCAGCAGTATAAGTTCAAATCTGTTTCCATTGTTAGACATTGAATGTAATCAAAGATCATTTAAATGAAGAGTACTAATATTAAAAGACTCAGTCAATTGAGAAGAGGACTTAAGCCTAATGAGCATGCCCAAAACCCTAGGTACATATTTACTATGTTGAAATCCTGATAAGTGATATTTTTAAGCATATTAGAAAGTCATATATTTTGGACTCCAGCTATTTGATATAACTTTATTTTATGCATTTAATCTTTATTTTTCTGGATATATATTCTGGATGTATTTTTGTTTACCTGAAGTTCATTGTGATGGCTCTAAAATATTTTACTCCTCAGTCAGAGCTTGCTACTTTTATCTATTTGAATTCAATCATTTGAGCTGATACATAAGAGTAAAAGTAAGACAGAAGGCCACAACAAACTAAGCAACTAATATCGACAATATCATTTGAACTTTTCATCGCTTGAATTAAAATTCATAGATTAAATAACTTATTATCCTTTTTTTGTCATATGAAGATAATGTAGATGACCTCATCAAGATAGTGCATAGGGCACTGTATGATAGGATCAAAGATGTTAATATTCCAATCTAATGTTAATTATATATAGAAGTAAAAGTTACTTGCATACCGTAAGCTAATGGGTGATAAATTTCCACCAATAACATTTTATTTTGGAAAGTACTTATGGAAACATTCCCTAGCTCACCTCAGAGAATTTCTAATGGGAAAATGTAACAGGCCTGGCATCAAACCTAGAACACTTATGGAACACTTTCATATCATTGCATATAATGTTACTTAAGTTAAACTCCAAGGAAATCCAGAATTTCACCTCTATATCACATAGGGAAGGTCCTAAAATAAGCTGTTGTAGTGCTGTAGTTCGCTCTAAATGTATGGTAGAATGCAAATGGCACTATGGCATCAAACCAAGTATTGTTAGCAAACCATTCAACTGAGTTGATAAAATATATTCATGACTTCTGTTCATAAGTCATGTTTGGAATTCTTTCTCTTAGGGAAATACCTCCTATAATATGATTGTGAATACAATCCCACATTCTTTGTTGCTTTTTTCTTACATTATCCTACTTGATTATATATTATATGTAATGAGTGAATCCCTCTCTGTTTATTTGTGCCATAGCATATGAACTAAGTCAGATGTTTCCACTCTTGGATGGTGACAGTGGTAAAATAAGTATCTCATATTTTTGGAAATCACAAGACTAACTCCAGACTGTCTTCAGTTATAGGTGAAAACAAATATAAGAAAACCCTCTTTTGATCTGAAGTAGTCTCCATTAATTCATTGAAAAGGAATTCATAAATTTTTCATTTATTTAAACAATTGACTGATTTTTTATATATCATTGTATGTATTGTACATCAGTAATTATGCCTCAGGACTCAATGAAACTTTAATTTCCAGGATTCAGCCTTCCTACAAGTCAGTGTCAGCTGAAATCATGTTGAACACAGAATCAGATGTGTGGGTAGTTGGAAAACTATCTGATCAGAGGGAATTTTATGTTGTCCTCAATCAAAAAAATGCTGATCTCATGGCGGTCAATGGTAACTATCTTCACCTTTAATTTTGTGACTTGGGACACAGCCTTTCAATGAATAAAAAATACCTATTTTCAATTAAACGATTGTGATACAGAATGTGAAAAACTTTATGTTTAAGAAAGAAATCATCTGTATTTTACAAAGCTATGATCTTCCATTAACAAGGTCTTCATGTTGTTAATTTAATTTTAAGTCACCAGTTGATAATACTGGTTACAATATTTGCATTGAATTATATTATCAAGCTTGACGTAGCATTATATGGGTAAATGAAATCACAGCTGAAGCTGAATGCTTTTGAATTCTTTGAAATCATTTATATTTTTCAGAGATAAAGTGTTTCTTATGGACTGGAAAATGTGGCAATAGATCTTACATTTTTCCAAAGTACCCAAGATTTTGCACCTCTCATTTAAAGTTTAAAAATACTGATTTTATCTCAAATCTGTTTGTCTTATTTTATATAACTTGCTCTGCATATCTCTTAATTTTGGCAAAGGAAATGAAAATTATCCTCTCCAGTCATTACAAGACTTATAAGACAGTATAAGTTTTAGTGGAGAGAAGTAATATTAAGTATACGTGAATATTACTTCTTTCAATTGAGGAAGTATTGCTTAGATCTTAAAGGATTGATTGAGTATATATATTAGGCAAAAAGATAATTCTCATCTCAGTTGGTGAAATAATGCTATATACCATAATATTACTAACCATTAAGCATTTCCATAATCTGTAAAGTATAGTATATTTTTACACAGAAATTAATCAGCAGTTATTAATGATTTCTGTAAATATATTTTACCTTGGCCTAGTTTTATTGTAGAGGCTCTATTAGTTTTTGAGATATTATTGAAACATTAACCCTATTTTAACTATCCAAAGTGGAATTACTGTTTCAATGTGATAATGAGGAATATTTCTCGTTTCAGAGGAAGTGAAGAGGCTGTGTGATAGCCAGTTTAAGTGCATCTTCTTCCATGAGTGATGCATTTAAATTGGAGAAAATGCTAGTACCATTCCACCGGTTTCATCATTTGTGAAACACTTCTGAGATAACTCACCTATAATAATTATGCATTAAGTAATAAAATGTATATAATAAATACCCATCTATAAAGTATAAAAACTTTCATTTCATCACCTTTCCTACTGTTAATAATTATTAGCTGAAAGAATCAAAGATTAAGATTTTCAGATCAATTCACAAGTATACATGCAAAGCTTTAATGTTATCAATTCTAGGTTCATCTTGCATACTCATTAATTGATTACTTTATCGATATGTTGTAACCCCTTCATATGTATCCTTAAAGTAGCAATAATTTTAAGAAACAAGAAGAATTATATATGCTAAAATCCCAAGGAATAACGGACATGAAAATAAGCCTGACTAAACAAGGAGTTGAACCTGGGTCTCCCACTTGCCAGGTGATTGCTGGTGAACACCAAGCTATAAGGGCAGGACATTTTGAAATATCATTCTGGGAACTTTGTAGGCATGACAGAGCAACTACCCGGCAAGTGGGAGACCCAGGTTCAGTCAGGCATTTTTCATTTTTGCTCTTCCTTGGTATTTTTCCTAGCCGCATGACTTCTCTTGCTAAATAAATCACCTTTCACTCTTTCCTTAGTTATGCAAAGTTCTGTATTGAGAAATTTTTTGTATTGAACTTATTCTTTCAGTGAAAGAAAATGCGCAAGTATACCTTACCATTCAATTTCATTTCACAATGATATATCAGCTAGGTATATTATTAGGAATCAAGTGCAGAAACAGAGGGGGGTAGGTCGCACCCCCACTCCCTTTAAAACTTTGCAAAACAAAAAAAAGCAGGACCCAACGATATTAAATTATTAAGAACAAAAATGTGAGAAATATAATCGATATTTGATGTTATGCAGTCAAATTAGTACAAACAAATTACGTGCTATTTTCACATTCAACTCTAAACAGGAAAAAAATTAATTGGAATTTGGCTGTTGATGGACATAAGGTGGAAGACTCTTCGTAAGTCGACTAGAGTTTTAGTAGCCAAAGGATGCACCTTTCTTATTATTCCCTACATGGGGAATTTGGGGCACATCCTTAGAGAGTGGTCCTCTTCTTCAAAGAATAGGAAGTTTTTTAGGAAGGAAATTTTTATTTCTTGCCGGAGACTGATATTTCTTTTTCATACATCAATTTTTTTTAGTTCAATATAATTAGTTGGCCGATAAAAAGCAGAAAAAAGTCACTTTGATTTTTAACATTTCAATTTGGATGACGACCATTGTCCACAGCCAAAAATAATAATATCTGCCACACAGCAAAACTTCTGGCTTTGACAATACAGAGATTTAGGATTTGATATTTAGTGATATAATGTTTATCAATGTTGAAAGAATTTTGGAAGAGAACACTTACGTTTACTTAGTTTTGAAGGGAAGAATCTTTCAAAGAATGCAAAGGAGTTATTTCTTTCACAGCAATTCTCATCACCTGGCGAAGACAGTCACAGAGTAATACTAACCAAAGATGAGAAAAAATAACCTGAGAGTTAAATGTCAGGGGGATTCTGTGGTACTGATCAGACATTGGACATCAGACAGATTAGAATAGCCATGTAGAGGACCATTTCTAACCGGGGACATCATCCTGATATTGGACACAGTCCCCAGAAAGAGAGGAAGTCTGGTCACCTTAATTAAAGTCATCACTCACCTCACTCCTCATGAGCAGCTTTATGGTTTGAATAAGGAAAGATATGTTTTACAAAATAATTATTATCACATCAGATCAGATAATTATCAGATTGTTCATGTTGGCCATTAGAGAATCTTAGCAATAACATATCTGCAGCATAATTGGCATCCAATGGTTAGTGTTTTATGGAAGTGGCAATGAAAAATAGTAGAGGAACCGGAGCTGAAATCTGAGCGTAAGATAATAGTCAATATCAGTGAGCCTAGCATGAAATATAGCATCGAAAATAACATGGAATGAGGTTTATGTCAATGTGTTAGGTAACTAATTGTAGAATTTTTTATAAATTCAATGTGTTCTGGCCTAATATTTTGGAACGTCAACACAAAAGACAGTTTTTGCATTTTTCACAAAAGTCTGTGGAAAATACAAGTAGTTAGAAAGCCAGAACTTAACTAAGGGAGGAAACTGATCACCTTTCTGATTTTGCTGGCTTCCTTTGGTTCACCTGACTTTATACGATTAACACATATACCATGCCCTAAATCTTAGACTTTGTATTCCATACAGTAAGAAAGCTGTACACTTTATAAAGTACACCTTTTCCTCATTAATATTGTGAGAAGCTCGTCTGTCAACTGAAGCTATAACAAGTTCAATATATTATTAGAGACAATCCTATAGTTGAACCCCAAGTAAAAATTCTGAATGTGTACCTGGGGACGGTATATGATTAGGAAGCTTCGAGAGATTAACCAGTCATTCGTCGATGACGAAAGCTTTAGGAACATGGAACATGCGTAACAAAGAAATTGGAATAAATAAATGATAAATCAATTAATACTGAAAACGGCGATAAATTAAAATATTTTATTTTAAAATTCAAAATTTGGTTTCCGGAAATTCCACCGCTAATCGAAAACTCTACTTAAATTTGAACACTAAAATTAGATCCACTCACAGATACTCAGCGGGTTATCTTGAAATTATAGCACGCCCGTCACTTTTTTTACCTGATAGGTCTGAGGCACTCTTTATACCTCGAATATGCTTCCAAAAATTTCACTTAGTTCGTTACTTTAGTGGGTATTTCCTGAGCATTCCTCTATTGCGTTACGGCATTCATTAAATTCACGAAAAGGAAATGAGCCCATTATGCTAATCTCAACTAGCGTGTCACTACTCTGCCCGGCTTTACCTTGCCCTCCATCAGCTGCTTTTGAAACCACGGAATATTCAAATTAAGAGCATGAATTCATTTTCATCTGTGAGGACATCGGCTATTGTAATCAATCTGATTTTAATAGTGCCATTCTATTCTGGGTTAAAGCAGAAACAGATTCAAGTTACGAAACAGACCTCAATCGATTAACAAGCGAGAACGCTAAAGTATGCGAAAGGATTAATTGTTCAACATTGTTGCAATCATTAATTTTTATCGTTCATGAATGAGCTCCTCTTTATCCTCAAAAATGCAACGTTTCAGAACATCTTTTAAGAAATTTCGATTCTAAGACTGGATTTGATGAGAACGATTGTAATCAATATTCATTGCACTTTTTGACGGTGCAATTTCGAGCTCCAATCTTTATTATGCAAGATCGGATATTGTCAATAATAATAAAATGTTGGTGATAAAATACAATTTCCATAAGAGAATTGAAACAGTGGAAGATTATAAGCAACGGAATGTTGTTTTACCGAAGGAGGATGAAAATCAAATGGAATGACCGTGTAACTAATGAACCGGACCTTCGAAGCGCAAATAAAGATAGAAAAGGTATCTTAAAAAAGAAGAGGGAATGTAATCTGGTGCGCACTAAGGCACGGTATTCTTCTGAATATTTTACAAAAATGAACGGAGTAAGTAGGGAGTAAACGGAAGCTGAAAGGAATTATAAAGGCCTTGGTTGAATTACTGTACAGAGGTTAAGAGTGAAAACAGCTATAAGCGACCAAGAATCGGCTCGAGATACGGGCGAGTCGCCCCGGGCGCCAAGGTTGAGGGGCGTAAAAAGTCAATCGTCGATGGTTTATTAAAACATGAAAATTAGACAAATGACGCTTAGTGGATTAGTTTGTATACTCATTATTTACGAGTTACCTCTATTCTGCCAAATATACGGTAACTAAGTCATATTTTATAGTGAAAACATGTTTCTACGACTATTGTGGGGAATATTCGCTTTGTAGTTGGATCCCAGGTGGAATTTTTTAGTACATAGTCGGGATGGAGGAAACATCCAACTATTATAGAGAAACGTTGCGCACCCATAGGTTGATAAAATATATTTAAATTAATATCGATTAAGATTATAAGTCGTTCGATCGCCCCAAATATCAGCTCAACGATTTTTAAATGGAGGAGTTGACTTCTCAGGAAACGTCAAGGGCATAGTTCATATCGTCTAGGGAGATCTACTCCCCTTTTATCAATAATGTTATTATTGTAATTATTACAATCCAATCTATGTAAATGTGGATGAAAATGCGGTGGCAATCAAAGTGAATGGAAACGAGATATAAATGAAATCTTTTGAAGTAACACAAACTGTAAAAAGACTCCGCAAAAATCTAAGAACGGAATTAAGATTTATATAGATAAAAATCATAGAACTTTATTATTTATTATATTTTTATTGGAACAAATTTATCTGTCGGTTTAAGTAGAATTTCCCTCGAAGAATATTCATCATCTTTACCTCTCGCTTGATTTTAATCGATTCGTAATTACCAACGCACACAATACGAAGGACAGTTAAGAACAGTATTATGCCACATTAAGAGCTATTGATTAGGAGGGTTAAAACGGACAAGGATTAATGTACCCGTAACCTACATTGTGGTGCGATTTCAAAATATTCGTCGGAAGGCTTGTATAAAATGACAACTTCCACCCCAGTTAAGCACAGAACACGCTCAGCAACCGAGTGTGTAGCTGTGTCCAGCAACAGTAGCAGCAGTGGTCATTCAGAGCCATCGAGAATCCAACCAGTGATCACTAAGTTGAGAGTGGGTGTGAGTTCTCATCATGGCAAGTGTTACCCCCGCTAAAACGAATGTGGAAAGCAAAACCGAGACTGATACCATCAAGAAGGAAGATTATGAGGTGGAGGACAAAAACTATATGAAGGAAAAATTGAAGACAGATCCTAATTTCAACAGAAAAATCGTGTGGAAGAATGTGATCGGTTTCATATTTTTACACGCTGCAGCGCTTTATGGCTTCTTTCTTGCAATCATATCGGCCAAAATAATAACAAACATTTGGGGTAAGTTTTTGACGAATGTGACTTCTTCAGCGCGACGGCAATTTACGAACAAGTTTCGAAGTAAGTTCTTAGAGTTTGTCGACAATTTTTTGATGAGGAATCTATTATCTTTTCTCCTAAACGATTTATTCCAGCATTTTTCGTGCTGATATTGAGCGGCCAAGGAGTTTTGATGGGAGCGCATCGCTACTATTCACATCGAGGTTTCAAAGCATCGTGGCAGCTCCGGTTGCTTTTAGTCGCTGCCCAAACGATTGCTGGACAGGTAATGTAAAAGTGTTTCTTTCATATGAGTGTAGCCATAGAGCAAGAATAGAGTATACTAACTTAGTAGCTTAGGCCGTGGTTGTGTGATCGCACGAACTTGAAACTGCAATTCGGTAATCTAGCCGATCCGTCGATACAGAATATCAGCTTCATTATTATTTAAAAGTATAATTACACCGTACATCTTAGCATCTTCTGAATTCTCTGCGAATAAGACCTGGTCAGCCTCAAACAACAGGGTACCATCATTAATTTTGATAACCGTTTTTACGCCATATTGCTTGAACTTCATTGAGATATATTTAAGATAGTGTGGGAGTAATATAGCACGCCTGCCTCAAGCACTTGGTGACTTCCAACTCTGAGGTAACTGTATTCACAGCCCTAACAGAGCATTTAAGACTGGTATATAGCTCCTTATTCCCCTGTATGTACCGGTATTTTATGTTCTACTTTTTCATGGCTAACCAGAGTTATGAGAGAGGAACACAAACGTAGGCTTTATGTAGATTTATGTTATGTTTGTTTTCAATGTGATAAATGAATGATATATTATCAATTCAAGATCTACCTGAACTTTGTTCCTATCTTTCTTGTATTTTTTTCAATCAATTTGTTTCCCAGAGTTTCCCATAAATTCAGCAAATCGTGCACAGTATTGTTATTTTCCTCTATAATTACTAAACTCGTTCTTTTTTCCCTTCTTGCTTTAAAAATAGATATTGGTAATTGTGACGGTAGTCATTGATTTGAACATCGGCAGTAATTTTCTTTTCTGATCAACTTAAAACAGATGTTTGGCTTATTTTAAACCTAATATTTTTTCTGTTCCTTTTTATAAAGCCTTATAAAGTCCTCCTCGTTTAAATTTAAGATATTTTTAATTAATTATTTAAAGTTAAGATATTTTCACCGTACGCGATAAGGTATTTTGAGTTTTTTGATTACTCCAAATATCATAACGCGTACAGTGAATATCTGTACGTTTGACTAAGTGTATATACTCAAAACAGTGGTCAGTGAGATGAACCGCAGTCTATAAGGGATCGCTCTATTCTTAATTATAAACTCCGATTGCTGTAATATTTAAGTACCAAAATTCTATGAACGTCAAAATTATTTTCAACTAGTTTTGTTGGCTCTGATTTTTCAAAATCACTCCATTCCGAACCACAATCAGAACTGCCTCTACATTTGGGTAAGAGATCACCGGCAGCACCACAAATACAGCGATACCGACGCCGATCCTCACAACGCCAATCGAGGATTCTTCTTCTCACATATGGGATGGTTGATGTCCAGGAAACATCCCAAAGTCATCGAGAAAGGAAAGGGGATCGACATGAGCGACCTAGAAGCCGATCCATTCGTCATGATTCAGAAAAAGTACTAAATTTTGATACCCTTTTATAGTGTGATGTGTTATGTACTTGAGTTGGATTAAGTAGTTTTCACCTCCATGAACTGTAACATTTTTCAGGTATTATAAGACTCTCTACACCATCCTGGCAATATATGTACCAACATTGGTTCCGTATTATTTTTGGGGAGAGAACATTTATACCTCACTCTTCGTCTGCTACTTTTTCCGCTACGTTCTAATGTTACACGGGACGTGGCTGGTGAATAGCGTGGCTCATTTGTGGGGAAACAGACCATATGACAAGTAAGTTTTTTCAATTCACATCAAAAGCTCGAATCATAGTCGAACTTTGTAAATCTTATCGGATGATTTCACTCGTTTAAATTAAAATTATCGTACTAGTGATAATTTCCGGTCTATGCAAGAGCGAAGAGCGGCATAACTTGTATTAGAAGTGTTAAGATTTAGCTAAAATGATAAAATCCCCTTGATGAATTCATTGAAAAATAGTTTTTCACTTTATCTATGCCACTTAAAGAATTGTTTGCAATTTCCTAGGCCCAAAATGAAATGGCGAACTCTGTAATCAGTAAACGAATCTTTTCGGATTCGTAATTATTGCATGCATATATTCATAGTATGAATTTCATTCGTATCGCTCAAGGTTTTTCCTTTCAGACTCCTAAGTACATTAGTGTTAAATACTTCCGTTATTTGCAACACTCCTCTAGCTTCATGAGTATTGCTTGTGGTTCATTACTGCTGGTGGTTCACTATCACGCAACAAGTATTGCGTAATTCAATCTAAGCTCATCATTACAACATCATTTCATTTATTGACATGTATTTCGGATAACCCCTCATTTGAATAATTTCTTTCATACACAGAGACCTAAAGCCTGTGGAGAACTATACCGTGGCGAAAATAACCATGGGAGAAGGCTGGCACAATTATCATCATGCTTTCCCATGGGACTACAGAGCTGCAGAGCTGGGTTACAGGGATGCAAGCTTAACCACTCAATTGATAGATTTAATGGAGAGGATAGGATGGGCGAAAGACTTGAGGACTGCTTCATGTGATATGGTAAGGAAGCGGACGCTGAGGACAGGAGATGGAAGTCATACAGTCATAAATGACAGCAAAACTGCAAATAAAAACGGAGAAATACTCAACACCAGTAACAAGAGGAAGTCGTCGCTGACTACGGACAAAAATATTCAAAATGTGAGTTATTACGTGTATCTATTATATACGAGTAAAAGTTGCTTGCATACTGCAAGTTATTAGTTGAATGCAGAACCATACCAAGAAAGGCCTCAAAGCAATGTTCAAAACTTCGCTTATTACGCGTATAAAATATAAATTCTGTTCACTTCAGAGAAATTATATCTTACTATGTATATTTTTCATCTTTTCCACATCAGGGACTCCCAACTTGCGCTTGGAACCCTTACATATAATTCTTTCTCCTCCTTACCTCCGGGAAAACAATTATTTCCTTAGTATTCCATACGTGTTTTTTCCATTTGTTATCGACACTTGCAATACGAATCGCACTGTGTTCGAAGTCAAACATTATAAGCAGATGATAAGCGGAGAAGTAATGAAATCTTAGTACAATTTCATGAGAGATTATCTCGTAAAATGTGATATCTCTCGTGGAATTGTACTAAGATTTCAGAACTTCTCCATCATGTGCGTCAAATTCCACAAAGTAACGCCTGAACACATCAATTTTATAAGTGGAGCCTTTTCGAAACAGTCATAAAATTGTACATAAACCAACTAAGAGTTCATAGTGATATTTAGGTATGTATAAGTTATTTAGATTTCTACAAGTCCCGACAGCTATCTTAATCCTTACATCCTAATGATGATAATAGTAATCATGTATACATTAGACGAATTTTATTCTAAACAACTAAGCACCTAAGATAGAACTTCGGCTTGGGAGCTAGCTAACTCTAGCACTCTTATTGAGTCAGAATTTCAATCCATAATGACCCCAATCTAACTCGGTGTTTTTATTTTGAAGGAGAAACTCCAGAACGGACATCCCGCTGAAGATGCTGAGAAGTTAAGGAAAAGCGATGAGTTGACGAATGGTGTGCCAAGGATTCGGAAGTTAGAATCCCCGGTGATAAGAAACAAAGTGGTTAACAGAGGATGAATGCAGAATCGCTGCGTAAAAATGATTAAATTATGGTCAATCATGTCCGCATAGTTCAGTGGAGTTAACGTTGTAATTTCTCATCAATGCATACATCATTCAATGTACTTCATTACTAATTTCATCATGTGATTAACAGACTGAGATGTGATTTTATCGTACTGTAACATTTATTTATGCCTAGATATAAATCCTTAACCTGTTAGTTGGGATCGATATATTCCCACGCAATGTATTTCATAAGAATTAATAAAATTTATAGCGATGACTTTCCATTTGTCGGCATTATTAAACCACCTACTTTTGATTCCCCTTCATTGTTAAACTTCCACTCAAGAGCGCAAATCTTTCGGTACCGAATTTTAGAAGGTTTTCCTGTTCTTTCCCGAATCTACGAGGAATTTAAAAGAGAAACTTCGTTTTAAATTTGAAAATAGATTTTTTGGCAAACTTAGAACATTTTCAAACAGACTGCTTACTGTTAGGGAGGTTGAATTTTGAGTATTTATGAATATGATGATTACGAATGATGATGGATATGATGATTCAATATGAATTCCTTGGAAATCTGATCTTAGGTTTTATACACATAAGATTCTGGCTCAGACGTTGGCGAAACCAGGATGGAGGTAAAAAATCGCCCTCTACCTTCGCCTTCCACCCCTGAAAGACTTTGTAGCACTAAAAATCAGCGAAGAATGACAAGGAGCTTGAATTCATACAGTGAAGTTTTTCCACAATCTCTATACATCTACTATATATATCACGGCAACTGAAGATGAGTTAATAAAAAAATTATTGTGAATCGCCTCCCTTTTGGACTAGTTTATAAATCTGTGCTGCACTCAAAATCATAGGTGAAATTAAGGGAAAATACCTCACTCCTCACCTTGCCTAATAAGCATCTTTCCTTCTCCAGAGCTTTCTGTAGCAATCGGGGAAGGGCTTGAAGTTTAAACCGGCCTTCGGACTTAATACATCACAGATAATCAGCACAAGAACCCGAATATAGATTTTTTAAGTACCGAAAAGGGTTAATCTGCCGAATCCACTATCTCAGCAGATATAGAATGAATATGAAAAACGTTCATTCATCGCAACATTCCTATAAGCATCGATGGATAAAAAATAAGATGGCTTAGATTATCATATCCATCCACTTGTAGATAAATACGTGATCACGCTCGCTGAGAAGATAAACTAAGATAACCCATTTCTGTGAGTCAGTTTGGAGCAGATATTTACAACCTGCTGAGAACAAACGGATGTTAGGGAACGCATAGATAAAGGATATCAGCAATATCGATTTAGATGGATCGTATCGCATGCGTGCATCTTTTCATGCATTCTTATCCTTCCACCACAAGAGAAGGATTGTGATAGCTTAGAGTTTATGGAAAACCCGTGTTAGGGCATACCTCAGCATCAATAGATGCCCTTGAATATGTTGCGCAGTTCTGATAGAGAAAAAAACTTTATATATTTAGAAAAATAAATAATTTTAAGAAATATTAGAGAAACGGCATCAGATATCGCTGGCAGCAAAATTGTACTAGAGGCATTTTTACATTACAATTAAGTACGGTAACAGTTATATGCACGAAAAATAACATAAATATTCCATCATATAATTTACATAAAAAGTTTTTCGCATACATTGTAAGCTTTGATGTAAAATATTTATGGTAAACGTCCATGCTAGCAGTAATTAATTCGCCACTTGATTAGTAATGCATAATATAGCTATGATGTATGCTGATGGTACGCTAAAATGATGGGTTTATTCATCAATTACTTAATTTTATACATTCATAATTAAATCATTATATAATTTGCTTACAAAATAGTATAATTTAACTAACTACCTTGGTTACATCTGTGAATGAATTTATTCAAGGACAAAATATTTACGTACTAATCAATGCAACAGATCTAAGAACGTGAAGCGATTTTGGAACAGATACCGCACTGGCTCAAGATGATGTTATTTCAAATCATCCCCATTTCAATTCATCCTTCAACTCAAGTGTTTCCATTTCCCGTCGATGACAAAGCATTCTTTGTTATCGATTCCAAATAGGTATCGTCAGCTAGATATCGCACCCTAATTTTAATTTAAGTAAGGGGAAATACGAAGACAACTTTACGTGGAGGCGGATCTATCTCCCCCAAAATGGGAGATGAAACAAAATACCGAATTAGAACATCACTAATAAAATTTTAAATAGAATTTTACGTGATAAATGTAGGTAAGTATGGTGTGTAATAATCCAAAGCCTTAATTATTTATATATCATTTCGTGACTCACTAAACAATGCTATATTATTCTGCATTACATATATAAGGAGAGAATATGAAACAACAATCAATTTAAATAAATTAAAAATAATAGCGGACCTAAATTCATCACACGCGAAGAATTTGATAAATTCGAAATACTAAAATACATATGCTTTAGTAACGATTTTTGTGACTTAATTTATTCATCATCTGCCATAGTCCTTACGAGCGAGTAGTAAAAGTAAGGCCTATAAAAACGAGCAAGATTATCTCTTTAATGCAGGGTTGTCCAAGCTTTTAACCCCAATCAGCACTAGTCCTAGGACTTCGCAAGCCATAAACAATGCAGCTTCTTGCAGAATGAAATTGATCACAAGAAATCTGAATTCGTTATTATTTTATTCTATCAATATTATATGCACTGTGTTTAGGGTGGCTCATTTTTCGGTGGATTCCAGTCAGTAATAGCTTTTTCACCGTAATCAGCGATAGCAGGGATAAAAATATAAAACCTCAGAAAATAAGAATCTACTAGGCTGCACGGAATTGGTTAGATCGCCGCATGCGGGCAATGGGTTGGGCCCCTTCCTTTAAAGGTTCAGATAAATCCAACGTACTTAAGGTATAGATAATGAATAAGCTAAGTATACTCCAAGGAAACGCAATGGCATTCCTCATATATACGTAATGTAAAGAAAAGAATGCGTTCATTTAAGAAAGGAGATGACGGAATTTGCGCTAAGTGTCTGTCACCGGATATCTGGATCAGTGAATTCAATCAGAAAGTAAAATTGCTCGAGAGAAAACTATTCGAGACAGATAGACACGCTTTCCTGCCTCGCTCCGCATTTTTCCTCCAATTTAAAGCTATAAACAATCCCAATTGCATCCTTAATTAATATCCTTACTCTCTTTTTTGAGTTTTAGACGTTTCCGGTGCTTCCGCTTGGCATGAAGACAGTATCCAAATGGAAAGGTCCAAATATGACTCGTATACAACCATAAAATGGAAAATAGATTCTCCGTTATTTAGGGCTGAGAATGTGGACTTAAGTTTCGCAATGGACGTGGCAACTTCAATTAGAATCTTTTACGAAGAAAGTGATTTTCATATAACTGGAAAATATTTTCTTTAATTAGAGAAGTATTCCTATAATGGTTTGAATGATTGCAGAAATATGAAGGGAAAATGTAGAAGTATATTGATGAATTATAGAGGTAAAAGATTGGACTAAATTAATTTTCATGCAAAGAGTGCGCTACAATTACACAATAAAATGATTCCTCGGCTTACGAGTAATTTGGCTAACAAATGATTTGGTAACGAACGAATATTTTCCTTGATTTTCGGACTCGGAGAAAGGAAAGCAATTGCTCATCTCATTCGGTGACTTTATGCATTTTATTTTGTGTTATTTACTATTTTTTTAAATCATTTGTAAACTGTGGGAAGCTTAAAGGAATTAAACGATTTTCTATAAAAACCTAAGGAAAATAAGTTTCGGATAACGAAGCTAACGATTTTTATTTGTTAGCTGAGGTATCACTGCGTATTTATCGAGACTGCACCACTTGCCACACACCAAAAAGTGGCTCACAGGGTATGTAAACATATACATACATAGATATAGATTAAGTGGTAAGAATTCTGCGTCAAATCGCTGAGAGGCTGATTCGAGAAATATACACAAATTACAATAATGTACAGCACTGTAAAGCGGACATATTCTCTTCGATTACAGAAATTTTGTATCCCATTGTAGAGTTTTCCGGGAAAGTGGAATATACGCGAGTTACTCCTCTCATAAATGAAAACAGTGAGTAGATATATCTCAAGAAAATATTAAGGAAAGGAACCTCCACTTTCCTGGACAAAAACACATATGAAATGAATTCCACTCATCAAGATTATGGTGGGAGTATTATTGCATACATGTCTACCTAGTTTTTGTGTTGATTTTATAAGATTACTTTCACAGAACCTACACTACTCTTGAGCAATATCTATAGTTGCTTCAAGGCGTCAACCCTGGTTGAAACATATTATAAATTATTCACCCAAATAAGGTTGTCGTGCTTAACATTTTGTTCACAATTCGCCTCAGCCTCACAATTTACCACAGTCTTCCGGATGACTGTGGAAGGAATTTTTTTCCATATCTACCACAAACTTCCCATAACGAAAGTAGTGCCTTTGATGGAGTTCTTAGTGATGACGCATTGAAGTCTCTTTTAATTAGGTTGTTCGAAGATGGAGATTTATGGAGGAAAATTTGGCAATTTATAGGATTTATTGCTAAAGAGGAGGAAATTGGAAAAAACTGTGTAAAAACATGATATCGCTGGGGAAATTTTCGGGAGATATCCGAGAAAAAATATGAGTTAGGAGCATTAAAAGAGTTTTGCCTCCAAAGAGTTTTATTCCATTTTTCAGTTAATGTTATCACAAAATGGAGCTTTTGTAATTATGACTTGAAAATTGTAATTTTCTCAGATAGTAATCACGTTTGACATATTATTGCGGATTTAAGTAATTTGAAAATGTTCAGTCCAAACAGAAAATTATACTGTCTAAAATGACACTTTTAATTTTGATTTATTCGTTCCCTCGATCAATGCTGTGTTTCTGTACATTTAATGCAATGGTGAATGTATTTTATGGCCTGAAGACTGGTCACAACCAACTCCTCCCCTACCGTGACCGAGATTGATACTAATCGTACAACTGCGATCGATATAAAGAAATTAAATTTGACATTTACAAAAACTAAAGTGATTCATATCGAAATCTTATTTTCGAGCCTACTTTGGTATTTCGTAAATCCTGCGGAACTCTATCGTCCGATATTTATACATAGATGTATGGATGTAAGTTAAATAATTGAAGAATTGAATGATTAAAATCTTTCGAAAATGAAAAATACCGATGAGAATTCGATTGATCGAACAACCCTAGACAATCGATAAATCGATCGCTGTCGACTTGTGGGCTACCCCAGTTTCTAATGATGTAGTTTCGATCAATATTCTCGTTCAAGTTGAGATTTGAAAGATTTGAGTTGTTTTGGTAAGCAAGAGCGTAAGTATTGCATCAAAAAGGAAAAGACCGCGGGTTAAATAACAAGGGAGACGAGAGATTACGGAAAAAAGGAAACTAAAGGGGGAAACAAGGACGTAATCTCGTGAAGATTTGAGGTGAAAATCTGCGGCTTACGTCTTCCGTCGGATTGTGGATACTGAAATGTAGTCCAAGGGCATTGGTATCAGACTTATGTTGAATGAGGTCCTGAGACACTTTTGGGAAAAGAGAAGGGAGTTCTCTATGATCGAGAATAGGTCAGGAATGCAAGGGATTTCCACGATGCCGGGAGAATACGCGCATGAGTGTATTTGTTTCTTCAAATCGAGCGTCCATTGGTGCGTTTACGTTTTACGTTTAATCGTTTACATCCGTGAACTCAAAAAAGTGCACCGCAAAGCGCTGGGTACCTGTTTGAATGAAAATTCACAATTCAAACAGAAAAGGCAAGTGAAAAATATTCCATCCATCACGATATGGTTGCAGTTCTATTACATCAAATTTTAATAGATTGTGTGGAACTGTCTTTTCCTTCGTCTAGCACTACCTGTCAGAACAGTATTCATCCTGGATACTAATTTGAACCCAAAAATTTTGAGTGGGAATGATGCTTAAAAAGCAAGATGAGGAATGAATGAGTTACCCTGGCTATTTTAACTGAGCCAGAGCATTATAAATAGAACATTAATAATAATAAACGTCTTCATTGGGACGAGATTGAGATTAAAAGTAATTTCTTCCATCTAACTCATTTCTGCATACCTTTTAAAGAGAAAGGGAAAAATGTAAAGTGAGGATTTAACAAACCTAAGATATTTTTAGGAAAACATTGTCCACAGTAGAAAACGCCCACTAAGGAGGGTGTAAAAAACCTGCGCAAACCTACCGATGGTAAATGCTAAAAAAATTGAATTAAATATGAATGCACAGTGGATAGGACGTACATATATCGACAAGCATCACTGCGGCGCCTTTACCCTATGAGGTACACTTTTTATTGCATTCGCTAAAGTTAGATCAAAATGAATGCCATTAATTAGGATAACATACCTCAGTAGCTTTTACTCGCACAGTTACGAGGAAGACTGAGGTAACGTTCAATGGAAAATGCGTTTGCTTCTATCCTGTACCAAAAACCAAATGAAAAATATTCACTTCATCGAGATGTGGTAGAAGGGACGACTAATTTTACGAATCTTTAGCTCAAATACTTCTCAGTAAACCATATAAATATGTTCCTTGCTTTTTGATTCCAGCCTTTTCTATTAATTTCAGTTTCTTATCTATCCGTAGGTTTCGCAGGTTTTTCAAACCCTCTTCTGGGGTGTTTTCCTGCTTTGGGATATTTTTCCTATCCTAGGTTTTAAGGCCACAATATAAATTTCTTCCGTGCACTTTTTTCTGCTATCTCTTTCTTACAAATTGACGAAGGGTTAGATGTAAGAAGAGACAATTCAGTCTCAATCTCGCCCGAATAAAGACGTTTTATTATTATTATTATTATTATTATTATATTCTTTTCAAACGAAAAATAATGCAGGAAAAGAAAATGATTATCTACTATTACATACAAACTAATTACTGCGGGTTCAATGAACGGTTAGCAAGGCATGCACGTGTTTCAAGTGCCCATTAGCTTAGGAGCAAGAGTAGTCGCGGATTTTCCACAGGTGGAGAAATATTTCCCCCAACCAATCGGAAGAATCGAAGAAAATAGATGATTCGTAGACGTTGTTAGGATAAAAATTACGAAGTGCCCGGTCACGACGTAAAATTCCCATTCTTCAATAAGATAATAATCGAATTCGATTTCACATTCTTTCGAGAATATATCTCGATCTTGGTTTCGCAAAATTCCGTTTCGCTGCGCAGCATTTCTCTCGGCGGCGGCTTTTGTTTCCGACGCCGTTTTATTAATCTCTTAATCTAATCGACTTTGAGTTTATTGCTCTCTTGTGCACATCTAAAAGTGCTCCGTCATCATTGATACCCTACTGCAATCCTTTTCAACACCACGTGTTACTCAGACCTAAGAAAGAATAAAATTATGGAGAAACAGACGCTTTCGTATCATCAGCATGATATCATCTACTATCGCTATCCCAGCATCGGCTTAACCATTAAACAGGTTAAGATGAGGGCATCAGAGCCACTGGAGCACTATAATCTTGGGAAAAAGGGTTAAAAAAATACTATTTTTCCATACAGGACGAAAGACGGCTTGTATAAAACATACGTATATAGATGTAAATTAATACAACTTGTAGTACGGAAACTTGCAAAGTATATCTAGTCATGCAACTAGGTCAATAAGGGAAGGAAGGGAGGAACTGGAAATTGCTTATGGCACCAGCGAGCCATGATTCGACCCTGCGCTCTACCATGAAAATATTTGCGAGAAAACTTAGAAAAAAAAAACAAATCATAATTTCAAATACTAATATAGCAATTAAAATAGAAGTACTTTCATAATATTAATTCTTATACACAATTAGTATGAGTGAGTAAATGCTCGCAAGGAGATCAAGAACTGCAAGTCGTGTTTCTTTAAAAAATTTCTCAATATTATATTTGAATTTGTTTTAGATAATAACCTACTTTTGCTGAACAGATAAAAGAAACAAATCGTTTAATAATATATGAATTTTCCTGAATTGCAGAAAATTTAAATTTAATTTCAAAAATTTCAAGTCTTTCCGTACAGAATTCCGCCTGGAAGTCAGGTTGAACCTCAAATCCTCTAACTACTAAAACCTACGGAGAGGTTTACTAGGCAACATGAGGAGTGAGGTAGTTATCCTTGATATTCCCGCTGAGCCAGAATGCTAGGAACGGAAAGCATCAAGTGCAGAGCAATGTTTCTATGAATGATACTTTCTAAAGGATTCAATAAAGAGTGATTAAGGAGAGCGGAATGCCATTATTCATGTCTTACTCGCTTATAACTCTGCCGTGTTCAGATCATTGCAGCAAAGAACACTAAGAAAGCTAAGACAAAAGTTTTTGAATGATATTCCTCAATCCTGAATCAAACGAGAAATGAAATAGGCTATGCCTTACTCCCGATCTTCCCAGATATGATGGCAGGTCATTGCCGGATGTTTACAATAAGAATTTATTGATAAGAAGAGATCTTTTTCAACCCTTTCGTATTTTATTTTATTACAAATTTATACAATCAATAATTACTTTAAATTATATTAAATAATAAAATTATATAAAAATAAATATTTATTTACTAAAAATAAATGTTTATGGTGAAAACAATAATAATAATTGCTTTAATATAATGCTAAGTTTAACTTCATTCGACGATATTTCTTCGAAATCTTTCAAATTCAAATGCTGTTGTTTTGAAAATCAATGCCATCTCTGAATTCGAGTTTTATTCTGATCTACTTACAGTTGTCGAATGTATATACGACACTGTAAATACTGCCGGAAATTTTTTCTAGATTTTCGTCACTGAGTTAAAGTCATTCATAATTGACATAAATAAAAAATTAAACGAAATAATGAATTGAAAAAGAATAAAAACCCTTTATGTGTAAACGTGGTCACAATTAGGGGTGCCCTTCTTGATAATGATTACTCACCATTGTGACTAAGTTTATCAGCTGATATCTCTCACACATTCAAAGATAAAACACAACGGTGACGAAATATTTGGAAGGCAACGTGTAATTTAACGTCACCATTCACATTCTTCCAATACGATCAGATCCTCAACAAAACATTTTCTTTCAATCGGCGCAAATTTTGATATTAAAGCACACACATAAATATCAAGTCTTACAATTAGAAAGACTTATTCTCATCAAATATCGTTTATTGCTTGGACTAAATTTGATCATATGCGAGAAATGTTCGTCATCAGTTATCTCTTTCGTTCCTGAAATAGTCTTCATAACTACATCAACATCGTTCTCTTAAGATTACAGAGGAAAACAAAATAAAATCATTGATACTAAATACCTTCATTCTACTATCTGTTATCTACTTTATGGGGACCATAGCAAGAGCGATGTCTAGGAACGTTCTACTAGAATTTTTTTAATAATTCAGAAAGGAAGAAATAAAACTTCTTAGTAGCTCCCATAAACAATTTTTACTTCGACTTGTTTCGAAAATGTCAAGTCATCTTCACTTGGCAGAGTCGAAACCGATCGAAATAAAAATGGCCTACGCTAACTCTAACTTTTTAAAATTCTTTCTCTATGGCGTTACACGAAGTACAAAGGCAAAGTCATATCGATTATAAGAGAATAACTCGTCATTTTCAGCTTTTTTTAAATAAATGTTAGTTCAGTACCATTTACCTAAAACGCTTGCGAATTTATTTTTTCACATACTAAGTGAAAATATATACTGATACTTAATGATAACAATGATTTTCAATTCTAGCAAAAAGCAGGTCACTCCTAGGACATAAATATATAGGTACACCTAATTCAGTAATACATGCTTAAAGAATCCATTATAAACTGAAAATTAAATACAGCGGTAGACAAGATAATACAATATACACAAGAAAGTTTCTATGAGGTAGATTTTGCAAAAAGGATAATCGCAATGAGCCATTTTTAATCCATTAAAAAATTTAATTTTTGGAATTAGTGAAGGAATTCGAGAAACTGATCACCGTCACAAATACCAAAATTTCGGTTCTCTGCATAATCTGGTAGAAGAATGAATCCTAATAATTTATTTCACACGCATTCGTATACTACAGAATTGTAAACTATGTTTTAAAATGTACTTTGCATTAGTTTGTTCGCGGTCTCTCTACACCCTCTTCTCGTGACATTGTTTTCTGATCACTTGGGTGTTTTTCTCTCAATATCCTTCGGTTGATAAGTAGATTTTCCCCAATTTATGATTTTTCGCAAGTTATCATGAAAGGGATTTGTCCCCAAGTTTTTTCAGTAAAGTATCAAATAAGAATGCTGATGATAATAATAATAATTATCCAACTATTAACAATGAACAAAATCCAATTATCAAATTAAAAGTTCGTTTGAATTTAAATCAAATATTCAAATAAATATACAGTAGATCGAGGGATTTACAGTACTTGATAAAAAAGCTTTCATTTAAAACAATCATATAATTTTAAAAAAACAACCGAGTTGATGAAAAAGAGAAATTTCGGTCGAGACAATCGTTGGTGGGAGAATTTTCAGGAAGAAAGTGCTTGGGAGAATTAATTAGAAGAAGGGTTCAATCATAACTCACCATAAAGTGGAGCACCCATATAATAAAGCATTAATTTGATGCTCCATTTGGAGAATTTCCATTCCGTGAACCAGTCTTCGAGCAGAACCTATAACACCTCGACTTTACAGTTACGTTGCATTCGTCTGGGTAAAACATTAACCTACATTGTACTTTCGTGACAAATGGAAAACATCTCGGCAGAAAAATGATGCAATGAGAGATTCGTACATTCCTCAAGCAAAGAAGTTTAACTAAAATATCATTCATAGTACTGGATAACTGAAATTCATTGCCTTACCCGGTTGAATGAATTAAAATAGTACTTTGGCAAAATTTTGTAGTAAAATCAAATTTTATATCCCAAGAAGTCGTATTTTGCAACAGAAAAATATTAAATTACATTTTTCCGCAGATTTGAAAGACTCTATCAATTCAATTGATTTTGTGGTATAGTATAAGAAATTTATCATGGAGAACTTTGTTGTCAGACACTACCACCAAGTGAGACCTGAGACTGTGATGTTTAACTGCAATTAACTTTGTTTTGAAGGTATTATCATAAGTGGCAACAAAGAGAAACATCTCTATGCGCATGGCCTTATCTTCAAACAGAATATGAAAGCTTACTCTTCACGAAAACAAGTGACTTCATACATTTTCAAGTATCTCCTAGAAACAACTGTACGAATGTGTCAAGCGTAGATGTAATACCAAACAACAAGATATCTAAAAAGAATTATGATACGACCCAGTAATGTAAGATTTTAGCTATAATACTTTGGAATTGATTCATTCACGCATAATTCGGGTTTTTATTCTTAAAAACGACGGTGATAGGAAAAAATAAAAGTCTTTCGTAAACGAAATCCTGATATATTTTATGAGATTGGGCATAGCTTCAAGACGCAGAAAAAGTGTGTTGGAAAAATATGAATATCTAATGATTCTGATTCTCCAACAATTTCAGTCTTGAAATCTTGCAATCGTTTACTCTAATTTATATGCCAAAAGAAAATAACCCTAAGTATGATACAAGCAAACTTCAGGTGAGTTTGATACAGAAAGTCTTTTAAGGACCCTGACATTGCAAATGAGCAGCCTGCAGTGTGTCGGCACCTACGATTGTCAAAATTTGAAGTGTAATCTCTAAACTTCACGTACAGTGTAATACAGGGTATACAAAATAATTTTACACAAACGAATCAGTAAACTAAAATATACATATCATGACAATAGCAACTCGAACACTATCTACATTTGGTAGTACATACTACTAATTAATATCAATTCAATTACTAAATTAATTATTTAATTAATTAAACTAATACAAAATATCGTTAATTTCAGGGATGGGAACCTTTAAAAGGCACGTAGCATTTGAGCAAATAAGAATAAACCAAATAAAATTATCAGACCGCAAATTAAACCATAAGGCCGCACTTGGGAGAAGAATCGCCTACATTCAAAAAGATTATAATTGAAATTGAACGAGATAATACTTATTTAAGGGCTAAATAAATTCTGAGTTGCATATTTTCTATTTCCACTTGATATCATAAGGAAAAGTGGGAAACAAAATTATTCATATACTTCATTCGATTGAAATATTGAAGAAAATGACACACTTATCTACCAAGAAGATTGCTGGAGCCTTAAGAATGTCATCCAAAAACTGGGTATTCCCAAACAAGCACAATATTGGGTATATAGCACAATTAGATTTGCTCAGAACATTTTGAAATTCGAAGCCCTATTTTGGTCCGACGACACATAAAAATATTGTTTCGAGCTAAATCTCCAACCATATCTTGTGTTTACCTGGGATTCCCGCGGTTTTGTTCCATTTACCTGGCTATTCCTTCACATATTTATTATACATTATTCACTCCATTTGTAACACTAACAACCACGGCGAATGGTTTTCATGAGTGTTTAGCGAGTTATAATGTTAGAGCGCTCTTCAGACTTTATTAAGCCCCACTGAGCAACATTTCAATCAAAACGTGAGGGACTTTCAAAAACCAAATGCCAAATAAGCAAATGTCTTATTTTGTACTTCTATTTCTGGTTTTTCTCTAGATGTATTACAAAATACATTCTTTTCATAAGAACAAGTGAATGATTCTTTTTAGTAAAATACAGTAAACCTTTAAGCAATGAATTTTGCAGTAATATGTTTCAGAACGAATCAGAGAAATAACACAACATATACCACGGTTTCACAATCGGCAAGTAAGGAAATAACAGAATAATCTATTATTTCACTGGTTGGCTGAAACTGAATTCGAAAATTTCCCCGATAGTAGATTTATTTGGTTTCTGTTATCTAAGATGACGAGGTTTTACTGAATCTAGATATGTTTTTTTGGTTTTCCCGGCTTTTCTCTCTACTAACGCAACTGCCAACTGGCGTAATCAGAAAATTGTAATAACTAATTCATCGTTTGGTTAAGTAATATTGTAGTATTCCTTTTACGTCCGAAATCCAAATGAACCAAAGATAATTAGTGGAAATTCATCACTGAATAAATTATTCAAATTTAAACATTTTTATCTACAAATAGTAATATAGATCGTAACTTAGATTAAATCTAGTCTTCAAACACTTAAGCGAAATAAAATTATTTCGCGAAAGCAGATATCACTTCATTAAACGAAGAGATCCGAATCAATTTGAAGACTAAGAGATTGAGGAGGAATATACGAAACATGGAACACCAAAACTCAAAAATATCAAAGCCCAAGTGTTGATTGAAGAATGGTTCAATGCTATAATTAAGAATGAGGATGAAAATAAGTTCAGAAAAGAAAAAAAAATAGAATAAAAATAAATATGTTGGATTTTCGATGTAGCGCAATGCTATACACGACGAATATTGAATAAAAAATAAATTTTACTTCATGATCAGAATGTAGCTGTGGTTACATTTCCTTTAAATTTTGAGGTTTCGAAACGGCACCATCCGGTTGATTCAAGGGAGGTTTGAGTCAATGATTTCTGACTCATGAGACGGAAGACCCAGAAGAAGTTCAAATCATATTATTCCTAGGGGTCATTCAACTAAATGGAATTGCACACATCCATTATGTATACATTGTAAAGGAGACATATTCACTCAAGCAACCAGGGTCGCAGAGGACCTACTTTCTAATTTTTGAGCGCAGGTCCATGCAAAGTGAATACTCATTGCGACAGCAACACTAGCTGCCATCCATTTCAATTAAATATTAGGTCTGCATTTGAATTGCAAGCCTCCAAGGACTTGCAAAAAACCCTCCAAGTCAATAGCGATGGAAACCTTTCCCCGATTGCCCATACATTTCTCAACTCTCTTCTTTCTTAAGAATCACTAATATTGGAATACTAGTAGTGGTACATAGACCAGGATGGCACGCCAACCCTACGTCGTTTAAGAGCACTTTCTTAGCATGTTGATCCTTGATACATATAATTATTCATTTGAGTTTAGAAGTTCATTTCATTCATTTAAGTTTAGGATTCCGTTAATTAATAACATCAATAAATGATTAATTTCGTATAATCGTCCATCGCTGATGTGATAACATAGAAAATGTCAACACCTCATGCTATGGTTTGATACAACGTCTTCAAAGATGTCTTTTGACTGAGGCTGAAAAGTCTCTTCTTCCATCTAACCTTTCCTCAATGAAATTATATACATAAATAGTTTTGTGTAGGTGGATATAAATAGAGGAAAACTTTAGAAGTAGTGGGTGTAAAAAATCCCAAGGTGATATCTTAGGAAAAAAGATCCACTGCAGGAAAACACGACAGGAAACTGTATATGACTCAGAAATTAGCATTACTATAACGAATTTTTTTAAAAATACTAAAATACGGTCAGAAAAAGGAAAAATTGCAATAGTAAACAATGAGAAAATAATTAATATGACAAAGACATAAGATAGTTATATTAAGGTAGATTGTCGAGAACCGAAAGTCGGAGCGGAACAAATAACGGTTTCCGGTTTCGATTCAGGTTCAAGAATTTTAATTTTCGGTTCGGGTGCGGTTTTCACTCCGGCGAAAATGTTTTTTTTCTGTTTCGGTTTTTGGTACGGTTCAGAGCTTCAGTTCGGGTTCTAGAATGTCAGTTTTTCGGTTCGGGTTCAGTTTCCATTTTTCGGTTTCAGTTTTCGGTTCGGTTCTGGTTCGATGCTCTAGATCGATCCTTTACGCTAGGGAAGAAAATAATGAGTAAAGCAGTAAATAAACTAGCAAACCCCAAAAACGTATAGCATGAAATCCATTACGCAAGTTTGATAAGAGCAATTCAAGCTAGCATTTCGCACACCTGTGAAAATTTCCCGCTCTTAATCCCATCAATTTACTAATGATTGCAGGTCGCTTCTACTGGAAGAGAGATTACCCCCATCCAACTTGAGCTCGCGGATTTGACACCCACCGGGAGAATGTGCCTTGTCACACTTACACCCACAAATAAAGGCAATTTCCTCGAATGCGTCCGTAGAATGCTGAATCACTCTAAACAACAGGAAAAAGAAAACGCAGTGACTCACACCCATTCATCGTCCCCGTCTTGTCCCGGAGGACGTACGGTGAAGGCTGAAATCTAAAGATGCCGGCAAAAATCCCACAAAGCCATTCTAAATTAACTCGGAAACTGATAAAAAAAAGATAGATGTAAGATATAAGAAAAACTTTTTTCAATGACTTTAGAATTTAGAAATATTGCTGTATATTGCCGATTATTTATTTAGCCCCGTCGAGCGTGACAGACCTTCACTTGACATTTTAAATATATACGCCCATAATTGTATACATCTAGTTCTACGCTAAAAGGTTTAAATTTTAAGTCTAAAATAATTCAATATATCTTTGGTGGTCTTCTTTTTTCTTGTAAATTTCCAACACGATAACTAATCAATAAAATATATGAATGAGTATCTTGATATTAACTCCATTCGTGACATACTATTGCGCTTCTCAAGTAGCTTAAAATAGTAGCTAAAAACTAAAAAGGGAGAGGATTCTCACCGTTAGTTCTATTTCAGCGTAAATTCTTCGCATATTTTTCTGGTTGTATGTACAATGAGCTCTGTATCAGCAATCGCATTAGGTAAACGCCCACTTCACGAATGATGGAATTTAATTTAAAGTTTCTTTGTAAGTCCTTAATATTGAATACAACTTATTCATACTACAGTCCATTATAAATAAACATCCATAGATATTCACGATAGTTTTGAAGCAGGAAAAGTAAGCGGTTTCCCAAAAAATAACTACATAAATTTTCATTGAGCACTTTAATACATGGCAATTACCAGAACTCACAACGCAAAAAACCTTTTTGTAGACCTACGTGGCTCATTTTTGCTAAGTCTACTAAAATGTATTAAACTTCTTAATGCTCTCCCAACACTGATAAATATCTTAATTTTTTCGGCTTCTACTTAAGGTTGTACCTGTGATCGTAATTCTATACGCTAAAATCTCAGAAAATTGTCTCCTCTTCATAAGGCTATTATTAATTCCTACCATTAATTCTATATTGGCCTGAATTCTTCGAGTATTCTTTCGATAAAATGAATATAAGCAACTGAGCAAGCGTAATCACTTTTATTCGCGTTCCCTCTGGAATAAGAATCTCCGATAGCGTAGTAACTATGAAAGACACAGAAATACGATTAATGTTAAAAAAACGTAGAAGTTTTCCAAGATTGTTTCCATAAAAAGCGTCAATGTTTGCTCGCAGATTTTGGCGATACAGGATATTGGAACTTAAGAGGAAGTAACATGATTGCAGGGTTCTGTATCACCTAAGGTAAAAATCTATAAAGCTACAGTGGTACTTAAAATCCGAATTCAGTACCTTCCAGAGCCTCGTTAGAATTCCAAATAGTTCGAGTTCTACGACATTTTTAACCCTTCAAAATAATAGAAACTGGATTGATCCGTTCCTGGATCCCACAAACACGAATTTTGAAGACGATGTTAACAGTACATATATTATACTTGAAGATAAAGAATTAATAAAAATTGAAATAATATCCGCTTAAAAACCTGAATCTCTAAAATTCAAAATATCTTTCATTAAATCATCGTGGAGCACATTGACTTCATCAAGTTATCCTCTCAGAAAAAACATCACCATCCAGTTATTTTTCATTCATGTAAATTGACAAAAGTTTTCCATCCTTTCTATACTTTTCACATAGAGATGGGCGTTTTAGCCCCTTTTATGACATCAACTGCTTTCATCTTGAGCTGCGACTTTATTTTTCAAAACACTCAAACATGCGATTAAAACATCCCAGCTCCCGTCGCGAGATCACCACCGCACGTGTGCACTGTTTCATACTCAGCGATAAGATCTTTCTTAACATCAACTATAGCTCTAACAGCTCACCTCTTACTCATATACTCCTTACTACACCTTTTAAAACCTACATTGAATAAAGCAATTCGTCGTTAAGTATAATATTTAACTGTCATACCGGGGCGTTCGGATTCGAAGAAATTGTACGAATCCCGAGGCATATCTATTCGACTTTTTCGTTTGGAAGCCAAGTTCTGGGTTGGGGGCAAAACTATATGCTGATATTTTCCTTGCGTCTGAAATCAGGGACGAACGAATAACGCGTCAACGGCGCGAAGATTATATTGAGTCCCCTATATGATATTAAAAACGTAAATATGAAAAATTACCCTCTTTCTGTGGAGATAGGAGGAAAAACATTCCATGAAAAATTATCTTAACACAGGGGTAAGAAAAAAATAACTATTTCGTAATAGCATAAATTGCAGTAAGAAAAGGCAAGTTTTGAATTACATACTGAGAGGAGCCTTTCTTAAATTGTTATAAATATTTTAAAACGAAGGACATGTAGAAAGTTTTAGATTTAAATGTATGCAAAACCACTAATAAAATACATATCCAAATGCGTCAAAGTTCAACGTTTTATATACATGTAAAATTTGCACCAAAAACTAGCTACCGGAATTTTACATCCAAAAGCTAAATATTATTATAAAATATATTTAATTTATCAATGAATACTCGAAGCTGAAAGTTGAAACTGAAAATTTAAGAATGTAGAATTGGTTAAATCTATTCGTTAGGATTCAAAGATGTTTTCCTTGATTCATTCCAAAGAAATACATCAATTAAATCACTTGTAACATCAGGACACTCACAATGTATCTATACGCATAAGGAAGAGTTATAAATAGTTCCTCAGAGCAATCTTCATTGAGACCCTCAACTAGCGCTTACTTGTTAATCCACTCTTATCCGCATTATTAACTTTCGAAGCATCGAAGACACACATTGAATATCCCAGTAGCAAGTAACAGGAATACCTTTGTAGAAAAGCTTAACCTTAACAAAGAAAAGTATCGTACAATTTATTACAAATGAATGCAATGCACAAATTTTAATCAACATATTACTGTATGATCAAAATCGCATATTACTAATCGCAAAATTTTGTCTTTAATTTTGACGGAGCGGGCTACTGGTGATAATTGTTATTGATAGTTTTTGTTTTGGCGAGTGTACCACTGACGCATAAACATCCAACACATAGTCAAAAAGAATTTTGAAACCAGTATATAGATATTGATGATAGGAACTATTGTATGATAGGTATCTTTGTGTCTCTAAGACAGCCAAGCTATCTAATTAGCGATACATTTTATTCGAAGTTGCTGAGAGACGTATATCTGTTGACAAGTTACAAAGAAAACAATGCAGAACATTTTTTATCTATATCAGTTAATTATATATATTAATGATTGCAAAAATAGTATTGATCTGGGTTAGGTTTTTCAAGAATGCCAAATACTACGAAAGTCGATTTATCGGTTGTCGATCGTTTGAAGAGAAATTTTTCCTGAGTTTTGTTTTTTCCGGTATCTGCCCCAATTTCGTACGAGCGGGAATTCTAATTGAATCTTGCGCAAGAAAAAAGTCTGGATGAGAACTTAACATGCGTTTCTCAAGGACACTTTTCTGAGTTGTATGAAGTCGAATACAGGATATTTTCAGGGAAAGAAATAGCCATGTTTAATCGCCCGTGGAACCGTCACACAATTATCTCAATTTTACACGTCTGCCTTCAAGGGCATACGAAGAACAGAGATACCTCAGCCAACAAGTAGCCCGGATAACAAATTCTTCGGCTAGCGAAGGTTTTTTTTTTCTTCCGATTCAGTTAACGAATTTTTTAGTATTTGCACGAAGAGATAGGAAGAAAATCGAATAATTCTATTTTTTGCTTCCGTCGAATAATTCGTTTCGTAAAGTCTTGGTGGATTTGTAAAATCGTAATAAAAAGTTTCGGTTTCAATTTTGTCAGTCTGCAAACGATTGTGCTTTAGGAACGAATTATTTTCGTTAGCCACGGTATCTCATTATGCATGTATGTACCTTTCTATCCCTTAAAGAATTCCTCTATTGTGAATATTCAAGTAAAAATAAGGGTGCGGTAACACAAGGATGAATATTATCGGTAGTAGCATTGTGAAAAGTGCTTCGACTGCTGAGGTAATTCCGAACGTGGGCTCTCACCGGGAATCGAACCCGGGACGGCTTTCATTGAAGTCAAACGCGCTGCTCACACGGCTATCCGGGAGCCACAATCATTAATTATCATTAATTAAAATATAATTATTATAAGTGATTATTATTTTTAGTTGGTCGCCCCTTAATTTCTTCCAAAATCAAACGCAAAAAATGTGAAAAAATGGAACTTGGCTGTTATTGAATAAGAGGTTCGAAAATCTCTCCCCTCACCTAATATGCTGTTGACCGTGGGGCTAATATCGGGTATGATACACCTTGAAGATTGTGGCATAGCCGCTGAAATGCGCGTTGGATGTTTACCAGAAGGTCGGTAATCCGGGGTTTTCTGCTCCTTTAGCGGAATTGGCCCTACGTTTTCAGGTATATTCGGTGATTGGAAAATATTTCTAGCTTCTGCAAAAAATATCTTAAGAATCACGGGACCCCCAAGAGATTACCCGCGGTACACCGATTCAGAATCGCTACGTAAGAAAGCGACACTTGACATCAAATTAGTTAACGTCAAAGGTCCCCACTCCGAGTCCCAGGAACTTAGGGTTTACCTAAAAACAGCACGGACGTTTTTCCTCATTTTTTGTCACACTGCGATCGTCCAACGAATATTTTAGGCGGTTTTTTGATATAGCTTTTCTTGACTAAATTATACAGGCTATAAATAATTTGCTAAAACTAAAAGGAAGTTGAAATAAACATAAATATGCCTTCGATGGAAGTGGAATTTTTACTTTGCACATTAAGTTGTGCGACTAACCCAAGGCTTTTAAAAGGACTCGAACCCAGGTCTCCCGCTTTCCGGGCAGGTATTCTATCCATTGAACTACCGAGCCACGCAGTCTCGTTTTTGTAAACGGAAGCTTATATGGTAAAAGGACTCGAACCCAGGTCTCCCACTTTCCAAGTATAAATATGCTTTATTAGGAAATGAGTCATTATGAGCAAAATGAGGAACGAGCATGAGATATCATACGGAGAGTAGCTCTCGATAATATTTCGACACTTAAGGAAATCTAAATTTATCATCTGGCATTTTATTTTCGATGCACTCGAAGGAAAGATAAAATCTAATCGCGACGAAAATTTTTTCCCTATATTGGATGGCAACGTGGAATTCATTCGCGTTATTTACTTTCTTTATCAGGCAATTAAATCTACAACCTGTTCGGCACTTGTCGTTTTCGACCTACGTAAAATAATTTACATAGTTTAATTCTTTAAACTGTTACTTTCTTTATCACAAAACATTGCTTGAAATAATGCAAAATTTTGACAAGTTGAACGATATTCCGTCTATAATTCCGCTTTCGAACGCGTTTTTCTCGATGACTGTTTTTGAAGTTTTTTCTACATCTTAGACGTTCCTTTAAGATTAAGTTGGAAAACTGGCCCTTACGGAATAAACGATAGCAACGTAGTTCAGGAATTTGAATTAATTTTCTTCTTGAGCGGAAGTACATTTCACAAAAAGCGTATACAATGGGTAAAGGCTTGAGTCGTGTTGCTGCTTGGAAGGAACAGTAACACGTTTAATGTTTGCTAATATTGAGTCTTCGCTTTTACTCCAAAAAAAATCAGCATTGATTATTTTTTCGTAACATAGTACGATATTTGATGAAACCAACATTTTTGCTCAAGAACATAGAATTATAATGAACAATAAATCTTAATTGATACATTGGCGAAAGACTTCTCGTTAACACTACAAAAGTTTTCCTTACGCCTTAAAAGTGAATAAACTTAGAAATAAAACTTAGTTATTTAGGAAAACAAAATTCCTGTGATTAATGGCTCTCGTCTGAGAATATGTTTAAGATGTACACGGAAAAAGACAAGAGAACTTATTACATATATATTAAGTAGAACATATTACTTTTCATATACATTCAACATTGTACTGATCAAAAGAAAATAATTTTTTAAACATCGGTGAATCTACTATATGGTATATGACAGATAGCGATCTCAAGATAACGCTACGTATTGTATAGGTAATATAGGCTGAAAGCTAAAAATTGTTAGCTTTCAATAGATATTAATGGATTTGTTCATAGTTCCTCACGGTAATCAATCATTGACTCCCCGTTGATTACAGCGCTCATTGCCCCCAAAGCCATAGTGGCTTCACAGATAAACATATGGGAGATGCTAATTATTGTGGTTTTTACATTGAAAACCACGGGTAACCGAACAGTTCTGTGAGGAATCACTCAAACATTCGGATACCGAAAACTAGTGGGGTTAGTGGACATGACGTCGGAGGAAATTTCCCGGAGCCGTCGAGGGAGGTCGTGACGCGGTACCCCTTCCATTCTCTCCCTCTTTCTTTTAGTCGTCATCGTGTGCCGACCAATGAGGCCCCTGCGTGAATCGAGGAGGAATGGGAAGTCAGGGGAGGACGAGGAGGTCAAGTCACTCCTTCACGAACCCCGTCTCTTGGCAGTCGGTGGATTCCCTCTGTATCCGTTGATCGTGCAGGTGATTTCAACACCAGCAATCCTCGAAGACGTTCGGTTAACTCTTTTGACGACCATTTGGGTGGAGAGGAGTGCTAGTGTGTCTGCAGACTGTGACTTTTAAAGGTGGGAGAGTTTGTGTAGTGCATCGGTGCTGTTTGAACTCAAGAAGGAGGCTCTTCGGCAGAGCGTCTTGCAGGTGGTAAGTCTCTCTTCTTTGCCACATATCCCTCCTCCTCTCCGAGGGCGCCAACGACCGGTTTTTTAAGCGGCGGGAAACGGCAATCTTCCGGTGAAAATGGATGCTGATATTATCCCATAAAGAGTTGCTCTAGCGGTGTAATAGGTGATAAAATACCTAGGCGGACTTCGCGCATTCCGGCAGTCCTTGAATGTTTTTGTCTGCTATTGTTTCGCGTTGTTGTGTTACTCTCGGAGCGAGTTATGGTGTTAGTCATATTCGGCGGGTTATTTAGGAGTTCTATTTAATGCAGTTTATCTAAGAGGCCCAATAAAAACTAACTTTAAAGACTGACGGGACCGGGAATCCTTTATCCGGGAGGCTGCTTTAGGTAATTGAGATCTTCGACCAGAACATCTTCACATGCCGTTTTGGGACCTTCGTAGGCAAAGTTAATCATAACCCTTTACCTGATCTACGAGTGCCTATAGACTTTCGGCGTGTGGCAGGGGTTGCATTCGCGATTATTTATTCGCGCTATTTTATATCGCGGAATTGCAAAAGGATTTTTGGAATCAAATTGTCCTTGCATACTGTCTTGCATCTCTTCCTGAATATTTTTCTGGTATTTGTTCGCAGAAGTAGTAAGGTCGAATCCGTCCGCTAGGCTTTAGAATATTGCTCTCTGAATTCATTGACCACGCTTAAGTTGATGACTTGAAAAAATATTACATAGCAATTCGAACCATCTTACAAAAGGTGGGAGTGTTGCAAAACAGCGTCTAAAGCTGAGTAGAGCCCCACGCGTGTTGAAATAAAAGTTTGTAACTTTCTCGGAGAATTTTTACTTTATCTACGAATGCAAAAGAGGGAAGAACGTTGTAGCTTCGATGCGGAACCGGGATCGTGCTTTGTGTTGTGGTGCCGAAATTGTTTACAATGGAAACGTCTTACGGTTTCGCTTACCTCTAAGCGAATTTTTTCTCAATCCGGAATATTTCATGGGAAAAGGACTTCGCCAAGACGCCGGACAGTTGGCAAAAAGAACATCTGGATAGACTTCAACTTTGTCGAATGCATTCTAACGCAAAAATTCGGAACGTCTTCCAAAAGGTTCGCGGAACATAACCTGTGGATGGAAGGAAGAGCACCAGCCGACTGTGAATGAGATACTGATGCGAAAAGGTGCTGAAAAGCTATAAAACTTTATCTCAACGTGCCTTCCGAGAAAAGACGCTCGCTCGTTTTCAGAACCTCACCGTTTAGTTTCGTCACGAATGCGAAAGGTATGCCGAAGAGGCCTTACGTAGCGCGGGCGGATGTGCAACAGATTCCGGTCTCTTCCATTCGCAGCCGAGATTTCGGTCTCAGCGGGGAAAAGAAAGTGCAAGTGCTCTGATTGCTTACGGAAGTGGCTCTTCCGTTCTTTTATCTCTTGGGGCGTTTAAGTCCGGCGAATCGTCTCTATTAATACCCTAAGCGTTGCTCTATCACGTAATGGATAAACGTGCCAAAATAGAAACAAGTAATTTCACGCAAAGTTTGTTCCTTTAGTTGCGGTTACCGTTGCCAACTTTCCGGGTTCACCGATAGAGCTTTCTGAATTCTTTTCGTTTACTCTCTTGGAGCTTGTTTTTCTACTGGATATACTCGTGTGCCATATTTACGGATATTACTCTGTATTATTCGTGTTTTTCTGGTCTGTAATGATGAATTATATGGGAATTAAAACCGACGTATTTTTTTCGTATTGCAAAAATAGATTCATTACAGGTCTTCTCTGGGCGGTTTCCTTGATCTAATAATTAAATTTATCATTTATACTTATCATTAGAGGATTTAAGCTATAGTCCTCAGGTTCCAAACTGACTAGAAAAACTGGCGTGCAGTACAGATACTCTGTAATTCATCCGAGTCATATCTGAAAAGGTAATTACTTGAAGAGTAGCAGTAAGAGTTCTGAATTATCTAAGAGAGTTGTATCCGAACCGGATAACGCCCCCTACAGAGCGCTGGGTTAACCCAAATAACATTAAAGTTCTAGGTTAGGTCGCATTACTTTTGTGTTGATTAACTTATTCGGTGGTTATAGAATAATGGGTGCGGTAGACAAAATAAACATTCGGAAAACAGATATCAATTTTGCATTTAATATTAAATGCCTTGTTTATTACCACTTTCGAGGGTTATTTCTAGAGTTTTAATTCTTCATTCGCTTCGAGAGTGGCACACGAGAGCCACAGTTTCAATTATTTCAATTATTATCATCTTATTATCTAATAAGATATTTTGTAATCTTATGTAAGCATTAACTGATTTCTCCGATTAGCTATTGCCTCAGAGTATTTAACTTATGTATGAAATATTTTGGAGACTAACGGTCAAAACGCTGACTGATAGCTGTCAGGATTATTTTGCAGATCAAGCGTAACATATTGAGGCCTAGTATATCTCAATCTTATTTCAAATGCTTGCCTTCAATTACATCAATTAAAACTTAAGTAACACTGCCACTTAATTCCTTGTAATTAATGTAATTGTCTGACTCTCGCTATTGGAATCTCTCATCAGCTTATGGCCCAAGGGGTGATACAGATAGATCCCACAAAGCTTCTAATGCAGAGTATCTGGAATGTTGAGGAACCAAAGCTGTATCGCATTGGAGTCGATATATTTCTTTCCCAAAGTTCTTCGATGATCCATTGTAAGGCCATTAACATGCAGCGGAAGGCTTGATTTCTTTGCACATTTCCGGCAGTCTTGTAAGCCCAAGTGGCCTTGGCTAAAAAGACAAGTGGGAACTTTGAGGAGGAGGTAAAGGAGTTAGTAATCACAATTCTCTCAAACTGTTTTCTACCTTTGGGCGGGACTTTAGACTTAACGGCGTTTCGTAACGACAGGCAAGGTAGAATAAAAACGGCAAATTTACTATATTTGTTATTGAAATAGCAAAAGTAATTATAGGATCCTCCTTAGGCTCAATTATTAATTTACAAAATTATTTGCTTACGCTGTCATAACCTCCTCCGAGAAAAAGAGAGAACCAAAGACCATGTATCAAGAATTTATCACAGAATTATTTAGAAATTTACCGTATTCATGAGAATTTGAGAATTCGTCCCGTAATGTCTAACTAGAGCTGAATCAAGTGAAGTTCTACATATAATTACAAATTTTGCCGCTTATGCAACAATAAATGATTCCGGAATTGTTGAAATCTGAGTACATAAAATCGGCTATACATCTAATGGCATTGTTTTGTACTATTCGGCTAATAAGCTAAATGTGCCATCTAATGCGGAATCGAGGATAATGAGCTGTTTATTGCAGGTTTAAAGGTAATGCGTTCCTGGTTAACAGTTACAAAAAGGGCTGTTTTTTACGTAAAAAGATGAAATAAAAGAATTTTTATCACGTTTCCTTCGGAAAAATAAGTATTCTAACACCAGGAAGTTACGATGGAAATATTAAATACGAGGAAAAATAATTTTCCTCGTATTTAATATTTCCATCCATAATTTATGGAAAAAATTCCCAGTAGAATCATTGAAATCGCTCGCGGAACGGTTGCAGCTGGTATTTAAATAACCCATATGCAATCTGTTGAAGGTGATTTTAAATTTAACCTTGAAGAGTGTCCTTTTCTGAATCGTAGTTAGAATAATTACACTGCTCAAAATCTTTGAAATTGAATCCAACTTTCGAGATTTCAAGAGCATCAGGGTTTATACAAACTCTAACTTTAACTCTTTTATTTTCACTTGTAATTTTTTAATGCTTAATGTGTGTAATGCGATGTATCACAGAACAACGCTTTTTACTTAAGCGAGAGAAGGTAATTAATTATATTTTGGGATAGAAACTGTTTCAGTAATAATTCCTCATAGCAACACAGTACAATATAACAAGTGACCCAGAGCACTAAAGTTGGCGCGATTTTCTAAAGGCTAGGATAGTTTGAATTCCTTCAAACGCGTATTTTTCCTCGCAAGCAAAATTTTCTTGTCTTTGTCCCAAGAAGAGGCGTTTACCGGTTCACATTCGGTAGACCCGGAGGTCACCTACCTGTTCCTCATACCTCTTTAAATGCCCCAGGGGTGAATGATACAAGTCAGTATTTAAAAGGACAGGTCTGGATTTAAGGTGTAGGAGCCAACATGCTTTGTCTAAAGGCCAACGTTAAGAGGTCACGGGTTCGTCTCCTGGAAAGTACACGTCTTCGTCTGAGTTTTCATTAATACATATTTATTAAATCGCATGAACATTGTGAGATTCAATAACTGTGAAACTTATTTATGAGAATTATTCAATAACTGTGAAACTTATTTTATTTAACTGTGAAACTTATTTATGAGGAGCGTGACTTTATTTTTCCTTAGGTTCATTCGAAAAATTTCTATTCTTCGATCGGAGCAATATTATGTAGTAATTGTTTCAAGAAAAGATGTGGGGATTCAGGGAATGGTTGTTTTATCACTGTCCAGGCCTGTTTGACCTAGCCCAGAGGTAGAGAACCACCCTTTGGTCCTTCAGGCCTTATGCGGTCTTTTTGAGCGTATAATGTGGCCTTTCTATCCTAAAACATGTTTATATTTGGAAATATTGTTTTTCGACATCGTTTATTAGACCAAGAAAAAATAAAACTGAATAAAAATCCCGTCTAAGCTTGCTTAATTTTTAAATTCATCTTCATTTGTACGTAAACACAGTTCCGATGTTACTGCAATAGTTACCGCAAACTAGTTGGATGTAGGCAACACGTTTCACATGAGCGACCTGATGGTATTATGAGCAACCTAATGGTTTCTAATACGACATTGGCGGATCTAGAGGGGGTTGAAAGGGGAGGGTTATCTCTCTTAATGGTTCAGGAATTTGAGTAGGATCTGACAAGGAGTTTGAATTAAAATCAGATCGCAAATTTTTTTCAAGATCACTATAGATCAACAAATTTGTAGCGAAAAATAGCATTTTAAAAAATTGGAAGCGAAATCATAACTAGAGATGAGTAACAAACAAGTATTTTTTCGAAAGGTTTATTTTTCGCTACCGGTTTCCGCGAGTATTCGCCATCATCAAGCGACAAAAGAAAAAAATTCCAGTTTTTTGTCACCTGATGACGGCGATTACTCGCTGAGACCGGTAGCAGAAAATAAAACTGTGGATGTAGTACTGCCTCTATTCTCTCGTTGTGACGGATTTCCACAATAAGAATCCTTCCTCCGCGAGTTCATAAGGAATTCTCCTTGAATCGTCCCACCCCTTCACCTTGACAAGCTTCTAGATCTCTCCCTGTTATCGGCCGAAAGCTGCGACCTAATGAAAAGAGGCATCCCAGCCATACCCCAAGAAATGACTCCCCTGTGAATCATGCACCAAGAGACATTTGTTTAGCATAGCCACTGCCTGAAGGCCACCTCACTCGCCTCTATATTGATAAGAGAAACGGTAACCGGATGCAAGAAACAAAACAAAACAGAGTACGATAAAACAGAGCATGAAAAAACACAAGCGATTGTATTTGCGCGTGCGTCGATATTTCTCTTTTTACGACCTTTTCCCAACCGAGTCACCGTCAATTTCCTCCGGTGTTTTAGAAAGCATCGAGTACATTTACGAGTTGATAATGAAGGCTATATTTTTTGGGAGCGTGGTGACGAAAGGGCGGTATGCTCATAAATGTCACCCCCCGCCGAATACGCACGACCTTTCCACTTGTTTGCTAAGTAAACTGGATCTCAACTTTCATTTGTTCCTTCCGCACGAGAAGGTGCTGCTAATAAATTAACAGCTTCCCAAAATAGGCCAGCGTATATTGACAACGGTATGGATTTGGGGTTTCCAATTCACGCCCCGTTAACAACTCGGAGGAGTCCGTAAGTGGAACATTTAGTTTACTTTCCGTAAAGGAGGATTTACGAGAATAATTACGATCGGAGAATGACCTATAAAAAGGATTGTTCCTCTCGGTAATTGAAGTGAAATTTCTTGCGCGGAGGCGAATGCGGCGTTTTTCTATAATTTTAGCTCCGCTGGAGTGTATGCCCTGCTTACGAGAGCTTTAAAAAAGTTGCAGAATGTCTCGATAAAGCATCTATATAAAAAATCCCATAGCATCAGTGCCGCCTTATCTTTTCATCAAACGTAGAGCACGTACAGATATAAAAATCCGCGGCTCAGTTGAAGATACGTTTGTTAATTCGTCTACTTAAAACTGTAATAGAAAAAAACCAGAGGAATAAAATGTTGTTTTTTTAATGCGCTTCCAATAAATTATGCGGGGGATGATCAAGATCGTCTTAACTTGGTGGTATTCCATCACTAAAAGCAACAACAGTTCAGTAATAAAATCTTTAATTCATCCTAACCCAGCAAAATAACAAAAACACGACTTAGGTTTCGAGATATGAGAATATTATATATAAAAGTTTCTGTATCTGAACTACTGTAGTTACTAAACAATATTTATAATATTTCATCAATTTCAAAATGTTTTTACACAAAGTTTATACCGTTTTGTTAATATCTTAAAAAGTCAGATTATTACTCATGTCATGAGCAGCAATGAGTTCTCGAATACTCCATTAAATATGATTCAACTGCGCTTTAACAATATTTGCGACTAAGTCGTTAAGTATTTGCAGGATGAGTAAAAAATTATCACACGTACATAATGTCTCCTCAGCGTTTCCAAGAACTGAAGCCGGTCGCACGAATTTATGCTAGTCTCAGCAATGGCCGAATAAGTCTAAATAGTTATCTCTAGAAGGGAGCAATACAACAAGGAAACGATTGAGACTCGGGTAAAGATAAAAGGTTCCACCCAGGGTTACGTCAGTCTTTCTCGCTTCCGTTCATCTACGAGTTAATTTTCTCTTATATTTGTCACCGTCCTTGTTGATAATTCAACGCAGGTTCAAATGGCACCTGCCGAAATCGGACGCAACCCGCGAGGTTCTCAGAGAAGAGAAGGCGAGGTTCAGCCCTTTCTTGACCCAGACTCCACAAGTTGAAAACCGTTAGGAAAAAATACTGATGGAATCTAAATTATACTCCTCGATTGCGATATGCAAATGAGCTTTCGTGCTATTCGCGGAGCGGATAAAGGACTATTTCTTAGCGTCGATATCGTTTAATTCTTATATGTAGTCCGGTTAAATTTTTTGAAACGGACATAAATGTCTTTAACAGTGCTTCGCTCAGGAGTTAGTTAACTTCCTTTTTGGTTACTTATCAATTATTTTGGCATATTCTTTGTCCACTGTAATTTATATTCCCCTCTTTCGGTATCATTTCAATTTAGGCATTTTGAAGTACAGATATTATAAATAAATCTCGTGCATTAGAATTTAAAGATGCTGCGTTTGATTCTGTCTTCTACAGATATGAAGCTGTTTTATGAATTAAGCAGCTATTTTAACTTCCTGCTCTTGTTTCAATAGCTTCCTTTGTAAATGCAGTTTTTAAGGGATTCAGACCGTAACAAGTTACCGACTTCAGACGCTTGGCCGCTCTGAGGTAACTAACTCATAGAGATAATTGTTTACACATTCGGTTCATATAAACAAAGATAATTGCTATGGAGAGAGATGGCGCAATTGTGCTTCAATTAACGGAGTACTTGAGGCATCTATCCGTTATGTTATCAAAGAAATAATATAAAGGATAAACGATTTTTGAGAGGTAACGATATGAAAGGCAGCACGAAAATAGTTGACACAGAAATCTAACCAATTTCTAATGGAGTAATGATGGAGTAATCAAGCAAAATGTAATATATTGGTAAATCTAAACTTTGTAAAATGCATTCCATATATTTATATATTGAATCCAAAGAAAACCAAGTAACCACTGATCAATAGAAAATTTTCCGTTCTGACCAATTTTTCAGTAAGACGAGATATTTTGTGACATTTTTAGAAATAATGCCAAATTTCAGATATTGTGATTCTTCTTAGGATTTCAGAAACAGAGAAGTTATTCTTTAAGTTTGACGTAGAAAAGGTGCTTATTTCATGAATCAGTTTAGCAAAAAAGACATAAACTAGCACATCCATCAGTTTTCTTAATAACCAGGCTATTTTCGTCCACGTGTTGTGACCTCCTCAGGCATTTAGTATTTCATTAAATAAATAGCAGTGTAAAACGTACATTTTTAAAATAAATTTTCCAGAGACTCTCCAAAAATTTTACCCCAATTCATTTGTTTCATATCTTTCACATGGAAGTCGGTCTTTTTTAATCCCGCGATTTAATATTGGGTCACCGCAGTCCCAAGATATTAATCTAGTTCATTGCTGACCGCAGTTGGATTCAGAATGACGCCTTTTGTATATGAGCTCAGGTTAAAGCAGATTTATCAAACATGGGACATTATTCAGATTTAGCAAGTCAATATCACTTTGAAGTAGCTTGAAGAATAAAAAAATATGAAGGGAATTAAAGGAATGAAAGAAGTACGAAAGGACAGAGTATGTACGAGCACTGAGAATAAACCAGGTCATTAGCCTTTTTGCGTCGATAAATAGAGGTTGCGTGACTTTTGATGATTACAATCAAGAACAAAAATATTTGTCCCACTCAAGTGGTAGTTATTTTCATTGCACGGAGAGAACTTTCCATAAGGCCGTATTTTCTCTTTTTCTAGAGAATCGATCTGTTGTGTGTCTCCGACAAACTGTATTAAGGATATTACGATATTTCCTTCTTGGCTATCCCTCGATCCTTTCCCAAATTGAGTTGGAGTAACGGTTCAATCCAAAAGCAGGCGTTAAGCCACTCATTATGACCATATGGGTCCGGACGTGAAAGGAAGCTGGGATTGACAAAGACTGTGTTGATGAGAATACGAGAGGTACCCATGGGAGTGGAAGAACCGAGGAAAGCTGAATGAAGCGGATGAGATTCTGAAGTAAAGGAGGAGCGGAGTACATCGAGTAATGTATTGAAATATGTACGTATGCGTTTTAACCGAAAGACATTTGCAAGTATAGGCAAGTTAGGAAGAACATAGTAAACTACGAGGAGAAACTCGTAAAGGAGATATACGCGTGTTTATCCCGAAAAAGAGAGGCGCGATTGATGTTAATCGTTCAAAACGATCAAGGAGTGCCCGGTACTGTATATCATGATAGAACAGAGCAACACATTCATGAAACTAAATCCATCAATCCTTCGCTTTATCTTTTTTGGTGGGATTGCTACCGCTCCGGCTTTGACCCGAAGTCTTCGGGCTTACAGAAGTTCCTCCGGGTAAAAAAACATCATCTCCGAATCAATACTGACATTCATTTTATTGAAATTTTATCAAAATTCATTAGCTTCAACCAAGTCAGAATTATAGTAGAGTCTATTGATTCGGTATCGACTTTGCGGTAGGTCTCCATTATAAATAAAAATGACTACAAAGCTCTTATTACTATTACTAATTATACGACCCCTTAAGTAACCATCATCGATGACCTATAACATCGAAACCATGGTCGCAAAGTAAAATATTGGTGGTGAATTTATAAAAGCTTTTTAATCATTTTTCTATAAATCAGAATTATAGACATACTGTTTTGGATATGGAAGGGCAACGGAACCTTAAGAAATCTCCGAGTTGATCAGAATTTTGAAGTGCTAACTCCAGACATCCGGACCCCGTTGAGTTTTAACGAGAATTCCGCATTTTTTGAACGATATGCCAATATGGGATATGATCGTAAACATTAATTATCTTGAATATCCAATATGGATGGAATGGCCTCACCGATGTTTATTTTCGGACGTATCCGCAAGCAGTCTTGTATCCGGTGCCGTTAATTTATGATCACCTCGGATGATTCATGATGACGATTCATGGATAATTATTATCATATTCTGGAAGTACATACATTATAGGGCGGAGAAAAATATGAAATGCAGTTCTTTGCTCCTGTGGTAGAAAAATGAATGAAAAACATATCGTTTACATAAGAATATAAAACAATATATAGATACATCGAAGGAGGTCATTAAATAAATCCGCAACAAAGACAAATCATTAACGTAATTAAATAAATAAATACTGTATTCTATAATACAAGTATTAGTGTACCATGAAAAGGGAAAGAATAAACCGCTGACGAGGATTAAACGATTGCAGTTATGAGAGAGTTGAATAACTTGTATGCGCAAGCGTCTTGCTTTTGATAGGGAATCATGATATGCGGTGTGAAATGAAGAAACACAACGCTGTCGGAATAAAACCGAGTTTCGTAGTAGAAAGCACCGTTGTGTGAGAGACCTTTCGACAAACTTCCCAAAAACTCCCTCACGCTTCCCGGAGATTTCAATGCATCCGAGCGCTGATTCAAGGAGTGGGCCGATGATCTTTCTTTAACTGTACTCTCCACTGGGAGGAATGGACCTGAAGATCAGGTCAGCAACGGAACCCAAACGCACGTGTTTACCAAACGGTCGTGCGTTCGCCGCCGGCAGAGTAACGGAGGACTCATTGCGAATACAAGTCGGACAAGTTGGGGAAAAATTACCGCATATAATCTAATACCTATTCACGCAGAACAGAGCTCCATTCAGAATAGTGTGACATTCGACAATCCAAAAAGGTATTGTGAAAGGTGATGCGTTTTGTTAAGAATCGTTACGATAAATCAGCAAGCGTTACCCAAGTGTTTCAGAGCGTAGGATGGGAATCTCTAGAAGATTTAAACTAAGTTAATTTATTCAATACAGTCAGATTCGGTCCATTCAATGAAGACGACTCGCAGATTATGCTTCCTACATGGGAATACTTCTTACATGGGCAAATCTGACATAGCGAAGAGATTAAGGGAAACATATGCTACCACTAGAGGTTTCAAGACTTATCTGAACGATACGCTGCATTACCTTATTAGGGAAATATACTTATGCTGTATGTATACTCCCGTGGCACGTCAAAGATTGTACATACCTAGATGGATATATGGTGGTCATATTTTTCCCTCTTTTCTTTGATATTCTTTGGATTAAGAAGTAAAGCAAAGCGGAAAACTATCGCGGAAGCCATTCTTGGATCAGTTCTGAATGATAGAGAATGTAATTGAACTGCTACCTAGATGTAGATGGTTGATCTAGTATAAAGTGTACCGTTAGTAGGTGAGATGAAATGATAAGAAACAATACATCGCTTTAGTCAGACGTCTAGAATGTCTTGTTTATGAAATCCTATGATGGCGGAACAAGAGAGGATGCATAGTGAGGCGAAAAATAAGAGCAAGCGTTGCCAAAATACTCTCTCTAACGGAGATTGAAGATGCTCGGAAGTTAGAGGTTCTAAAGGTCATAGTGTGTTAGTTGAGTATGCATATGTGACTGGAGGGTCTAATCGTCAACATCACTCAAACACAGAGTTACGCGGTTTGAATCCCGGCTAACCGGATTTTTCTGGTTAAGGAATGGGCATGCGTGTTCGTCTATTGTTAATTACTCTCCTGTAATGATCCAAAAATGCATTTTCGCGAGGGCACCAGCTAAATAAATCTACGCAAGCTCTCAAAGGATAATTTCACTATAAACTCATACAGCATTTCGATAAAAGTCCTGAAGCAAATGATCCATCACATTGAGCATCTCTTGTAATTTTAAAGGATGAAAGTTGACTTTTACTGATCTAGCGATGTCTCATTCCATTTAATTTTAACATACACAAATTTTTCTTGACCTGGAATGTGTATCCATTTTTGGTGGACTCTGTATGTATGTACCCCCATGGAGAGAATAATTTCACTAACTATTGCTCTAAGTTTAAATCGCAGGAAAAATACGATCGATAAATATGTACTGTAAAAATCTGAGACTATTCAGAATATTCCAACGGTTCCTAAATTAAGAACATTAACCTGCCTCAGCCGCACTATTAAGTCACCGCAAGTTGACGTTGCAGCAATGTGCAATTGTAAGGAAAATCCTTCTCAAAATATCGCCTGACTAAGACATTTCATCGCATTGACCGAGAGGAAAGTAAGTTGAATTAAACGTTCTTCCGCGTCCATAAGCTGACGCAAGGGATGCGTTACAATCGGACGTATTTTCAGCGTTACTTAAGAGGAAAATGTCACCGACGACAATTGACGATGCAATCATATGCTGTGACGAGATTTCGACCCATTTCATTGAATGCGGTCTCTCTTAGGCTTCACACGAGCCGAAGAAAAAGATATGAATGATAAGGACGAATTCTTGGGCGAAATTAGAACAGATCATATCGAGATGAGAATTAGGCCCGGCTGCCAGCATATAGTAAGGTTGCGAGATGTGCCATTGTACGGGACAGTTACTCATCTCACAGCCTGATACCCAGGAATATATGGAGTCCCCCGTAATTATATAGTAAATACGGGTGATAGCGTCAGGTGGAAGAAGGATCAGCTCTGGTCTAACCGCGTCGATGAATTCTCAGATAATTAAAATAATTGTTGGCTTTATGTTACCACGAATCTGGTGAGGCGGCAAGGCGTGGATATTTTTGTGCATATAATAATTATAATTTCTAATGTTAGATATTTTTATTAGAAAAATATCAGTTTATGTAAGAATGAGACTTTTGTAACGATCTTCCAGCAACTTACAACACTTGTTGTCCTATGAAAATTTAAGAGTAATAAGAGTTGTTAATCATCACGTAAAATACCTCAGGATTATTTTCGGCTATTATTTACACTGATGCTTTCTGGATATTCCTCCTTTTGAAAGAAACCTACCACAAGATATAACAGACGAAATCACACAACCAAAAAAGGAATGCTCCCTTTAAATAGCAACAAGTTATTAATGTATTTTGTATGAGTGTCGTTAGATTGTTTCATCCTCTTATATTTAATTCCATCTTTTTATCAATAGAATTATTCTCGTGAAATCGATGCTATAACGTTAAGCCAAGGCAGCCTTGGAATTTCAAATCCAATCACCTACGACCTAAAAATTAGCTGTATATTCTTTTTCGGCTAATAACGACTATACTTTAAAAAATATGGGAACTCATTAAGACGTGTCTCGTCAGAAGCACTAGGAGAGATGTCCTATTCATCGGAAGGACAAGGCACAAGCCTGTATGCAATTAAAATAAAAATTAGAAGGTCCTTATGCGAGGAAGGCCGAGGACAGTTCATTCAGTATGTGACGCATATGCAATAATCTTTATTTATATAATTTTGGTGGCGATGGCTCAGGGCCCGTTGCAGCTTAGTGCAAGTGTCGACACCGGGGCATACTTCCTCCGATTAAGAAATATCGAAAAACCGCTGGACATGGTTGTGGGCGGGGTGCCCACCGAAGAAAGCGAAAGTTGCCCCTTCTCTTCCTCGTTTTACTCACACCCGATTTGGTTTCCTGCGGATGTTTATTCCTTCTGAAGGTGTTTTTCCCCTCTTTTCCATTCTCGACCGGAACTCCCATTCTAGATTTTTTTCCTGACTCTTCCCTTGTCTATATTTGGAAAGCTGAAGCTGAGTTAAAGGAAGGAAACTTAAATGCCCGACGCAGAGCTATATTGGTTTTAATAAGGAAATAATATATGCAGGTGTCACCACATATACATATACATATACATAAGCATATATAAGGAACCAGCTGAGCCTCGAAATTAGAATCTGTTGGAATTAAAATTTCAAGATCGTTCGATCCGTTATTTTCGAATATTCAGAATTTTTTATTAAATATGCAGAATTTTTCATTAAAGAATATCCAGAATTTTTCATTAAATATAAATAATATATAATAATATTTATAATTAAATTATTAACTGCGATCAAATTTAATGATATGATAGTTTATTTTATTCGAATTAGGTCAATTTTAAACCTTGCTTAATGATTACATAAGACTTTTTAGTCTCAACCTCGTCAAAATAAATAAGTTTTATTATTATTATTAAATGATCACGAAATTACTTTATTGCCGTACCTACGGTACACGGAATATGACTGTACTACTGTAAATTACTGTACCCACTGTCCAATGACCCCTGATTTGATTAGAGTTCGGATTGTCAAATTGATTCGAAAAATAGTTATCCATAGGTTCTTGATTTATATGCTTATCAACTTACATAACCAATTTTTTACTGAAAAGAGATTTTTAAAATTTTTAACGTTGGTAGTCCTTTTGCGTCGGCAATATTTTTCGAGAAATATTTTTACCTGTAGTATTTTAGCTAGAATTTGATTTACATGCTTCGGGAAATAAAAACGCGATGCAATTAGCCAGTTAATTATGTAAGTATGGCAGGTTTTTATGGCGATCACCCTCATCTGATTCCTGATGGCACCAATAACACATCCATTGTTATTCATTCCAAATAAGTTTTTTCCGCGGTACAGACTTTGTATACACTAGTGTGTATATTGCTTTGGAAAATGCATGTTAATTCTAAGAATGAACAAATATTGACCAAATTTCTACCAAAAGTCGTTGGAGTTAATTAGTTAAATTGGGAAAATGTACTATTAAATCCTGAAGAAATTACATAACGTTCTGTTAGAATGCCAAATGATACCTTATTCTCATTCTGAGTGTTTGAATATAATTTCTTTAGAAATGGATACATTCCCATTCTTTATCTTGAGCTCCTTATAAAAGCCAAAACTATCCACCAGCAAGATTTCGGGGAGTGGAATTTTTCGCGTTCCATTTAAATATTCCCCGTTCTTTCGAGGCAAGTGCTTTCACTTTACTTTCACTTCCATATTTAATAACTCACAATAAGATACTCGCCCGGGAACTCTGGTTCTTCCATACTAATTCACACATATATTAATTCTTGATTTTATTTCTGATCCTCCTATATTTAATGTACTTTTTAAAACAGGAATGATGAAGGATTTTAGTTTTTCTAAAGAGGTTCTCTGGAAAGAAAAATTAATTCCTTCTTATTGGCACAGCGTTCAATGCTATACATAGGTTTAAGTATCACACCAAAAATGGTCTCATTTCTTTTGTTTCGAAGAATTTGAATTGCTAAACTGCTGAATTTAGGCCCATAATTCATAGAATGATTGTTGCTTCATTCCTTATTATAAAATTGATTTCGTCGATCAATTTCCGTTAGAATATTACATATAAAATTATCTTACAGCACTTGGGTGACTTATAACTTAACGAATTCCATCTAAGTCGTCCTCATAAGGAAAACTGGTTTAACCATTGTTAAGTAACCATGATTAATTAACATACTATATATTACGAGACTGGAAAGCAAAATAAATTTTAATATACAAAATAATTTTCATAATGATAAACGTCTGAGATTCCTGAAAGCGAGGGGGAATAAATAAACCAGTTGGTGATATGACTTAAATTTCGTAATTTAACTCAAATTAAATTTACAGTTTCGTCTCTTTCCTCGCCAAGGGGAAATTAAGGAGCTGAATTCTTTTCTCTGATCGACTGAATTTAGGATTTGCGATTGTGTAAAAGTACTCTGTAAGAAACGTTCTACTGCCATCGTATCTCGAAAAGTGGAACATTTTTATTAATTTTTCGATACAGTTTACAGTAGATGCATTTCTCATTTTTGTCTCGATCTTTCTTGTGGTTGTGACAATACGAAAGTTATTAATAAATGACACTGAAAATAGCGTTAATTTCGATTAATAGCTATTGAACACTATAAAATTGTCATTGGGTCATTGTGTTGCATTTCCCGCTTCCAACTTTTTGGATGCAAACTTATGCGCGGATCAAGGCTGTGTTCGGGCCAATGACATAACTCTTATATACACGTATCAACCTATATCTACCTTTACGGTCATGAGTATCACGAAAAATTTTGCCCACCAATTTAATAGCAATATTCAGAGTGAGAAATGATATAACTTTCTGCCTAATTAGGTGAAGAACTAATAGAGTTCATAGGAAGTTTGCTCGGCCAGAAAATCCGGCGAATAAGAGTATTATCTGAATCTTAATCAATGTTATAAGGATGAAGAAAAGTGTTTCGGGTTTCACTTAAGGTTCCGGAAACAAGTTTTCGACCTTTTGCTAGGCGTCTGTTATCGTACGGATGTGAGAAATCAACCCTAGGAAAAGAGATGTCGAATTCGAATGGAGCAGTCGAAATTTTGTTTCGGATGTGGTTTAAAGATGAAGGAAGATAACTCTATTTCCTTACACGCTGCATTTCCTCATATATAAGACACTCCCATATATAAGAGACACTAATATTTCCGAAATTTATAAAAATAATTTTAAGAACGGCGAAACGTAACCTAATGTAACAAGTGCAAAACATTAAGCGCGAAAGCAACAAACGACAAAAATTATCAGCACTGACATCCATAGTAATGGATTCGCCTTAAATCCTATATTATAACACTATGCGCACAAAAAAGTGGGAAACGAAAGAAAAATATACCCATTTATATATTTTATATATAAAATGCCATATTATATGTAACGATTGCCATGTTTGATAAAAATAAATTTGGTAAATAAGGATTTCAGTGCCAAAGGTACGAAGTAGATATTATCTACTTAATTACTTCAACTATTGGATTAGGATGTTATAATTAACGTAAATTATCATTACTTACACAGAATTCATATCTGTTAACTCTGGGGCTTATTTTTTTAATGAATCCTTTTAAAGTGAACATATTATAACATAAAAGCATATTGTCGCGAGACACTATAAGCAAAGGTTCGCCATCCCTGTAATAAGCAAATCGCCGCTACTGCAGTGTCATCAAAAGATGGGGTAAATCGATCTTAATGCCCTTCTGCGTAAGTTACCGAACATATGCTGAATTTTGATTATCGTCGATTTAAATAAAATCGATCGTTTCAATGATTGCTCCTATGGGAGGTAAAACGAAAATCCGAGAATCAAGAAGGCAACGGGTCAAATGGCCGTTAAATTATAGGTTACATCACCATCTTATAATTATTGGCTTAGCGGATCGTAAATGAATTTCAAGGAGATAAAAATCTTCACGCTCATTAGGTAAATATGCGCAGTTGCAAGAATTCCGCCGTGACGTATATGTATGAGCGCATCGCACACTGGTTTCCCAGGTGAAGGTTCGTAAACAAATTCCTAAATTAGGTGTGTCTCAGCGATTGGGGAATTTACGGTTTCCGAGGAACTGACTTCTAACGTCGGTGAAAGGGCTAAAAATATTTGGGAAAGGTTACGAATTTCCCATACCCCTGGGGCCCGTCTGCGGAGATTAAGCAAGTGCGCCAACCTCATCGGGACGCATTAGTCAATGCTTTGAATATCGGAGTGTTACGAACGCTTCCAAAAATAAGTCGGAAACTTCTATTAATTGCACTTAACAAAGAGGATATGACAAATTAGGCGTTCAGATTGGCCGAGCTAACTACACATCTCATTTTTCCGAGACAGTACGTTTTAGATGTTCCAACTATAGTAAAAAAAATCCTTCTTCCTGATTTAACATTCTTCAAAAGTTGATTTTAACATAATCAGAAAAAGAAAATGAAAACGAAACCTAAGAGATTATTAAATGGCTAGACTAAATTAGAAATATTGAAAACCGAGATATAATTGTATGAATTTATGTTATATAATAAATATTTGTTGTAAGTATGTTATTAACATGAGTTAAACTTTACAAAAGCTCAATGTTGCAAAACATTAGCTTCCAAAATGAACTTCACCTTAAAATTTTATTACAACAGAATTTCATTGCCCAATGCTGACAGGAAAAAGGGATCCTTGTGTTTAGCTAATCTCTCCTTATGATAAACACCAATTATAATGAAAACCTAATGACAAAATGGGTAAGAATTCTCTCACAAAGATCATTTGCATTGAAGAAATGAAAGAAATCGAGAAATTTTTATCTTCGGGGTATGGTCAGCCAATGTATATGAGGTATTTATCTTTGACGAAGCATGATATTACAGTTGCATTAAATTATGTCACTGAATAACCATTTTTCGCATCAATATTAGCGAAATGAAGCCATATTCTAAAACTATACTTATAAAGCGAATCGAAACGGAAAAGACAACAGGTGACACCCTTTGAGTGAATTATTTTCGCCTTAGGGCGTCCGCACCACTGAAGCCGGTACTGCCCGCAGCAGAAAGGATAAACGACTGGAGTGAGATGAACGCTAGGCGTGACACAGTCAAGGAGAAACGTCCCTTTAAAAGGCGCCTTTATACTCACGCAATAAACTGTTTATACCGATTGGCATCCAGGAGTTCCACGTAGCGCATACTTGGGCCGGGGAAAACACCGGAAGTGGTTCTCCGGCGAGAGCATTTCACTCTCCTTGCGCCGAGAATATTTCTTTTTTTTACTTTCAAACGACTCTCTCGGATCTCTTCGGAGGCGAACCTTTCCAATATTTTATCGGTCTATTTTGTACGCATTGTGCAACTTTTGCTGGACGTTGTGCAAACTGGGAGAGTTAATGGTAGAAATGTGTACGGAGAAACCGCAATCAAAGATTTCCTCCATGTTATTCTTCTTTACGTGGGCAATGGCCAGTCATACGTAACATTGTATAATGGTGTAGGAAGTCGAACTGGCTGAACTTTTCCAATTAGTCTTCCAATACGTTCAAGAGTCTTGGCACCCATTTTCAGAGCATCATTCAAACTACAGGAGGTTTCACTTAAACTGAAAATAAAATAAAATTTGTAACGGGGTTATTTTGAAGAGGGGTAGCAAAATTTTGGAGAAACAAAGGTAAAGGATCAAATATACATTTTCTTTTCCGGTAGATCTGAGATTGGTGGAAGAAATAGATTTTCCTTGCGAACAGCATATGCTCGTAATAAGGCGTGGTTGTGTTTCCTCACAACTTACCAGCTCTACGAGAATGGGCTTAGTAAGACATGGCCTTGTGAATGGTCATGAGCGTTTAACTTAGGTTCACTTTATTCTGTTTCGCCGTATCCTTTTATATTAAACTGCACGCTAGGGAATTGTGACACATGAAAAATCTCTTGACATACCGGAAACTTAAATTAATTTCTCCGATAAGCACGCCTCAGTTGAGAACATTCATGCGTAAACTTCTATAATTAGCGATGGACGTCGTTAATTTCAAGTCTCCTTTAAATGCTGATTATGGCTTATTTACTTAGACAACGAACATTAATTATAATTTGCTACAGTTACCATTTCGTATATTATTTATCATGTTCATTAAAAATCTGCATATAATCATAGTGGATGGTAGGTTAGCTTACTTTAAACGCTATATGTAAGTGGTTCACTAAACTTATGATACTCGTAACTTCGTCACTGATGAATGAACAAATATTGGTCATAAGTTTTGCGCATTTTATCCGATAACCAACGACGTACCAATTTCGCTTTGTTTCCGCCAAACAGCGCCTTCAGCGGATTTGAACCGCTATTCCACCTCACATGTACAACTCGCTGCCATTTTTCCAATCTCGGGAATTCCTCTGGAGCGCCCTTCACCAGTGCGCCTTTCACTTGTGGAATTCCGAGCAACAGATGTTGGGAAAGTGGAAAAAGGCGAGATATGGGAGCGATCCCTGTCGGTGAAAGTGAGCAGAGCAAATCGGATCAAGGACCTTGTTTTTAAGAGACGCCTGCAGTCTCCCGACCTTGGCGAGATTTTCTTCGGAACCTTGATGGGGGGTCCTTGGGCTGTTGACGGAAATTTGCGACGAGTCATTCCCGAGAATCAATCACGGATCGGGTGTGATCCACTGCCTTCGGAAGTGGCCTTTCTTCAGCTCATCCATTTCGGTGGAATTGCCTCGATTCCTATAAATCGCCCCAATTTTTTTGCAATTAAATGTAAACTCGCCTTCAACAAGATTAGGGTATCCGGAGACCGATGGCGCAAATGTGAGTTCTACCTTTTAAAGGCATGAGACGACATACTGATGGATCCAGAGGGGGGGTTAAGGCAATCCCCCCAGTCATCCTTGATCACTTTGCGAAACAATCAATTTGCCCTAGATATGATGAGCTCAATCTAAAACAATACAGCGAATTGCTCCTATGATTACTGAACATCCATTTTATTGTCAACGGGTATAATTTGATATATGACCTAAATGTAATCTATAATATAGATTGATAATAAAATATTTAACGGCATTTTAATCGTTAGTTGAACACAAATATGGTACTAATATTGTTACTTGAAAATAATTAGATGAAAGAATCGACTTAAGTCCCCGAATTGGAAGATTTCTAGGTCTGCCTCTGATCTTGTCATTTCGTAACGAGTGCAATAGAAATAATTACAGAACGTCTATCATACATTCAAGTGCAAAGAAATTGTTTTATGTACTCTATTCGTTAGTATATAATTTCATTAATTCGTTGAAATATATTCGCTATTTCGTTAATATATACACGCTAAAACTCCTTTTTGTGAATCCACGCTGTCGCCCTAATAATAAATAAAAATAAAATTTCCTCAGCAGGTTAATAGGTAATATAATAGAAATCAAGGCTGTTAGAAAGCTCCGAAATAACAGGGACATTAGAATGTCTCCGAAAAGTATCTTTGGGAAACTAGAGTGAATTACGAAAATCTGGGACAGATCCCGGAAAACGGTGACATCCGGGCACCCTACTTAAGAAGACACTAAGATAACACATGCTTCATTTCATTGTGAGGCATTTATTAGTGCTTTGAGGATACTTAAACGGAATACTTCCGGGGAAAACGACCGATGTGTTCATACAATGTGACGTAATGCCTCATTATGACTCTACAATCTGGAAAATAACACCAGAAAACATTATGCAATACGTCATAAGGATAAAATATGTAAAGCTTCGTCGCTCATAATAAACCCTCTCACAAGAAACTATACTGCGGTGAAATATGAAATATTGTATCGGAAAGAATACATCAAGATCAAACTCAAGGAAACGTCAATTATCCTTACCGATCTTAAAAGTTATACTTAAGTTTTAGTTAGGCAGAACTGTCTGTGAATTCAGAAGGAGAAAGAAGCACCTTGCTATAATTTTTGTATTTTATTAACGTAACCATAATTTATTCGACAAGAAATAATACTTTACATAGAGACTAGTTAACACTCATTTAGGGTTAAATTTTGACTAAATATCTATACATTTAAGCCTGTCACAGATAGGTAAGAAATTATCATAATCGAGATATACATGATAAAGAAATAGTTTAAAGACAAAATACAGTAACAAAAAATGGATAAAACTTATATCGAGTGGCTGAAGAATGACTTAATTGAATGATTGAATAATGACTGAATTTTAAGAAATTTAATATTTCGTACAGAATTACATATTCACTCTAAAAAAAACACCCAAGGAGATAATCACACAGAGTGTAATACCGTATCTCTCCGGAATAATTTAGTTCAATAAAATGTCGAGCAATTCACGGGGAAAATGAGAATTTTAAGAACAATGGGATTTTAGTGATTTTCTCAAGTGCCATATGCTGCCTCATTCAACAATTGCGATTTCTGTTTCATTTCTTGTATTTCCATTATATCAATAGATCGATGATTCAATGATTCGATAGTAAACATTCTGAACAAATTTTCCGTGGAAATCAACGGGAAAATGCATCGAAAAATTTAACATCCGGCTCCATTCTGGGGGAAAAAATTCCGTGAATAAATTTGAGGTTTACTGGATTTCTCTTATGCAATACTACAAAACCCATAGTAATCAAAGGCATCATTGCGGAAGCAATATCAACAGTATTCCTGCTAATAAACAGGAAGGTGGCCCCCAGTATCGAATCGACCACTTCAGCTGAAGGCTATGGGACTTTCGGTGCTCGAGTTCTCTGTATCGACCTTGTGTCAGGAGGTAGAATTGATTACTTTTCGGTCGATCTCTCTCCTTTTGCATACTGGATAGTGCAAAGTCACGAGTTTGCACCTTGATAAATGATGTACATTCTCGTACTTCGAAGAGACTGAATCATGATAGCTGATGTATTATACATCACAAATATACCTGATGAATATTTATAGAACTATAGCAGACATGAAATTTTTGTATTCATTTTAGAATTCTTGATAATGTTTTAATGGCATAATATTTTTCGTTAAGTAACTTTGTACGACGCACTGCCTCCGGGAGATTTTAGGAGGCGTTTTCCTCATAAAGTTTTCCTACTGTGGTGAATGCCGAGCAGAGATTTTTTTCCTCAATTTTGTTTTGCTGTATTTCAAATTACCACCTAGCTATTTGCCTATTTGTAGTTACAAAATTATAAATACATACAGAGTTGTGCCGAGCCATTTTGCCACCTCAGGTGTGATTCTGCTATCAAGTTTATTCACAAGAAATTTTGCTTGTTTATTGTCATTCTTGTCATTAGTAAATGAAATAGAGTAATAATAAGCGTATCCTTACTGAAATTCATTAATTTTCTAAATAAAGTATCAAGAAAAGGGATACAATAGCATTCAACTTAAAGCGAGGGGAGTCCTGTTTACATATATATTTTTTTCTTGCTCTGCTATAACCTAATAAATTTCGGGAAACGGACCTGCCAACCTTAATTTTGCCGCGCTACTGCTGCGCACAATATTTGAAGGTTGTTCATTTTTCAATTCCATTGCCGGTGGATCATTCCAGAAAGGAAGAAATGGAAGCTAATTTTTTCTTCCTCTCCTTGGACCTTGGTTAATTAACTTTTATGTCGATTTTGATTAACATTTGACGGAGGAAAGACGCAAATTTTATTCGTAACCAGAAAAGTTATCTTTTTTCCTCGTTCATCATGGGAAGCTACCACCACGTGAAGGTTTAAACAGTGAAATTTGTAGTTTCATTTATTATATTAAGATATTCATGATTTTCATAACGGGGCGTGCCTATCATCTTGCATGCTAGTTATTACTATTATCAATTCTTATGACTACCTTAAAATGCATCTTAGCTTATGGGAATAGCACTTTGCAGTCGCATTAGTGCAACACGCCAAATAAAGAAACGTTTTCTTTCTATTACTCCTTCAGGATTTATAATGATGATCAGCTGTTCACACACAGTCAGGGCTTAACGATTGTTCTCGCTTCGATGGTTGAAGGTTTGGAGAAGAAAACCGTGGGAGTTGTCCATCTCTTTTGCGCCGCGCAGGAAAGAAAGAGTGAACGTGAGAGAGCGGAAACAAAGTGCTCGGTGTCACTCTTAAGCCATTGGTGTCAGGGTCTCCGCGAAGAATGTGGTCAGTGAAGTATCAAAAGACCGTCCTAATGGCGACTTTGGAGGAAGTGATACCAATGCTTTGACAATCAGTAACTCCCCATCTCCAACGTCCAGCAGATTATTCGGCAGAAACTCGGCGAAAAAGAATCGGTAACAATCAACAGCCGTTAAAGGACGAGGAGCGATGCGATTTCGCAACTTTTGATGCGATTTGATGAGCAATCCTCCATCTCCTTTCCCAAATTCTATTGTAATTGCGCGTTTGGAATTTCCATGCATTAAGGCTGGGTCCCGTTCCGTGGGAAGGTTGCGGTTGTTTAAGCGGTCACCACGTCCTCAACTTAATTTTCCTTTGTCTTCACTTTCACGTCCTCCAGGCCGACGTCCTCGCGCGGACAGCCCTCGACTGCATGAGATTTTTATTTCATAACCCGAGTGCAGCGAAAGACGAAACACGCCAATCGCGTTGCGATTTCTGCGACCGATGGACATCGACGGCCATTTAAGTCTCCGAAGAGGGACGATGACGAGATATTGTTTGTTGTATAAGGGATCCTCCGGTTCGAGGACGCTCAGCAGGAACGGAGAAATAGGTTTCTTGTACGTGCAATTCGACGCCGAAAGACGCTCGTTAAGATTGCTTTCGGAAGCTTAAAATGGTAAACAATGAGTCCCCGATTGCGCAATATCCGGCTATCCGGCCTCCGAGGCTCTCCCGCCGAGATTCTAATCACGATATTCTACTAAATGAAAGTCAAATTTAATAACGGCAAATTTAAAAGGCTCCTTTCGTGCTCGATCTGATTGCAGCTGAGTGATATAACATGCGAAATGCAACATTGAAGCGGAATGACGATATGTACGAATGTTCCAAAATTGAGAGGGCGACCAAGGAAAGACTAGTAGACCGTGGCATATGAGATCTGGACATAAAGAGAGAGAACAGTAAAACCCAGTTAAGGGACTTTTCAGGGAATCGAGTGAAAATGCGTTATAAAAAGGATAGCGTGATAAGCGAGATATGAATTTTTATTAAATTTACTTTCGAATGGGTGCTTCGCAGCTTCAGAACGAAAAGGAACCTTCTCTATTCAGATTCACTTGCCACAGCTGTAGATATCTAAGGAGTCTGCGAACCAATATTGCGTTATACGTGCTGGTTTGGTATCGTACTGGTTCTTTCTCGTCATATTTTTTTAAATAATTATCTGCTTTTCTTACATTGGGGGTGCGTACTTTTTTTCTTAATTTTGGCAAATTCGGGAATTCTACTTTAAAGGCACTTACCATCTGAATGTAGTTAAAATCGCAATGAGTTCCTTCCGTTAATTTTTGTTATATCTATATTTCTGTTATATCAATAGGATAGAATTAAAAAGATAGTAAGACCGAATAATCCAGCTTTATTGATGTCGCACATCTGTCTTCAGAATTTTCTTCTGACGATACACTTCACAATTTTTTTATTAAAACGATTCCTCTCAGTTATTTCGTGGATATTTTAGCATGATAAGAAAAAAGACAAGAAATAAGTAAATATAAGAGTTCAGTGTTTGGAGAATGTAATGTAACCCACATCAGGAACCCCTCAGTTTCAACTTCGCACAGTATATAGAATTGAGAAAGTATCATATAGTTTTTCGTGAAAACCTCGTTTACTTTGCGCGGAAAATAATTCTAGTACACATTTTTATTTATTTATCCTTCGATAAGCCAGTGAACTTCTATTTCACAAACGGATTTCCGTCAAGATTTTTTCCAGATTTCAGTTTCTGTAAACGATGCCAATTTCTAAACGACTTTCTTGTTTCTATGAATTTGATAAATAATTAAGGATAATTTTGTATCACAGAATATATAGAGTCAAAGAAACATTCTATGAAAGTCCTTGGCGAAACGCCATGGATTGTTATTAGGCTGGAACGTACTCCAGCTTCGCTATGCCAATTTTATTGCCAAGAGAGAGGTAATCACTCGTAAATATAATCGTTTTCAGGCTTCATTGCGTAGAATTTCATTAGCTAGAGACAGTTTTTTACGAAAGTTTTATAATTTTACGTCCGTACAGCCAGTCGTCGACCTCGCGACTTTTTTCTGAAAATCGAACGAGTAGTTTCACACACTTTTTAATCTTCCTTATGTTGAGCTCAATGGATGAAGAGCAAAAGCTTTTATTAAAATAAAATTAAAGATCTATTTTGAGCATAAGAACGATCCAAAAGAGACGTGTGGCCGAGATTGGATACGATACGAGACGAGATTGGATACAAGCTCCATCCTGGTAATATTCTCGCATATAAGAATATACAATTTCAGCCAAAATTCTGATACATATGTTTAGTTAGAAGAAAAGAGAAGCGAGGAGAACTTCGCAGTAAATACAAAGTAGGTAACATAGTAGGGAACATGGTGGAATTCTCCGCATTTGTGCCTTACTGTATTGAAAATTTTTGCCGCTAGTCTTCAACATTCGAAACTAAAATCTCGCAATTTTGGCATATTGAGAATATACTGTCACATTTACAATTGCGTTGTGAACATGCCCTTGTGGTTAAAAGCAGAATTATTGCATTAAAACACTAAAAAAGATGACTTTATAATCTCGTTACGAATTTTTTCGAGGGTGCGAAAAAATTTGATTTGCTCGGAATAAATCTAAACGACAAGGCAACAGACAAGACCTGTTCTATAATTATAATCAATAGTTGCCATCCCTTACGTTAAGACTTAAATCAGGTAACCCTTTGCTTGAGGGCCCATATCTGCAGTTAGGGTTCGTATGGAAGCACGCTGCTGGACAAGAATTTGTCTTTTCGTATTTTTTCCACACGCAATGATGCCGTGAACCCGAATCAATGTCGTTCACGCAATACTGGCTTTCGGGTAACTTCGGGGCAGTAGACATGGCGTTCGGTCAATCAATTCCCCTTTCCTCCACTTGGCTATTCACCGGGCGCTGCTTGAGAAAGTGACAAAAGGCGAAAGTGTTTTGAACCCTTGCCTTTGGCACTTATCAGCCAATGTGGCGAAATTGGCAACATTTTTCCAAGGAGCGAAATAGACTTGGCTCGTCGTAGCGCCGCCGAATTTTGTGAAATACTTGTCGAGACAAATTCTATGAAATCGTTGATTCAGGAAACTTAAATCCGACGGGTTTTTCTCTCTGAATCATCAAACGTCCTACATCCAGCTAATCGGTTCACTCCCTCGCACATTTGATATCTTGTAAGCCGCTAATATTCTTATCAATCTCACCTCAACACATCACATCCCTCGCTTAAATCAATTTAAGTCGTCTTCTTTAATTCCGATATCTAGACCAGCGTTTCTCAACCTTTTAGAAGTAGCGGAATACCAAAAGAAATAAAATAATAAACGCGGAGCCCCTAGTTAAATTCTGCACTATAATATTTACTAATTGCAAACAGCTGAAGTACCGAAATTATAATCCATCCCATAAGATTACCAATTTTACCCTTTAAAACATAAAAAATCACAATTCAATCGTGGAGCACTAGATATTGTATAAGTAAGTGGTATATTATAGATTAATAGTATCCGGTGCAGCATGAACAAAGTTTGAGAAACACTGCTTTAGACTGGTTTTCCGGAATATGTCGCGGATTTTAATCCCTCCTTGGATCCATAAAGCGCTGTTCAGGATCCCTAAATACTCGGTTATCTCGTAGCCTTCGGAATCATTTCTAATATTAACCAATAAAGGGTTTTCTCATCATTGAGTTGCTAATCGATATTCGTGAGATACACAGATATTCACTTTCTTCGGTATTATTTTCCTATTTAATATTTCCAACCACAATGATGATTTCCAACCACAACTCGCCTTTCTGTTACCTTCACATTGAATAATCCACGTTTAACAGTAATAAAACAGTCTATCTTTTTCAGAATACCTTCAATTACCAACTTTTTATCTTCCAATAACTCCTTTGATCCTTTTTATCTCCCACTTAGCTTAATTCTAAGTATGGTTGCAAGAGATTGATCCACTATCTAATCTCAACTGTCGGCTTAATCCATGTATTTAATTTTTTAATATTCGTCTCTTTTTTTGTTCTTTTTTATACTTTATATATTTTTTAATTGCTGATTTTATTTCTTCACTTTTATCGTCAGCTGTAACTGACCTCGTGCTCTATTTTGATTCTAGTTCAATAAGCAAATAAATAAATATTGAATGTTAAAATTGCAATAACCCTTTCAACAGAAATTATATGTGCATTTTTAGGATTAGATCACGAAATTTTTCGCCCTCAAAGCAGTAACCCCCTGGCGTCGCACCATAGGTCTCTGTAGGTGTCTGTCATACTTCCGTTTTAAAATTTTTCCCTTCCACAATTCCTTCTAATTCTGTCACCAGAGGAATGTTGCGGCCAAATGTGTAACTCCCTCTTCTTATTCATCAAAATTTTCCAGACTTCTTGCCCTTCAGATGACTTACACGAAAGGAAATTCTACGCTATTGAAGGACATATTAGTCACTTGGTCGGCCCAATTCATTTCACCTATCTTTTGTGGCACCATATATTATCCTCTTCTGTTATAAATCTTGCATCACAGCTGAACATAAAACTCCGTTCATGGGATTTTATAAACGATTCCCTAACAACAAAGTTTTTCCTTAAACAAAAGCTGATGTTAAACTAGATTATAGCGAAGAACGACTCTAAAAAATGAGCAAGAAATTGATATGCAAATGACTCGTGAAATAGACGCAATTTGTCATCCACATTTGAGAATTAATATTGTCTTTATGGATATAATATTGCGGCTTAGTGAATACGAACATGCGAAATTCTCTGTAATTGTATTGGTTTCGTTTGGTCATAATTGCAGTAATTTTTATTATTTAGACCTCCGATTAGCTGTCCGAAACATTGTTATTTCATTTGCTACGTTATTTACCTGCAAAATATGAATCACAATTTCGAGCCTTACACAAATCCCCTGATTTTCTATTTATTATTACTATTACCAACTGGATGCCCTCCAATATTTTCATAACATCCTTCATTTGCCAATAAAGCTCCTTCATATTAATGTCGTCGATTGTCCAAACACGTCTTCCTTGATTTCCTTTAACCTTTCCTTCTATGATACATCTTTTCAAGGAAATACGAGATGACTAAATGCCCCAGTTGTCTTTCTCCTATTCATTTATTTCGACAATTTCCTTCTCAATCTATTCTAGGTAGCACTTCGTCTCTTAGAATAACTTCATTCGCCAGTCTTTCGGCTCACTTCACCCGTAAACTCTTTTCTCTTTCGAGAGTTTCTATATGCATACTTTTCCCCTTTTACTTCAAGTTAAAGCAAATGAATAGCCTTTTTGAAAGGAGACTAGATTCCGCATTTAATATTAATATAGCAATTAGCATAATTTCAATGCATTACTTTGTCATCACATACACAAGTTTGATTCCTGAGTGCGTTCACGTTTCTTCGAAAACTGATGATTAAACAAATCGAGTACAAATCGAATAAACATAGCTTGTGAAGTTAATTCCCATGTGTTAATTTTCGTAATGGAATTCAAGGAAATTAACTCCCACTCAGTTATCCTTATGTTAACAGCAATTTACGTTACGTCAACGACTATTAAAAAAAGTCCGATATATGACTGCATTGAGTAATAAGCACTATCCTTCTTCGGCAGGCAAACTGGTCATTGCTGAGATATGCGTGATGAATGTAAATCAAACGCCGGGATATATGTTACGAAATAAACTCCTTAATGTTGAGCTCACAGTCGATTGTGAAGGATAAAGAGACCGTCCCCGAGTTGGCAAGATATTCCCTGTCACTAAGCAGTTTATTATCATGTCATTCATAAAGGTAAACAGTTTCGAAATTCGCTGAATTTTTACTGCTATCCTTTTTCCTTCTAAAATTGTTCGACTCGTTACGTAGACGTCAAGAGTAGAGATGTAACACTCAATCTGAATCAACTCTCCCGAGCCTTTGAACTAGTACAGCAAGGGTTTCGCGAGAACTCAATTCATTCCATCCACTTGTGTGGCTATGTTATATGATTCTCCCGCAAAAAGCTCGAAGTAACAGATAAGATTTAAGCTAGAAAATGTTAAGTGAAAGAGCCATGGGTGTATAAATTACTCAATTAAGAAGATATCGGGAATCTAAAAATTAAAATTAATTTCCTTTCAAGACAATGAACTTACATACTCATTGGATTAGATAAAAAGTTTTGAGTGATTTGTGTTTATAATGCGCATTGTCAATGAGTGATCTACTTCTTGGGATTTTTCTCTATCAACGAATGCGAAATTCTCCTTCACGTCACATATTTGCTCTAATATTTTATACCTTCATATTTTCTTATTTTAATAACACCAAATAAAATTAGGTGGAAGAGGATCTTACCAGGGGTTTAACTACCCTTAATAAAGAATAAGAATGGCTTCAAATGAGGCTGCCTTGAGGCATCACCAGTTGGATGCTTATGTTATTTTCGTACTGTCATGTTTCAGTACTTTGGACTTCGATTATTCTTAAGCAAATTCACGCTGGTTCCGTCAAATTATTATCACGCCACATTTTATTCGACTGAAGCAACAATATTAATGAATATTTCATATAATTCCCTAATTACATATTTTGAATATCGTCTAAGTTGCGCACAATTATCAAATTTGCATTTGCAATTTTTCATAGTGTTTGAGAAATTCATGCTTTTCATACTTAGAAAGACTAAAAATGTTCTTTTTAAACTTCCCAGTACTCTATTTTTGACTCTGTATCATTCCCAGGCTCAATGGCTTATTGCCTGACGCAGACCCTGATAGAAAGAGATAAAATTACGCTCAGAGGGTGGAATTTTATCTTTTTCTGCGAGTGAACACATCATCATTGCCGAAAATAAGGTCTTTCTCAATCGTATACGACTTATAAATCATCAAATTCCCGGCAATTTCGATAGTGCAGCAGCGGCCTTTCACACGAAAACAAACAGTGACACACAACGCAACTGCGTCGGTGTTTACCATCTCCTATTTATGACTCCGTTTACTGCTGAAGATAGCAGCAATGGCTTTTTAGTCCGCGCAGCGTTTTGCCTTTATTTACATTCCTGAAGGAGCTATAAGCCGCCCTGTGGGTGCGGTGTCTCCATGGGCGTGCATAAAGCACGTGCTCTGGGATACATTGGTTCTTCCCGGAAGTCCACGCTTAGATTTCGCAAGAATACCTTCATTTTGTCACTAATTGTTGCGTCGGATTTCCCGGGCGAGGCTTCCGCATTGTTGTCGACTGTCCATCCTGATCGGCTTGGTCCTAAATCACCCTCCGTTGCAAAATTGGACACGAAAAGGGTTTGGAATGTTTCGTTTACTGACGCATTTAAGCAGAGTTGGCTATTTCACGAAGCACGTTAATGGCGTTAGGATGGGTCGTGACCCTCCGTTAGCATTTTTCCCAAGGTATGCCAGCATCGACATGAATTTTCGACTTTCCAAGCGGTTTAGCTGAACTTTTCCGGGGTACGTTTTCAGTCTTTCCCACGTACGTCTGCACCTACAAACATATCGTACTATACCCTAATTCTGGGTGTTGGAGATTTACAATCCGCTCATCTTAATTTCCTGGTGTCTTACCATCTCTTATGGAAATGTGCATATTTGAATGTACTGATCCTTACATGTCAACCGGTGCAATTTAATCGTGAGCCCATCTGTTCGCATTTTATGAAGACCATCTATTTCGCTTTAAGATGAAGAATTAACAGAAGGGTGGGACTCCAAAACCATCTGTAACTCCAACAATGAGAATTAGTCGCGATCCTTCGATTAATTTCCAATAGATTCATTGAATTTATTGCATTTAGAATCATGCAGTACCCTTATGTTATTCATATTTCATCATCCTTATTAGCATAATGTTGAAGTTACTTTTCGTGTGACATACTTCACGACAGAGTTCTATCAAACATTATTTATTATTCATCTTTCCATATTGAATATTTCTCTCGATTTCAGAATGATGTAAAGAACCCCGATATGAACTCATATTTAATGCGGTGTATGCATCTTTTTCAAATTCAACCTTTTTCGATAATCGTGGAAAGACACTGTTTTCACCTCCGCTCTTCCACTGCTATTTATATCGCTGAAAACGATTGCATTCGCGGCCACTAATCCCGTGGGCGAAGCTTACCTTAGACTCAGCTTTTACGAACCCACGTCTATATCTTGCTTCAGAATTCCCCAAGGCCGATACGTTTTCCTAGTGTCCGTTCATTTCCCAAAGTGAAAGGTCTCTTTCATTAAAAATTCGACTGTATTCCACGATATGGTTCGCTACAGAAGGATGCTATCCAGCCTCCATCAATTCGATTGCTTTCTTTGAAATTTTCTCACAGTTGACCATGAGAACAACCTAAGAATGCTAATTAGCCGCCCATGATATCAGCCTTAATATGGTTAGTTGGTTTACGTCTTTATTAAGTTTGATTTTCTTCTTCCATTGGACCCATAAATACCTAACAACTGTAAAACCATTCGGTTTTCCCGCGTTTTCCCTTGATCTTCCAACTTCCGAATGTTAAATTTCAAGTTATTCCAACAGCAATTTACGATCATTTACATATTTTGTATCACTTTGCCATCGTTTATAAAATACGATGCGCAAAGAGTCGCACAAGATTTTTCTGGCATTTATATCACTGAAAGGAAATATTTTTACGTATAGTCAGTTCTCCATGTTAAAAATCATAATGATCATTCTTTTAATCAAATTCTTTATAAATATCTTACGATAAAATAAATATCAATGAATAATTAAAACAATTTAATGTCATGAAGAAAACGACACGATTTCTCATGTGCTTGGATAATTTTTAATATTTTTGCAACTATTTGAAATTTCTTTACTGCAAGATACGCCCTTTAATGTGTATGTATTCAGACAATGGAAGTATTAGGAAAACCTTGTAATGTTACAAAATTTTAATACAAAGAAAGGCATTAGTTCATAATATGCTACCTCATAGCTTCCGGGAATGGCTTAGCTTGTGTAATCAATGTTCCATAATACATATAGCAATGATTAAAAGGTAAGACGAGGCATCTCACACTTCCCCAGTGAAGTCGTAACTTCGTCATCTCCCTATTGGTACAATCCTTCCCTCGAACTAGCCACTCCTTCATCTTTCCACCTCGAAAATTACCGTTCGATTGAAAGGCTGTTTCAATTAACGACGAGTTTGGAAAGGTCACGCTGAATCAAGAGCTCCAATTTCAAGGATCGTTGCATTTTCATCTTTGAGATAAAAGCTAATTAGTGAGGGCGCCTCGGATCACTGGACGTCCACACTTTTCTTTCGTATCACAGAGGACACGCGATCGTCGCACAATCATTCCCATTGTTAACGCGTCGATGATGCAACAAAGAGACTGGTGCCGAAGAGGGCGACGCCGCGCAATCCAGCCACTGGCGGCGCTCATATCGCCTTCTCCTTTTCCGCGTCTTGCTAAATGTTTAATTTCTCACATGAAAGAGAGAAAACTCTCCCCAAAGTGGCATTCGCGCAAAATTTCGTTCCCTTTAAGTGACGAAATTATGCAACCACACAATTTTTTCATTAGTTTCGTGTGTGACAGCGCTTTTCATTCGTGTGTGAAGGCAAGGACGTACGAAACTGGACGGTTTAAGCGCAAGAAAAATGAGCTGCTTTTAACATTTAGGAGATTAATTGTCCAAAAACCTTGCTGCCTTGTCGACTTACTTCATTGAGCCGAATCTTTGAGCTTATGACAGCAAAGACGGCCTAAAGTCTTGCGTCGCTAAATTTAAGGGGCCTCGAATACAGTCCTTGTTCTACAAAACAAATGACACAGTAGCGCTATGCATAAAATATGGAAAATTGGGTAAAAGATAAAGCGACAGAAGAAAAGTTTCCGACTTCAAAACAAGGATAAGTTTTCCGATGAAAGTTGACTGAAGAATTGAATACATGGTAATTACTTTCGTGGATTATTGCCGAGTATACGCGAATGTTATGAACCATCAACGTAACACTTTTGTTATCTTAAATGAACGGATGATTCTCAGCATTTACAAAGGGCGTTTCTGACAGCTTTCAATGTCGAATGCAGTTGTTCTGCTGATAGCGAAGGGTGTGGTGACTGTCAGGCGTCAAGGTATTCGCTACTACACAACAAAAGGGTAAACGCAATGTTGAACATGGGCATAGAACATTGATGGAATCGAACACATAAGTGACGGAAATTTTTCAAAGAACACACACATCTGGATAAATCCTGAAAAAAAGGTCTTTAACCGCTACCGTAATCCATGCGCCCTAGTGTAAGATGCAATCCTAACGAGGAAAATTTCGTTCTTGCTCTTATTGTATCTGAATCTGGAGAAGTTGAAGGGAGACATCGATGAGCTACCGGATTGGCAAGCGGGAAGCGCATTCGCCTATGACGAAAGTGGTCCCGAGTTCGATATCCGGGGTTTATACGTGCGAAATGACCTCAGCTATTGAAGTACTTTTGACGTTACTACTACTACGAGACATCGATGCAAGTGTACTGAATAATCTCTTACGCTTGTTTTAGCACTCGATACGGTGAACCGTATTTGGTTTCCCAATGTTATTACAAAAAGGCGAGTATGGCACGAGGTGATAAAAACAAACTTTACATGGATGACCAAACCCATTAACACACTGCGTCCTTGTTCAAGAAAACTTTTCCTGGATTTTTTAAAAGAAATTATTTCAAATGAACTCTTTAGTTAGGCTCGAGTGCCCCTCTTTTCCAAAAAACCTCGACTTAAGATATTCGATCGAGTCATAAGTAACTTCAGTTATTTATTGAGTTATTTTGCTTTTATTAAATAATAAAGTTAAATTAATTTTTATGTATCCATCGCTATCATATATGACCTTCTCCATCTTCCTGGCAGTTATTAGTTCCTTCTTTGTGAAATATGGTAGGTATGGAAAATATTTCGACAGCCTTGTCTGACTCGCTCTACAGGATTGGGGGTTTTTCCACTCCATTTCATGTAGTTTTTTTCCAATATTTTGTAGATTATGCATCCATCTGCTTATGCTTATGCATCCGAAGAAATCGTTAAACTCGTGACGAATAACATCTCGACAATCCCACCGAATAATATTTTTTTCCCATGGATCGGATCTAGTAGGGGTTGATCTTTATCACTGTCTTTTGCTAACTATATTGTTATATGTAATCCACTTTTCATTGTCTTTATTCTGTCTAAAAGAGGTTCAAGTTTTACACCATGAAATCAGACTTTTGAAGATTTACAAGCGATCTTGTTTTTTTCGTTGACTGACATTTAAAGGTACCCATACTCCTTACTGACTTTCCCTAATTTCTTCAGGTAACAGTTGATTGTGATGTATTCAACCTTTCTGCTATACATAATAAATTTCGTGGATTTTGCTCCGATATTACCTATGATCGCCTGTTAGTCCTTCCCTGTATACTCTGCATATTATTTCAGCTGTCTCCTTAGCAATAATGCCTTGTTTAAATTCCCAAGGCTACACGTGACGTATGTGCGTTTTAAATACTCCATTTTAAGGGTAAGGAACAACAGTTTAATTTAACGTTCACCACGTAAATGAGTTGTCAAAAGACTAACTGGACCCTTATCTATTTAGTGAAACCAAAAACTCGTTTTTCCAAGCGACTCAAAGTGAGTAGATAAGAGCAAGAGATTCTATCTAATTGCACCGGAAGTTACTTCTGACTCGACTTAATATCATCAGGAATCGTCGAGAAGGAAGTGAGGGCGGTAAAGATCATCGCAATTTACTTTTGAGGAAGAAACCCACTTCGCAGGCTAACAACCTACAAAGCGGGTTTCCTTATTCAACAGGAGAAATAATTATTCAATTATTTACCATTTTACGTAAACTAGAATACAGTATTCCATACCATTATGGAATAAGTCATTTAGTTGTAGTATTTATCGAGAAGCACTTTTTCTTAATCAGGATGATTTGGAGTTACAGAACCTTGTTAATTACGCATTGTTATCTTAGGAGAAACTTTGCAATTTATTTTCTGCTGATTAAATATCAGTCCTTATCATCAATCCTAGAGCAGGTCATTTTCAGCTCTCCTGGCAATCTTATTCCCTGAATTCTGCTTCATTTCTCCATAATCATTAACTTAAATACCTAATATTACCTTCCCTTCGTAATTCAGCCTAGATATTTTTCTTTATTTCCTTCGCTAAGTTAAGGCGAATACCATTGCTTCCAAATCAAATCAAAAATCAATCTAATAAAATTTTTACTCCATTTTCTCTCGCTCTTTGAGGCCTTTATTAGTTAATCAATCTAATTTCACAAATATTTGAATAATAATTTTATCTATGCATCTTTGATTCTTTAAATTTATTATATTTCTACTGTTTGGTATCTCAGCCAACTTCTCGATCTTCCTCTCATTTCTCCATTTTTACCAGCCTCACAATTTTTGCAGCATTGCCCAAATTATTCTGATTCTATACTATAATAGGACACAAGGACCGCAGTTAAGGGCAAAATGCAAGGTAAAATGCTGAAGGCAATGTCGTTTCCGAGGTGCTCCATTTCCAATATGTAGGTCAAAGATTAATATTTCTTAAGGCGATCCGAATTTTGCAATGGATTCATTTCCTCTAAAATCACGTCTAGATTCTTACGACCTTTATGGACCTACCGGAATAGACAGCCTCGTTCTATGGTTTATCGAGTTATTGCATCTCATGCGCTATTTGCTCGCGAACACACGTTCTCGTTCACGTGTTAAATGGATCTCGGTATGGCATTCCTTTTCTCTCGTTATGACGATTGGCAACTTTCCCAAACATTTTTCGCTCTTTATCTCAATACTGTTGTGATCATATTTCGAATTCCATTCCAAAGCGAACCTCTGACCATTTAGTTCCACCCTTTTGTCGTTAAAGCTCATTCTTCGGTCTAACGATCATTCATTCCTGAAGGATTCTAGTTTCAATGCCATTTGCAGTTAAATATTTGCACTAAAGATTCGAAAGATCAAATAGGAGAATGTATGGTGTTATTCATTTTGCGTTTATTGCAACAGTGTCATGGAAAGATTGTTTAAAAATCTTTACCTATAATGGAAGGGTGTAGGAATTGCAGTGTCAGCTTTAATATAAGAAATAATACCCTTCCAAAAAGAGACGCAGCGGGAAAATTTTGCTTCAAATATAAAACAACCATATCCTCGACGAAGATAAAAACGAGAGGTTTTAATACAATTCGGCCTTCACATTTCATACTTTTTATTACCAAGTCTTAAAGAAGAACTCGTTCTTAGTAATATATGCCTAATAGGATCTGGGTAAACCCATGTACACTCGATCTTTATGCAAATATCACGGACAAATGCTCAACAGCATTACAGACTGATAATAAATCGCTAATTGCTGAGTTACGAAAGAAGTAATACCTTGCAGCATTTAAATTTACGAAAATTGATCACACACAAACTATTTTCTTAATCGCCATTCCTTCTGGAAATACCTATTTACTGCTGGAACACCCAATATTCACTATCTCGAATGGCAGTAATAAAAATGAGTTTTTTATTATTCCATATTGTTAAACACTGCAATAAAAATATCATCGAAAACATCAAAGGTAAAAGCAAGTCTCGGCAGTATCCCGAGCAATACACAGTTGATACGACGTCGTTTCCCTTAGGTTTGTTTCATAAATACTCTCGGCTGTATTTCAACGAGCGTTCCGCCAGTTTCTCAACAAAATGCCAATATGATTCACGTCGTTATGGAATGGCATGACTGAAAATTAATTTCATGGAATATACAGGATATTTATGAGGATAACTCTGCGATACGCTCACGATAATAATCGGGAGTCTCGCGAGTTCCTCGAGTGAGTGTGCATTGGTAACTGCCAATGATGTCATCCATGAATCGAGAGTTCTTCGTGATACGAATTAAGTAAACGATCTCGTTTCTCTCTTAAGGAACTCATTTCCGGGAGTGAGATCGATTTAGTCCTCAACCACCCAACGCAATTTCTACTTTAACAAATGTGTACCCTGTTGGCCTCCTTTGATAGAAGATGCTTACTTTTTCCAACCTATTTTCGTATAATTTTCAGTTGCACGCGGAACTTTTCTAATTGATTTTTACATGGATCGCCGCTGAGGTCCCAGGTAATGCAGCCGTTCCCCTCTTACCATCTAGTTCTTCTAGTATCATTGGAGCCAGTAATGGGAACGTTCTCTTAGTATCATAGGAACAATGAGGCACCGGGTTTGAGTGCTTAATATGACATGGTTAGATTCTCATTTTAGAATTGATAGCAACTTTTTGTATTATGATTAATATATATCTATTATGCGAGATATTTGTTAAATTTGTTTGGAGAAATGTTTGGTTTAAGCTCATTTTCGAATCTTAGGAAAATCTTTACTCATAGGAACATCACCTTCTGGATTCTCCAATGGTTCACCGAGTTTTCATTCTCCCTAAAGGATTTGCTTGACAAGAATGAGCTCCCACCCGGGCAAATTAGTTATATGATGTAGTAAATATTGATATATCTTTACTATGTGAATATTGATAAATTTACGTCGAGAACGACCCATATATTACCAAACAATTTATCAATATTCATTCAGGTACTCATAGATGTTACAATCAAGTATTACTAAGCCCATAAAAATCCTGGCCTATAAAATGTGTAAGAAATCTTTCTTCGCTCCTTTTCCTCATGTACCGGATCTTACGTGTCCATTCCTTCTACCGCTGGTCTCTCTGGAGAAATGCTTGAAGACAAGGTCAACATGAATCGCTTAGAAAAGAAATTCCTCCTCTTTCATTATTTCTGTTTTACAACACAAAAATACACAAAATCCTGTATATCTATATGTTAGGCTCGTAGGTTCGTATTTTCAAATTTCTTAAAGTTGTGACATACTCGCGTGAAATACTAGGCTCATATCTATTGAGAAGCGAGAGTTTTCTTCGGAAAATGTTTAGTAAATGATAAGAGATATTGAAAACAGCTTATTTGTCTTCGATGCCGATTGAGACTACGCTAGAAGTCGGGGAGATTTCAACGCTCGACTTTCATCGACTTTTCGTGATAGAGTGATTTGATGCCTGAACTTTTCCTGATCCATTTTTTCCTTTTATTTTTTTACTCTGACGGATTCAACAGTTTCCGAAATTTTTCAGGGATCCTAACGTCAAGGAAAATCTGCAAAAAGAAACTTTAACGCCATAAATTTCCGTGACACATAATCAGATAATTATTATATTCTTATCTTAATCGAACTAATTCTTGAAATCTATAACCGATAGTAGCTTCTCTGTGGTTATTTTACAATTAGACACGAGTAATGTGTTGATTTTTACATGGCTCACTTTTTTAGTCAAAATTAGGATGTATTCACTCGAAGGACACCATTAAAATCTGGTAATACATATATACGGCGAAATTTTAATATTTGTTCAATAATAAATGAAAACCATATACACTAAAAAATTCGCGTTGGAATGCGTTTTTTGCTCTAAATAATACATCACCCAAGTTACATTACCTTGACTTACGAGTTAGCGGACTTTATGGTAAGGCTATAAAAAATACGAGTCGTACGTTCGGACAAGGGCGTAATTTTAGTGACCACTTCAGCCGCTCTAAGAAGAAACGCTGTTATTGATCGAGGAAGTCAGAAGGAAGTAAAGCTCTCCAATTTGGCCAATAGAAGACGACTTAACTTGCAAGCTCTGAATCGATGCCCATCAGGAAAGCATGCTAAGAGAGATCGACGTGTCGACCCGACTGCGAGAATCGAATGCACAAGGGATCGAAGGCGGAAGGAACTGTGCCGTACTAAAGGAAAAAGCAAGCGGAGGACGTAATCGAAACGCTCTTTGGGTGACTCATTCATACGTTATTCATTTGTTTCTAAGGACGCGGGGGTTTTCAACTCACGCAAGAGGAGCGAATCCCATTGTCGATCCCACCAGGCGACTCCCTTGCACCTTTACCAGCGCGTGCTCGGGAAATGGTTAACTCTTCCGGGAAATCACGATTCTGATGGCGTCTTGGACGCAAGAGCCATTGATAGACAGTCGGCGCTCTTCATCGACCTTATTCTGCAGATGCAATTATCGCAGTAACGTAATGAGAGTGAACGGTCTCCCGCTTACCAATGAAGCTATCTCTAATGAAGTTACTTCTCTGATATGTAAACTGTACTGTTCTTTGGTGCGATGAAAAGGGAAGAGATAGGTGTTATTTCGCTTCCGTCTGGAGTACTTATCTTATACATCGAATCCTGCGGATGATAGCTGCCTCTTATACGGAGAAGATTAGGAAAAAAGAGTAAATGCTACGAAAATCCTCGGAAAAATAGGTCGAGCTGCAGGTGAATTTAGGAACATGATTGGAAGGCATTACGTAGTCAACGGATAAACGTAATTTCCGAAAGAGGTGAAAATGGCTGTACATAATTTCTTACGTCCAAATTGGGTAGAAGCGGAGATTATAAAAGATTGAAGAGCAAATGTTAAAAACAGGAAACAGTAATGCGTGACTGAATAACGATTGTAAATAGACTGAAAGAAGGGGTGCGTGACTAGCACGGAGGGGGTGTTTGTTAAGGGAGACCCGGAGAAGTTGATTGAGTACGCTGGTGGCCATCCTGAAGAAGAGGGGCGTAAGAAATTGAAGGAATGGGAGGACATGTATGAGAAGATGGAAGGATGTCGGAAAAACACATACGTAATTACCCCAAAAGGAAACGGTGGTCGATGGGAGTGTATGTAAATATTTATCACCTCTCTTCAAATTTTCAAAAATTATTAAAAGCGCTAACGACGTGTGTACCCATCTTTCAAGAAGATCTGTGTTGCGTAAGCTCCAATTCACTATTTTAAAACAGGTGTGAATTTAATAAAATTTTAGCAGGATTTCTGACTGTTCATTGTGGATTACCAAAGCTTAAAATTGGCAGCTCTGAACACCTGCTTCGTCACACCACAAAACACGGCAATGTTGAGGGTTTTCGTCGCGGCTTTTGAGGCAAGATAAATGGGTCACGGCCTTGCGCCTCGCTTTCCTCCATAACAATCCATTCCCTTCCCATGGAGAAGCCAATCCCACGCTTCCCTTGCTCTTCCTTGAGTTTCATTCGGAACGCATTACTTATTTTTCAATCTTTTCCCTTATAAAGGCGAGATCACGCTTTCTTTGTGCTCAAAAGACGAATCAACCGTTTGATTGAGGGGTTCTGAAATATTCGTGGATGTTTGGTCGGTTTGAGCAATTTTTTTATTTCTCGTCGATTTTCTCAGCGATTTTGACTCGAGCAATACTCAGAAGGGGCGAATATTGGTGTATGCAGAACTTTGCTTACGCTAACCTAACATGACGAAGTAACTTAGGTCTGTAGAGAGAGGACGATAACAATGGATTACAATAGAATGTGCGGCATAAACAGGAGAGTCGTAGTCGGCAATGAATGGAATGGATGAATGGAACCAGGTGCAGATTTTGCCAAGGAAGGTATTTAAGGGTAATGCCTTACATACGTATCTTAAAATAACTATGTCAGTGCCTTAGTTCTTCATAATCAACTGCTACAAAAACCATATCATCTTGAAAATTCACGAATGTTAAATTATCGTGGGAAAATCCTGTTTATTTTTGTTTTCGGTTTTCACCGATTGTCGTATCCCAAGCAAATTCATTTTTTCAAAATCATCACCTCACACTGAATCTGCAAATAATGTGGACTGTAAGACTATGTGATCACTATGAAAGTGGCATCTTACTTTGTCTGGACACTGGGAAAGAATGAAAGGAAGCAGAACTAATTGTATCCTACCGTGAAGGAACGTACTTACGTATTGCGTGAAATAAAAGTGTATGAATAAAAATCGCGGGTGTACGGAACAAAAAATAATATGCAAAACAGGAAATAATGGAGAAATGTAAAGAATACAAAAAGCTACTGCCGTGTTTACTCCTTAAGATAAGGAATCATTGACAAAGTTGAATGATCAGCGTGATTCCGTTCCATGAACACGTTTTCTTTCGTTTATTGCATCTAAAATTGGATCTTTATAGAGAAAATTACAACATCAAAGGAATGTTTAATAAATAACCAAAGACGAGATAGATTAAAAAATTTTTTACCAAATATAAAACAAAGAACCAGGGGCAGCTTTCGGTACTTAAGCTTTTCGATCGAAAGTCCTTCGATGACCTCAACCATCTTCCTGAATAGGAAAGGATATCGCACAAAGGGTGAACCTTATTCCCGCTCTAACGTTTACCTCTTCATGGAACCGGCTCTGCGAGGAATTTTCTGATTAACTATTTATTTTACGCTAAAATGGCACAAACAACGGCAATGAAACACGAGGTTTTATTATTTTAGCGTGTAATAAATACTAGCTTGAAGATCTTTGTTGTCGGAGTGTTGAGAATTTCTCCTCCCCTTATAATAGCTGTTGACGAATTTGGATCAATCAAGCTTTCGTTGCCGGCCGCTTGCTTGAGAGGGCTTCCGGTCAAAAGTGGTCGATTGTCTGAAAGGTGCGAACCCACCTGTTCAAAGATCGATCCAACCTTCACTCTCAACTCTTTCTTCCTTTTCTACCTCCTGCAAGGACATGCTGCTTTTTCCCATTCTTTTTATCGCCTTGTTTCAATAAAAACGCCAAATTTCCGTTCAGTACCGGTTTCGCTCCGTTAGCAGCGTTGGCTGTTGAGGCATGGCTGCCCTGAGGCCTTTAAATTCAATTAAATGAATTCAATTCAGTATTCAACTTCGGCGCCGATTAATGTTTCGTAGCGTTGTATTGATGAATGCAGTTATTGTTGACCCAATTTCAATCCAATCAAATATAGGCTTCGATTATTAATTAAAAGGCGTGGCAGTAGTCACAACAATCTTTGTTATTATACATTTCAACAATTCCAAGTGCATCATAATTTTTGTATACCTATAATATTCATATCTAAACAGTACCTAAAGTGTTGTTAATATAATATGCAAATAACGTTCTATATTTAAATTTCTTTGTAGCTGCAAACCTCGGTAAATTTAAGACATTCAATCATTTATGCCCTCGGATAGCTGCGTCGCAAGTTGACTCACTATACGTAAACCTTGCTCTTTGAAACCTGCCCTGTCCATTAGCCATCGGTATGTTTTTTTTTGCTGTGTTGTCTAAACAGAAAAGTCCTTGTGCTGTAGAATTGATAAGGATAGATTCAATGAAGGGGTATGAGTTAATAACTCTAAATCTACCTCGAAGCCTCGCTTCCGAGAAAACTTTTTGGAGGGAATTTTCATTAGAGGCCCGATCGTACGCGAACTTTTTTAAGAACAAAGTATTTTAAATTTTACGCAAATTTTATTTCAGGTTAACTTGCTTCGCCATTAAGTGGATGCTATACTGAGCACTCCTATTCTTCATTATGGAAAACCGTCAAATATGCTAAAGCTAATTCCGAAAATTTCGTCATTGCCTTATATAATTAACTATTGTTAATTGAATTGAAAAACAAAGGATTACAGATAAGTATTTACGTTGTTCTTTCTTTGTTGTTTTTGTCTCGAGTAAAAAATAATAATTGAAAAAATTTACGAAAATCTTAAGTTTACTTTGAAAACCTAAATACAGAGTAAGTTATTAATGAAGCTTGCGTTAACCCCTACTCTGCTGTACGCAAAATCAAGAAGCCGGAGAACGCAGCCAAATATTGTACCAAACGAGGAGCAAATAGCAGGATCATGATGAACGTAATTCTGCAAGCTACTAAGACGAAACGGATGGTATTCTGTTCAACTAGGATTTTTCACATCAATCATAATTTCAATGGGCCACAAATATGTGCGAACGTATGCGTCGAAATATGACACCAAGACAACCTCATGAAATAATAAAGAAAAATAACAAACTAAGAAACTTAGAAACACACTATTTACTGATAATGCAGTTCATGGTGAAATTCGGATTCGCGATGATAAATTTATCATCGGAATATATATGCAACATAGTAGAAACTGCATAAGAGACTGAGAATAGAAGAGTAAGGATGAGAGATTCATTCAGGTCTAAACACGCCAAATGAAAGCAGTAATGATGACAGTATTGGAATTATTTTGTTTAAATAACGGTAGACGCCTAACGGATTAGGTTTTACTAAATTAGGTTTGTATTGATATCTAAAAAAGTTTTTATTCTTGAATTGGTGATCTACGAAATTGATTTTTTTTAATGAATTTCTTTCACGTACAATATAACTATTCATCATCAACCATTCAGTTTCCATTGAAAGCACCATTGAAAAACGGACATTTTTGGGAGGTTTTTTCACGCTCGGAAGAGCATAATGGCTTTGGTGACAGCTGTCTCCGGAATTGTGTCATTGCCATAGCAAGGTTTGGTTATTAATGCAGAGCTTCAATTCCTTCCTTGATAGCGAGGCAGATATTTTATTAGCCGACGTTTCGACACGAGTTGCATGAATGATACCATAAAAGAATCAAATTTTGCCTAGCCTAATGGACGACATATTAAATAAATAAGAATTTCCTATTATTTCTCCCTTTCAAATAAAGTTTGTTTCGGTTACAAAGTCTGTTTAAAAGCAACAAATCCGTTTTCTTTCGTCACAAAGTAGTGCTTTTCTCTTTTAAACAAGCAATACTTAAACTTGTCCGCGAAATAGTCCCAATGGGTCCGTGAATATGAACGTTTTTTTAATTGAAAAGGGGTTTGACCTCGCTATTTTCCGTAATTTTATTAGATTTGCCACTTAATTAATAAATTAAAGCATTGTAATTAATTTTATCTACTTAATGACCTTTGACTATTACTTGAATTAATTAATTGTATCTAGTTAATTATTTAATTTATTGCTTAACGTAAAAGAAATCTAAATAAAATCTTAATATCTACGTTAAAACACGAAATTTAGAGGGTCCGCGAAACAGAAAAGCAACAGGGGGTCCTCAGCCTTCGTAAGATTAACATCCGCTGTTCATAACGTTGAAATGTAAAAAAATGATTTTATTATTCGAAAATGTACATGAATTACCAAAATAATGACTGAAAGCTTAGCTGGCACTTCGTGGAAATCTGACGTTCCATAACTGAAAATTCATTTCAATCTTGAGGTAAAACTCGACTCATCCAACCGATCGCCTAGTGCAGCATCCTAACGAGAGAATAAAGTCACCAAGTGACTTTCGAGTAAAGTGAGAACATTAATTGCATTTAATCCTAGCAATGCAGCACATCCAATAAATCGCATAATTAAAGATCTTCATCTCGTCTCTTCTTTGATTACCAAACATACGTGATGTTGTGACTAAATTTTATGCAAGATAAATTTTCATAGATATTTAAGTATTTCAATTTGAGGTGAAATCGAAGAATGCCAGGGACAGAATTATTAACTCAAACCATAAAGACAACACTTAATATTATAAGCTTAACTTTGACTACCAATTTCAAAAAGAAAAGTGTAAACAATGCCTTGATAATGATATGCCAAATTAATTTTGTAGAGTGTTTAATATTACTCTGAGTGAGATACTGATTCATGCATACATTTATAAATTTAGGGTTGTACTGGAGCAAATGAAATATTAGTAATTCAACGTCTAGAGAATGTCATAATAGATCTTGAGTGAATGAAACAAGAGAGAGATATGCAGACATATAAGGTATCCAAATATTTCTAATAGAATTACTGGAAATGACTAAGTATGTTAATTTTCGTAGTCACTAGATAGACCAAATGGGTAAGTAACATCAGCCTTGAGTGAAAATTTGTCATCCTGCATTCCTCTCCTTGCTATCAGTCAAATTCAAAACTCTTCAAACAGTCAAAAACTCAAAATTCTCCAAACGTTGATATCCTTATTCTATAAGGTCTGCATTACTGCTATGCAAAGTTGATACTGCACACAAAGCATTTTGCGAGATTTTTTTCGGGTTATTGCATGATTCGCTGTGTTATTTTAATTTTATTCCTATGTAACTTATTACATAATATTCCAAATAAAACATGTTCATTTGTAAGAACCAGTAGCTATGCACTTGATGCTCCTGATCCATTACACTTTAACATGGGGGACTATGATCCCTCACACTGAGTCACTGGCTGCTCATATTAGGGGATGAAAGTAGTGATTTTTATAATAGTAGACAATGCTTTCTTTAAAGCACATCTTAATAAATAAATAAATAAAATAAGAAAATAAGCAATGAAGAAGACATTTCATTGTGATTTAAATCATCATCATATGGGGGAATTTTAAAGGTAACCAGTAACTAGATAGTTCCAAATCATCGGTTCATTCATGACTTGTGGATTATATTCTCAAAGATTGCATAGATGAAAATATATCAACTAAATATATGTTTATAGGATAATTAATAAAAAATATTCATATATATATTTTTCATCTGTAAAGATCTGCATTTTTAATAAGAAATATAATTGAACATTATGAAAATGTGTATGGATTAATTCAGTAAAGTAACTCTCAATTTTGCCAAACTTTGGGTGACTAGCATCGGCAAACATACCCTCATGCAAATTTGAGAAACTGCAGAATTTTCCTGATAACCCAAAAATTATGAAATATATACTTGTATTATTATAAAAAACATTAAGTATCATTTTTTACCTTTTATCTTTTTCTCAGATTCATCGGACGTAACACAGTTGTCATGGGAACGAATATAGGATGGAAGTTGTGGGCGATGGCTCCATGCCTGCTGATATTCTTGTCATTCTTGGAGAAGCCATCTAGAGTCACCGGATTCAGCATGGGTGCCCCTTCCTCTTCTTGCGACTCGATGGTGCCGGGACATTTATCAACACCAAGGACTTCTCCTTCTCCATACTCTCTTCGCCTCACATCCACTGGAAAGAAAGATCCTGATGGTAAAAGAGAAGTTGGGGTTCGACTGGCCTCACCACATGAAATCGCTTTCAAGGGTTTTTTGGTGCAAGCATTGGCTTACGGTACTGGAGAACCCATTGGCAAATTCATCATTGAAGACAATAACAAGGCAAAGCTTCTTTCATGTGGCAAAGGAATTGATGTGAGTACTCTAATTTATTATTCATATTTATCATCACTACCACTAATTTTCAATCCAAAAGTAGACAACAAATATTATTTACTCTCCCATACACTCCGCAAAGATTACACGCATTACATTCCAAACAAACTCTACCTGAGGTATACCTTTGGGGAATAATGCAAACATTAAGCCAAGAACAGTTATTGTACAAATCAATAATTTAGCCATATTAAATGGCAGATAGCAGAAAATAAGCACATATATACAAATTTAGTTTTATGAAATATAGTTTCTCAATGCTCTCTTTCCAGAATCTTAAGAATATATAATATTCTTATGAAAAAAACCTACTGCATGTATCCTTGTCTAGTCAGTTCCCTGATTCTGTTACATATCCTTCTATGCAACCTAAATTATTTCTCCTTTTTATCCACATTTTAAAAAACTTTTGAACAAGTTTACAAGTAGCTCTAAGGCTTATGAGGTAAAAACTTATGAATTCTTTCATTTTATATAATTAAGGCATTTTTAAAGTGATACCTGTTGTCCTTCTTTGTTTTAGAATTCTGTGACCCATCCAGATGGCAAGATCAAAAGATTTGTGAATCTAATTTGGGAAGCTCCTGATGATTATGATGGAATAGTGGTGTTCAAGTGAGTTTAATAACTATTATTTAACAATTATTACAAAGTAATACAATTCAAATAATATTTAGGTAGACTTTAACATTCATAAGCATCTGCCAAATAACAAATCAAGAAGAGTGATGCAAAGAACAAATGAAAGGAAGTCAGATAAACAATGACTGGAGCTTAGTAAACTTATTTTAAACTTTTAACTTTATAAGTATCCTCTTATGACAGTGAAGAGAGAATCCTGTACTTATTCATGCACACTCACAAAGGGTATGATTTATTGAATTTGAATTTCCCAAAAGATTTCCCTGTCTTGTGGATCCTTATAAAATTTTTAAATATCAGTTCTCAATTCATACATTATACCATATATTAAATAGAATTATGGAACAGGAGATAATTCATAGTTCCACTAAAATATTTGCTAGGATGTGGATAGGATAATGCAATTAAAGAAAAGTTAACTTTCAAGTGCTAAGTTTCAGCACTACTTTTTATTAGTTAAAGGTAAAAGTAGAAAGGATTATTAGAATTTCCTCAAGAATAAGCTTGGATTATTATTTTTTCTTTGTTCAAATGCATTTCTAAATTAGGAAGAGGGTTAGGATAATTTCATTCATTAATGAGTAGATCATTACCAATAGTGTAATCTTTTCTTATCATTTACATTTTGTAACCTGATGTAATTTTGAATAATATTCTTTTTTCATTCTGCTATAACTAAAATGGTAATTTTGCACATCCTTGATTGGGAGATTTCCTGCAGTGGATACATATAGTTTTTATTCTGATTGTTCATCAATTTTCTCTATTTATTTCTGTTTTCACTGATTTTGAAATTTTTTAACTCTTAACTTAATGCATCTGGCATCTGATTAAATGGAGAAGTAACTTTGAGAAAAATATGTTTACTGTACTAGGATGTAGCTTTTTGTAGAGATGTATTTGCTTTTGGTAATTTGGTCATTTCTTACATTTAAAATGATTTGAAATTTAATTATTTCCAGTTCCACCTTCGTCCAGGATAAGGAGACATATTGGGTAGGAGTTACTTCTGATCCATTGAAAATTACCAAACGCTCTACTGGAAATAATACCTTTGATTCAGGAGTATCTACACTGAGACCACCTCAAACTCGTCCTCCTACAAGGGTCCGGCCTACACAACCACCAAGTGATTCCTTCACAACCAAGGTATACTAACCTAAATTTTTCTACAGAGTAGTAATATATAAAATATTTTTTATTTGAATAAGTAACAAAAGTTCATCATAGATCCAAGACTGCAGCTCTCATAGTTGAACAGTTCTTTCCAATATGAGATAGGTATGCAAAGGTGAAAAAATTTCACATCTCTTTTGATTTTCTCCGATTTCTATCAGTCTATGTATAATCGTTTTCACTGAATTCAATACTCTCCATGTTTTGGAGTACAGATGGAGAGTAAAAATAATTTAATAACAACATATTATGCTACAATACAGATGTAGGAATTGATTTTTATAAAAAAACGTACAAATTTACAAAATTTGGGGTAAAAGAAACAGGCATTTATTACAAGAATACAAGTTTTATGTATTCTAAGTTCTATTTATAGGAATGCTCCATGACTAGACCTCTGTAATGTCATTAAGTTGAACTAAAACAATAGAAAATATATCATTAATACATGTAATAAGGAGTGAAAATTCAGAAGGGGTATGTACGATTAGATTATCTCATCCAAACAGGAAAATTCTTTCAAACTGAAAAAGGAATCTTTGAGGAGTTTTCTATCATATATAACCCACCTTGGGCTTGTGGGATGATTATTTCTAATTTCTAAATGAAACACCCTGCAGGAGTTAAAATGAATTTATAAAAGACATTAAAAAGTGGTCTGTCTAAAAAGTCTTGAGACTAGCTTGTACCAGGTTTCTTATTTCTAAAATGGTCAGAGCAAATGAACATAAATGCAATCATGATACATATGTATGACATTAACCATTTTAATAAGCATAATAAAAAAATGTTATCATTAAAATTTTAATTAGTTGTTTTTAGGCTATCTTAACTCTTAAAATCTATTTTTATCTCAATGGGTTAGTGTACAAATCGATCATCATTAATTTTAACCTCATCAAATTTGTAGTAATATTATTGCAAGGAAATGGCCTGACTTTCTTTAGGTATCATAGCAATGCTGGATACCATTATAGTGCAAACATGTTTTAAAAAGAAAAGATACAATGTTACAATGATAATTGATCATTAATGCCTCATGTTTTGCTTTCTCTTAAAGCCTCCAGCACTTGGGACAGCATTTCAAAGCAAAAAGTTTGAAAGCATCTATGATGGGTGTGCTACAAGCCAATTATGCTTTGGAATGCCAAATAACTGTATTGCAGAGAAGAACTGCCATACCCTTGTCGCCATAGCAGTTGCTGGAAATCAATATGAGTTTGAGATGTTGGCTTTACCAGGTTTGTATTCCTACAACCCCTATCTAATTAGTACCTTTTAAAAAACTAAAATATGAGCATTAATTTGGGAGGAACTGTGATAATGTTACATGATTAGGAAGCATATTCATGAACTAAAACTGCAGCAAAATACATCCATAAATCTCCAAATGCATTGAGGAAACCAATCAAATTCCAAATCTAAATAAAGCAAATTGTAAAAAATACTATACATATGGAATTATTCTTCATATGATATTCTGAGATTCAGAAAGCCCACTTCAATGATGACATTAAGAGAATTTATATATTCAAAAATTAAAAAGTTATAGATTTTCACTGTGAAACTCCAAAGTTGAAGAAGAAGAAACTGATAGAGATCTCACTCTATCTCAGAGTTAGTATCAGCTCCGACAGTGGGATGAAGATTGTTCTGATTTGTGATGTCTTCATATTCTCATCAAATTATCATTCCAAAGAGGATTCACTAGGAACCCTTTTAGAGATGAAGTCAAGCAAGAGAGGAGAGATTAGGATGATAAAACATAATTTCTTAAAAATTTGGTGTATTGAATAAGGTGGCTGAATGCCTAAAGCAAGTTGCAGTTCATCTAGGAATGGGAAAAATTCATGCTATGAGCAGGTAGCAGAAAGTGATATGCTGTATTTTTACCGAGTGTCTCATGTGGTAGCATTTAGAACCTGGAAATACCATCATATAATATGAAATAATTTGTCATTTATGGTGAATGTTTATGGTTATTTAAAAACCCACTTGTTGAAGTTAGCAAAGCAGATGAGAATAACCAATTCACAACTGACAATTTGTCCTTGGCTGGATGGTTGTGGGAGGAAATTCACTTATTGAAAGTTAACCAAGTTGAATAATTAATTGAAATGTAAATATAAAGCTTTAACTGGTGAAGTCTTTGAGGTAAAGTGCATTAAAATGTAAACAGTGACTACTAAAAGTTGTTGCAGCTTTACTTTTTTCATTCCTAAAATTAAGTAATATAATGTAAAATATTTACAGTTGATGGAGAACCAAAGTATGTGGCAGTTGGACTTTCCGGTGATGACAAAATGGGTGAAGATTCAGTGGTAGAATGTGCCCTAGAACCTTCAGGAACAGTAAGCTTGTACACTTCATACAATGAGGGACGTACCAACACAAGAAATCCCTCTGTAAGTATATACATAGTATTGAATAAACTGATTTATATATATTTATTATGTTGACTAACTTAAGGGTTTGTTTTCTGATAACCTGTTGTATTAGTATTGTTTCAGCTAAATTACCTTTCTTTCAAATACATTTCAATTATCTTTTATCTACTTTCAAAAACTGAAGTTCTTATATCTTTTCTCAGAAAAATGGAGTCTCCCTGGTATTCAGCTCTTACGAAGACCAGGCTATCCACTGTAAATTTACTAGAGAAGTCAATACAGTTTCAGGAGGAAGGGAATATGACCTTGTCAATGATAAATTCTGTATTCTCCTTGCTGCCGGCAATTCTCTAAAAGGTAAGTTGATAAAGATTACCTGTTGCTTGCCTAAAAGCTGTTACCAACCAAGGTGAACAGCCTTAGAAAGAAAAATCAAACTATAAATACAGTATTTCATCATTACAAAACTTAAATGCAAATTGTGACCCCTCTTATCACAATTTATTAAACTGATATTTTACTTAAGAAATTAAAATTTTTAAATAGAAAATTTCGTTTAAAAAGCTTCCACTTTTCATGGAATTTGTTTCAAACTAAGTAATAAAACAGATGAATTATCATTAATATCATATTAAAATTTGTAAAGATTTTATGAGAATATTTTAAAGTCCACAAGCATTATTACAATTTGGATTTTCACTGAATTATTAAAGAGACTATTAGACAAAATGGTTAATTTTATTCCTTTTAAAATAAGCATGGAAATCTAAATAATTGATAAAAATTAACAATTAATTCAAATTTATTTGTATTCATTAAGTGATAATCCATCAGTGAATTAATATTTCATGATGTCTTCTTTTTATATAAGAAAACAGCGTTGGATATCATTTTGGAAGACGTGATTTCACAGCTAGTCCACAGTACCTGGCTGATGTAACAGAGATAAAAGCAGCTTCAAAATTGCTCTTGAGACTTCATGGTGCATTCATGGTTGCTGCATGGCTCCTTTGTGCCTCAACAGGAATCTTGCTAGCTCGCTACTTCAAGAGAACTTGGACTGGCAGCCAGACCTGTGGCAAGGACCAATGGTTTGCTGTATGTATTACTTCCGTATTAATTATCATTTCTACATTGATCATAATTTCTGCACTACTTACTTGCCCTAAGTATATCCCAAAAACCTCACCTAGTCACTTAAAACCTTTCCACATCTGCTGCAGATGCAGCAACATGATGCTATTTATAGTTAGAGGCTCACTTATCCTATCCTAAGCTATTATCAAAGTTCGAATTGCATTAAAATTCATCCACTTAAAAAGAAACATCTACTCTATTTCTGTAAATTCTTACTCTCTAGTTTGTATTCATTGTAATCCTGTTTTCTCTGGTTGAGAACATTTTCAATAGCTACAACAATAACACTTGCCATCAGAAAGATTTTTTTGCTTGAGTTTTAAATTAGTTTGTCACTGTATTGCAGTGAGTTACAGCTGATGAATTGACAATTTATAATGCAATGAATTATCAAATCTGCTTTCCAGTGGCATCGAATGCTTATGCTGCTAGCCTGGTGTTTGACAGTAGCTGGGTTTGTGATCATCTTTGTTGAGCTAGGAGAGTGGTCAACCACTGCAGATCTGCATGCAGTCCTTGGTACTATCACCACTGGCCTTGCTACCATTCAACCAATAATGGCTGCTTTCAGACCAGCACCAACAGGAAAGAGGAGACCTATGTTTAATTGGGCTCACTGGTTTGTGGGCAATGCAGCTCATATTCTAGCAGGTCAGCTTTGTTATTAAGATATAAAAATTATAATGAAGTTATACTATGGGTTAGCCTATGTTAAATGCTTGGAAAGAACTAAGAGTACTATTTCCTTGTTTGATGAAATGATATTATTTTAAATTATAACATTAACAGATAAAAGAAAATATCATCAGCTTGAGGCTTCTTAGCTTTAATGCTCCATGGTACATAAAATGATGTTTATGAAAACATGGATTTATCAAATATATCAATGATTATCTTGACAATAATGCAATTTGCAGATGAATGAAGATCATATAAGTGAACAGCCTATCAATATTAGTAATAGAATAAGGACTTCTTTTATTTGGCTCGCTAACTTGAAAATGTTCCGTGTGAGAATTAACAAGTGTGTGTAAACAATGAACCCCCAGCATATGACACAATATTCTGAGAGGATCTTTTGGCATAGAAACTCTTTACCTAGGAATGGCTGCATTAATTAAAATCATGAGGGTTATTAGCATATAATTAACCAGCAATACTTCTGTTAATTGCCTAAAAAATAAAGCTGTGAAAGTCTTAAATTTGTCACACAATTTGTCAGAAAGATAAAAATGAATTTTTAGAATGCAGTCAGAAAGAAATCTGTTTATATCTCACAATCAGAAGTAAAGATTTACATGTTATTTCAGGTAAATAACTTGACACCTGATTTTAGAGATGTGTTTTAGACTTCATATGATTTACAGAACATTAACTACCACTAAATAAGCAACATTAAGCAGTTAAAGACCAACAAATTCATTAATTTTTATGCCTCAAATTTTCTTATATTACAGGTATTTAATAATTTGTGTGAATATTTATTTCCAGTGGTTACCATATTCTTTGCTGTAAAACTTGTTAAAGCTGAGTTACCACATTGGCTGGATTGGGTTTTGGTGGCATATGTGGCCTTCTATGTACTCATGCACCTTATATTTTCAGTAAGTACCATATCTAATAATGTAATATCTTTAGTTGAATATGACAGAAAAAGTCTACATTTACATATGTAATATACTGTTTTCACTTCATATCAATAATATTAAAATGCAAAGAAATCAAAATAAAAAAGCAAGAACCTATGATGTGGATTTAAAAAAAACTCCAATGAATAATTAGGAGAGCATAAACTACAAAAAATATCACTGACAAGGTGGTGAGAAGCTTTAATTTCTACCCCCAATTGAAATTAAGCATAAATTAAAGGAGAGTGATGTAAAATTTTTGAAATTGATGTTCCACAATTGAAGATAAACTAACCTCATGTTATCCAAATTGCAGACGGCATCATGTATCAGTGAGAGAGAGAACACCAAACGAGTAAATACTTTTGCTATGAAGGATCTAAGCTCTAGTCGTAGTCCCTTGGAAATGCCAGACAGGAACATGGATGCACCTGTAAGTAAAACAGTCTGTCACTATACTAAAATATCCAGTTTTATGAAGAGAGAGTTCTTGGAAAGTTGAAATTTGTAATATTCTTTGGTATTTCTGACAAAGAATACTACTACAATTTGTAAGGAATCAAGATCTTATCAATTAAATGATAATAAAAATCAGTAAAAATCTACCAATGAATATATTGGAATTTGAATTTGCTTTTTCTTTCTGTATCAAAACATTCAGTCAAAGAGTAAAATGTTATGTTAAACTGTTATAGTTTGAACATATGATCCTAATTAAATTTTGATTTTTTCATCGCTAGAACAAATAAAACTTTTCGATTTCTGCAAACAGAATAATTAATTTCTTCCATGATTTTTAAAGATTTAATACTTATATTGATAATTAAAGACAAGAAGGTCTTTAAAGAATAGAAAAATTAAAACAGGAATTTAACATTAGCAAGAAGCATTGCTTTGTTTAAAATAAGAACTGAAAGAATATTGATATCAAAATTTTATTTAAAAAAATCATACAGAATGTTGTATGAGAGGAAAAGTTTGTGATTTAATTACTAATTTATGAGGAAATTAAAATTGCCATCTAGGAAAGACTCGTTTACCTATGAATTCTAAATAGCCTTCTTACAATATTAGTTGTTGAATAAAGAAACAACATGATCCCATATGTTTGGGATAATCACTAATTTTTTTTTAATATCCACTTTGCATAAGATTCTCATATTTTAATAATTCTTCTCTCCCCAGTACTCCTGTTTACGTAAGCTACTACTTGCATTGTACATCGTGGGAATTTTGATCCTGACAATTGCCATCATTGTAATTGTGGTGCTGGCTCCAATTGCAGAGAATTGGGATCATGTTACAAAAGTATTCACATAGTTTAAACTTCTGAGACATTTTGAAAGATCTGTTAAACTAAGATGAATAGACAGGAAGGACAAGAGGATAACGTTTGTCTGTGGATCTGTGTTGTGCTAAATGAAGAAGTGAAATCTGCAAGGAAGTATTTGGAAAAAGCAAGATGGTGTTTTTGAAAAATTTGAGTGAGAATGTTTTTTCCCCAAAATGGTGACAACTCTGTTGTAACTGTGTTATCACTTTGAAGTGAATCAGTGTTACAAGACTGGTGTAATTTTTTTACTTAGATATATAAGAGTACAACAGAAACAATTTTAGCATAAAGTTCTCATTATTACTACAGAAGTACCTATACTCACAAAGAAGCATTCAGCATGTACATTTCATTTGTATTTTTTGTTACAGGCTTGATTCATTCAATCTTTTATAAATTCAGTTTATTTACTAATACTTTTTCATTTAACCTTTTTCAATAACTATTTAAGGGACATGATTTGGTCAGGAGTGATGCCTTTGCTACCTCTTCTAAATACTAACCAAAAATTTGTTTTGAAAATGAAGTTGATAATACTTCTGACACAATATTAAAGCTAAATTTTGCTGTATAAACACTTGAAATGTTTAATGTATTTAAATTTTCATAAATATTAAGACATGCACATTACAACCTTTTATGCTTGTAATTTATCAACCATAACTGTGCAATAACCTGTATAGAGTGATATTTTGGCCTTTCGTGGTGTAAGGCTGTAAATTGACCATGTGTGTTATAGCACTGATGAAACAACTGTTCATTGTAAGATTATTCATACCTGCGTTATTGACTGTTTTAAATCATTTTATTCACTAGACTTTTTTTACGAAAACTTATTTATTGCCAGAGGCTTTTCAATAATCGCACAAAATCGATTGAAGCTCTACAAAATGTCTGTTCAACAGTATATTTTCTTAGCTCCTTTTTCTGTTGTCTTAATTTGTTACATTATATTGAATGTACTTTTTGAAAATAAAGAATAAAATGATTATATTCAATGCAAAAAGTATGCCTCTAATTATTTTACAGATCCTAAATATGCTGAAATTCCTTGACGGTTCACATTTTATTACTTTTAAGTCATTTGGTTCAGTAAAGTAGATAGAGTAGAAAGGAAGAGAGGATGAGTGGACTGAGGATGATGGCTCATACTCATATGAGCAATGAGTTACTTTTCACTTCTAAGGGTTCGAAATACTATGAAATAATAAAATAAATGAGAGATAGATATACCAAGTATACTATGAGCAGACCAAAGTACACAAGGTCTCTCAGAAAATATGTCTATCATCAACTATCAAAAGCCCACATTGCTGCTAAGAGATAATATTATGAGAGAGATATTATAATATAATTATAATATGAAAAAATTATTATAAATCATATATTAATAAAATAAAATATATGAAAAAGAAATTCTGCCAGCATGTGAAGCAGATGAATGGCAAAATTTCTGTTCTCATAAATAAATCAACAAGCTTCTACATTAAAACAACTTAGTTTACTTGAAATGTGATCCCAATTTCATATCCGTAGAGCTATCTGATCAGACTATCATCAACTATTACACTATCAATCCCTATGAGTTGATTACTCATACTGAGACAGTACCTTGTACCAATTACTAGTGATAGGACAATTATCATGCTTTTTGTCAATTTTTTTGTATCAACAATTTTCAAGGATTACTGCCATAATGTAATAATCTGGCAGCCTTAATCACAGCTTAAAAATTGCAGTAGGTGTTCCAGCAAAAAAGGTTAATGTTATAAACATTTTCAAGCATTTATGAATAAAGTGTACTATTTTTATGCTACATCACCTCTTAATGAAAGGAAATATCTGATTTTGACTTTAAATTGAAAAACAGATTTGCAAAACAGGCCAGGAACTGGGAACCAGGTGGGTGGTCAACGTGTTTCAAAGAGTTTCATCAACCAAAAATATGAAGCACTTTGTTTTCATTTGAAAAAGTAATGAAAGATGAAGCATGGCCGACCATCTCTGAAAAGGGGCTGGAGCGCAAATTTCCATTGGAACACTTTTTCTTGCTTCTTCTGCCCATATGAGGAATAATTATGATATCCCACAAAAGAAATTTCTTGTAGGTATACTGTTTACCCTCTACATGATGACTAAGTAAGAGACAAAGGTTTCTCCAATCGCCGGCAGCGGCAACCGTCCAGGGTATTTCTCCGGAAGAGGATAATCGTCCGGCAACAACCAGTTACTCAGAATTCCCTAATGCGCATTTCGAAAGCAATGCTTTCATGATCACAGGGGGTCCAATGCTGAATGGACCCCCTGGATCATGCATTGGACCCCCTGTGATCATGAAAGCATTGCTTTCGAAATGCCCATCAGGGAATTCTGAGTAACTGGTTGTTGCCGGACGATTATCCTCTTCCGGAGAACTGCCCTGGACAGTTGCCGCTGCCGGCGATTAGAGAAACCTTTGTCTCTTATTCATTGAACACCGAGTTCCTATTTTCTTTCTTTCATGATGACTAAGTTAAAAAATTCCATGAGACAAATTATTTACTGAACCACAATAAAATTACAGAAAAACACAATCATGGTTTCACAGCCAAGCTGCATCCTCAGGTGACAAAACAGGAAAACTTTCAGGTGTCTTGTCACCTGAAGATGCAGCTTGGCTCAAAATCATGATCATGTTGTTCTGTGTTTTATTTCGGTTTAGTAAATGATTCTATTCATATAGTTTCTTAACATCAATCAGTACCACAAAGTCACACCTTACTCTGTCATGTTTATGACAAAGTTACTTCGTAAAAAGGATGCCTAATATCTGGGCCCCCTCATGCATGAAACCCCCTCTTGGCCAGTTCTTCCTGAAAGTATGGTAAAACCTATGAAGGTCTGTTGAAAAAACTAACGTCAGAATTTTTCTATTTCCATGAAATGGATTTAGCACTAACATGACACATAACATGAACTATGTTCACTGTGGATTCATGAAACTTCAATTATGTATGCAGACAAATTGATCCGACCAAGCAAAAGGTCATTGCATGATATAAAAGAGAAACTTGGCACTAGAAATTTAAAAGCTGAAAGATAATTGAAAAGGAGGTTTGGAGGAATGATCTCAACAAGCAGCAAAGAATTGTTTCTATAATAATAAATAATTTTTTACTACTCTTGAGAGCAATTTCCTTCGGTATATTCAACAAAATTCATGAAAGGTAATAAACTTATGAACCTCAAAGCATATATAAATTACTGCAATGTGAAGAGTGTGTCCTCGAAAAAGTCTACAGGCCAGATGAAATGCCACCTAATAACGGAAAAGATGAAATATCATCTCTCTGCATTGGGCTTAAGCTTTTATTACTCTGCACCAAGTGCCTTTAAAGACGATTAAATAAAATCAACCAGTTCAGAAACTTAAGAATTTTTATACAATTGAGATATTTTCTTATTGGACACTTGTTACTTCACGATTTCACATAATAAAATAGCTGATTAATACTAGAAAACAATTTGTATTTTCCGGAAAGTTATTAGGAGGCAGAATACTCCTAAGAAAGGATTTGAGCCATTGGTGAACCTTACATAGTCTAAAAGTCGACATTCTTTCTTGGAGTGTAAACAAACCAGTATACTCTAGTTGCTAAGAAACTAAAGCACTTCATCGACAAAATAACGCGCCAAACGCGGTGAGATGGTTCACCCTTCATTAAGTCCAAGTTTTATTTTTGGCGTTAAACCTAATATACGAGGTAACGTGCATTACCTTTCAAATCATGAAATATTATATCCTGTCGGCGCTGTTTTAAGCATTCACAATGTAGCCGACGGTCATCAAAAGTACTTGAAACTAGAAGATAAGTTGCGGCCAATAAGTGTTATTTGCCTCACAGAAAACAGGTATGCTTGACATTATCGGAGAAATATCGGAATTCACTCAGTTTTTGATCACTTCTTTACTAATAAAAATAGTAATTACGCCCAGTATTAGCTAACCACAGTGGCTCTAACCGCATGCAGAACGTGCTATGGATTCCGTCCTGCCCCACCTAGCGTATTAATTGCAAATGATCTGACATTAGATCTGTGAATATTCTAAGTTATTCTAAATTCCATTTCATTTTGAAACTCTCTGATCTTGTGCTTGTATTAAATATTCCTATTCTCTTATTTTCATGGCCGGATTCTTTTTTAATGCTGTTATTTAGAATTAGAATTATCAGAGATCAAGATAAAATAGGTATTTCAGGATGTAATATCTGGGCGTTTCATTCGTAAACAATAATTATAATATACTGTCTATATTAATAAACTAATTTACTTTCAACCCAGGAAGTTTCTAGCTGCAGCTGAGAAAGGCGACCCGCCAATTGTCTCGTTGTATGATTTGAGCACATTAAAGCAAACCAAGAAATGGATTCTATCTCGTGCGGATTCGCCTTTAGCGGAAGAATTTGTATCTATTTCCCTCTCTCGGGATGGAAAATTACTGGCAGGAATAACTGGCGAACCAGATTGGCTTCTTCTCTGCTACAACTGGGAAAAAAGCAAATTAGAAAGTTCGGCAAAGGCGCAGAATCCAATTGCTCCTGGCCCCATCTTACAGGCAATTATTGGATACTATCAATTATTATAACTGATTATTATACAAAACATTTTACCTGTCGCTACACAGGTTCATAACATTTTGCAACAAGCGGAAAGAGTCTAAAGTTGCCATGAAAGGTATGGTTTGATTAGTTTTGCAATATCTGGAAAATAATGTATCCTCTTCTAAAATTTTCGATATTATCAATTCCATTAGTAGAAAAACGTTAGCACATTTTGATCACCAGTCGAGAAATTGCATCCACAGAGCAAGCAGAGATATTGCATCCGTAATATTCGTTAATGAAACGTAATAGAACAGTCAAATGTCTAACTTGGTTCTGTTTCTAAAGTTTTTTTCTGTATCTTAGTTTGTTGTGTTTCAGAGGAGGTATGTAGATAATGTATTTACCCATGGAACGGGAGTTTCAGACTTGTTTCTCAACTACCCTAGCAATACTAAAGATCAATGAAACTCAAAAGTAGCCACGAAATAAAATTTCACTACAGAATTCCATTTCAGATCTTTCCAGAACCAACATGGAAATACGCTATTCTATTTTTCATACACCTACCCTGGCAGATCACACTATACACAATTTTTCTAACCATTCCACAACAGAAAAACATGCTGCCTACCACAGTTTCATACAGACTTCATGTTCGGCTTACTGCTGAAAATTTTTTCCATTAATTTTTGACTGTCAACAAATCCCATGCCTCACACTTTGCACAACCCTTAATTGAATAACTGCATCATTCAAATGTTGAATCTGAATTGTTATACTGTCAACATGAAAGACTTTTACTTAAATGTAATTACCTGGAACAGATGGAAAACACCCAACACCTGAATTTTAATTCTAATTTAGCTCTTATTTATGACTCAGTCTCTATTGTTATTATTCTTCATTTACCTCTGGCCCCCCATTCCTACTCCTACCTAACCTCTACCTTCCATCAACCATAACCTTCCTCCACACTGATCTATTGTTTGCAAGTTATTTAAGTTTTGGGTTCACTTTACGTTTAGAGCCTAATCATAAATCTATAACTCAAAACTAGTCTCTCCAAAAAATTGTGTAGTGAAACTTTCCAAAGTTATGTATTTTACATTCCTCTGGTGGAGTTTCACTTAGTTATTGCTTCAATGATTGATTACAAAGTTTAATTGTTCTTACATACATATATATCATTCATATACATTTGAAAGTAAAATTTCCTTCCATCTATATATTGGTAGTATAATGTACAGAGATGTAAGATACCTTCAGATATGCGCTCCTCTCAGACCACTGCTTACTGGTTGAATGTCATAACTGTATGTAGCATATACTAACTGAGATACATAGAACCTTTTTACAGTTTGTAAAACATAAAGAATCTTTCAGGTCCGTTTTTCACCTGAGGACAATACAATTGTTTGCATTGCTGGTCCTGGTTGCCTTCGTTTTCTGCAGCATATTGAGACCTCATGGAATCAGTTTGGATTTGCACGGAGTGAAATTGTGCCTGTCACTTCATTTTGCTGGTTACCTCAAGGGAAGGTACTTGCTGGCACCCGAGATGGACGCCTGTTGCTCTTTGAGGATGGAGAACTTAAGTCTATGTACCATGCTGAGGAAATTGACACCATAAACACACGAACCAAAGTTTTGTAGGTCTTTTTCTTATCTGTTACATTAGACTTCATTGGGAGAATGAATGAAGCTTTATTTTCTTTCTTATAAATCTAAATTTCTAAGATTTTTTTCTATCTTCTGTTATGGTATAAAACATTCACTTGAATCATCAAAGATAATTATCATTCTCACAAGGAAGTGATTTTAAGAGTCACCAGTCAAAACATTTTTATGTCTGAATGTCTTTTAGTCAAACTTCAGGTAAAATATTTCTCAAGAACCTAGTCTTGAGGACTAGCTTCTTGAGAAAGCTAAGGTGATAAATGAATGATTTGCTTATTATGTAATAAATATTAATAATATAATACCCTAATAACCAGGCAAAGGAAAAGTAACCAAACAGTAATTATTAAGTTTTACAAGGCTTATTTTCTAAATAATATCTAAAATTCCTATATTTCTCATTAACAAATGAGATTTCTGTCAGTGGGTCTATTAGCTCAAAAATTACATGAGACATGAGAAATTACAAAGAGAGAGAAATTACGAAAATGCCCTCATCATTACTTTTTGGTAGTTAACCCCTATCTTTTGATCATTCAACAATTTCTGACTTTGTCTTCTTTCTTACCTTCTACCTTAAATTACTTTCTTCAGAAGTGCCCTCATAATATTTAGCATACCTGCTTCATCTGACTTTGGTCACGTCTTCGATCAAAAACCTTTTATTTCCTTCCATTTTCTCTCTATGCTTTCCTTCATGATCCCACTTATTTTTTTAGTCTTTACATAACAGTTCCCTCAAAAGCTAATAGGGGCAGAATCTTCATAAAAATTTCGGTAGCAAAACATTTGGGCATAAGGTTATAGTAGCCTGCAAAATATTCCCAATTGTGTTTACCTTAAGATTAGCAAACAAACTGGTTACATATTTGTGCTAAATTTTGGCATAAGGATAGTAGATCAAACAAAATACCTGTCAGCTGCCCAGTCTTTTGATGTTGCCCTATCCTCTTCCTAGATCTCCCCCACTCATCATTATGATTCCTGGATACACTATTGATTTTTATATAGTTTTGAAATTTTAATTGGACTCATGGCACATTCTATTTTTCTAAAGAACTGCTGATGGAGCAGGTCAGAGTGCAGTTGAACAATACATTGGGGGAACCCCTGGAGCTTTGGCTGATGCTAACATTGCAGCCCTAAAACCATATGGCACAATGCCTGGAGAAATGGAAATAAGTCCCATCATAAGTTTCTCCAAAGGCTTTGCTTTTGGTTATGGATTTGGATTTGTCTATGTCTTTTGGCGCGAATCAGAAAACAAATATCTGAAAAGGCATGTCTTTAAGGTAAGATGCGCATGAAGCTGGAATAGTTTGAATGATGGAAATATCTTACACTAAATTATGTCTATTATTTCAAATACAGTGAAATAGCTAGCGGATTCTAAATGGTCATCATTGAACTACATGCTTTTTCAAAAGCAAATATTATTTTTAAAGATGATATTTTTTGGCCATAGAAAAACTATTGATTTAATATTTGAATACTTAGCATCAAATGGCATTAATTTGCCAATTTACTTCTGACAAAGTACACATCATTTCATTTTTAAGGTTCCTTCTCTCTTTTCATCCATTGGTTCTGCTTGGGAAAATAACAAATCAGATGCAGGATTAGCTACCCGAGAAGCATCTGATAGCATGTTAAGTGACATTGAAAAAATTAACAACATTGTTAGAGACTTGACTAACTCATCAGTTGAAACCTTAGCTGATGTAGGTGACCAAGATGGTAGTAGTGTTAATTCACCACAAAATCTACCCAAAATATGCAAAGAGAAGCCTGATTTAACTTTGGATCCAATAGATTCTGTGAGATGTATATCCATCAATCCAGCTCAAAGTGAGATCATTATAAGCACTGGTAGAAACCAGTTATATCACACAAGCCTTTGGAATGCAGATTATAAACAGGCAAAGCCTCTTTTCTTTCTTCTTAAGTTACCTTATTGTATTTTGTTCATAGTGCATTCTAAATACATTAGTATTACTACACATATGCTATATTTTCCTTGAAATGATTACCATTCAGCTGTTGATCAATACTTAGTAATTCTATCAACTTTTGCATTTGGTTTTAAGTTTTTAGAAAAAGAGATTTCATGTCATTATTACACCATCAAATGACCTGTGGCATAGCTAGAATGTGAATGAGTTATGAATTGACAAATTATTTCTAGCATAATATTTGGAATAAATCTCTATCCTTATATAAATGAAACATTTGTGTCTGAATGACTTCCTAATTTTACCGAAGAATATTCTCAACTGATGTTTAATCTTGATTAATAAAAAGAAATTAATTTATATTTTCATTCCTAGGAACCCATAACCATTTTGCAAACTTTTGGTGAGGAATTGCATGATGGGTCTCTGTCAGGACTTTCAATATGTATGCAGAAACCCTTATTTGTGACATCTGGGCAGATTGATAAATCAGTCCGTATTTGGAACTACGAGACACAAACTTTGGAACTATCTAAAAGATTTGAAGATGATATATTCTGTGTTGATGTTCATCCAACAGGTAGGGAGTCAGAATGGTAATGGTTTTGATTATTTATTAGAGAAAATAGATCTCAGCCAGAATAATTCTTAAAAGGAAATGCAACCTTGTGAGAATTATGTAGAAAAGTTTATTTGTCATTAAGATCAACTTTCAGTCTTTAGCAAGAATGGGGAGGAGAAGTAAGAAATAACACAAATGGAATTTAAGTTGTTTGCAATATTTTATGAAAGATACTAAAATGTGTTCAGAAAATAAACTTCTAAAATATTTTAGAAACAAAAAATGCTCCAAAAGTAGAACATTTGTGAATTGATAATAGGTTAATGGTAAATAACTCATTAATCGATCATTAAGTATTTTATTTGTCTCATTTGAATGTTTTGTAAAAATTCTATATGATCCACTATTACTATTCAGGATGAACTCCGTTATTCTTCTGTCTATGGTTTTATGATAGATTCTCATTGAAGTTAGCTTTTTCCATTTCATCAAGCACTCACAGAACTATGAGCTTAGTGTTAAAGAACCTATTATTGGGTGGGAAGAGCCGAAAATAAATCCCTGGAGGCTAATAAGTGTTCCCAGATAATTAATTCATAGTAAATATATTTTTAATCAGTTAGTAAATTAGTGCAGAGAAATATGGAACCTTTCAAATGATTAGTAGCTCTGATAAAAGATAATTACTCCTAATATGTATAATCATTAATATATATCACAGTCACAGGAAGTTATGAAATTATATGCCACAGTAAAATAGTGGCAAATAAATTATTTAATTATGGAACAAAGCAAAAGGAGTCACTTCAATGTTTCAGAAATGTCTGAGTTGAATAAAAAGAGTTTTTGAATTGGACTATTTCTGACTTTTCTATTGAAAGTAGGCACATTAGTATAATTTTTTAAATATTAAGGTTTTCTCAGTCAAAAATATACTACTCATTTTATATTTATCGCTATCATATTTCTACTATCTGCAATGCTTACAATAAAAATGTTTAAAATTTATTTCTTTGAGGAAAATTATGATTATTTAGCTAAAAGTAAGTGAAAATATTGTTTGTAAAAGGATAAATTGGTGAAACCTGGGATTCAATAAAATGTACAATAAATATAAAAACTTTCATTTTATTCAAGGCTTGCATTTATTGGTGGGATTCTCTGACAAACTTCGATTTATGAATTTGCTGATTGATGATCTTGAAGAAAAGCAAGAGATTTCAATAAGAAGATGCCAAGAATGTGTTTTTTCCTACAGTGGCCACCTTTTTGCAGCTGCAAATGGCACCATCATCCAAATTTATTCATCCCTAACTTTTGAAATGCTGTACTCTTTCACTGGACACAAGAAAATAGTAAAGGATTCAAAACCTGATGATATTTTGCACTTTGATATCTATCAAAATTGTTAAGCCTATTAATTTACCCCACTGTAACACTTTCATGTATTAACATACATTAATCTAAAATTTCAAGCTTTATCTCATGAGTTTTTCATGTTATAGAAATTTTGAGAGTGAGAAGGGTATTAAGTCCAACAACTTTTTCATTAAATAGATGTTTAACATTTTGCTCTCTAATGTATATGTTGTTTGATTCAGGATGAAGTAAGTTAATGTTAAGAGGTACTAAAAAGTATCATAAATAAAGGTCCCCAACCTTACACTATTGTAAATAATCAGTTTCCACTCTTCTAAGAACTGAAAAATGTTATTTATTGTATTGTGTGTTACAATATCTTGAATTAGATACTGCAGCTGTCATAGACAAGTAAATCAGCCCCAAATATTTCACTCATATCTGAGTAACCTTTTTGTAAGTGGAGGGAGCACTGCATTAAAGTGAAGTCTATTACAGATATACAGCCTGTCCTGGAGCAAATCTAATTACCGGCTTGTGTCATGTGGATATGGTGGCTTTATTTATGAATGGGATTTGCCCACCAAGAGGAGAATCTCTGAGACAATCTCAGCAGCCACTCCATTTACACATGCAGTCATCAGTTCAGATGGAAGCAGCACATTTGCCTCAGGGTCCGATGGGAAAATAAGTGAAATTAATAATTCCAAGGTTTGTAGAATTTTTTATTAACACAATTATTATTACAAAACAGCTGCTAGGCTCTCTATGTGGTGGCAGTATTATACATGATATACATATGCAATACATACATATCAAGCATCCGTTATCATAAGTTAATTGCTCTTTCCTCCCTTTCCAGAAAGTGCACTAATTAAAAGTGCCCTTCCTCTGATGTGGGATTTTTTCTGAGTGTAAGCTTTGCTGATTTTCTAATCATAATCTATTTCTATACTATATCATAATTTTTACTATTTATGTTCACTCTTTAATAGAGATATTTATCTCATGAAAATGTATAAGTGCCAATAAAATTGGTAAACACCATGCAATTAATCCTTTTTATAATAGAAATAATTGTATGTAGCAGCATTGAATTACCATTCATTACTTTCCAGCAAGTGAAAACCCATGGTTGGCAGAATTCTCTTCTTGTTAACACAAACTCTACAGCTTAAGAGTGACTTTTATTTTGTAGAGGTTAAGCTCTTGAGAATTTATATTCATATTATGTGATTCATAGATTTATTTTATGATACATTTTACAAGTCTGCTAATTTTCTCCTCAGATAATTCGATATGTTGAGTGGAAGAATATGAAATTCAATGTCGTTACCCTGTCTCATTCAAGTGAAATGATATTTGCTGGAGATGATAGTGGAACTGTTGTGGCTCCCCAGTTTCCTCTCTCTGTTGTTGGAGAGTCTGATAAATTTGACATGCATAATACTCCAATCAAACAGGTAGGTATAAATGCATTGTAACAAATCATACATTATATTGGTATCCTATTTATAAGAACTTGTGAAATAAATAAATGTATATAAATGGAATATAATCATTTCAAAATATCAAGATGAAAAAGAACATTGTAAGTAAATTAAATAAAATTTAATGTATTGGAATACATCTTCACATAAAGTCAAAACATTTGGATCAGATGAGTTATGGTGTCAAAATTTGTTGTATAATGTCAAAAATGTTGCTAAAAATGTAACTATTATTTCATTTTTCCTCCTACCTTGCTAAATTTAGATAACTTAGATCTGTTACAATTTCATAAGCCAATATGAATACTTATGCTAAGTGCAACAATAATATAGTCCCTTAACATTAATTTTTGGCTATATTCAGCTCAAGTATTTTTAAATGGCCTGATTGTTACTAGTATGTGTGCTCTGAATTTTTAGAATTCACTTTTTGTGAAAAGTTAAAGATTTTCAATTGCTATTGCTTGAATTATATATTATTAACTGCATTTACTGGTGGCTAAATAATTATCTTTCTTGCAAACTGTATTTTTCAGATGAGAATTTCCTATAATGATCAGCACTTAATAACAGCATCAGTGGATGGCTCCATTTGCATATGGAAGGTTGAGGGATGTGATGAAATTGTAAGCAAACTTGGGAAAGAAATAATGCAGTCAAATGAGATTCTAATAAGCAAAGAAGATCTACAGAAAAAGGTAGCAAAATTCACCTTATTTCTATCGTAAATATAAGTCGGTAATTCTTTTCTGCAGTAATAAGAATGCATGATTATTCTGTGTGTGAATATTTTGTAAATACATGTACTTCATTTGCCGTCTTATTAGTTAACATTTGAAGCTGAAACTATCTTTTGAAAATGAGAAATTGTCTTAAATGCTGAATAAATAAAGAATATGTTTACAGCTGTATGGTAAACCAGTATATCCACAAACTTAATACTTCCTCTTCTCCTTATAAGCATAACTCTCACAGCCCACTATGTCAGTTTCTTACTAAATATTGTATTAGATATTCAGTGCCATATTAAATATCCATAAGCATGCTTTCTACCCAGGGTAAGCCAAGAAGATGGTTTCTTCAAGCCTAGCATCTTAGCTCCCAGTTTGAGAGAGCCCCATTCATATAAATTAACTTTGTTATTTTGTTGAGAGTAAACATTATACTTGCCAGATATTTTGTTTTCTCAATCATCATACATTACTAATTAACAATTACTTGTTGCATGGACAGAGAAAGCAGAGAAATGGTCCCCACAGAAATTTACACCAGAACCCTCTTTCATAGATATCCATCTCTTACTCTATCTCTGAATTTTGGGATTGAATATTGAACTAGTTTACCTATTTGCAGGTGTATACAGTATATCTTCATTACCATCAATAAAATACATCTCAAGGATGAAGATACATATAATGTACTGTATGAATGTATAACATATATGTAGTAGCTTCATCCATTTATGTAAATAGCATCAAAAGCGTTCTTTGGTATTGGAATTTTTTACCTTCTACAGACCCTGTCCTAGAGAAATTGAGCATTAAGCTAGATTCATAGTGATTTTAAATTTTATCTCAATAAAATATTTTTTTGAATTTCTGACATTGACCATTTCTTATCCACTCAAATTTTGTCTTTTTTTATAATTTTTTATTGCATTCCAGATGGAACTAATTCAGGATTTGAAGGAAAGAGTCAAGCATCTAGAGTTAGCACATGAATACAAAATGAGGCAAAAAGATGATGAACGCAGTAATATGATGAAAGAAATTCAAGATACTTTTCACAAGGAGCTCAAAGAAATCAAAGACATAAATGAGGTAATAAAATCATCCTCTTACTTCATCTGCATATTAACTGTTAAATACTGATTATCCATTATCTTCCACAAAGTCACCACAATTTTGCACAATGTGTTCTTCCAGGAATAATGTCAATGCATACTGTGAGATTTAATTAAATGTTATTCTATAAACCTTTTCATTTTGTCAAGAGTATTTTATTTCAGGTTATTTTACTTTATAGTGAACATTTTTATTAATTATTGGAATTACTGAGTAATTTATATCTAAAGTAAAACTCATTTAAGACAGTTTCACTTAAGATATGGTTTTCTCACAGTCCTACTCCCTTTCACAAAAAAAACAGGTAAAATTATTGCTTAAAATGCCCTGTTTCCCACTTAAGATGTGGATTTTCCCATTCTCAGATGCACTGGATTCCACTTCAACCAATGGTTTGCCTCATTCAACAGACCAACAATTTTTTTACATAATCTGTGATGTCCTCTCATGCTTTTCCTTATCCCTAGTATGGTTTCTTGTGATTGTTTTTCTTTCGAACGAGTAATTTTGTGAGATGAAAGCTGAGCTATCTATATCCTGCTGTGGGAGTTGATAAGAACTCTTGAGTTAGAGTGAGATCTTCTACAACACTTTTTTCTTATTGCAGAACATACATAAAAAGTTTTGGTGATTCCTTCTGTCACAAAGTAGTACACATATAAAAAAAATCAAAATGTCTTTATATTTTTGGATTGTAGTTTTTATGAAGTATCAAGTCTGAATAAGTTTCTTATATTTTCCCTGATTAAACATTCTTTGCTTCTTAATAAATATTGCTATAAACTATTATTGTTGACTAACAGACGATGCAGGCCAATCATGCCAGAGAAATCAACATTATGAGTGAAAATGTTGTCAAAATGAAAGCATCACATGAAAACGAAGTGCAGCATATGGAGACAGAATACAATGATAAGCTCATTAAGGAATATGAAAAGTATGCTGAACTTGAAGAAAATATGAATCGAACAAAGGAACAGTATGAAATGTAAGTCATTTTGAAAGTTAATATCCTCTGCATTATTTCACCTAATTAAGCATCGATTGAAGAATTATGTAACATTCTATTTGTAATTGTTTGTATATTTTTAGTCTCATATGTATTTGCCTAAGAAATGTGAGTACTGAATATAATGATCATATTTTGGGTTTGATTTGAACTGAATCGGAATTGACAAATGCTCACAAAAATATTTGCTTTGCTTCAAGAACAAATAGTTAGAACAAGAAATATCTTATATGTAATTATTAGGATAGTATTAATCTTCTATTTTAAAACTAGAGTTATATTTCTAGATAGTTCTTTATATTTTTTAAATATAAAGTGCTTTTCTTTTTATGGGCATGATGCTTTTGCTTGTTTATTTCTGGACAGCTAAGAGAGTAATAATAAAAGGCTATATTCAAATACAGTAGCCAGAAAAATTTTCTTTCTAAGGCATTTCCCCTGTAGAAATGAAAAATGTAATCAATTTCAATTATAATTCCACAGTAAGTTAGCACAACTGAGAAATGAGATGGAAACTGAAATAAAGAATTTAAAGGAAATGCACCAGGAACGAATACAGCAGAAGATAACTGAAATTGAGGAGGTAATAATTGAGCAGACATTTTGATGTAATAATTTATATACATAATATTATAGCCATTGTAATCATGATTGGTTAGCATTAACCTAAAATATTAAACTCCAAAAGTACATTTGTATATCACTTTCATCTTAGTTCCATTCTTTCAACATTCCTGTTCTTGTTCTTCTTTCTCTCAAAATTTTCCCTATTTAGTGCTAATTCATATCTTTTCCATCTTTTGCTAACATGGTTTGGTCTCTAATTGTGAAAAATCTATTTTATTCTTTATATTTTTAACTAAAAGGTTTCAATGATTTTGAAATGAACAAACTTCTTTTCACTTAAAAATACATCAATTTTTTATCTAAGAAGAAAGTTTATCCTTTTATTGAATTTTAGGTGCTGAAGGGTAACCTTAACAAATATACCTAGAGATTAGAAACTCAGCATGCTCATGCTGGGATCATAATCTATGATCAGTTAATTATGTCATGGCATTTTTGCAGCTTGGGTCAATACCTTGCGATATTCATATAAGTTATTTGTTTGTAACCTATATCAAAATGAGTTACACTCTCTAAATATTTTTTAACAACTGCCTCGGACATTTCAATGTCATCCAAATCAATTGGAATGGAGGCTCTTGTCCTTTCTCCAAATATTAGTAAGTTAATTATAGCCAATCAAAACCTTGGTTTTGTAATGGTGAAATTTCCTTTTCTTAAATTCAATTACAGCTGAACAAACAAGCACAAGATCAATGTATGGAGCATGAGGAAATAAAGGCTCAGATTGAGGATGACGTGGATAGAGAAATAATTGAAGTAAGCACACGATTTGAGAGAACGCTTAGAGAAGAGCGAGATACCAATGTGCGTTTAAAAGGAGAAATGGGAGCTGTGAAGAAGAAATTGGTCAGGTGCATTGAAGAGAAATTAGTATTATTTGCTTATCAATCTATATATATTCCTGTACAACCGTAGAATGTTATGGTTCTATGTCTTTCGGTACTTGCCATACAAGGTTCCACAAATCAAAGCTGACAGCAAAGCAAAATATTTTCATGGTAAAAAGAGAACCAGAAATTTTATGATTTGTAGTATTTTGATTATTATTTTTCATCACTAAATCATTTCTATAATAATATCAGAATTATTTTGCAATTATTATTATATTATCCTCAAATTTTTCCTGGAAACATCTCGTTTCTAAAACAAGCTTTTTATGTTATGCTAGAATTTTTGACTTTTTTAATTCTCCTCCTACTTCAGGTTTTAATTTTCTGTCCTTCACCATATAGCTCCATTAATATTTTGAGACACTCTCATCTCTGTAATCACTCTGACTCCTTGTCATTTCAACCTGGTTTCCTTTTTATTATTTGCAACTCCCCAGTCATTTAGTCATTCCATGTATCCACCATTGCCTGAAGTGATAGCCATCTAAGCGCTGTTATATCATCTGTAAAAATTCATGAGATTCCTCATCTTTCTTTTCTATTGTTTCCTCCTTTACCTTTTTCTACATTTCATTCGTATCTAAGACCAAAGTCTATGGGACAAGATGCTTACTCATTCCCATTATGATTTCATGCCAATCTCTTATTCTTATTTACACCTTAATACTTCTATAATATAGCTGCAAATTCCTTTTAAAATCACCCTAATCAAATTAAAGATCTCTGTTTCTTTTTGCTTGCAGAACTTTCTGTCCCTCTTTCAGGAGACACTATTATATATAATTTCAATATTAAGTCATCACTGTTGCATTTTAAACTAATATAAGTAATGTTTTGATTTCAATTTAGAGAGGGCTGTCTATAGATTTATCTTCACTAAATTGTATAAGTTGACACACAAGATGAAATTTGAAAATATCTCTCCTATGCCAGTGGCTTGTAAGTGAACATGAACTTTTTCCTCTGATGCTCAGGCAAAATTAATTGTTGTATATTTTTGTTTCAGCTCTCAGAAAGAAATTGATGAATACAAACATCAAGTGCAGGCATTGCAAAGTGAACAAGCAAAATATAAGCAAGTCATTCAAAGTCTAGAGAAAGATATTGCAGATCTGAAGAAAGAGATACAGGAAAGAGATGCAACAATCCAATATAAGGTATAACTTGGCAAGTATAATAATTCAAGATTATTTAAAACCTTTTGATGGGTAAGTGAGTAAGCTTTATTTTCTTTCGTCTCATCTATTACTTATTCTTATTTACTGCTCCATTAGCTTTCCTTCAATATTTTCTTTGATTATACTTTCTCTTTTCAAATAATGACTTTTATTTTCTCTTTCTTATTGTATGAACATTTCCTTCCCTCTGCAATTCTTTATGTATTTTCTTATTCTTGATTTCAATACTCACTTAATCCTATGTTATCCTCTCCATTTTTGGCATAATAGCTACTGGTTATCCTTATTCCATGTTGCTTCTGCAAAAAGGCAATACTCCTCACTATGTTTCATCTTCTTTATGAGTCTTTCATTTATTTATGTTGACTGTTTTACTCCTCTTTTTTACTTAGGGTATCATTATGTTTACATCCTCTTTTTTTATTCAAAATGATGTGATTCAGAAGCACATAATAAAAGCCCAGTATATGGTCACAATTTTAGGGATGGAAATGTTTTTCTTATTCTTTAAACCAGTGTATTTGTGGAATGAAATTCTTTCAGTAAAAATATATAAAAGTGGCACATGGAGTGTTTAATTCTTTAAAATATTTCAAAAAATTAAAGGCTTTACATGCTATTTTTGTTGTGTGCCAAAATGTGCTAATGCATAATATTTATAGTCTTCACAATGTTAACCCCACATGTATGGCTGTCATATTTCCTATGCCACTTAATTCAGCTGATGCATTTCTGCATTAAATGAATAATATCAAATTCTAAACCATCCTTTAACATAAGGCCAAAATTTAAACCTGCAAATAAGCACTATAACTCAAATTTAAGTCAGCAATGTAGGTGTCCATATGAGGTACTGACACCTGCTGCTTAGAATTCTGAGTTGGTAACACATACCAATGTCAATGATGAGAGTTTAAGGAAGGAAAAGTGGATTAAATTCCTTTATTTGGGTACTTGAGTTTTGCTGTAAATGCTCTTAAGCTATTATTTAAGCAATTTTAATAATAGGATAAATTCACAAGTACTACCTGTCCTAGTGAAAAGGATACAAATTACTGGCTAACAGCAAATCAAACTCATCAACTTTAGGAAAAAAGAATATATGAACTCCAGAAGAAGAATCAGGCATTGGAAAAGTATGAATTTGTCTTGAATTTCAAATTAATGGAGCTGAAGAATGAGAAGGAGCCAAGAGAAAGAGAAATTAAGGCAAACAAAGATCAGATACAAGATGTAAGTGAAATCTGCCTCTTTCATTTACTAATTTACAGTATAGAAACTCACAATTCTTTAGATCGAAAGCTTCATTTAAGAATTAGTCATTTTATTTTGGACGCCGTATCATAAGATGACAATGTGTCAATCTCTGGAATGAACTGAACAAACTCAGAGGGATCTTGGTATAAGAATGCTTTCTATAACTTCTGTTTTTAAGCATTGTTAAAAAATTATGAGAGGAAACGTCATTTTTCATATATGTTTAAGTATGAGCCTTTATATGATAATATCCCACTCATTGATTAATCTTTCGCAAAAGCTGAAATAAATTAGAGGGTATTCCAAAGCAAAGAAAAATTGCATCACAAAATAATGCTGCTTTCAATCAAAATTCAAGTAATTAATAATAAATCCTGTTGTTGTGATTGAAATTTCATATTCTTTTCTATATTATTTATAATATAAAATTCGTGTATATGGTCCATCTCATTTTTTCCAACGTTAATATTCAGATAATTGAATGTCATTCCTATCTGCTGTATTTAAAGCAGAAACCTTTGTAATTAGTAGAATTTAATTTTGCTGTAATTTTATTTAGATGGAGAAGGAACTGGGTAATTTGAAAGCTAAAATCGAAATGTTGGAATTAAAAATTAAGTACCTCAGCGAGAAGTTGTCTAGTGCTGAAACTGAGCTAAGAAATCAAAGGATTCATAACCACACCTTAAGCACTCTAACTCATCGAATGCAATCTGATATTTATAATGCCTCAGGCCTAATCCAGAAACCAAAGGAACTTAAAGAATTTGTAAAGGTAATAACTGTTTTATGTAATTATCTATAGAAACTCAGTTTTGCAGTTATAAGTACTTGATTATAACTTATTTACTACATTCCAACTGGAATATGGAATAAGTTATAATGAAGGACTGAAATTATGTACTAAGTGGAACCACATGGTTACACGTTCAAAAGAATCTTAGATGAAAAACAAAATAAATTATTTATGCAAATTTTAGAATTTGAAAACCTATGAGTAATTACACATCTCACTGAAAAGTGCAATTTTAGAAAAATTATCTTCATATCATAATAAAGTTAAAAGATATATCATTTAAAATCCTAAATTATATTACAAACCATGAAAAATTAAACAATTTTTAAATTTCAGTCTCTAAACAGCAAATACAATGATAATAAAGAGTTAGGCAAAGCTGAGGAGGAGGATGTTGATGCATCAGCTGAATTCCAGCGTCAGCGAGAACACCTTGAAAGAACTGTATCTGCTCTGAAAGTTCAACTTCAAAAAGAAAACAGAAGAAGCAAGAAGGAACACCTACGCATAATGACAGTAAGACAATCTTTGATAATTATCTCTAAGTTTGTTTATAAAATTAATTGAGTAAAGATCTACAAATACCCTTTTGAATTACCAATAAATATGAATTAATACTTCAGTATAGCTGCCAATACTATAAGACATTTGGCTGATTAAATAAGCATTTTGTATTACTTCAAACAATATCGAAGTCACTAGGTGTGTTTGAATTGTCACAGCAACCATACAAAAGTAGGTAGCAAAATTCTCATCCAATGAAATCTCAAAGCTCCTGATTTGAGTTTATTATAAAATAATTTTTGTATAAATTTAATTCGAACATGTTCATTATCAGGCAAATTAGTTCTGGATATGAACATGTTTGCTTGATACCAGTTGAATCAATTATTTTTGCGAAGCTCAAGGAGTTCTATTTTCAGTTCTTTTTTCCATGCTACTTAATTTTTTGATGAGCTCAGTAGAGCTTTAGTGTTCATACTCAGTGGTTAAACGGATTATTATATAAATTATTTTACTAAGGAAAATTTGTTTACATGAACAATAGGCATCATGGGATGGATTGAGATGCTTATAGTTTGGTATACTAAATCCTGTTTTGATTACTTGTTTAAAGGAATGTTTTTTCATCTAGAATGAAAAAATCCAATAAGGAAAAGACAGGGTATTTGAAGAATTAAAGAAAATGGGTTAGAAGACAAAATTTAAATAACATGGTGACCCTATGCATTCACTGAAGAAGGCTAACAGACTTGTAAAATTAGGTTAAAAATTGTTTCAAACCAATGTCAAGGTTTAACTCTTCAAAATTAATATGTCCCAGTCTTTCATTATCGAAATATGGTAACCTCACTGATGGTTAAAGAGTGCATTAAGAAAAACCAAACACCCTGTCTTTATGGATTGAAGTTAAGATTCCTACCTGCACCATCACATCTAATTTTTTTGTCCCTAAGTATGAAATTACCTTTTTCATTGTTGTTGACTTTGCCTTTCATAGATACTTTAATTTTCAGCCATTTAAAAATAAGGGAAATTATTAAGCTGTACCTCATCAATATTCATTTCTATTAACTTAATCATCAGTATATGAAGTATGTTGATCTGTATGAGTTTGACCCCAAAGTATGACAATAAAAGCTCTGTTGAGTTGACAAAATGAACCGTAGATTTTGCTTGAAAATTAACTTATAAAACTGTCATTTGATGTCTCAACCTTGATCAGGAATACGGCAAAAATTGAGAAGCATGTTGTTAATAAAATCATGCACTTGTTTTAGTTACTTTCCTTTTTCCCATCTCATACTGTTCCTTTGCTCTGAAAAATTTCTGATTCCAACTGGCCTTGACAGGAAAATGTAACTTTGCTTTCTGAGATCAACTCTCTGAGAACAGAGTTAAAATCAGCAAGAAAATACATTCATGACATGGAGGCAGTGATTGGATTTGGTGAGAAGAAAGGAAGCGCTCTTGATGGCAGAATGAAATTAGAAGCAGCTATCAGAAGTCATAGCGAAATACAAGAATCTTACGAAAAAAAGATGATGGTGAGAGAGACTTTCATTTTACAACTTTTACCTTGAGAGATCAAATCATTAGTGAATTTAAGTTGCAATAAATAATATTCCTCCTTGTTTCCAATATTTTTGTCAACATAGTCCAGATATTCCCTTCCAGGACAATATGGAATTTAGTAATAAGTATCTTTAAGATGAGTGTTTTTATCTGTGAATGTAAAATTTTCAAATCCGAAACTTGGGCATATTCTAAAAAAAACACAGCACTTGAATTTATGATTTATTTATAATTACAATTTTATAAAATAAGTAAAGATATATGAGGTAGGTAAAAATCATTATTATCAATCAACAGGATTATGAAAGGATGATAGAGATGCTAAAAGAGGAGATTGAACACCAGAAAATCAAGCAGCAGCAACTTCAAGAATCGACAAACATATTGAAAGAAGATGTCACAGACAAATAATACTCAAGGTAAAAATGAAACATTTATTGAGGACATCACCTATAGAATTACACATGTAAAAAACAATTGTACCTTAAAGTAACAAATAATAACAATAAAACCAGTCTATAATTCAACAAAGCCAATCAAGAGACCACTAGTGGAAATAACTTCATCCTAACAAATAATCTTGGCTTAAGTCTTCCACTCAAAATGAATGCTTTAATTAATTGCAATTTCCCACACCTCATGTTATGCCATACCCCACAACCATTTCCCTCCAATCATTGCAAACCAAAACCTGAAATATAGTCTTATTGACTCATATAACGTCAGACAATGTTTTGAATTACTGAATATCGAATTATTCAAATTGAGCATGTAAATAGTTTACATTCTGATAGTCTTCATGGGATTGAGTTGAATACCTTCCAAGACATTCAAGTAAGAAATATTGATTTTGGTAAAAAAAAAATTTAAATCACAGAACAAAAGGAATGATAGATTTTCTGCTCCTAGGGTAATTGGAGAACTCCTTCTTGTAAGCTCGGTGCTTTCCAAGAGCCCATACAGTCATTTGATACATTCCGGCGAGAGCGAAAATGCCAGCTGGAAGAAATAATACAATTCTATGTCAATATTATGTGAATGCAATTAAAACTACACATTTCAAACTTTCTGCTTTAAGCATCTCAAGAAATGCATCAGCCCCTTTTTTCAGTAGTAATTATATGATGAACTTAACAGAAAATCAGCATTTCACATTTCTTAAACAAAATGCCCTCAAGAGGAGGGCATTTTGAGGGCTTTAGAAAATTCCATGATTTTGGCGTAGAGTTGCCAGAAAAATATAAACTCTGCACCAAAATCTGGGTGAAATTCATCGCCTTTGGACAGAATATTTAATGTAGTTTAATATACTAAGAATTATTTTCTAGAATGAATTTTAAGTGGGTTGGAAAATCGAGAAAAATTAATAACCAAACATTGGGGAACTCAACTCTGGAGGAGATGAAGTATGGGCTATGACACATATTTGGAGCTATTAGTGACAAAATAGCATACTCCAAGTAATGGGCTGTTTATTGAAATATACGAAAACCTCTCATTAAACTAAAATGGTGTATCAAAGTCACCAAAGCTGCAATCCTGTTTCTTAAGGAAATAAATGAGCAAGAGAAACAATTCCATAAGCCCTCGCAGTGTGGCAAAAGATGCTAGATGGTATTAAGGGTGGAATAAGTTATCAAGAAATCAGAGGAGACATTCTACAAGTATCCCTGATTTAACTTAGCATTTACTCCATACAATGTAAATTTTTAGGATTAGTACTATATATGTTTCACATTTCTTAGCAATGGTAACTGAATTTATAATGAAGAGTGAACAACTGCATTTTATACAAATTCATTTATTGGGTGTTGTTCGCCAGAATGGTAGCAAATTGTGGAAGAATATATAACTGAGTCGCAGATGTTGTAAGAGGGCTTCCATTGTGAAATGGATTTAATGATGAGAATGTCCAATCTTAAGGTTGCAGCACACAATAGAATGGATGAAAAACTACACAACTTTAGCTTAAATAGTGAGGATGCAAAATTTCGAATGATAATGAGTAAATTGGTTGTATTTTAAAAAGGGTAGATGAATAGCATGCAGCAAATGATTAAAAGTGAGGATCAGTCACATAATGCTGAAAATGAGTGTTTTTAGAAATCAAGTAACTACTACTTAGTATTGTGTTTTTTGAGCATATTTTATGAGGATGAATAGCAAAAGTGGACATTCAAGTCAAAATGTTTTCAAAATAAAAATGTTAGCATCAGGATGGGAATGGATAACATGAGGATTTTAAGAGGCAAAAGCAAGAGATTCGAACAGAAAAATATGGCATGAAAAAATGATAGGGCCAGAACACTAACTTTTTGCACTATCTAGTTCGATACTTTAGACAACTAAGCTATCTAGTCAGAACATGCCATTTTGAGAGATTTTGTAGGCAAGTATCTAATGGTATAAGAAGAGAGCTTAATTAGCTAAAGCACATATTCAGAAAGTAAAAGAATTGGGTTTGAAACCCAGTCCTGATATTCCTTAGGAATTATCCCAAGCACCTTTACATGCAAAGTCACCTTTCACCTTTAAAATTGAAAGAGAAGGTCCTTCATGACCATAAAGTTATTGTGGACTGAAAGATAAGTCAAGCAACCAATTTATAATTAAAATAAGTAATACAAACCTGGCAAGCACTGTGTCATGATGGTAAAAGAGAGCCATGATCCAAATTCATAAGTATAGTTAGGGCAAGAAACATAGTTGAACAGCCATGTGAATGGATTTCCAGTGGCCACAGGAATCTTCCGTACTGTGGTCCCAGCAGGTCTTAAATTTCTTAAGGCCAGATGAACGCTTAGGTTCCCAAATTCACAAAACTGAAAAGACAATCGATAAGTGATTGAAACTGTAATGAGTAAATTACTAATGCATTCACCTAGCATGAGATATTTAAGATAACTAATTATTCATGGTGATATCTTTTAAAAAATTCTAAAAATTGGTGAAAATTACAGTCAGATGACTGAATTCATGATTCAATTTAATCTTACCAAAAATGCAGCTAATCCTCCATAAACTTGCATCTGACAGGGAGATGTAAACAATGGATGATTTACATGATAAGCAACATATGCGGTAAAAAGCCAGTAGTAAGCTGAATTCCGAAATAAGTTCATTAGGGGCATAGTTGCATGGGAGAAACGATGAACAAAGAGAGTTTCTAAAAGTCTTTTGGCATAATGGAATGTCCAGCAACCTGCAGCAATACTGTGGAAGTAAATTACGGGTGATTAAACAAAACTGACATGGCGATTCATACCTTTCTTCTTAAGTTAACTCTCAATAGACCTACTGAGCAGTGAGATGCATTGGACGAGCCCCGGCACCATCTCCATAGAATAACCACGGTCGCTGATACATCCACAAATAGACGACCAAAGGCCCTGCATATTCAACAAGGAATACTGTTTTCCAACCTATCTGGGGGCCAAGGTCTTTTACGTAAATTCGACCTTTCACGCCACTGGCCTGAACACTGCTGTCATCCCTCAAACCCTTCCCTTTAGCTTCTAATCTTAATTCCAACCTTTGAGGCTTAAGAGACTTCTTCAAATTATGTATTTCTTTCTTAATTTCTTTCAAGGTAGTTGTTGGGTTTACCTAAGAGTAGGCAAAGATAAAGATTAAGCAACAAAAAATTGATTCCACAATAAATTAAATTAATCACCAAACGAGTTACAAGTAGATTCACAGGAAACATCTCACAACCCTGATGGATTATATATATACCACATATATACAACCAAACCTAAGTAAGGCGTTCTTACATTTTTTAAGGTGCCAATCGGCTTGGAATTCACTGTACTGAGGACTTCAATCTGAAATTATAGTTCAGGAGATTGATGAGTTATTTACACAATAATTTAAATTAAAAGACAGCGGTAAAGACGAGAACTTGCCTCCATTTCCAGGTAACTACCGGTCCCGAAAAATTTAGGGAAAAATTCTCTTCACAAAGATTCGACCAACAGTGAAATTTTCAAAAGCGTTCCCAGTAGTAATAAAGAAAGAAGGAGCTTCTACAACATCACTTATTCGCTCTAATTAACTCTGGTGGGAAATATTGGTACTACTTTATTAAACATCGAAGCCGTATAATCCTTTTGAATTTACCATTATTCTTGAATACAGGTCGATAACACAGATATTTTATTCTGAGGAGATAAAATTGAGATATATTGTGAGTTTGAAAAAGACATTCAACATTTCGACAATTGTCAACTATCGATTCGTAACGCGAGTGCGTTTCTCTTTCTTCTACAATTTATTTGTCAGTGACTTAGGTAAAGACAGTTTTCTCAACCGTCCGCAAGATGGCCTGCTATGTACTTCTGCTTGTTTCTGGAATTGCGCCAGGTTCTAGAAACTTCCGGAATGTTTCAGAAGCGTAGGTTGAGTATAAATCCTAACTTCTGCCTTGTCCTTCGATTCAGTTGATGGAAGTTCTTGGTGAGAGTGTATTGTGAGGAGTTTTGTTTTTTTCTGTGAATCAGTGGAAATATTGGATTCTTCGAGTTAAATCAAGAGTAATTGTAAGTATTTCGAAGTTAATTAATCGTAGAAGTTAGCAGTTTCTCAAGATTTGATACAATTAGTGAAAATTTTTCGTGTAGTTACTGATCAAGGGAGATGCGTATTAAGTTGATATTCGGCTATTATTAGTACCTATATACGTTGTTGTAGTAAATACTCGGTTGTTATTCTCAATATATTTTCCGTTACGGAAATCAATTTGAATACGTGGAGGTTGGTTGCTAAAACGTATGACTGAATCTCCCTTCCATTTCCCGTTACAGGTTTGAAGATGGGTAGGGACTATTACAAAATACTAAATATATCTAAGACTGCGACGGACGATGAAATTAAGAAAGCCTATCGAAAACTTGCCCTTAAATACCATCCTGACAAAAACAAAAGTCCGGGCGCAGAGGAGAAGTTCAAGGAGGTCGCCGAGGCTTACGAAGTTTTGAGTGATAAGAAGAAAAGGGACATATATGACAAATATGGAGAAGAGGGTTTGAAGGGCGGAATACCCGGTGGCCATGGAGGAATGTCTGGGAGTGGCGGCACTGGTGGTTCATATCAATACTCGTACCATGGCGATCCACGAGCAACATTTGCACAGTTCTTTGGATCCGACAATCCCTTTTCAAATTTCTTTGGTAGTGGCCCTGGCACCAACTTTTTCCAAGATGATGACATGGATGTGGACAATCCTTTCCAAAATATTGGTATGGGCCGAATGCCTTTCGGTCCAGGCGGGGCGTTCAGATCACATTCGTTTAACATTCACCCTGGGGCTGGTGGTGGTGGCAGAGGGAAGGAAAGATTGACTCAGGATCCAACCATAGAGCACGACCTGTATGTCACTCTGGAAGATGTATATAGAGGCTGCACGAAGAAAATGAAGATATCTCGGAGGGTTATACCCGCAGACGGTGGACCACCAACGAAAGAAGACAAAGTGCTTACCATCAATGTTAAACCTGGATGGAAGGCGGGGACAAGAATTACATTTCAGAAGGAGGGTGACCAAGGAGTTTCGAAGATACCTGCCGATATTGTATTTATTATAAGGGACAAGCCACATCCACTTTTCAAGAGGGAAGGAAGCGATATTCGCTACTCTGCAAAAATATCATTAAAAGAGGTAAGTTTATCATCGTAATTTAATGTTTTATCTTGCTACCTATACCGCGAAAGTCTTCATTGCTCTCTTCGATTTATCTTTCGTGTCGCTATACCAGATTTGGTTGGTGAATTCACGGTCTTTATGAGGATTGCCCTTGGCTTGTGCAGTAGCTGTCCTCAATACCTTTCAAGGCTTGAAGCGTTATTGTACCCTCGTTAGCAGCTAGCTTTCACTTTCAGCATTCTGTCACGTGAAATACTGCATTTATATTTTTTTAAAGGATGCATTATTTCCGATAGCCTTCATTAATTGTTGAAATGAATTTTTAGTGGTATCAAAGGTGGTGGCTTTGTTCGGTTAAGTCTTAATTATGACATCCACTGGTTACGCTCTCAGTATGTTCAGTAGATTTGCTAAGGAGTTCAGTCGTCTCCAACAATATTATTCACCACTTGAGTCTTCACTTGGTTCAACCATAAGGTTCTACTATTTTTAAAAATCGAAGGCTGTCTGTTTTGTAGTTATCATATCAGGACGTAATGCTGCTGCGTTGAAAGTTTTCTATCGGATAGTTTTTAGATATTCCAAGGATTTTGGCAGAGCATTTTAGTCTGTAGAATTTATCCAGAGTTTGAGATAATCTCTCTAATGTACTTCTTCCTTCTCCAAACAGGCGTTATGTGGAACGGTAATAGAAGTTCCTACTCTAACCGGCGAGAAGCTGTCGTTGAACCTAACTCAGGAGGTCGTGAAACCAACTACAGTGAAGAGATTCCGTGGCAAGGGGTTACCATTCCCCAAGGATGCATCGCGGAAGGGTGACCTCTTAGTTGCCTTTGACATAAAATTCCCAGACTCCGTGAGCCAATCAGTCAAAGATATTCTGTATGATACCCTACCGAATTGAGTATCCTCTGGAAATTGAGGATGCTTGGCACGGGGTCATCGTTCACAGTGATGCACGTTCGTGGGGGATATTTCACTTTTCCTTTCCCGCACACTTCAGAGTAGTTTAACTCTGAGTGGTGACGTTCCAGCTCCAGGACTGATGGAGTATTTTATTATTTATGTACGTTTTAGTACAACATGGGGATTGAGTGTTTTGTCCATGCCGTTTTTCAGGACAAGGCTTACTTTACGCTTGTATATAAAAGATAACTGTATAGCATGGTGACACTTTTTCTTGTATGTTCTTATGTAATACTCGGTCACTCTAAATCGAAAAGTGTGAACGAGGAATCTGGACGTTTTATGATTGTTTAATACAGAGTGGCTAAAGAGGAAAAGGCCTTTTCACTTTTTAGTAGTTAAAGTGCTGTGTGTGGTTTTCATTGTGCTGTGTTTTGCTGCTATAATTTGTCAATATGTATATACAGTAGAACATCTGTTAAACTTATGCTTATGGACTGTAATGACTTCTTTCCACTGCAGTTAATTCATTGCCATCTTAATCTAGCTGGTTCGTTCATTGTGTAATTATTCAAGACTATTCTTTATTTAATTTAAATAAATTTATTTGAAATTTTGTATCCAAGACTTATTGATCTTTAGTAACTTTTTAGTGGTACGGAGGTAAATATTGAAACCAAATCTGGTGTGAAGGCTTATACCATGGAATTACTCGAATCTATTTACTTTGCGGGATGCATAGCTGCAGAACCACCAGCCTTTTTTACATGGAAGGTGTGACGAAGTATCATAGTGGATCGAATGCGATTAGATTTTCGCTTCTGTTCGCGTGTACTTGCGATGTCTGCGTGATTGACCAAGTGCTGATTTTTTAACGGTTCTTACGCTCTCGTTGGCGGTCTATTTTCCCTTGAGAAATCGCGAATATCGTAAGTTAGCCTAGCAAGGTCTGGAAAGAACTATCATTTTTCTTTGTTGGACGTGGTGTCCGGTATCCAACAGATGTGCCTGCGGTTACTCACCCGCTCCAAAATAGTCCCCCAGTGATCCACTTTCCCCCGTAGTGCGGCTTGTCTTAGCGCTTTATTTCTTTTCGCATCTTATTCCTGAACGTCACACACTATGGAATTGAACGTAAAATAGTGACGAGAAATTAATTAATCGCGGTAAATTTCGTAATTATTGCGTAACCCCTCGGTATAGGATAGAGATTCCAGAGAGAGGCTGATGTATCTCCGTGCTCCACGGAGTCTTAAGACCTTCGGCGTCCTAAGCTTTTAAGGGATGAATTGCATGAAAAAGATTGCGGGCAAGATCCGAAGAAGCCATTTTATTTTTGTACAATTAGAGATAGCTTACCTAAGCGGGCATGAATGAGCCAAGGAGTTCTCATTCGCACGGCGATGAAAGAAATCGGGCATCATTTATACGTACGACGAATGAATGGGAATAGTAATGACCTTATCTTGCGGGATGTCCACGTATAAGAATCCTAAGTTTGAGTGCCTCGTTAAAATGTCTTAGGCGGTCTGCCGTTGGGATGGGAGGGTCGGGAACAGAACGTCGAAGAGCGATGTGTTGTGCGAAAAAAATGACTCGGTCGAGGTCCGAGGGGCAAGTGGAGCGATTCGGAAGTGCTTTAGCAGTGACCACTACTTCACGCGCTTCTACTCTTTCACTCGTCCACTCCCGCCCACGACAGAATGGCGGACGCCTCCCAAAATAGGCAGCACGGACAGAACCATCGGCCTAACAGGCTGGTGCCAGAGGGCGAGGGAGGAAGATAACGCGTGGGTGCTGAGGGGAGGGAGACACCAGACGTCATTGATATTATTTCTATTCAGTCAGTCGTCGACTTACAACCGCGCTCGGTCCCGACCGAATTAGTCGGGACACTTTCTTGAAAATTCCATTGCTGGGACAATGAGGAGAAATTCTCAGTTCAAGATTTTCCCATAAAATTTGATTCCGAAATAGATTAAGGGCATAAATTTTATGTGTTCAGTCGATGAACTCTGTACAATGGATGACATTTATTCAAATTAGAGTTCGATATGTCTCTTACGGTAATATTATTGCCACGCTGGGGGTCCTGACATATGATAGATTTATGCGATATGTTTGAAATATAAGTCTGTAAGCGACGATTGATGTTTTTTTAAATATAGATAATTGCTGTTCTACCTCAGAGAAATTATTACAAAGCTAATGATCGTAACCTTTGCTGGCTTAATGCCTTCATATATTTAAAAATGGGATATGTTAAGTCGGGAAAATCCCGCCGGAATTGGTAACCCCGAGTCAGAGGTCGAATATTCATTATTTTAAGTAAATTGAATTTATTATGCACCAATATTCCTCACGGTGGTGGGTGGCTCTTAATTAGAAATCCAATTTTGGCTAACCGTACGTCCCGTTTACGCCGGGACGTCCTTCCCTACCCTTATTGACAAAGAAAGTTCTTTGTCTCGTTAGGTATTCGCCAAAAATTGTGAATTTTTCCATGATATTCAACACAAAAATACAGGGAAAAAAGTTTTCGGAATAATTAGAGCAAAACAGTATAGTAAACTAAAATCCAATGAATAAACATTTTTCTCAGTAAGCATAGTGAGGATTATTAAATTCAGAAAAACTCGATGATGCGTAAGTCTTGTAATTGACGTTTTTCACCTTTAAATGTGTTAATCCCTATTGATTTACGTTCGCTTGCGCCCACTATTTTATCCATAGTTAAGTCAAGATTTCCAATTACAAAATTGCAAAGAATTCTTACAAATAATGTCTTCATGGAAGTAATAAAATTCCAAGAGAAAAGGACGAATAAATTTGTCCCGTCTTGCCGATGGAGAAAGTACCGTTTTCGACTGGTTGGAACATGGTAAGCCTACTTGAACGGTACCGATGTAAATGTAGATGAAAAGTTGCCAACTATCTCCTAAAATAAGAAGGAAAAGATAAAAAGAACCTCCAGTGGGTGTTGAATTGAGTGTATTAGTTTAAAATTAGGGTTGAAAAATACTTAAGTACACACTTAGGAAGATTATTTTTTACGGATTCTTTTCCGTTTAAAAATCGATGAGATATGTCTAGCAAAAAAGCAGGACTTATAAGGATAAGAATTAATTTCTTTCCGCTTACTGAAATTGCATTGAAAATGGTGGTGAGGGGCATTGCTGACTCCTATCAGTGATAATTGCCACGGTTTGCAAAATTCGATAAAATGCGATATGTCAACAGGATTTCGCAACGAGATCTGTCGCGTTCTTGGAGCGAGTGGAGGTACTAATTGTTTTCAGAAGGTTAGTAGGAAGCGCCTTAACCTTGTTGAATGGTCTCTTGGACGAGCATTCGGCATTTAGTCGCCAGATCCGACTTGGACTTACGAAGGATAACCAGAAAGATCTCAACTAGATCTACTTATGGAGCAAGAGAATATAGAAGATACACACAGCGAATTCATACATAACCTATAGATTACTGATAAAATCGGCAGATAATTCGCATTTATTCATCCTTGTTCAATCACCACTTAAAAATTCAGCTTTCTTTTCCAATATATTTTTTTCGGAAAAGAAGTTTTATCCTTCGTCGCCTCCTGACATTTTCAAATTTATCTTTCTCTTAATTTCAACACCAGCAAAAGGCGATGCCTTATGTGATGAAAGCCTAAGACCTCTTTGCTGTATCATTGCGACTGGTTATTTCCTATTTTGGACTTACAGCCCGTCCTCAATATTTTCCACTTGGTAACTTTATAGATCCACGCTCCATAGTCGCCGAAGAAAACGTAAATAATGTATGAGAAAATTACCGCTCGGCTTAGCATCGCAAATCGTGACGATTGCGTTTATCATTGCCACTTCATTTGTGAATGATTGTGTTCCCCTTTGGTCATTGGAATTTCCTAGATGCTTGAGAGAATGAAATCGGCCTTCCACAGTCGTAGGGTATTTAATGTATTGGATATTTCTAGCCCAAGCAATATTCGCTGAAATTCGTGTTTATATCCACAGTTACCAAAATATTACCAAGGATTTTGAAAATAAGATCAGGACGAAGTGGGTCAATCTATTCGCTCATGATATTTCACTATCCAACGAGAATAAAATATAGGTCAGCGTATTTTGGGATTTCAAGGAGAAGTTTGTAGCGCGCTTTTCCCGACCCTAAACAAAAATTCAATGTTCTCGCGGTAACGTCATTCTCCAGTAAATCCTGTTAGTATATCAGACTGATTGGGAGGATATCTGTGATAAAAACGCTGACGCAGTTGTCGCAGCTAAATTAAAAGTCGCTCTCTCCACCACCAGCTTCGTTTATGACGTAAAACGAAATTGCGAATTAGCGATGCTAGGCGCGGATCTCTCGCTCGCTCTAGGAGCGGGCGCTGGAACAGATTCACTTGAGTGTCTTTTAAATGTATCAAAGTACGATAGTTAAACGGTGAACAGGTAGGCCTTAAAGTAAAGAAGGCACTTGTTGAAAATTATTTGATAGGCAAAAAACGGGATATTTTATATTATCATATACTTCTTTATCGCAACACGAAAATCGTATTTAACATAAAATTCATTGAAATTCAAGCGCAAAAGGTAATATATTTCCATAATTAGGATAAAATTACATAAATTGATGTCATTACAGCTATAATCGGCAAAAATCGTGTAAAAAAGGAAGTTCATAGTTATTATTATTGCTTATAGTTATTACACATTATATGCATATTTGGGTCGTCATCCCCAGACACAGATATAGGTTTCGTGAGACCCTAGCAAACTAATGCAGTAATGGAACTCTTTATATGTCTAGTTACCTTTTGCCAATGACAAACTGTCGATGTTTTTTCTTTTTAACATATGTTATACGGTAATCTATGAACTTAATAAGTATATGAAGCCACTTACTCATTACAAAATCCCGTTTTCTTTTTCTTAGTTTTTGGATTCCCCCAAGAGGGTGGGGACGTAGCCTATGGCTTGTTTAGTTTAAATCAGGCACTGCTCATCCTTTCAAACTCTTGAATTGCGGGCACTGTTGCTTTGATGGCGATAGGTAGCTTAGTTGGCCTGTCTGTTCACTGCACACGTGTCAGCGGAGTTTCGTCCTTTGGCCTGCTATCATACGGCGTCTCAAAAGGTAAGGAGAGAAAATGAGTGACCTAAGGATATTCATACATTGAAATTTAGCTTATTCGAGAAGGCAGCACAGCAAACAGTAACGGAAGAAATGAGGTCTCGAATACAGAATTTCAATTATAAATAATCACAAGGATGAAATGTATCCTAAGAGAATCAATAATAGTTAGAGACGATTTTTATGCTCCGGACCACGATCGCTAGTTTTTAAGCAACACCTCGAAATCGAATTAAATTTTTTCAATGGATATTCCGTTAATAACTAAAATTTGAGGGCAGAACCAGAAATTATAATTTAGTCTCTGGAATTAGCTTTCATTTTCATGTCTAGAAAGGATTTAATGTATCACCTTTTATCTATTTAATTATAAAGAAATTGAATTTTTATAATTTTGACCCGATTACAACTGATAATTACTCGATGCTAAATAAGAGAGACGCTCACTTAAACTCAAAGTACAAAAGTACAGCCTGATACAGTTATATTATTAGATAAACATCAAGATAATTCATTTGATACAAGAGCATGGGACTATTAACTCTGAAATGAATAATTGATTAACAGTAATGACTCTATTGAAAACTAATTGGAACCAAATTGTTTCAATGGAAGAGAGAGATATGCGCAGAGGACTGCGACTGACAAACTATTAAGTATTGTCCGTGCACCCTCTCGTCCTTGAACGTCATTAATTCAGCTGTCGTTCACGCCCTCTTTCCAGATACGTGCTTTCAAATTTAAATACCACTTAAAAAACTCAGCGACTTCAAAAGAGAATTCGCGTCACGAAATAAATCATATCATTGATATATTGAGCGATTGTCAACAATTTTCGTGGCATCCGTGCAAAATTTTACTTTGAGGCAGCACTTCACTCTAATTCTTCTCATGATATTGCAACAATGTATTAATGTATCAAGTCCCACATTTAATCGTTCTTTTTTTACCAAGAAAGAATGTTTTATTTTCCATACATTAGAAAAATACAATGCTATAAATTCTTCTCATGACAACGGAAGTGTGTGAATGACGCAAAGATAATAATTATTAATATACAATGAAGAAGACCTAACTGCTCGAGGGTTTTTGAATCATATTTTTAAATGCCATCTCATTGTTAGTTTTCATTAGTATATACAAGGGATTATCTTTCCAGTAAATAAATATTTAATTTCTTATAAAAGAACTGATATCCCTATTTTTATGGTGAGATTAAGTTATTCGCGGTTAAATTTAGCATCGGCTAAAGTTTTTAAAGGATGTAGTTCTTTATGTTAGTAAATAAATTCATAATTTTAGGATATCGTGTCATCACTATAATCAGGCAATCATTCGGCATAAAGATTAGGATGCTTGAGGACGAATTTTGATTACCATCTCTCCCTCAAGCTCTTAGGAAATTAGCAACTGAGAGCTTAGCGTTAGAAAATCTTATTCCTATCATGTAACTCCTTAGTAAATCCTGTTCTATTATTAAAGCATCGTATATGGGATCAAATATATAATTATATTCGATTCCATGATTTATAGTATATGTTGGAACAGTAACATTTAACTTTGTTGAATTGTTCACGAAGGGAACCGCACCATTGTAGTAGGAGTGGTATATATGACCCACATCGTTTATGGGATAATAATTTGTGGCACAATAAATCTATTATTGAAGATATCCGTGAAAAAATCTATGAACTTGTTGAGTTGTAATACACAGCAACTACATAAATCGAAGTCTTAACATACAGGCGTTCTCTGCCTTAAGCCAAAGGTTTGAGAATCTCCACGCAACTTTAGTCGGCAAGGCTACAGTGTTATAGAAAATATTTACCTCCTACAGTTAAAAAAAAACAAGCTCATTATAACAAGTGTTGAGAATAATTTCATGTTCCCCGCTAAAATTTCTATAAGATAGCGCCTTTTATACACTAACATAAGGCTTATGATTTGTGTAATCTTTTCTAGATAACGACATATCTGAACATGAAAGTTTTCTTGGCAGAGAAACTCACAGATAATTTTATTTTCAGTTGCGAAATAAGCTATAGACAACATAACAGTATCGGTTAAATGCATTAACAACTATACGAGATAGTATAATAAAAGATCACAACTGAAAAGTTCTTCACAAAAACACTCTATTCCGATGCAGCTTTCAACAATAAATATCTTCTTATATAAACAGGAAATTTCAGCAATTTTTGCGCACGCGAAACTATTAAGTATAGTTTATTAAGTATAAGTATAGTTTATTAAGTATTAAGTATAGTTAATAATTTTTACAGATATCATCTATGCCTCTCCAGTATTTTACGAATTATAAATCTACTGGCTATATATTCCTACGGAGAAGAAATTGCTCGGAACAAGAACAATTTTAATCCTACAATTCACGCTTGACCTAAATCGACTGCGTACACTTCTCCATCCTCTGGAAAACTCTAATACCATTGAGACCTCCCTTGCCGGCAGCAGTCACCCCTATTGGAGAACCATTGAACTACTAGTGCCTATTCTGCATTTGGGCTGGTTAAAAAATTGAAATTAAATCTCTAATAATATATTTTATAGCATTTCTCAGCAAAACTAAGAGAGAAAGATAAAATTTACGGGTGCGAATAATATAAGCACTCATGCAAAGTTCTATCGCCCAGAATCAGCGCCTCTTGCGCAATGATCGTTAACTTAAATGGATTTTTGGTGGATCTATCGTTCTCTTGCGACAGTTTGATGTCAACTGTTCACTTATGCGTCTTTCTATCAAACACAGTATAATCTAGCTTCGATGTGAGCTATGGCAATCTAAAAGAGGGAGTTGGCAGTCTATGACTGCCTGCTATGCCTGTTACCGCCTGCTACTGTATTGATTGTTGTCATCATTGGATGACTGTAATCGTAGTATCCAATAAGATTTGCCCGTAGTATTCAATAAGATGGCCGCCTTGCCGTCTCCGAATCAAGTAAGAGTGTCATGATTTCTTTCGAAAATTCTTTAATATTAAGTATTACCGACATGTATTTCCTATTTGTGTTGGTGATTAACTTGCACGCTCTTTCTGCGGTTGTCTAAGTTGTGCTAACTTTATTTCATACAAGCAAATAGTGTATTTATATATGAAACTGCTCTCCAGTAACGGTTATACTCGTGTGGTGGTGGGCGGTTTCATTGATTTATTATGTAGGTTATGGAAGAAGCTTACCTTATACTCAATGATGCCTTTTGTTTTCTTTAGTGTAAGCCTCTTGATACACCCTGTCAGTGTAGAGTGACATCCTTTTCTTGATTCATTACTGTTAATTCAGCCCTGCCCACTTTAGTGAACTGTTATTCTTCGTAAACTGTCTTTTGTTCTTCTCATGACAGGATATTATGGTTTTATCGTTTGAATAACATAATCATTGAGCTAATTAAAGTACCTTTTTCCTTTTAGGTGGCCGGGAGCCATATCGGAATATATGAAGCGTATTACAACATTGTAAGTTTACACAAATTCTCATATTCTACACTTTCTGTTGTCAAAACTCATATTCTATTCCTTCCTTAAAAGCGTTTTCCGAATGATTTGAACGGCTTTATAGCTTATGTTATTCACTGCGACAGTATATGGGAATAATTTACTTTAATTGATTATTTTGAGAAAACATTGCTAGAAACTGAAGTTAATTTGAAATGTCGTTACAGTCTTCAGATTTGAATTTTTCGTGAGTACTTTTTTCAATAACAAAATGGTTTGATTCTTTAGACATTTTCTAGTGTCATTGTTTACAGTCATAATGATTAACAGACATCTTAAGAATTCTGTGGTGGAAGGGAATAAAAGTCTTTGATAATTCTACAGGTGGATCCTGGAGGCCGATTGGGTAGTGTTGGGGCATCAGATGCTGCACGATTCCTCAAACGCTCAGGATTACCTGATGGGGTTCTCGGTAGGGTGTGGGATCTCTCCGATCCAACAGGGAAAGGAGCCCTCGATCGCACAGGGTTCTTTGTGGCACTTAAGCTTGTTTCCTTAGCACAGAATGGAAAGGAGGTGTCTATGGCTGGTATAATGGCAGATTCTCCTCCTCCGAAAATGGTGAGTCTCTTAATCTGTAACATGTTGTTAATTGCTAGGATGAGACAAGTGATACTCTGCTGATTTAGGTTAGAGAAACGGTCAGCAAATTGTTATAACTATAGGTTGTCCTGGTCCATATAAAATCTGCAAAAAATAATCTTATAGTAAATAAATATTATTTCCCATCTCAACAAATTAATACCATAAAAAGTCTAATACTTCCTTCATCTTTAAATTTCTTTTCATGTGTCTCAAAGCATAGATTGGTTTATGAAAGTTATTTAACTACTGTTGCCTCGTCATGGCACTTTAAGATTACTTGCAGGATTTTTGTTCCTTAATATTTAAACTTAATCATGAATAAGTTTATGCTATGAAAAATTATTCATTTTCTTCTTCTTCTTGCTATATATATTTTCATGTATTTATCATCCTGAATTCTCCTAATAACCTTGGCAAGTAATTATGTGGATTCTTTATAGTTTTTCTTCCAATTTTTAATATCTCTTCCACATTATCTCTGCTTTGCCATCTCAGTATCCTTATAGGTCTTCCTTTCATTCAACTTTACCTATACCTTCTGCTTTACTATTTTTCTTGTCTACCCTGCTCTCAGTAATTACAGGTAGTAAATTATAAGGATATGACGGAATGACCAAATATTTTTAAGACCACTGTTCACTCTCAGCGGATTAAGCATGATATTGTATGAATACACATAAATATGGATATGTAGAGTGTGCATAATTATGTAATTGGGTTTGAGAGAAATCTGTAAGATTCATGTGTCATTTGAGTTGGAAATGTTGTTGGATAGTATGGCTGTAGTTGTGGAGAGAATGTGGATCTGAGGGTGTATCCAAAACAATAGCTGTTGGCAGTTGAATGAACAAACTTAGCATTTTGAGCATAAATGGTGAGATAATTTGAATAATCAATGATTTTGCATAGTTATTTAGATTCTTAAGAACAGTGGATTCAGAAGAGAGATAGAAAAGCTTGTAAATGCAGGTTGAAAACTGATAAATAGTTCGTATTTAAAGATTTATGGTGGGTAACGTTTAAAATTAGGAGCTTTGTCTTTGGTAATGAGATGCGAGTGTACCAAGAGAACCGTGTGAGGAAGGGATGGGTTACTTGGATAGTGAGAGTGGGAAAAACGGGAGTGACAGAGATGCAAAGGCTGGGTAATGTGTGTAGACTTAGATGTGGGACATGTGAGAATATGACAGAAACTGACGAAGACGAGGAAAACGCTGGCTAGTTAGAAAGAGGAGAGTTGAGGTAGAGCTTTGCAGAATGTGGTGAATGATATATCCTGAAGTTTGGAGGTACATGGAGTGCAAAGAATAAAAAGGATTGTATGAGAGGATGAGTTTGAAGTGAAGGATGGATGTGAGGAGCATCATAATGAGACTATTAGTGGGCTACTCTAATGGGGAACTGTGTGATACATTTGCATGTACCTGTTTATTTATCATTTAAAAGATAACTTATCCTATTTATGTGTAAGATATTCTCTGGCTAGCTTTCTGTGTTTCTTTATATTTGTAAGTCGAATGAAAAATATAAAGATAAAAGAAGATTCCATAAAATATGCCTAAAAATGTTAATGTTTAATCCATGCTTAAAAGATTTTACTAATCAGGCATTTGTATTTTTAGATGTCTGGTCATTAAGGTGGGATGAGTTTAGTATTTCAGTTTTTTACATGTATATTTGTTTTGTAATTAAGGACAATTGATGTATGCCTGTCGGTACTTTTAATTATCTCCCTCTGTAAATGGCATATTTCACTGTGTTGTTGCCATTGTCCTATTTTTGTTTGTGTAATCTTATCTCCGAAGCATAGGAGATAAGATTAGGATGTTTCCTTATCACATTTAGTTGTTCTATAATTACTTCCAAAATATTTATCTGAGGAAGGCCCCTTCTTCCTGTTAGGTTCTTTCAGAAGGAATTAAATTGAGTCTATGTACTTTCATATTATTAAATCCTCTTCATCAACTTCATACTGAGCCTTTCTCTTTTAATGAGGAATGGAAACCCTCTCCAGCTTTTGTATTTGGTCCTTCCCTTACTTGCTATCACATGAAATAAAATTTCTTATCATCCTTATCTATGTTTGACCCTTTTAGCTGACAAATCATTGTTTGGAGGCCCATGATTCATCATATTTGATGTTCAGTGTAGGTTATTTCTTCTTCCAATTTTACCATGAATTTGATGTATCGTTTATCTGGCCTTCTAAATCATGTCTTTCTCTCACCTCTTTCGTAATTCTCAAAATGTCTCTCCTGATACTGCTCGAAAAGGAACACACACTTTCTCTCAATATCATATGATTCATCTGAACATTTTCAGCCTTTTTTCATGGGAAAAGGGTATGTTTCATAAATAAACATATTTTATATCATCATCATTACCAAATGTTGTCATCAACTAGAAATTGATTTCCTATGAAGCGTTCATTAAAGTTGCTCTTTTGTTAAGGCCTAATTTTGCTGGAATAAAATGTAACACATCACATATAAAGGGATTTCTATTTCTTGTTTCTCACCAAAAGTATACTTTGAACAAAATAAAAGTTTTGTGGTCCATAAAGGCTCATACATAATTTCAATTGTTTATTAAGTAGTACCTTTTTAATATATTGTTTTACATCTTCTTTATTTAGTTGACAGATTGCTGTTTTATGGCATACTTTTAAAGATGTTGATACATTGGGTGAAAATTGATTGGAATCAGTAATGTGTCTCCTGTAAAATAGAATGAAACATTGTTAATTGTAACCCCTCTAGCCTTATATCATATTATGTGCCAGTATATGGTATGTTACTTGATGACTTATGGTTTTTCAATAATGTCATAGTCTTGTTAAGGAATATTATAAGGGACAACTTCATCTTTTCAAGGTACAGAAATGGAGCTTTGTTGATGAATTATAATTTACATTTGTATTTATTAATTCATTCACAAAGGAAAACTGAAATTGCCTACATTTACCTTCAATTGAATTGAACTGTAATTTAATCTTAGGGATGTAAATACTGCTACATTTTCCTTTATTCAATTCCAGAACTACCTCTCTTGATTTGTGTATTTTCTAAAATTCTCTACTGATTGAAATTTCCTTTTCTTCTTTGTAACTACTCTTTCCTCTCTTTTCTAAGAGATTTGTAATATTTCCAAGTCAGAATTTTTAAAATTTATACATTTTCGATGGAATTTCACTGTCTGAAAATTAGCTTAGGTTGCCATTTGTGATGTTCTACTTCTTGTTAGCCTTTTGCAGAATATCTGATGGAAAACAAAAGTTTGTTACTAAGCTTTCCTTGGATTTTGCTTGAAAATTACTCTGACTGAAGAAACTGATTCATCGTATATTGCACAATCACAATTTTAAAGATACAGATTGGAACACCAGAATACTTTTATGGAACAGGAGGTTCCTACTCTGTTGATCACATTTCTAACATGAATCATATGTACTCTTCATTCCTTGTCCTCCATTGACCTCTTAGAAAGTGAAAGGCTAGATCTTCTGCAGGAGTTTCATATTTTTCTCTACCGTAAATCATGCTTCTATTTAAATTGTGAACTATAATAAGAGAGAACTAATAACAGAGGATTTACTTGAGCTAAATCTGTGTTATGATGGTATTTGTGAACTTATAAATTTTATATAATTATTATACAAATATTATAAATTTCTCTATAAAAATACTTTGCTGTGCTCCTAAATCTGATGTTGGCTGGTACATACATGTTGATGTCATTGGGTTTCAAAGAATTAAGTATACGTTACTATGCTTCTTGTCTCAGTTCTTAATCAAGATTGGTTGATCTTTTCTAGGGAGACATACCTGTAAATAATATACCAAATAATATAATACCGCCATCGATTGCTGGCACTGTTAACTCAGGGAGTGAATGGAGCATCAAGCCTGCAGAGAAATCTAAATATGATCAGCTGTTTGAGTCTTTGCGGCCTGTGAATGGATTGCTACCTGGGAACAAGGTATGGAAGTATGAAGGTGGATTTGCTTTATGTTGTTTTCCTGGTAAACTTATCTCAATGTATTGGTTATATAATTGTAAAAATAAAATAAACCAAATAAATAAGGAGAAGGTGGCTTACGAATCCATCTCTAATGAGCATAGTGCTTTTATACAGGAATGATCATTTATTAAAATCAGTTCTGTCAACTTGATCAGATTAAAAAATAATGCATTTTGTGACTTTCCAGCTTTTCATAGAGTTAGTCTTATTGTTAAATTGTAAATTTTATATGTAACTTGTGGAGGAATTTCTCTGGGGATTTCTAGTTAGGTGTTCTGCTGAATATCCATCAACAACTCGGTAGCCATCTTCAGCGTGAAAATAGCTATGGACTTTGTGATGCAAATCACCTAGCCTAGAATCCTAGGAGATGAGTGTTCTAAACTGTAGGAAAATCAGTGTTTTTATCTTTGGGTAGATTACCTATGCATGATTTTTACTCTTTATTGATATTTCCATTTTCTTTTTAAAAATCATAATAAAACAAAAGCATTTTCACACTTGGAACTTGGGCAGGACTTGTGTAAGTCTTTTCTTGCCACCCAAATTCACCTGGTAGTATTTTCTTCCTTGATTACTGACAAGGAACTATTTTATGTTTACTTAGTGCGTACAAGGATAATATCACTGCTAAAAGATCTGTATTTAGGCGATGAAAAATTTTTATAATTCCACAAAACAATTGAAATTACTGACTGTCCAAATAATTATTAACATTTATTTAAATAAACTACTAAAACTCTTAACTGAATGTTATAAGAAAAAAAGTGAAAGTTTGGATTATTGTTATTTCTGAATATTAGTGCATCATCTTCCTACAATTAGCCTAGACACTTACGGAGTCACTCTATTTTATCATCTTAAGCTCAGATTCACTGTTATAAAAATGCTCACTGAAGTTATTTCCATTGCAGGTAAAAGGTGTGATGCTTAATTCGAAATTACCAATGGACACTTTGGGTAAAATATGGGACCTGGCAGACATGGATAAAGATGGAATGTTAAATAGGCATGAATTCACAGTGGTGAGTGTATTAAACAGATTTAAGATATTTATTAGCTTTTTCTCTGTCTAACTAAAGAGAACCTTGCTTTTTTTCTGTAAATTATAATGTTAAGAGTGATTTGAGTCAAAAGGATGTGGTCATTTATTAGATGAAAAGAATCTTTCATTGTCACTGATGGAACTCCTGTTCAGCAGGCATACTTTTCAGAGCATCCAAATTTCATGAGTATTTGTTTAAAAGGATAATGATGATAGTTGTTCATGTTAACACTTATCAGCAATTGTCAGTGAAATGATATTAGAAGAGTTTGATTAAGGAAATTTATTGCATTGTAGATTCTTTGCTTCATCGACATCTACATAATTGGTAGTTTGAAATGATTAATATTATTCGAAGACTTTATAATTTACTAATTTCATTTTGTTTTCCTTCATTTTGTGAAGCCTTGCTATGTTATTCTCTTAATGTATGTTAGAGTTTCTCAGTATCAATAAAAATATAAGAATTTCTGCAAATTGTTTTGACTATTTCATTGACTGGGTGAAATTATTGTAATGAAAACTTCACAATGTTGGTGGGATTAAATTTTTGGTAACTGCAATACTTAGAAATTTATTGATTTATGAAGGCAAATGAAGTTTAAGTGTTATTATTGTGGATTGTTTAACATTTATCACTAGATGTGATTATTTAGCCACTAGATGATGACATGCAAGTACAAAGATGTTGAGTTACAATGTAATGTTCAATCATTTCACTTCCAATTGTTGTTGATATTGGCACACTTTCAAAGGTTCTCTTGAAAGGATCCCATTGCAACTCTAAACTACAATAGATTTGATTAGTTTATTCCCCAAGGCACTCAGTATAGTGTAAATGACCTGGAAATTGTAAATTTTCAACAGATTCATTTCCATTAGCGAAAAGAAAGAATCAAAAGAACTTGAAGCCCTCAAAGCTTTATGATACCTTGTCTTTCTGGAACAATTTTTTTTAGTTAATAGAGGCCTAGTCTCTTTTAAGAATGGAAATAATTACTCATGCTTGTACTGATCTGTTTGATATGCAATTTTTATAGGCAATGCACCTTGTCTACAAAGCTCTTGACAAACATAGCATACCGAACGTGTTACCTCCTGAGCTGGCTGCTCCAAAGAAGGCAGAAGTAATAGCTCATAACAATAATAATCACCTTGTGATGGGTTTAGATGCTGCTAAACCTCCAGTTGTCAATCCACCTGCCAAACCACCACCAATTGTGCATGCTGCAAATGCGATGGTATGTTATTTTCTTTCAATTTTTGTGTGTAGGTTAACAATAGGACTCTTAACTTATTAGGTCTTACCAAAAATTGTGATTAATCCTTAGCTATATGCTTTTTAGCTGGGATAAATGGTTTTAATTCTTTTGAATAATCTAGAAACACCTACACTCATCTAAATACCTTATCAGTGAATATTCAAACACTATTAGAAGATAAGTTGCCCATAACCTTCAAACTTTTGTTGTTGAATGGATATTGTTATTTAATATCATAAGTTTTTTGTGCCAACTGAAAAATGAACAAATGAACCTAATATGATCACATTTAGTTAATTTCCAATTGACTGGTTTGATAATCCATTGCTGACAGAATTATTTGACTTATGTCCAAATTAACTTACAAGTAGTCACTGAGAATATAACCCAGTCATAAGTCAAGAACTACTTATCTAGTAAAAGTAATTAAAAAATAAATCATAACTTATGTTTGTTAATCTTTGCATATCTATCTCCACATCCATAACATGGTATTGTTTGTGCAAACTTAATTTCATGGATTCATTTCATGAAATATTTAAACCTCCATACATTTTGTGTTCCTAATTCTTTCATAAAAAAATAACTATGTAAAACACTTTTATGCCATTTATTGTATGATGCAATGTAATGCTAACTCACTTTCATTGCCAAGTGCTTGTTAAATCTTGAAGAATTAAAGTAAATGAAAATTTTATTCATCATAAACAGTAAATAATATAAAATTTGGTCAAGATTTTCTTATTTTCCTTGCTTTACAATTAATACTAATTTTTTAAGCAGTGCAATTTTTATGTATTTGGATTGTTTAGAAACACTGTAATGCCATCTGAATACTTTATCGTTAATTTAACTTGTATCATAGGCAAAATATGAGGACTATCTGGGATATAGCAGTTTGATTCTTTTTCTCTGTTATTGTTCATGATTTTCATAAGGATTCTTTAAAAACTTCAATGACTTGGTCTCTTCTGACATTACATTATCTTTTTTTTTTTTCAATGACATTTAAGAAATGTCAAATGAAGCTAACATATGCATGGCAGAAAATTGATTATTTTTTCCTTTAAAGGATGCTTTTAAAACTTATTGTTAATTTATACATGAATTCATTCATAAGAAAGTTATGTAAAAAGTACTTGAAAATCGATTTCTCTTGCATTCATATTTTGCCACCTTTAAATATTATAAAGTATGTTCTTTTAAGGCTCCAGAATAAATATGCATGTATTTTTATTCAAAATATGTGAAATGAATTAATATATAATATCGTGTGCCTAAAATAATGCAACCCCTTAAGTATTAATTTTAAATTGCATAGATGTACAGTAGTACGTTTTCATATTATAATTATCTTTTATTGTGCCTTTAATATGAGAAGGCTGAGAAAATGTTTCCACAAATTATGTAAGAAAAATATTTGTTGTCTCTTTCCCAATTTGATTGGCTGACCCAAGGTGAGATTGGCTACGACGTGCTGAGATTCACTTGAGGTGGTAGGATTTGAATTGTGTATGTAAAAGATAATGCCCACTGATGTTTATTTGGAAAAATAGCATGCTAATGTAGCACAACAGTTAATAGTTTTTAGAGATTACCCCTTGTTCATACAAAATAAGCAAGCATAGTGAAATCTTATTAGGAAATCAGTTATATTCTTTTTAGTGTCACTATTATGAGGATTTTTAACCCTATATAAAATAATTTTAAATGCTTCAGGTGATCAAATACATATTTTTAGCCAATCTCTCTCATAAAAGAATTATTGAATTCATATCTCATGAATTATTAAATGCATGTACTCCTTCAAATATGGAAATATCTGTATTCTTCTGCCTGGACTTTAAAAGGATTCATTTTTAAAAGTGTAACGAACTGTAAAGTATGAAATATGAGGTTGAAAGATGAAAAAATGAGAAATTGATATTTAGAAAAGATACAATTTAGATTTAATTTAACTGAATTCTAACCAGTTCTATCTAAAGTAGAATCCCTGCCTTACTAATAGACTCACGTTAATAAATATCTGCTTTTGAGATACTATTTTCATTGGAGATAATTTCACTTTAGTAGGATATTAAGAGAACAATGAATTAAAGGAATTTTGGAATGATATAATCTTGAAATGATGTTGGTTGCTAATGATTCTGATTGATGAACAGAAACGGGTGGCCAAACCTCAATTCAAAGTAAGCATAAACATAAGAATATGCTCAAATCATTAACAGCAGCTTTTTATTGGAAGACTAGATAAATTGTTATAAATAATGTAGTTATTACAATCTATTTATCACTCTATTCTTACCATTAATATAATTTCAGTGCAGTTGCGTATAATTTCGAGGAAAATGTTGTTTAATTATGACTAATTTAGCCTAGTTACTGATGGTGTCTAACCTTGCTGAAGATCCTAAAGAGCTGCAGGTCTCATTAACCTATAGCTAAGCTGCTTACATTATCCCAGCTGTTTGAATTGTTTCAGGACTATTTGCTAAAGTAAAAAATTTTCTTGAATGAAGTTCTTTTCTTGACTTGAGTCTATGTTAATGATTTGTTAATCAGTTGATCGTATGTCACAGAATGATCTGCCAGATTATTATTCAACAAGTTAAAGAAAGCAGGGCAATATAAATATTTCTAAGAAATGAATGAAATAGTTGTTACAAGTAAAGCTGAAAAGAGAGATAAAATCACTTGGTGTTTAGGTTGCAGTGTCATGGTTGTCGAGAAGAAATTACAAATCATTTTATTAAATGTGCTAATTTGTATATTCTAAGTTATATATATATACCTGTACAAATGTCAATTTGAATAATTTCATGTTGAAATTAAAGATTAAAGTATCATACAGAATTATCTTACAAACCATAAGTACCATAATTAAAGATGTCAGAGATTAGCAGGAGAAACTATTTAACTAAACCTATGAAAGTGACCTTTCATGGTAAAAGGATAATATATGTTTTTTCCTGCCTTTTCAAATCCGTGAATTAGCTGTAAGTTTTAAAATGTCCTTTTATTTTAAATGTCTTAACAGGTTTAATTCTCTGCCATACAGAAGTAATAAAATAGACTTCTGGGTAATAAAATCAGTTTTGCATCATAGTCTCCTCTGCTTCTATGCTTCTGCACCTCTGTGAATGCTGCCATACTGCACAAATTGCTGAACTGCAGAGTGTAGCAATAACAGAGTTCAGGCTTCAGTCCCCAGTGCATCTTGTTCAGAAAGGAATGTTAAAGCTTTGACAATATTATATTTATGGCCTTTGCTCCGTGATAGAAACATGGGACTAGTAATTGAACCTTCTCATTAGGATTAGTAATATCCTGTTAGTCTCACTACTTTCACTACACTGTTGTAGGGGTGTCCTAACCAGGCATTAAAATGCTTAGGGATCTGGAGGAAGCCTTACAGATGTTACAGGTTTGCATATTATTTGCTACCTGTAGTATGTAATCAATTTCTTAATTTCAATGAACAATAAATGTTCATTTACCTTTTCTGAATTGTAAAAATTTCTGCTAATTTCTTCCCTCATTCTTCATAAAATTCCTCTAAGTAAATCTCAATCCTTTCACAAAGGATCCTTTCATAATATATTTTTCACTGTATCAGTGATTGAGTGTAAACTTCATTTTATGAGTTACGGAGTGTCTTTATTTTCCATCCTTATCATATGCATTATATCCCAACCGTTATGCAGAGCACAAGTTTTTGGGCAAATCATTAGAACATTGTGAGAAAGTTATAATCATATATAACATTTAAGACTTATCAGTACAGATCAATTAAATATTAAGAAAAGGTACAAGAATTTAAAGAAATGTTAAGAAGTTTCCTTTCTTTCAAAATATAGCAAATTATTGTTATACAATAATAGTATTCAGTTTTATTATTTTCCTGTCCTCCATTCTTTGTTTCCAAATTACTCTTTATATGTTTTTTTCAGGGTTTATTTTTAGAACTTAATTTTGTAATTATTGTAATGATTCATAAATTACCCCCAAGGGTGAAACTTAGGTCTGCCCATGCTTCCAATCTTGTTTATTATTTGCATAGCCTGAAGAAGCTCTATCCAGTATTCACTAGCATTTTGTTGCTGTGAATAATTGATAATTGAAAAAATTGTATCTTCCAAATTTCTGGGTAAATGTTACTTTTTGATATAAAGGGGTTACAGGAAGCTTGACAATGTGTAAATCCATTAAAAAATTTATGAAAGAATAATTGATACAAATCTTCATGGAATAGAGGGAATGCATTCATGTCATGATTTGGGGTAAATCGGGCACAGTTGTCTTGGAAGTCAAAGTACAAGAATTTTTTTAAAGGAAGAGTTAAAGAGAAAATGGAGACAATGTAATTTAATTCAAAAAGTGGAAAGCAAGCTGCAGAGAATTAGTTGACTCTAGTGTATTTTTCAGCAAAATGCAAGGTGATAATAAAGGTGATTTGAAAAAAGAAATTGTGTTTTTAGCCCTACTCTTAGAAGCGCAGGTACAATATCTCTCTGGTTGAGAAATGAACTTATAAAGGGTAAATGTGGAGAATATAATATGCAAAGGATAAGTTGTGAGTTGATCAGCTTTATTTTACAAATTTGGAGGTATTCCCAGAAAGTGATTTTTATGCTCATTTTCTCTGATTGAGAAATGCCTTCCCATTTGTCCTTTATAATAAAGTTTAGTCTGCAACTGCCTACCTGCCTGTTAACTGTTTCAGTATAATATCTATAACTCCAAACGAAAGAGTGTAGGTTATATGGATTTTGAAAGACATGCAGTTTACTATATTTTCAAATAGGATTCTCTTTATTTTCAGAAAGCTTTTGTCAGATTAGTTTTTCTTTGCCTATTTTGTGGATTTGGTGGAGATAAATTTAATGGGATGACATCTCAATTGCTGTTTGAGTAAATTGTCAGTCAAATTTTACCAGTTTTCGCATAGTTTTTTCATAAATAATTCTTTTTCAAAAATGCATTTGGGAGAGTATAAGTTAATATAATTGCATATTTAAAGAAAATATAAGTATCATAGTTATTAGAATACCAATTCTATTTTAGCTTGTTTTATTTGATAAGCACTGGATGAGAACAGTTGGACCTCTTGCTCGCTTGAATCCAGAAGGAATTAGAGGAGTGTGGAAAAACAGAAGTTACACGTTCTACCTCATTAATGCACAACAAATATTTTTATTTGAAATTTGTGTGAAACAGTGTTGTAGCTACTTTTTTTAAGAATAGGTAGCTACACGTGGTGATTGCCTTACAACTCCAAAATTTCAAATCCTCATTAGATGGTAACTTTCTTACTATTATTTTTCTTTCCAGAATCATTTAATGGCATTAAATCACTGTGAAAATGTTTAAATTGTCATATCATATGCAATTACTTTAAGATGGATTTGACTTAGGATTTTTAAATCGCTGGAAGGAGAAAAATTTGCTATATTTAAATGCCCATGCTAATGTTTTCAGGAAATACTGCAGAGATGAAAGCAATGAAACTTATTATCATATGAATGAACATTTATGGTTTTAAGCTCTCTTCGTGAGGTATTCTTGTATTTGTGTTTTTCTCTATCTATCGAATATCCTTTTCTTTGGCTCAGTGATATCTGTTATGTCTATGCTTATTGCATGGCACCCTTTCATCCTCTGCTATTTAAAGTTAGAAAATGAAAACTAATTTGCTGTTGAATTCATAATTAGTCAAAAATTATCGTTAGTGGTTCTTGTTATTTCTGTTTCGTCTATTCAGTAAGAAATTTGTTATTTACAGCCCCCAACTCCACCTGTTGCATCTGTTCTGCCTTTGGTGACTCCTGCAATGCCAAATTGGGTTGTTACAGCTGAAGAGAGAAGTAAATTTGATGTCTTGTTCAGACAGACTGATATTGACAAGGATGGTTTTGTATCTGGAGCTGAGATTCGAGATGTGTTCCTCCGTTACAATGTTCCACAACCAGTTTTGGCCCATATATGGTATATTTTTGTTGATTTATTGTATCATAGATCATGCAGGATATAAAGCTGGCTTAGATTACTTGTCATATCACTATGTTCACTCCTGGTAGTGTTAGGATTTTAAGGCAATGTATATGTGCAGAGTATTTCCTTTGTCATTATTCTGTAATTACAGTGAGGTCAAGTTAATCTTTGCATTTATTACAGCTTAAGAAATATTTTTTTTAAAATTTTGTCTGTTTTTGTCTCACTCATTTCCATTAAATTTGCAATTTGACCCAGAGCAATCGCATCACATGATGTCCAAATATCCAAATGCTAAATGCAACCACCATTTATTTTGCTCATTACATTTAGGTATTGATTTAGAGAAACTTTTTTTAAAGTTCAAAGCAAAATTATTATCTTTTCAGAATATTTTGCAATCATATTTAAGTTATAACTTTTTTATCTATATATTTTGCAATGGAAATGTCAGAAGGGATAAGATTGCAGCTCACTCTGATGTATCATAACTGCATCGTAGTTAATCTCTGAGAAGTTTAGTTATAACATAGATGTTTTGCAGTGTATCTTGAGTTCTGTAATAACAAGGTTTTGATGTAATGTTGTTTTGTCTTATTGTTGAGAGCTTAAAGGGGTATTAGCAAGATATATGTAAGCATTATTAAATTTTATGATAGGTAATTGTTGATTCTGATAACTCTCAACCATGAATACAATATAATGTTTTTAGTTGATGAAATTTTAGTATGATAAACCAAGACAAATGCAACTAGATAAAATAATTGATGATTCATAATTATTCCTTATTCAGTAGTATTTCATCAAGGTAGTTTAAAATCTGGTGAAGTATAGTGTAATTTATTCTGAGAAACTTGTTATTTGAGAAACTTGTAATTTATTTTGAGAAACTTGTTATTATAACAGGTTTCTGAATTAGATTATCTTTTGTTGGCGAAAAATAGCTCATTCGTAACTTATTTTTCAGGAGTTTGTGTGACACCAAGCAATTAGGAAAGTTGAACTCGGAACAGTTTGCGCTTGCCATGTGGTTGATAGGACGCAAATTACAAGGAGTAGACCCCCCTCCTGCTCTCACTCCTGAAATGGTGCCTCCAACAATGAGACCAAAGCCAGCATCTGTTAATTCCAATGCTGCTACAGGAAATGCTTCTGTGGTAAGTTTGTTGTTCCCTTCTGTTCCTCTCTAGAGTGTATAGAAATGAATTTTTATGCTGTGTATCCAGAAGTAGTTCCAGCTACCAAATTTAGATGAATGGGATATATTTCATGGTATTTTAGTACAGTATAGAGAAATGTATCTTTCCTTTAATTTTGTCTCTGCTTTGTACTTGGCTGTGACAATTTGAATGCTGATGAGTTATAAGTGATGTCAAATAATGGTATATATTTTAGTCACTTCACGTTGGATTCTATGGCATGTGTTATTTATAGGGTCACTTTGCTGGTTTTCTGTTCGTGTTTTTCATGTAGAATTCATGCTCAATGAAGAAAGTAAAGGCACTCCTCATTTGTCTAGTAAACCTCTTTCCCTCTCCAGAGCTTTTTGTAGCTTTTAGTTGAGGGTTAGGGATCTAACCATCTCTTATGCTGATGATTTAACAGACAGATTATGTCTGTCTGCATCTTGAGGGTTTGTGGTTTTAACTTGTTTTAGGACTGAATATTGTGCAGGTAGACGTCAAACTGTAAGGTGTGGCCCCTATCCTGCAGGTTACCTTTCATACATCAGTGAATTAAGGTCTATGCCTGAGGAAAACTAATGGATAACCAATGCTGAAATTTTCTGCAGGCATTTCTATGATATGCATTGTAAGAACTTCACCTTATGAGTCAGCTACTTTGCTATTAAGCTTTCTAGAAGTAAATGACAATCCTACCATGGTAGTTAAATAATATAACATACCCCTTTGAAATGGAGGATCTGGATTAAATTCATAACCAACTTTTTTCTTGCATATTACAAGTACATATTACTAGTGCATATTACTTAGAGGCACAGAAACCTTTTAATGTCTCATTGAAAATTCAAGTTGAAAAGGATAGAGGTGAAAAATATCAGCATAACCAGGACTCGAACCCAGTTCTCCTATTTTCTAAGCAGGTATTCTAACCACTAAACATCCATAACAGTCTGTTAACAGTATGCTTTTTAAGTAGAGAATTTGCTCCTATGAGAGAGCCACTGAAAGTGGGTTTGAGTTGGAGTTTAAGTTAATATTTTTAACTTCTGTTTATCTTTAGGTTTTCAGGCAAATGGAAGATATTACTATGTATAGTGAATATTACCTTTCCCTAATCCTTAGTTGGAAAATAACTTTGAAACATTTATTTATCTTGTAAAAATTGTGTGACAATGCTTTTATTAATTTGAGTTTGAAATAAAAATAGCAATCAATAATCATCCTCAATTAACTATCTGTATTACTTTTCTAAAGCTATGAATAGAATTATTGGAATACATTTGTCTATTTTCTAATTATCTTCTCAATTCTTTTTTTGCCTGAATTTCACATCGCTGTAGTTAACCATATTTTGTAAAACTAAGAAGCTACTTCAGCCCAGTTCAAGGGATTTTTAACTGAGAAGTGTATACTTTCCATTTCTTGTAATAGCTCCTTTTGTTGTTCTGATACAAACTCTTGAGAAAACATAAATTAGGGAAGCAAATATTAAAACCATTATCACAATTGCCAAGTACTGGTTTAAGTTGTAGTCATTTCTCTTTCTCACTCTAAGTTTCATTGTTGCCACCAGACGCCCATTTCTCCAGCAGCTGTTTGGAATATTTAAGTAAATATTATAAATATTAAATTATTTTATGCCATATAACATTGTTTATTACCTGTAAATGTTTTTCTCTTTGGGATGAAGATAGTTGATATGTAGGCGATTTCTGATGTCAATAAATATCCTCCCTTTAGTTCTATTGTATAGATTTTCAGTATTTAACTTAATATTGCCTATTTTCCAATATGCTAGTGGCTCCTCTAACTGAAAACTACATCAAGAGACTATTTTGTGTCATTTTCAAGTCTGTTTACTTAATGTTTAACAATTCTTTGTCATTGAAAGGTTTTTAATTTTTAAGATTTTGTCTTGTATAAATTATATAATAACATATTTGTGGAAAAATATTAACCCCTAACTTTTTAAGTCATATTGGGTCTTTTTTCCTTTCATACCTTGGGCAGGTTAAAGTTATATTTCCTCCAGCATACTGATAAAGAGTTATTCGCTCAACTTTTAAAAACAGTAGTGGAATATCTTCAATTTTATCATATAATACTTCCTTTTTTTGTTTTCCACCTGTGCTATTTTCTGACTCGGGGCATTCGATCTGTAAATGAGGAAAAGTTATGCTGCGGTATGATGCTTCAAGTTTGTGTTACTTGGGTAGAAAATCATTTTATTTTTTATCCCTTATACTACCAGCTATCATCAGATGGTATATGTGAAAACTAACTGAAATTTAGATGACAGAGAGCTATTTTGGAGACTTAAATAATGTTTTGCGGCATAAAACTAAAACTAGAAGCTTATCATCATGAGATTATCTTCAGTAAATATAAATTATTTACAGAGAGAAGGGATAAGTATTCCAAAAAGCTATCCCATTGACAAAAGCATCCTAGCATGTCAAAAGGGGTTGACAAATTGGCCTGAGGTTGTTATACCCTGAGGGTCTAAGTATTGACCTGCTGACAGTATAAGGGTTACGTAAGATTTTTCTCCTATCCAAAAAATTGTCCTAAAAAGTTACAATTTCAAACTAACTAAGTCTTTTGATTGCAGCTATGCTTTTATTGTAATTTTTGGATACAAACCTTACAAAATCCTGACTCGATTTCATTTGGCCTGAGAGTCAAATTTGTTTGGATATAATTTGACACCAACAGAGAACCACATGGCAATCCTTTATCACCAAAGAGTTTTAGATAATTTTTTGGATGCAAAGTGGAAGATCCTTCATCATCTTTAACCAATTTTTCAATTTCTTGAGAATTGTTTCTGTTACTTTTTTCAACAGCATCTATGTCAGTAGAGTCTGAAATCCAACCCTCTCTTGAGAGTCACTACTCGTGTAGCTTTAATTGTTAATTTAATTTTTGTAGACCAATGCATAAGATAGAAGACTATACCAATATTAAGGCATATATTGTAAATAATGTGGCTCTGAATCAAGTCATTCATTGCCTTAGTAAATGATTAAAAACCATCAAAGTATATATAGAAAGCATTGATTATGCAACTAATAGCAGTAACAGTAATAATGTTGTGTTCTGGACTTAGTAAGTTTTTTTTATAATTGTATTCTTTGCTGAAATTCAATATTGACATTGTTTCTTTAGATCATAATGTTTAAGGGTGACATTTGAAACAATTGTATTTTTTTATGAAAGCTTGCATGGTTGTAGGCCCAAATAAGTGTTTGATGATTACATGAGAATCCTTTATGAAATCTCCTTCAATAGTTCTGAACTCTACTTCTTTTGTAATGCCTCATTAGAATTTGGAACTGAAACACACTTTCTTACAGTAAAAAATTTAATAACATCAGTGTCTTCTGTACTACCTGACATCAAACCTGATGCAATTGCAAAAATCAATAGCACCGTATTATCAACAGTATCAATATTCTAAAATGTTCAAAGTTTTGCAGAAAAGTGACCTTTAGTTCTAGAGTTTTAAGTGATCAAACTCACAATTCAAAGTGAATAATGTCTATAGAGATTAACTGGAATGTAAAATGATTACTGAAGGATATTCATGCTCAAAAAATACCAGTATTTGTTTCTGTAGCATCCTCTGTTTTGTCAGAGTATGTTATTTTGCAAGCTCCAAATCGTTTTCGTTTGCCAACTTTTTTGCATTTGCCAGAAGTGGTGTGTTCTGGCCCTGTGCAAGGACTCCAATTACCCCATTCTGTAAATGCAATAAGGGCTCCATCCCTTTCAATCCCCCGTGAATGGGGTCCTTTTGGTGATGTTAAAGGTTTTACCTGAAAAATATAGAATGTTGTTGTCTGCACTTTGACAAAGACTCATTGAATTCCCACATTCACCATCCTTGGTGCCTCTGAGGAAGGAATCACAATTTAATCACTGAGAAATTATGTATGATTTGTTATTTAAGCCTTTCAGTAAAGGAGCAACTTATGTTTTTCGATGCTCAGGTTTCAATCAATATCGTTTATGAAATAATTTGTACAAACGTTTATAGATTAGTAGATGACATGTACACATCTGTCTCAAAAGTTTTATGGTAAATTAAATACTTTCATGATTTGTGGTGATTCATATTATTTTAAAATAAGGATCTTCTGAATATTTCTTTTATTGCACAAAATTATTAAAAATTCCATTATTATAGCTTTTGAATACCACCCCTGTGAAATCGCGTCAGTAAGGTAATTACTGAATAAGCAGTGCTGTAATCAATGTTATTAGTTCAACTTAGCTTCCCAAACTTAGCATAAAATGTAGATGATTCAATGCAATGGATTGAGAACATTTTGAAGTGATATTTTTCACTGGAGAGAGTATTGTAGTGTTAATTTTAAAAGTGGTTCAACACTTGAGGTTAGTCTGTATGCGAGCCTCCTTTAGGAATAAAACCTGAGACCTCTTTCAACAGAAGTTAATGTGTTAGCTCTCTGGAGCCCCTGAGAGAGAATTATTTGTGTATAGTTGTACTGTAGTGATTTTTATCTGAAAATTATGTATGAAAAACTCTGCTCTGGTAAATCTGTTATTATTATATCAGCTTTGGTACAGTTAGTTTTTCATCAAAATGTGAATGCTTTTATAAAGACAAATTGTTATAAATCTTTGTGAGAATCAGTGTTTTGTTTCATACCTCTACAACAGGCTCCTCATCTCCTCCAACATGCAGAAAATGAACAGATTTTATTGATCCAGAATGGAAACAAGCATATATTCCTCCATCACCATCATTTCCTCCTTTGGCTCTCAAAATTATTAGACTTGCATCATAAGGATCTTGAAACATCCTTCTCTCTGTATGGCGGTAAATTTTTGGGGATTTGTGTGGTGATTCAAAAGATTTTAGCAAATGCCATGTAACAGTTTTCGCTTCTGACTCAGCGGGAGACAAACATGTTTTGCATTCCATTCTTCATCCAAGAATAAAGTATACACTGATTTCAGAAATTTTCCTTTGAAAGTATTTGCATCGTATGGTAAGATAATCAAGATCCTTGTCCTATTTATATATATTTGAGTTCTTTGGAATTAAGGATTCCCCTTTCCCTCATGCTGTGCGATAATATTTCTGCATTGACCCAGTTTCTAGAAACCACCCAAAGTATACTTGCTCTTTCCCTTGATATTTATCATTATTGAGAAGGATTTCTGTAATTTTACTAAACTGAAGGAGTAACTGTAATGCTCTTACATGGATGATAACCCATAAGAAAACTTCCTTTATTTTATTCTTGTGAGGAAGAAACTAATTTTTTTATTGTTGATATAGAAAGCCTATATGCTATTATATTGAATTTCATTTTTTATGATTGAGATTATAAAAGTTTCTACTAGAATTTATTCTCAAGATTCTCTGTAAATGAATTGTAATTTATGTCAAAATATTTCATTCCCTCATTTAAATGTTGTGTACTAAAGATAGGCAAGAGCTATAGACTGTTTATAACATAAATAATGCTGGACTGGTATTGGTTTCCAATGCTATTGATAGACTACAAAGAAATGTTAGTTATTTACTTAGGCTCTTACATATTTATTTACTAAAAATGTATATCTATTATTGTATAAATCTGGTCCTGCCAAGCAAGAATTATTAGTCTTTAAACATATATTGTATTTATTATTTATTATGTTGAAAAGATAAATTTTACTAGAGATGAGTACAGGATAATTTCCAGTATTTTCAATAACAATTCCTAATACATAATATATATCAAGGTATAATTTGCTTTCACCTTATTGAATCTCCCTCAAGTATCATTGGTGTAAATATTTCAGTAGAAATCAAATTACTACTGATTTTTATAAAATCTTCCATCAAGCACCTGAGAATGAAACACATCTTGAATGTTCTTGTGAAATGCAAATTTTCAGTCTATGAATGATGAACAGATAACTTTCATAGTGAACATATTTTAGTGTAACTCCAATTTTTACCCGTAATACTGTTCCCATAGCTGTTTAATCATCATTTTAGACTCTATATTAGATCCAGGATATTTTGGTATATCCAATGTTTCAAGATATGCATTGATATTTGGCTGCTTCCACAATCAAAGTGAAAGGTTATAATGAGAATGAATTAATTATGTAAAATGTCTTAACAGCCTTAATCAAAGACTATAACAGAAGAAGTTAAAAAATGAAATGTTAATCTTATATTTTACCTTCACCTTGGACAGAGTGGAAATCATATTCTTCAACTTTTTGATTTTGCTTTCAGCATCACTTAAACTCAATATAATTAGTAGGATAGCAAATGATTTCTGGTAGTTCATCATCAAGGCTTACCAGACTTGACTTAAAAGGCTTTTCCCTGTAATATTCTATAACACTTTTTATTCAGTTACTAAAGTTCTTATTGTGAAGTTGTTTTAACTAACAAATTAAGAAAATTTAATTTATGACGAGTAATATTTTTCTTCTTCATAAATGTTTTGGCAAGGCAAGTTCCTTCATAAACTAATTGGTTGTCAAGTATTATTTTATTGTTGAGAGATCCAATTGTTTACATTGATATTTAAGAAGTGGTTCCCTTTTAAAACTTTTTATTTACAAAATTGTATAAAGATTTTCAAAATTTAATCTGTTTATTTATAATCATATATCATGATTACTTTAACATAATAAATGGTTGGATTTTTGCATAAGTTCACATTTTCTGTTTAAATTTGTCTTGTGGAATTTTCCCTATGTATTTGCTGCCTCTATTTCAGCCTGAGTTCCTTTTAATTTTATCATAGCATTCCATCTAAACTCATCCATTTCAACAGCTTCAAACTAATTATCATTGTAATAATTGACCAACACCTTTATTTATGAAAATTTTATCTCAAATTATATCTTGTAGATAGAACTTAAAAGAAATAAAGTAGGAAATTTAAATGCTTTTGTACTGTACCCTGTCTTTCATACCTCCGAACCTCTACTGGTTGCAATTCTTCAAATCTTTGCTAGGTTTAAGAAGATGTAAATTGTGATACAACTCTAAAAATAAGTCAGTCTTCTACAGTGAAAATATAGTTTGATAACCGCGAAAAGTTGGCTTACATTTGAATTACAACAACCAAACTTGCTCTGATGGGTAGTCCTATTCATGTCTTCTGAATTCCAGCACATTCCTTGATTTGTGAGTTTATGACTTGGTTAATTTAGGTTGGTTCAAATTAAGACGTAGTCTGTTTCTAATTTCGCTTCTCATAGTACTGGTGGTATTTGGGAAGGTATTCTGAATGCTTACTTATTTATGACTGATATATTATATTACTAATAAATTGCTTCATGTTACTAATTTTACTGGGATTTCTTTACAGGAATCAGCTGCTGCACCATATTCAAACCCAGAGCTTGAAATGATTGGGAAGGAAATAGAAGAGTTGGTGAAAGAGAAGCATCAACTGGAGTCTGACATTGCACAGAAAGAAGCAGATATCAAGATCAAATCAGGAGAAATAAAGAGTCTACAGGTAACTTTAGGAAAATTTTAATTGCTGTTCTCAAGTTCTCTCAAAGCCGTTTAAATTTTTTCTGATAGTTTCCTTCTTCAATTACCATTACATCTGGGACTTAGTGTTAAGTTTCTCAAACTTAAAACTTAAGATTTCATATTTGCATTTGAACATTAAAATTAGTTAGAAGTCATGCATGATACATCTTTACTGGGTAGTGAATCATATCTAATTTCTCTTCCACATCCCATTTGTAGAATTACGGCTCATCAATTTCTCTATTTTTTCAGAGTGAACTAGACACATTGGCTGCAACGCTGAAGCAGCTGGAAAACCAGAAGGGAGAGGCTCAGAAGAGGCTCAATGATCTCAGTTCTCAGGTTTGTCGCATGATTCTGACATTTGTATCCATGTTCAGTATGTTTTCATGATGTCTTGAAATTGCTGCATTAACTGTGCAAAGTCTTTATTAATTTATTATGATACACAATAGCATCTTAGCCGATTTATTGAAAATTTAATTTTCAAAATCCAAAGTCTTCATTCCTAACTAAAAATTAATTATTTCCCCATTATTTATTATTAATTAAATATAAAAAATTTTAAAAAGTTCCATGCCCTTTCATAAGTAAGCAGTCATGGACTGCATCCATTTTGTTTTGGTCATCTATGAAATATTTATGTATGCTTGCATGTGTGCACATCCACTACATTTTTTGATCAAATTTTTTATAATTGCCCGAGTTTGAAAAAACAAAACAATTTTTGGAAAGGTTACTAATTTACCGACTGCATTTATTTTCTATGAATGAGACTTACATATTCAGGCCATCTCAAGGAATATGAACTGAAAAGCAATGTGTACTTCAACCATACGCTATCTGTAGGTCTTAGCTTTGTGCATATTTGAATCAGAATTAAATTATTGAAAATCATAATGTAATGGCATTTAAAATTTATTTTGTGACATTTGGTGACTTGTTTCATTTTTAATCATGGACTCTAAAATTTCAAGTATATTATTTCATCACTAAACATATACTGTGTAATCCTTCAAATATTCTTTATTCCAAAGGCTTTATGATATCAATCAGCAATTTTAGATTTTTCATTAATCATTTTGAAATTGCTGATATCTATTACAATTAATTCAAATTATTAATGTATTTGCAATTTATTGAATGGCTTTGTAATGATGATGCTTTTATCCATTCCAAGTTAAATAGGAGTAGTTAATACCTCTTCTACTATGTATTTTTAATGAACAAACAGTTTCTATTGAATTGGGACTCAATTCAGTTAACATTCAGAAAAAGATGAGGGCTATATTTTGAAGAGAAAATGTAGTTAATCTAAGTCTAACTACTATAAATTTAGTAACTATAGGTCAGACTCATTTCATGCGGCTATATTCAAGAGAATCATTTCTCTTCATGAAAAAAACTTTCTACATACTGCTAAAATTTTGTCAGGTATTATTACATATTTAGCCTTATGTAGGTGTTCAGAAGCACTACCAGAATTTCTTCCAAAAATTAATTTTTAAATTCTTATAGTATTGCTATATCCTTCATCATTTGCACAGTTATTCCACATATATAAAGATTGATCAATTTCTATTCTTTGAACAGGAAGAATGATTTTAAATATTAATCGCTTTTTAGATACCCTATTTTAATATTCATGGGTACTGTCTGTGCCTATTTGAATCATTATGATCAGTAATCATTCTAATAACAATCTCTCGGTTTTCTTTAATTTCTTTGATATAATTTGTTGTGATAGGTATATCTCTGGTATAGAAATAACTGATTTCCTTGTAATTTATCATTTAACAAGTCCCACATGAGTGATGAAGGTTTTATAGAGTGGTGTAATTCTCACCAACAATCTACAGTAACAGTAATCCTCCCTTGCAGTATATTCAGTCGAGATTGAGTTATATTCTTTGAATGCATCTAGATTTTTCAAGGCAAATATTTTCCCAGAAACTCAATTTTTCTTACCTAAATGCAATTGGAGTAATTAACAATATTTTATGTGAAGGAAGAGTCATGGAAAATATTTTCTTATTCTACCAAAATCTTGACTCTGACTTCACTGTCTTAAGGTATTTATTCTGCCAAAAATAAGTTCAAAAAGCATTAATTTTTGTGCATTAAAACTAGTTAATAGTTGACAAAACATTATCAGTTATCAAATGTGGTAAGTGGCCTGTAGATGGTTCAGATTTGAAATGTGGTCACCCTACATATCAAACAATCAATTTCCAATTTAAATTCTTGAAATTCATTGGAATTTCTTGGAATTCAATGGAAGCTCTTGTTATGACAAACATGAAATTAACATCTTTATTCTTAGATGTAATTTTAATGAGGGATGTAAACTACACAATCCTGAGAAAAAATAACATTTTATGATCAAATTCTTTTCTCTTGTGATTTAAAATTTCTTTTACAATCAAAAAAGTTTGAATCTCTTTTCTTTGTTTGTCAATTTGCATGTCTTTTTGTCATTTCCTCAGCAAATTGTACCCACAGCTAAAAGTTTGAAAAATGTGCTTTTCTGTATTGGAATGGTGTGTAATGTCACCTGTATGATTTGCATTCATTTGCTTATGAATTAATTTAGGAGTGCACAAAATTGAAAGTATGGAAAAAGTTAAGCCATGATAATGATGATGCAGGAATACTCTCAAGAAGGTAATATTTTCGAAATTGTAAATATATTGTAGAACAGGCCTAGGAAATGCTTATTTTTTATTATTAATTTAACATTATTAATGTTACTTTAATATAGAGATGGGACAATTGATTGAAAAAATCAATTAAATTCACATTTTATTGATATGGAATTTATTATTATCGCTTTTATTCAAATGAATTCATTAGCTTTCAGGGACTAGTGGTGATGGGCAATTTATCAAATTCTTTTATGTCTGTTCATTGCCATTTATATGTATATATATTATGAAAACTGAGTTTTAGTATCTCTGGAAAAGTCACTTTTTTCCAGGTACCTGTATATTTGCTAAAAATTATTGAAAATTAAAACATTGAAAAATATTCAGCTATCAATTCATCTGTTCTGATCTTCATATTTATTCTTTCTCATCATCATAATCAGGAGAAAATAAAATTTATGAAATCCACTGTGCCAGATTAGTTTTATACTATCAGAAGAAAATAGGATATTGTTATAAATAATTGTTTTTCTAGCTAGGTTTGAGAAGACAATGATAAGCAATACAGGATACCTTGAGTGCTAACTTGGAGTGTAATTGAGGGTTGGCACTCCTGAAAATCTTTGTCAGTTTCTTATCTCTTCATGTGCAACTTCTCATAAATCTGATGATGCAAGTCCATAGAATATATCCAAGTTACCACTTGGTTAATCTTCTCCTTTTGAACTCGTAGAGTATAAACAAGTGAAATATGGAATGGCAACATTTGGTTTACTTGATGGGGAGACACCAAATAGAATCATTTGATTTCAGTTATATTTGAACACTAGGGATAGAGTGAAAAATTGATAGGATTTATTCAACGGAAGTAAACATCAAATTATTCTATTGTTGTAATTCGGTTGTCCCATCTCTATCTTGATGATAGGCTTGTAATTTTAGCCTTTGAAAGTTGTGGTTTTGTAAAGAAGCAATTTGATTTTCATAAGCTTTTCTATAATTTTTGATTTTCAATATTTTCTGCTTAAGTAATGTGAAATTAGCATTTTTGCTGTTTTGTCTCAGTATGTTGATGGCTTGGCAACTTATCATTTTTGCTTGATTTATGTAAAAGTCAGATTTAGTTTGTTGGTACACTTCTCAAATGAAATATTACTCCCATTTCATCAGCTTTCTATTGTTAGCCTAACATATTACTTGCCATATTAATTGCAGTGGCATATTGAGGGAGAAGCAACAGTGGTATACTCCTCCTTAAAATATTTGATTGGGAATATGGTACCCCTTTGAATTGTTAAATATTATCTTTTCTTCTCAGATAAATATAAAAGACAATTCTAATAATTTATTGCTTTCAGGCAAAAGGGAAATCATATAAGTCAATTTTTATTAGGCTTATAGTTCTACATTTAGAGAAAAATATCTAAAACCTAGCCCTCATGCCCCTCCTTGATTTTTATGGTTGGATATGCTACGGGTATTTATTGACATTTTTACTCATTTGCTAAATGCTTGCCTTCTCTATTTCTAACTGGTGATTGTTATCAACTAACTTTGAGAAGTATACTGACATGCTTTCTGTTTGATCCACTGTTTATTTTGAAATGTTTTGGGTTTGATGCCTTACCTGCATGCTATCAGCAATTAAATCTTTTTTTGCTTTCATGGTTATGTAGAAATCCTCACTAGAGAGAGAAATATCAGAGATTAAACTGCTGCTGGAGGAAGAGCAAGCTCAGGTAAAGCATTTTTCTGTGCATTTGAAGAAATTTATTTGATAGAATGATAAGGTATTCATGTAGTTTGCAGTCCATGGCTATTGTATTGTTATGATGCTCATATGAACTTGTCTGAATTTATTGTTTCATTATTTAAAGTAAATACTGATTTACTTGCAGAGGAATTTTGCAAATCATTTATAAAGTGACTCAAATAATGAAAAATAGAAAATTGAGAAAAGATATCAGACTTTCACTTTGTCATTGATTTAGGATGCCAAATTTTATGGCAAAAAAAGATTGAGGAAACAAACACATTGTTTTAAGATCTGTAGAAAATAATTGTCGGACAGTAGAAAAATTTTAAATTTTTAGGTAGTGAAGATTTTTATTTGTTTATAAGTTTGTATATTTTTTAAGTCTCTTATGACATCATGAGAACCTGTTGACTGCCAATTGCATGAATACCTAATGTAATTTATGGGAAAGAGTTATTTAGGGTTGTATTAATAAGCTAGTGTCATAAAATTCTCTCAGTCACCCTGGTGTTATGACATAGTGATTACAAGAGCCTTTAGCATGTTCAATATTCCTCGCAATTTGTGTAAGAATCCTGATACATTAGTTTGAGTAGATATTCTATATTAGCTGGCTGGGTTATTATATACATCCTATTTCTTTGTAGTTATTTTGAAAGTAATGAAATTATATAATATAAAATCAAAGTCTTTTGTTTCTTTTATCTTGCACAGAAGGCTCCTTTCAAATATATTTACTATAAACAAGGATGTCACGAAACACTAGTGGGTCACACAGTACTTTGATGCATAATTTCAATACTGGGCCACAATCCTGCTGCTCCAATAAATTAAATAAGGCTTTGATCAACTGTTGCAGCTCACATCTTGAGTCATAAATTCATGAATCCTTTAATAACATGGTGAATATGCCTAAAACATAGAAAATTTGGAATATTATTGGAAACAAATTAGTGCTGTTTTATTTCACCTTCAGTACTCCATTTTAGATGACCTAAAAATTTTCAGAGTAATGGAAGGGAAAAAACTTACTGCACAGTGCTGAATTTTCAGCCATGAAAATAATTTGTCAAGATCTGTCTATGGCCTATCCTAAATTCTAACGTAAAGAATAAATTAGTTTTGTCTCACCATTGACTTGCCAGAGTTAATGTATAAAAGCTGTGAATGCTTTGGCCCTGATAAGAAATGTCACCATCTTAGGATTAGTAGTGTAGCAGTAGGATTACCTTCTCCTCAAATATAAATTCCTGGAAAAAAATAATAATATGTGAGAATGAATGAGTTATTTTATTTATTAGAATTTTACTTCAGAGGAAATGGCAAAAAAGAAGAAAGTGATCCAAAGGATTGAGATTTTATTGATAAATTGAAATTTAGACAAGAAAATTTAGTCCTCAGATCTTCGTTAATAGTAGTGTTTGAATCATAAGTGTTCAGATAGCTGTTGTTGACTCCCATAGTATTCAAAGAAGATATTAATTGAAGGAAAAGGGTTGAGGTATCTTTGCGTGTAAGAATTGGTGATAGTCCTAAAATTAAGTTCAGCAAAGAGTCATGAAATTAAAAGAACATCAGCAAACTGAATAGTAAGGACATATCAAGTGAAAAAATAACATCACAGTTGTTAATTAGTGGCTTCAGTTTAGGAAAAAATTGATCAATTTCTTTATTTGCCTTTGCCAAGTGAAAATGGATTTGAGAACTTTTATATCATAATACGAGAGGATTTTTATTCTAGGTAAGTAATATGGGCAGAGATTATATTCAAGTGTTAAATTCATTTAGTTAAGTATTATATTAATGGATGTTAGGTGATTGGCAATTAGTTATGATTTTCCTTATTAACATCTTGATCACATACAGCCTGCTGCACAAAAATTTTATTTTTAACAAATTTTTAAATTTATAAATCAGTTGATGCATTTAAGCATGATATTATTTTAAATTTAAATGCTAAACTAACTGCATGAGTTTTTCTTGATGGTAATAGTAGGAAACTTATACTTAGAAGAAGTGATTATGAGTCGGCTTTGATGGATAGGTATATTTAGGTTCCCATATTTAGATTTTTATTTTCTTTGTTACAAACTGAAATTTTAATGATAGTGTTATAATATAGTAATAATAACACTGTAATAAATAATAATAATGATGGTGATTGACTGTAAGCGACTACATCATACACTGATAACTTGTGATAGTAATATCTTCAGGTAGTTGCTATTTTAGGTTTGGCATGACTATTTATATAGGCAGTGAATATTTTCTTTCATCTCTCTCACAAACAGCACATTTTTGTCATATATGCACCCCTTAAAAGTATTGTTATTTGTTAACACAGCTTTGGATGGTAATGTTTTCACTTTTTTCATCAAAATAAGTGCAATGTTTTGATTCTTGATTTGATATTTTGTCTTTTTATGGGATGCAGTTTACTTTTAGCTGTAAATTTGAAGTAGAGATAGAAGTTAAACAGCTGTAAAGCAGTTGTTGATAGAAAATATCAATTTGGTCATTTGTTAGTTTTGGCATTTTGTATCTCATTGTGATGTTATCTGCTTTGCATGTAGAATTCTGTATTTTGTATTTGAGAAGTTTTGAGAAGAAACTGATCAAGGAAATTTCCAAAGGGTGGTGAGCATTGTGAAATTTTTCATATGAGAAAGATGTTTATGTATTTTTTTTTAGATAATTTGAGTTCTTTGTGATTTTCTGATACAAGGAAAACTAAGATAAAGATCTAAATTGCTAATTTATAATAGGATTATTTAAAGAGCTCTTAGAATTGCTCTTGATTATGATGCAATAGAGTAACTATTTCTACTCTTTCTTCAGATTCCATAAAAGCATGTTCCATTGAAGTGAGATTAGTGTAAACTGTTTTACAAGGGTTTTATAATCATTGTTGAAGTATCGTAAAGTATTTTCTGTGAAATGGAACTTATGCTTTTTGAGGGAAGACTGTAAATGTACTCAAATTTTATCTTGTATTAAATATTTTGTTGCTGTTAACTAGTAAAAGGTATAAATTTATAGGCACCCTAATACTGCAGATAGAAAATCTGTATGTTTTTTTCCTGTGAAAAGTAAGGTTACATCAGTAAACCTCATCATTTGGTAGTATTCTCTTAAACTATCATATTATATCTTAACAAAAAGATTAAGATCATAGTTTGGTATTGCCACCCAAAGACCAGAAAAGTAGGCAAGTAAACAAGAATTTTTCAGAAATATTTATCTCTTCAAAGATGTAATATTTTAGAATTGAATGGAACTTGTAAATCTTTCAATGAAATTTGATGTCCATGTTTCCTTACAAATTTTGTTGTTCCCTGTTCTAAAATGTTTTTGGTGATGCCATTCTATACTTATACCCTATGCGTAACGTTGAAAGGAAGCAATTTATATCAAAGGTGAATGAACTGAACGAAAGGAAATGACATTATTCTCATTAGTATCTTTAAATGTTATATGGAGCAATATTAGTGTCCAGTATGAAAAATAGCACAACCTTGAAAGGTATCAAATACTTGGACAAGATATAAAATTTGTTCTATTAATTTTTTAATCAAATTGATTGAAACAGAAAAGAATTAGTTCTATTACTTATACTTGTGAAGTAAAATCTTTCTGGATGAAAATGTGGTGTTTTGATTTAATCAAGTACTTTCAAGGATGTAATCTAGTGAATATTTCAAAATAAATTGACCTTGTGCAGGTTGACAAGCTACAGAAAGAAGCAGATGAGCAGGAGGCAACGGTGAAGGCGCAAGAGGAGGAGGTTGGTGCTAGGAGAAGGGAGTTGGAGGACCTGAGGCAGGAGGAGGCTAATCTTGAAGGACAACTTCAGGGATCAAAGGCTCGAGTGGAGGACCTAACTAAGCATCTCCAAGATGCTCAGTTACAAATCAGTCAGGTATGCCTTATTTTGTCTAAGTGTATATATAAATCTCTAGTTTGAGCTATTTCTCCAGTATCATTTCTATGACTTAGAAATTTATTGCTTACTTTGTTTAATGTTTATTTTCTGCATGTTATATCTCATTTTATCCACTTTATACAAATAAGTGCATTGCTACAGTCAATTAAGTATATATAGTAAGAGTTAAATCTACATGAATTTTATATAGTAGTGTTGTAAAACTGTATTTGTTATTGTTTTAAACTCATTGAGTTCATAAGTATGTCTTACTTTAGGTATGATTTTTTAACAATCTTAAATGTATTTATGTTGGATTTTTATCATATTTGTTGTAACTAGAGATCAGTAGCAGCATTTGAGTCTTTATGTAATATCATGTTTTTATTGCACTGCATCATTTTTGTTATTTATATTGTGTTATTTATAATAATTCAATATTTTTAATTATAATCATGGATTTGGGATTCAAATACTAACTGAAGCTCATTTTCTGTAACAGGTACACAGTGTTGTTAAATTTAAATTGAACTGACAATCTTTTGTTTTCTAAGAATAGTATATAAAAGTATTCTGTGTTGATTAGCATCTACATTAAATATTGTCATTTAAAAAAAATGTCCACTGACTATTGATATATTTAATGAATTTGATTAATTTGTTTGAGAAGTTTATGAAGCTCATTTGATATTTTTGTTCTGTTAGATTGTATGTGTATGCTATTTTTCCATAGGCTAAGGCAAAGATATCCGTGTTAGAAGAACAGAAGAGACGAATGGGTGATGCTATAGCAACATTAGATTCAGCTCTTTCCACTGGTGATGTATCGGTAGTACCCCAGTCGGTTGAGGAAATTGCACCGGATGACTTTAGAGATTCAGAAGTAGCAAAACTTATCGGAGCAAATGTTGCAGAAGCAACAGATACCTCTGCTGCCAACAATGCAACTAGCAATGTAAGTGTTCATTTAAACTTAAGTGAATGTATCACTCTGATTTTGTATGTAATAGAAATACACCCATTCATAAAAAATGACATAAAATATACAAAATAAAGGATATCTTTAAGTCTATCATCAATGGAACTATGTCAGTCTTTCTTTGCATCTATCCATAATTGCAGTAGAGAAGGAAAGAATACAAATATCTTAATTTTCCACCTTTATTTAATTTTTCTGATAATTCAGCTCTACTCATTTAGTCTGTGATGTTTGTAGAAACACTCTTAGTCTCAAATCAATCAAATTGTTACCTTCTATTCATCAGTCTGTTTTCTTGTTGAATTTTTTATTTTGTCTTCCATTTTGGATCTTATTGATCATCATCATTCATCATGGATTTTGTTTCTTACATTTGGATTTTTTTCAAGGAGCCTGATGCATTTGGAGCAGCTACAAGCAATGGACCAGTTAGCAGCCTTGCAGATTCTTTCAAAGATGGTAAGTTGCTGTGTTCATCTAATTAACTTTAATTCTCCTATTTATGTTCAAATTATTTCCTTTAGTATGTTAGTTGTTTGCTACATTTTACTTCATATGGCTGTTTGAAATTGCTTGTATGCAAATGAATATAATTTACAGTCTTGTCAAAGGAATTATTAATCCATTTCTTTTATTTGTATTGATCTATTTTTCCTTTTATGCATTTTTGTTTTTCATTTCCTGTTTCTCTTTGTTTCTTCTCAAAAGTAATTAACTTTTCATGATCACTTTTGTGTTGACATTATTTTTACTGTTCAAAAAGAAGTGAATTTTCCTTAAATTTTCTCAACGGGTAAGATGGATATTTACAGTTCAACTAGAACCCAGTAAAGTTTGTGTTTCATGAGAATCTTTTGTTTCAGATCCTTTTAGAGGAGGTGGTATACAGTCTTCCAATGATCCCTTTGGATCGTCTGACCCCTTTGGGGCCTCATTTCCAGCACAAGCTAATGTAAGTTTCATTCTAAGTTTTCATAATTTAGATACTACTGCCAAATATATCAATTTGTAAATTATATGTCCTCATGCCAGTGCATTTTCATTGCATTAATATCACTCAAAAACATTGCCCAATTTTTGACAGAACTATTAAGTTCTAAATTTAAAGACAACAAAAACATGTCCAATTTCTTTTTATACAATGTTAATATGCTGTATTTCAATGAATTTTATACTGTATTTTAAAGTTATTATTATATGGCATTTTTGTCATAATTGCTTTTTGATGACCACTATATCATAACCACTTGCATCAAATATTATTATTGTTAATGTGCTTTCTTATATGCTCTCCATGAGTCCAAACTAATATAAAATACCTTTAATTCTGATCATGTAGGTATTCTATTGATCCACATTCATTCTTAATAATGTGATAAATTTCAACTTCTCCAGTCTAGCCGTATGCTTCTCATGGCACAGTATACAATCATCAAGCTATGTTATCATGCAGAAAATTTAAATTGTTAAAATTTACTTTCAATATTTTATTTATCAGTCATAAATCCATTTTCTAGATATGTCTCCTAGGAGATGGTATATATAGTATTTGTGTTGACTTAAATGTTTTTGTCTATTCCAGGATGGATTCTCATCAGATCCCTTTGCAGCTGCTTTTGGTGGCACTGCTGGACGTAAGTTGTCACTCAAGCAACATTCAATTATTTACTAAATTTATATCTCACTTTAGAAACACCCTATTGTAAAACCCCAGCTTTAGTATAAATATAAGTACATACATGTTTTCCAATGAAATATATCCACATTACCCATGCCCAAAGATAATGAATAAAAGAAGAAATTGAAATAGAATGGAATGTCACTCATTCTCAGTTGAATCCATGAAAACCAAACAGTTGATTCTTTTATTGGCCTTTTTTGCTGCTAAAGCCAACTTAAATCCCCTAGGCTAGAGTTAGGGAGATGGTGTCCTTTTAGGGGCAATCTATACATTGTTCTATCCGAACAAGAGGAAAATGCTAATAATAAATATCCGTTATGAAATAAAGCATACTTTTTCCTATTTCTGGTCTTTCTTATAAAATGAATATCTTTGTTTTCTTAAATTTCAAACCATATTTTTGCTTTCTGTAATGAAGTGTTAGGTCACCACCCTGTACCTGTAGTGTCATTTATAAAGATTGAAATTATATCGTTGTATATATCATTGAAAAATGTTTCAAATCTATGAGTCACTAATTTGTCTCCTGTTCCCAGTTCCAGCTGCCAGTGATCCATTTGACCCCTTCCGTGATAGTAGTGGTGGTGGATCCATTGATTCAAAAACACCAGTTGATGTAAGTATTAAACTGGCAATCTACTCCTTTTCTTTTAATTTCTTTGTATCCTTTATCTTTTAGACAGCTTCTACATGAGCAATTCACTTTCTTTGATATTTACTGTCAAATAAGGAAAAGGAATAAGATTTTTGACTTGGATTAGGCATGGAATCTAAATTTTGGATAGGTTATCTAACCCAGAGGTCTGCAGTCTTTGGGCCAGTTGTGGCTATTTTGGGCTTTCATTGCAGCCTTCTAGTCACTTCCTGAAACAAACATTCTTATGTAATAGTTTTGTTTTCTAAAAATTAATTTAAAGAACTATGATTAATTTGGGATAAATGGAGATCATTACACTTTCTGTCAAAGTGACTGCACAGAATGTTGAGATTCCGTTGTAATTCCATGTTAATTTGAAATTTGGATGACTCAATTGCAGATGTCTGGGAAAGATCCCTTTGGATGCGATCCATTTGCTGCCGTTCCTCCTGCAGGAGCAAATGGACATACCCCTCCACCTACAGCTCCCCGTCCTGAAAGCCCAACACCAGCATTGCCTCCAAAGAAGAGTCGACAGCCCCCCCCTCGTCCTGCCCCTCCAAAGCACTTGGCTGGAGGAGCTCCTGGACCCACAAGGGCTGCACCTCAACCTCCTCTGCCCACTCCATCCCCTGTCCCTGGTCCCACTGCCGCTGATTGGGATACACCATCATCCAATCCTCAAGATCCCTTTGGTGCAGACCCTTTTACAGGTTCTAATGCAGGCGGGGGAGGTGGGTTTGCTGACTTTGCAAATTTTGATGGAAAGGTAAGTTTTTACTCATTCTAAGCTCTTGAAAATATTATTCTTTTATCTTCTCTATAAAAGTGTAAAGGCAGAAATGAAAGCATTGGTAACACACACATGTTGTAAAATATTTATCATATTGCCTCAAGATTTTTAACTTTATTCTATTTTATCTCTAGCTATGTTTGAAGTACCATATTTTTTACTTACATTTTTACCATATACCTCATTCATAATACACCCCATATGTATACTGGCAACTTTCACCTTTTTAATACTCATAAAAATTTATAGGTATTGCTGCTAGGAGGTACTGTGCACTTTGTAAAGTATAATTACTTGCCTAAATTTATAGATTATAATTAAATAATGTTTGTTTTCTATTAAAGACAGATGGCAAAAAGTGCTGTGAATTAGAGGAAGAAATTAGAAGGGTCCTAACAATCTGTTAGTTCACATTTAGGAAATTGACCATATATTTTCTGAAAAGCAGATTCCATTGGATTCTTTTTTATTATGTTCTATGACCATTTATGTTATCTCAAATAATTGAGGGCCATAAGAGGTAATTTATAATCAATATTAGGTAACAATATTTTTGTGTGAAACAAGGCATATGCAGTTTTGGTAATATTTTTTTGAAACCTACGATAATGTTGGCATGATTCAATTTTCCAACCTCCAACAATCAGTATATTTAATCGCCTTTGAAAAATTTTATGTAACATGTTATGCCATGTCTTGTTAAAATTCTACTCTTCATCACCTACCTTCTGACGTTTCAGTTGATTGTTGATATTTCTTCATTATTTTCTATTTAAGGGTCATAGTACTATTATGTATATTTTCAATGTGTGTGGTACCTATATTTTCATTTCAGTCTTCATAATCTCTTCAGTTTCAACAGATAATAAGGAGATTTTTCTTCCTTTATGGGAAATTTTATCAGAACAATCGATCACCAAAACCTGTCATTCAGATAAAATTTCTTTCAGAAAAAATACATTCCTTATTATTTGTTGTGACAGTGGTCATCCACAACATCAAGATCTGATCTGTTGAATATTTACTTGGTCATCAGTTTCAGTTTGCTAGTAAAGTTCAAAATTGATGTTGTGTTTGTCCTCTTTTTTGGTAAATGCAAACCTTGTGTTTCAATATTATCATGCATGCCAACAAATAAGTCTGTTGCCAAATCTTGAGGGCAAGGTTAAATTTTAGGCTCATATTGCTGCATAAAATGTCCCTAATAAATAGAGCTTCAATCTTTTTTAACCACAATTGTATCTTGTGGAGAAATTTGAGTCATGTAACCTCTACCTTAGAAGACTTCCTGAAAATGAGTTTAAGTAGCTAGTGATAGACTTGTGAGATGGTTGAGTTTAATATGATAATGATTCACATTATAAACCTAGTATAAACCTGGTTTTGGAGAGAGACTTTTAGTTTCAATTGTCTCCTTATGAGTTGGCATGTATGGTAACTTATTTGGCATTCTTTAAGCATATTTATGTTTTACCAATTTACATTTAAGCATAAGCAATCTTTGTTTCTTTTATAATCTCAACAACATGATGTAACTCAAAATGATGCTTTTGTGACTTCAGTGAATATTTAAAAACTCTTAATGTTGCGTTTATTTTTTCTATAGAATTTTTGACACTGAAGTTACCCTTATCTTTCCTCTTTAATTAATATTTTTCTGCCAGATTACCACTTTCATTGGCTTCCATTGTTTTTCTATTTAACCTTGCCTCTAATGCTCTTATCATTCATTAACAGTAATTTGTATTTTGAATAGGCTTTCAGTGTGTGCTGAAGTGTCATATCTATGTCAAGGCTTAAATAGTAACCAAAACATGGTAATGTTAAGAAATGGTCAATTTAATGATAGCCAGATAGGAGTGTAAATTTCAACATTAACCAGACTTGTAGATATAGGAGAATTTCAAATTACATTTCCTTTATTGATACTTATTTTGTTTTGGTATGGCCATTATTTATAATTCTATTGCACTAATTCATCATGTATTTATTGCAAAATTGCTTATTTCTGCAAAAGAAAGAAACCCTTTCAGTGATGAAAATGATTAGATGCATTTTTCTCACCTTTCTGTATGACCCCATGTTTAAATACAAGAATATTAAAACTTATTAGCTATCAAAATAATTTACAAAATCTTAACCAGTTTTCTACCGCTGATGAGTGTGCTAATCCTAATAGGTTTACATTACTAACAAGATCATTAGGGTTACCAACTAAAAATAAATTTAAAATAGAAACTTGAATTTATATTTTTAGAAAAGTGAATGAATATTAATTTTTAGATTCACTAAGGAATTGAGAAAATTAATCATTAAATGACATACTTTTAATGAAAGTCTCAAAATAATTCATGAGGGAAGAGGTAAATGCTATGAAACTTATAGTTCAGGAATTTGATTCAGAAGTAAACACACTGATAAAAATTTTGGAAATCAGGATGAAGACTGAGTATTTGAAAGGTGAATAACAGAACTGGAGCCATTTATTTCTTGAAACTTTTTTGTGTTTCTTGCTAAATTGAGCTATTTCAAATCTGTATGCCATGTCAACCAAGGTTTGCTTTAAGTTTGTGCTTATTAACTCTATGCTTCTCTTCCAGTAACTAACTATGTAACGTCTTTCTAACCACCTTTGTCTCTCTTTCCCATCTTTTGTTTATGCTTTTTCTTATTTTTACAACCCTTAAATTCTAACCCATTTGCTCATTTTGTTGGTTCAAGCCTTAATTTTGGAGTTTATTTCTTCCAAATCCACCCTTGGAAACATCAACACCATTCCTACCTCCTCCATTTTTGCTGCAACCTTAACCCTTTCCCCATGCCATTTTTTAGTTCTCTGGCAAGGCAGATGATCACAGTATTAGTAGAGGAGATTCGGTGCCAGTCTCTGCAGCCTGGATGCCCAAGCAAGACTTAAAGTCTTTACCCATTAAATCTGATTCAGCTTCTCCAGCACCTTCCGCAAATCGTTACTCAGAGCTCGAGTTTACGGAGGATCCATTTCGAGACTATAGGTATGAGGATCCATTTGAAATGGAGGATCCTTTTGCAGATGAGGTAGTCCCAAGTGGGCTGAATGTGAAAGCGGGTGATGATCCATTTTGTGCCCCTCGTCAGTCATCCTCTTCATCGACGGATTCTCCTGCGTTTGCTCGTCACAGAGGGCCTCAGTTGCCTCCTCCTGCTGATGAGGGTGCACCACCGGCCATTGGTATGAGAATGGCTGTCTCTTCAACCTCATCTGCATGACGTTGTTCTCATACACAACTTGATACATTCCATCGTTTTGTCCCCTTGGGGGTGAAAGATCCTCGTGCCAACCACGCATATATCATCGATGCTAACATTAGGATGGTTTTGAATATTTTTACGTGCTTTCAAATTAGGAGGATTTGCAAGTTCTATCTATTCTGTCAGACCTTTGAAAGATCTGGTAGTTCGCATAGTGTACATCGTGTATTTGAGGAACTTCACAAATCACTGGCAGTCAGAATGATGGTGAAGTGAAATGCTGTTAACCACTTGCAGATTCCATTCCCTCCTTAATCCAAAGAAGCACAATTCAGACGAGCTCAAAGAAGAAAAATGGTTGATTCATGTTTTGATTATTTTGGAGGTAAGATGTTCTAAAAAAAATCACGTTGGAATGAGCGTTGAATGGTGCTGATATTTGTTACTAAAGACATAATAAGTCAATGTGACTCACAGTGAGGCCTTTTAAATTGAAATATTGAGCTCTCTTATTTATTGGTAGTTGTTGGTAGTACACACTGTATCCAAAAACCACCTGTAAAGAGTTGGAATGTAAAATATTTCGTACATTGGAGGGGAACTAATGAAAAATATGAAGCACTTTGAAAGGTGTTTAGCATTGATTTTTTTGTTCTGTGATATGATTTTTATCAGCCTGTTTTACAAAACCAAACAGTATGTGTATGCATTGTGTATGAATGCAAGAGAAATTATTTGAGAATATGTGTGTTGATGTGAGAGTTTTTGAAACAGTTAGTTGTTTTAAATTGACAATGTATAAATATTACTCGAGTTGGAATAATGTTACAATTTGTGTGACTTGTTGGTATCATCACTGCCTTCTGTCTGTTAATATTAATGTTTAATTACCTAAATAACTATGCGTTTCTCCTGGAGTTTAGGCTTTGATTTTTTATGTTGGTTTACCTGAGCTAAAGGTTTGTTGATTTTGGATCATTGATTTGTAACCATATCATATAATACCAAAAACAGTTTAAAGTTTTAAAATTTGGAAATACAAAAATGATTTGTACATAGGTATTTCATTGTGGTCCAAATCATCTGACAATATAGTATATAACATGAATTGCTGTGGAAAATTTTGTTCATTTGCATGTTAGTTATGAAGTTAGTATTTTTTAGGGCATATATAAATACTTATACATAAATATATGAAAATATTTAGAGTATTCTATGTAAATCTTCAAAATACCTGCTTTGTAATGTGTGCATTACAGGTGTGCTATTAGGACTGACTTAAAAATTGAACTCTAAGCTGATTGCCAGTTCTAGTTATATTCTTGACATCTTCAGCAAAAAACTCTTGTGCCATTTGTTGACTTACTGCACACAATGTCTCACGCACATTGTACAGAAAATGGCAATATCTTAACGGATAATAAGTGACATTCCAATACTAAACCTTCTTCTGTTGTATGGTTGAAATGTTAAGAATTTCAAAAGTTGATTTTCAATGGTGAATATCAGCCTGGAATATTTGAATCTATTGTATTAGGAGTTTTCTTAAGTATACAGTTATTCATCACATGAAGAAAACTGTACCTTTATGGCAGTGGAGTGTTTTTGGATAATCATCCAATATGTTTACTTTTCATTTGTGATTACATGGGGTGGAATTCATCTCTTGACGTTGTTCATCAGTGCTTTGTTGATATTCATCTAATGAACGTGGAGACTGAATATATCCATTACTTTTTATTATATCATATGCATATATATGTTGTTTCTCGTAATTGATCTTCGTGTATCATTATCAATGCCATATCCATATTTATTTAACTGTTTATCATATTTGTGTATTGTTTCCTCCTAGACAGCTTTCAATTGTGAATGCATGTCAACTTCTCTATTATGTGGTGAAATTCCAGAGGCCATAATTATTGTAACTATTTCAAGGCATTAATTAATGTCTCCTGATACATTCTTTGATGCTATTCAATAAACTATCTAACTAAGTGAGAGTCGTCTTTGATGTAAGTTAAACTGATGAGCGTTTGGAGTGTATGATCATAGTTGTTTCCTCAATCAATTGGGGTGCCTTTGTGAGCCTTTTGCCTGTTGCCTTTTCAATATCATGTGTGAAACTCATTCAAAGCAGTTCATTGCAACAGTCTAAAGTGTTTTTGGGGAGATTTCTATCATATTTCCCTATCACCTGCTATTATCACTTAAAACTTCATCTTCGGCCAGCTGTTTCCACATGCACGTCTTATAATGCAGCATTACAATGATCTGAGATGAAGTGTGTTGCATGTGTTTTGTGTGTTATGCACTCCAGTGTAAAATGGGCTTCATTTCATTTAAAAACTGAGACCACTATGACCAAGTGAACTCATATTAGTTTTTCTGGTTGTAAAATGGGTTTCACAAACATTTGTGGAAATCAAGCTCTCATAAGAGCCTCAATAAAAGAATACACCTCTGCCACATTTAACTCTCTTCACTTTGCTGTGGAGAAAAAAGAAAGATAACAAGTTCTTGCATATGAGTAATGATAAGATGTAGCTTTGTCTGTTTTGTTAGAAGTAAAACTGTGCTAACGAATAGATCTTCCACTTAAAAATGTAGTTACAATAACAGATATAAAGAAAATAGACTAGCTCACATCCTGTACATCCCCTAATGCTGTGATGCAATGATGCTGAACATGTTTCCATTATTCGGAGTACATTTTCTCTGTACAATACGTTAAGACTTGGGGTTTCTTGATCATAGAGACTCTGCTGTTAAAAAAGATGAAATAGTGTTTAAGTGTAAATTATATTTTGAATGTTGTGATGCTGTTCCTCATTAACTCCTCTGATATATACTCAGTTAAGTCAATTGCTTTCCAAAGAGAAGTTTTGTGGAACTAATGAGGGAGGGCCTTTCCCCAAGTAGTCCAGATTTGCTTTATATTTTATCACAATTCTGTGTGTATGAAAGCCATGTAAAGGTTTTTAATTCGAGTGTTTTAAATGAAAGTAACTACCTTAGTGAATTTTGGGAAAATAACTGTATCATCTCATTCTTTCCCTTGTCATATACAACTTGTAAATACAATTATTGTTGTTCAAGTGTTATGTTTTATTAAACTAATCCCATGGGTGATTATAGCTTTTAAAAACTTGGTTGTCTCTAAAAAAAGGTATATAAATTTTTTGTGTAGGCGTTATAATTTTCCAGGATAGATTTTTTGTTAGAGAACAAAACATATTCACTAAGACGAATAAATTTGGCTGTTGCCAAAGTATAGGAATTCCTCATGTTTCTACCTGAGTTTAGTTTTCAATATATGGAAATTTTACCACTGACATCTAAGTCATCCCCAGGGCTCAGAAAACTTAACTGAGGGAAAGCCAGTGAAGAATTCTTCAGGTTAATTGTTTGGTAAAGAACAAGATCTTAATAAAAAGATTTTGGCCTGGCAGTAGGTTTAATACACATAGTTTATGACTTAATTATGCTTCATCTGCTTAATTCGATATTTTGAGTATCCAATTTTGGTTTATCACTATATTTGTGAATCCCTCTAAGGATTAAGGAGAATTAATAAAATTACCACAGCAGGTATCTTCTGAAATATGAAGGTGATCATGTATTGTCGGTATTACCTACCCGTTTTGCTTTGGACTCCAAAATTGTAAATGGCAAAAGTTTGCAATTTGATATAAAAAGTGAATCTGTAAGTATATGTAATTTGTGCCAAGCATAGGTCTTAAGTAACATTTATGGTATTTAAGCTAAAGTTTTAAAGATGAAATATTATTTCATGTTCATAATTTCTTTATTATGATCATGTTATATCAAAAGATTTCTCTCTCATTCCCTCGCAACCTGTTCATCTACTTTAGAAAATCTTACTACCATTGGAAACTCATGATGTATATAATATTTCTCATATATTATTAATTCAACTTCCAAGTGAGAGGTATTGACCTTTATGCTATAAGTATCATTTGAGCAGGGGTTGATACATAATATGCAAAGGAAGATTCTATAAGGCATGGTAGGTGATTGATCGATCCTTTCATATAAGTTCATTTCACTCATTAATTCTTCCTCTCTTCTCATTATGTAACTCTTAACTTTGCAAGTTCTCTGAAAACTATTCCCTTAATCCATTTTCTCTAAATCAATGATTGTGAAGCTTTTTGTTTACCAGCTGCATTAGATAGCTTTCATGGATTAACTGAAGATGTCCACTGATAATGCATTAAATCTTTCATTTAAATATGCGCCGGAAATTTTTTAGTTACATAGAATGAATCAGAATCAACCTTACAATAATGAGTTTTCTGAATGATAGGACTCATGCGAATGTCAGTCAAACACGCTAAATATTGTTGGATTACAAATATTGAACAATATGTAGGTCAGATTGAGAATATTGTATTAATTTCTGCCTATATACTTCTGGTGAAGAGTTATTTTTCTTCATTGATTTATTAAACAGAAGTGTATGCTCTGATATTATTCAATTAAGGAGAAAACATTTATGAAATTCATCTGGGATGTTCGTTACAATGTTAAGTTGTTGGCATGAATAATTACCTAGGGAAAATAAAGTTTACATGATACCAAGATATATTACTTTCTTGAATATCATAAATATTACCAATATTTCCTCATACGGAAATACCATATACACAGACTGAGTCAATTCCATACAGTATTTATATTTTAGGAGATAATGGTGTGTTACTTTTAAGGTGATGAACTTTCAATATAGTATTACTTTGTGTATGTACCTGGTTAACAAATCTTAATTTCCTTGTTTTCTGAAAAAAGTATCAATATTTTTATTATATTCAGTAACAGCTCAATAAATTAAAACATTGTAATTTGTACATTGTATAGGGCATTAATCAAAGAAAACTAGAATGGATGACATTAATTTTTTTATTTCAGGCTACATCTTTGGAGATTTTGTACAAAGCATATGATTACAGAACATTCCAATGCTACTGTAAAAGATTATATCTTTTGGTTGACTGACATTGTTTTCTCTGTACAGTTTCTCACATGTAGCATTTTGTTATTGTATAGCATTTTATTACATTTCAATCACATAATGCATTTTACATGACAATTATTTTGAATAAAGTACTGAAAATTTAAAAAACACTGATTAGTATAGATCAACTACTATTTGATATGCTTAAGTTTCCCTGAAAGATAAGGTGGGAGAAAATTCTTTATTCAATGTGTATCATATAAATTAGAATATTTGTATTCATTAAATTGTAAGAGGTAGCGATCGTGATTATGTACATTTAGAAAAATACAGTTAGACCTAGTAGAGTAATCCTTCATTTCAGCCTCAATAGAAACTGCAAATGTTTAGGAAATGTAAAGTCTGCATAATTTCCTGGAAACAAATACATTTTGAAACTGGGCATTATCAGACTAAACAAAGTCTGACAAAAATATATATTATTGAAGAGTAGGGGTAGAAGGGGATAGATAATTTAAAAGAAGGAAATCGGGAGGTGGTGACATGTGAAAATAGAGCCAAATCCAAGTGGAATGTAAATATTTCTCAAAAGATCTAGTGTGTATGATAAATGAGTTTGAATATGATTGTTTAGGAAGGGCTCTTATGCCAGATGAGTCATTATTTTGAGAAGAAATTTGGGCAGAGTGCAAAATATAATTTCAGAATTCAGATTGTTCTTTTATGAACAAATTTGGAGTTAATTGTTTGGATCTATTTAGATTACTGATATCAAGCCAATCTCATGGAAAATGAGTGTCTGCAGAGGGAGAAAACTGTACCACCTAGTTTAAATAATATTGTTGGCTTAATCATAAGCACTTTTTATTGCAGTACTGGCAATTTCAGATTTAGGTATTTACTGTTATTAAACCTTTTAAGACCTTTTGATTCCCTCTGAAACTTTATGGAACTGTTTACCAGCTTGTTTCCTTAAAACAACTTCACGTGATTTATCATAAAATATTATGAATATAGACAATTTTGAAATCATTCCACTGGGGATTACAATTTGCTCTTTTAGAGATAATATTTTACTTACAATATTTTCATTGGTTACAAAATTACAATTCTGTAGTTATGTAACAAACAAACAAGATTCACAAAAGCATTCACAATGCAATAAAACATCTGAAGTGAGAATGAAATCTAAGTATGTTGAACAATTCGGTAGCTTTTTCTTGTGAGAAAGTTGAAGTAAGTATGACTTTAGCTAGCTAATAATCAATGGATTAAGGGTTGCCATATTTTAAATTCAGTTATATTTAAATGACAACTACAGCAATACCAAAATAATTACCTTTGGACTATGGAGAAAATGCTGGTCCTCAGTAAATAATGAAACAATGTTACAGTTATTCTTATAAATATAGAACTTCGAAATTTAAGGACTGTGGTTTACGTATACATGCTTGTTTTGAGCCAATTTATCCTTAATTTACCAACAGAAATATAGCTAAGGCCTATTTGGAAAACAATTTTGTTTGCAAAATGGGAGAAAGTCTCCCACGATGTTTAAAACAACAGGCAAAATGCCTACTTAAAAATGTTTGTCAAAAAATATCAATCGTTCAAAGATTCATCTTTAAAATATACTCAAGTAAGAATGTACATAATAGAAATAAATGCACCAATATAAGATGTGAACATCTAATAAGATTTCATTGATTGCTGTAAGAAAATATTTAACTTGTAATGTGAGAAAGTGGATGATTTATTTTGAATTTAGTAATCCTCTTCTTAAGACTCGAATTCATTCTCTCCACTGAGCTCTCATCCTTGAAGAAATGTGTATTTTTAACATACTTTCATCTTTGATATGTTAATAAGGCTTTCATGGTGAAGTTGTAGTGAATATTAAAATAAAATGAACTCTAGGAAATTTTACTTTACATTTTTTCTGAAGTCATCATAAATTTATTTGCAACCTAAACAATAATAGATGTCGGAACAGGGGTAAAAAATGGTCAATCAATTGAAATTGTATTTCATGCTTTTGAGGTCAAAATTTATGATGTTTTAATGACTGAAAAGATGAAAAAGTATGAAAATAATTACATCATTTTCTCCTTACATGATTTCACTTTACATCACACACTACCATAAGGATTATTTACCAACCAAAGTTAATCATAGGTATGTATGTATATACTGTAAATGATTTTTATAAATAGGAATTACATTACAGCATAAAGACTAATCACAAATATTAACATACAGGTACTTTGTGTTTGATTCGCTCTGATCATAGCAAATCCACAAACAAGATTGAAGCATTACGATTTCACAGCATTGCTTATAAACTTATTACTTTTCACAATATATATGGGAAATGTAAACATAAATAGTAAGCTTTAAAGTAAAGGGCAAATGAATTTAGAAACTACTTCAACTACCTTTTAATAAATTATGTGGGACTTAGATCAAATGAATATTAAGAAGAAAGAATAACAGGTAACTTTATGACACAGAAATCAGTCCCCAGTATTGTGAATAAATTATTGGTAATATTTAATTAATAGTCAAAAAGTTTGAGTCGTGGAATACTGTTTCTTCATTTTTCTGAAATATGAACTACGAGAGTACTTTAGATTAAACAAATTATGTGAATCTGTAGATGAGTTTCAGTGAAAGAACTCATGTCCTCAAACAGTTATAAATAGATTTTACTTAGACAATGTAGTTGTACAAAGTAGCCTAATATATGTTTAGTTGACAGGAAGAAATTTTAGTTTTGTAAAGCAAATGGAAATCTTTTAAGGCCAAAGGTAAAAGATTTCCTTCTTTATTACCAAAAACTTTAACTTTTTAAAATCTTAGATTTATTTAAGAATGATATATTCATTTATCAAAAATAGAATTTATAGGAAAAATATGATTAGATATCTTTTGATATTTCTCAATTGATAAGATTGAAATTATCTTTATATTTCAAACATACTTGGCTTAAAACGTGTATTATAGAAAAGCATGTAAATGACATATATCCAACAAAATAATTTTCAATGCAAGTCCAAAGCATTAACTATTAATTAATATAACAGTGAAAGGTAGAAACAACAAAATCACCTATGATTTTCATAAAAACAAATTGTTAAATGATAAATTACTATGAAGCAAATTGTCTACAAAGAAAAAGATATTAACTTAAAAAAATCACTAAACTATAGAATGAGATTTTAGCCGAATGCTCCAGTTTAACATGAAAAACAAACAGGACTTTTTATGTTATAAATATACTAGAGGACTATCATTCAACCAATGCTAAAAACTTTCATGCCTTTATCACATCTCTATTTAGGAAAATATTTCTTAAACCTGTACCCAAGGAAATGCTTTTTCTTGCTTGAAGATGTCAATTATCTCGTTGATCAAAATTTGGAGGGCTCGTTGATTAAAATTTTCTAACTCTTAGAAAATGCATCTTTCATATTTCCAAGTTGGTGAAAAGGTTCTACAGAGGATCACAATATTAGGAGTAATAAAAATAGGTATTGAATGGCATAATGTACCAAAACATCATGTTATTTTAGCAGTAAAGAGACCTAGAAATTTTGATGTGAAAATAGTTTTGCCTTTTCAGTTTTTATTAATAGACTTTTAGAAATATAAAATAGTTTTCTGTCATAATTATCTTAGAATCTAGGGTATTTAAGTTATAGTTTTTTCCCTGCAATTTACTCATCCAAGATCAGATTTCACAGTAGACAAGGTCTGAAAAAGTAATGACTAATTCTCAGTTGGTAAAGAATTTTGCATTTCTGATAGAGCTTAGCTCATAATCATCGCAAAATAGCTTGGTTCTTGGATGGATACAGAAATAATGTTAATGCCTGAATGTTGACAATCAAACCTATTCGTCATCGATGTTTTTTCACAGCTCACTAGTCAGAATACAGTATATACATTTCCTTACTGTCATGGGTTTGTGACTTTCATGGCACTCTTTTGCACCCTGGGAATATGATTCAAACTAATGGCTGTAGCAACCATAGACTACAAATTCAGCAATTATCACTTTACCTGCACAGAAGTTTGGCCATCAAACAGAAATATTACAGGACTCATTGGCAAGCATTCACATCAAGTTTCTTGGTTGACTTTTAGTCATAAAATACCTTCACATACTAACAACAATCAACAATGAACCAACATGGTAGCAAAATATGATCCATCTACCATCACCAATGGAACAAGGAACAACAATGATGGTATGTCAGAGAGAATAACAATTATTCACTGCATGAGTGAATATGTAAACAGGATGGAATATAGACAGATTTCATCAAGGAACATAACGCACTCAGGATAAGGCAATATCCTTCAGCTCCCTTTCTTCAGGAACTCTTGAAGAGGATGAAGGAGGCATTTTACGCACCCACTGATACCTTTCGTTTACACTTTCTTCTTTCATCTTCTCTGCTGATTGCAACTGTTTTATTCTCCTTTTCATTTGTTTGACCCTTGTGAAGGAATGAGCTTCAGGATCGTTTAATACTAAATCATGACTACATTGTGTTTTCACCTGAAATTTAAAATAGAATTTGCATACACTACATTATGATAATAGAGTTATTTAGGGATTTTAGATATAAAATAAAAGATGCTGGCAAAAAGGAATTCCTTCTAATGGATCAATAGCAAAATTCAATATTGAATAATGATACAATTTTGTTTTCCAATTCAATCATTATTGAGAATCATTTCATCACAAGAAGATAAACCAGAAACATTCTTTAGCTTGATAACATAGTAGATCATCATAGATCAGTGAATTGAATAGAATTACTTTAAATTGCAAAATTTAAACAAACTTGAATAACAAAGAAGTTAATTAATAAATTGATAAATTCATAACTTTACTAAGTTTAAATTTCAGAATTTTATTTTGTCATAAAAAGTTGACTAAATATTTAATATTGCTAACTCTTTTTACTTCTCAATTGGTCTAAAACTTTTATCATGAGCAAATATTTATTCAATCAATGAAAATTTACTATCAGTTCTATAATTTTTTGCCAGAATGAGAAGATAAATCTCAAATTAAAAATTTATTGATAATTAAAACAACTTTAATAAATAAATATATTATAAGTTTATTTTGTAATTCTACTATGATCAGAAAATGTATTTCAGGAACTATAGATCAAAAAAGACAAAGAAATTAAGCCAAAATTACAAGTTGAACTCTAAAGAAAATAACTATGAGATCAACTTACTGTGAATACTGTAACGGCAATCCCTAAAATAGTTCCACCAAGTACATCCCACCAATGATGGCGGTGATCTATAATACGAGTTATGGAACAAAGCAAAGCCCATGTAATCCAAAGGCAATGCAATAATGGAGTAATGAGAAAGGTAGGCCTCCCTGGTATCCTCTTCTGGGTAAACCACTGTTGAAAAGGAAAATAATTTTATTGAAGTGCATTGGGTGATCAGTTAACCAACATAATCCATTCAAAGATGATGTATTACACACATTTTATGTTCACTTAGATCAATCACTGATTTATAAAAATTATTTAGCAGAAATACATTATTTCTAATAAACTAATAAATGATAGTATGACTACATTGATGGAAAAAAGATTTGCACTTCATGCAAAGACATCTGTGCAATAAAATTGAGTATCACACCACCCAAGACTGTAGCACAGGCTACAAAGTGGGCATCTACTTCCCTTACTGCCCTCTTAGTGGGAGAAAATTTTACAAAATTCAAATCAGAAACTTTGGCATAGCTTAGAGCTTGCAAAGATGATGCCAGAATTAAATAATTATATACAAGGATAATGCTCATTTATTCCATTAAAAGTTTTATGTTCAAAATGTTGTTATGTCTCTTTAGGCTTTATTTCTAAAAATTAAATGCTTTAAAAAAAGTCCAAAAGTTATAGTTGAAATTAATACATTTGAATTAGTTAAGCAGTGATTGATAAATACAATTTTTGACTTAAGTTAAATTTCATGTTTTAAAAATGGAAATAAAATGAAAATTTAGGAAGTCATGCATGAAATCAACTAACACAGCAATATATACAGTAACTAGGATTGAACGATAAGCCATAAGAGCTGATTCAGTAACTAAAAGTCTGAGATACATATAAATGTATAGAAGTAACTATTCAATGACCTAATTTCTTATAAAAAAAACTGAATCTTACATTTTCTCTCACCATGTTGCATTAAAGCTTTCCTTAACATGTAATCTTACTCACCAAAATATTTTCTTTGTTTCAATAACAATACATTTTCTTAAATATCTGCTTTTTATATTCAGTTTTGTACGCTTTAAATGCTCTTTCAAGTAGAAACTACTCCCACACATATTAGAAATTAAGTATATTCGCTCTTAGATTACTCACCATCATAAAAAGAGCTGTATAAACTGACACTGAAGCATGACCAGACGGAAAAGATTTTGAAGCATCTCTAATTTCCCAAATACTAATCCACTGATTGGTGCATTCATACTTTTCCACATAGCTGTAAAGAAAAAAGGGAATTGGATAAAGTCATTTTATTCTTCATGTATCTATTTCATAGAAAAATCTAAAGATTCACAGGGGTAATTTATTTCTGTTAAAATTTGTTCATTCGCAAAAGAAGTTTATGTGTCACATTCACCAGCACAATTAGATTTTTCACACCCTTGGCAAATCCTTGTCTCAGTGCCTTTCAAAAAGACTCAAATTTGGTAAATGGTAAATAATTAATATGTGCCCCAATGTCAAGTAGCTGGTACACTCCTCACTATATTCACAAAACTTCACTTCAAATTATGCATCAAAAGAAACTAATTTTTAATACAGAATTACAAAACTTACCCAGAGGTGCAGTTTTTGGCAAGATCTGGTTTACAGGTGTCAAGAAAATGAGGCCTTGGTTCTCCAACTAAGACCTTTGTAAGGTCCATAACAAGGAAATTTATACCTAGCCCGAGCAAGAATTCTCGGTACCATGGCCATACACAAGCTATGACTTCCTTTGCCTCTTGGGAAGTGCTAGTAATCGATGGGATACAAGGCTGCCTGTCAGTATAGGTGGCACTATCTGATGCTATTGCTCCATTATCATCCTCATCACTTTCATCAGAGATACCCTGCATATATTGCCAACGTAGAAGAGCCCACTCTATTCCCAGGGTCTAGAAAGAGAAAGTAAAGATTTGAGTCAATTATTGGATTATTTGCTAACTTCTACCATTGTTGTGTAGTTAAAAATAGTGAGCAAAAAGTTTCCTTTGTGCTACTCTTACAGAAAATAATTAGTTTCCAATGCTTGAAATATTATTCATGACTTAAACTTGAATTTCTTATATATTTGATTTCATAGACTATCACTGTGAAACATATTTGAATTTAGTTAAATAATAGATTAAAATCTTGGAAATTATGACACTGGAGTTATATTGTTATAGTTTGTAAAAGAATAACAAATATAAATCATAAATTTTAATTATGTAATGATACATAATGATGATTCTAGAGTTAGCATGCCAAAGATAGTTTTTAGTTTACCTTCATGCACATGAGATTTAAAAAGAAATGTTCAGTGAAATATCAATCTAAAAGGTACTATAGCATTCAAAAGCAATATTAAATCACAAATACAAGAGTTAATCAAGAATTCTACAATTTTTAAGATTTATTCAGTTATGAACTACGGTCAAAACATTGATACAAAATATAGACGATTGTAAATTAAAGATTAAGAAGGAGCAGCAGAGAATCGAAGGCTCTTTGTGTAATCTAAATGTAACACTAATGAATAAAAATAACTCACAAAGAATATGGGAAGTAAAAATGTTCCCAGGAGTAAAACTGTAATTGTGATTGTGTCGCCCATAAATCGAAAAGAAATGCTTGGATCATCACAGTAGAAACCATTCTGGCTATTTGGAATGACTCCGAATTCCACTAGTGCTAAAAGTGTTGTCACTGTTGAGAAAAACAGCTCATGAAATAACATAAAACATTTCCTTTACTGATTTAAAGAAATATAAATCTAACGGAATATATTTTGTATTAAAATCTTTGCAGCGCTCAAAGTGTTGGACCACAATTTCATTCATAGAGATCCATTTACTACCGAAATTTACTAAAAAACATTACTCACGTATTCCCGCTCTTTTAAGCTTCGACATTTCCCCAACATCTGTCTACCAAATACTGACGATTTTCCCCGAACATTTGTGTACATAACCTTCGGCTTTCGCGAATTAGCAGCTATTACGTCAACCTCATGACTCGAGCGACTCGAGCACAATCCGCATCAGGTGATACTCCAGTGACGACGTATTGTTTGCGTAATAAAACTATATTTCATTATTTACACAAGTCGTTAGGACAGTCATAAGAGATCTATGAATGGTTAATCGCGCTGCAGATCTTTGAGCCTTCATCAAGAGATTGAGAAGTAACAAATATGTAGAAAAGGTACCCTGTTTCAATGTAAAGATATTTTAGTCGAAAAGTAATTAATATTCCCCAATTTCTTCAAATTATGTGTGAATACTCAGGCAAAGCTAAACTGTTACTTCCTTTAAATGTTTCATTCCTTGAGTTTTTGAGTTTAACACTGAAATATGTCGCGAATACGATTTTGTGTATATTTGTAGGACTATATCGGAACGTTATGGTTCTCTAGCTAAAGTTTATGATTTGTCAATGATCAGCAAAGAAACGCGTAAATTGCTGAATGACATTATACATTATACTGAAGTAAACATCAGCTGTAAATTAACGTCTGCTTTAAACCACGAATTTCGGTCTTCAAACTTCAAACATTCTCTTTACTTGAATCGCGATTGGTGCGAGAAGTACACGCCCTGGAACACTTGCATGAAGAATGTCATGTTATTTTAAGTCGTTTTTAAAGTAACAAAGTTTCCGAAAGAAAAAATTATCATGAAGGTAAGGGAAATGGTGACTTAAAACAAAAAAGACGAGCTCTTTGAGGATATTGTTCCTAAATGAAAGGAGATATCTCGCTGAAATGAAACACAAGCTAGACGGAAGGACATCGTTATCATGGTGTATAATTTATCGCTTCATTTAATTTGTTTGTATCGACATACTACTAATATAGTTGTACTATCTTCCTTAAAATAAACAAAGATTATCTTCGCAGAACACATTGCTCGCTTAGTTCTGCGCCGATTTGTCTTAAATGATTATTCTGACGGAATTCTTCGTTAGAATCAGCTGCATAACATTAAAAGTATCGAATAGATCAATAAAAAGTTTTAAATACTTCTCCATATGACATATCTTTTGAATATGTACCTAAGTAACTTAATAGTTTCAATGTGAATTCAAGTGATAAGAAGTGTTTCATAATTACCGAATATGAGAATGACGAGGTCGATGAGCCAGCACGTTTTCCACTTCGGTTTCATGATCGCAAAATTATCATCTGGTCTAGTCTAAAGTTCGCAAATGATATCAACAGGCAGTTCGGGCTTTCTGCTATTTACGTCGACTATACGTGGTACGGCGCCTCCGTGAACTTTCGGGTCACTATGATCCGTTATATTTCAATCAAGATAGTTAAAAAAATGTTCCGAGGTCAGTGATTCTAAAGCTACACGAGATTTTCAATTTAATCTTCGATGAGAATAGTACATTTGGCGTGTAGCTAAGATTACGTAAAAGCTGAAATAACTGCAATGTAGTTCGTCAGGTATACAATTAATAATCTTTAGCGTCAGCGGTTAAAGAGGAACAGTCATATCCCAGATTATTGAGGTAAATGATTCGTTTGAGTATCTGGAAGTACATAAATCAAAAAAAGTAAATTAACGATGGAAATATTTATGTTATATAAGAAACAGTGATTCACATGAAATTGACAGACATGGAAATCTGTAATGTCATTTGCGAAAAAACTTAATGTATTCGTTCTGTTAAACCGTGCTCTCAGCCTTGTGAACATTCTAAATAAAAGTATGTGATATTTAGGAGGGACGCTAGCTATAAAATTATCTTCTCCTCTCAAACGTAAAAATATCCAAGCCTGAGCTTCATTTCTGAAGGAATTATTTTCCATGGTTATTAATGCTAGTGCGCCCACCTGTTGGGATTGATCAAAGAAGTCATACATTACCTAACAAAAAATGTTGCTTATGCTTGGTGATGAGGAGATAATGGATCAGAAAGAATGAATTAAGATGCTAATGTAACATTAAAGTGGGTGTTGGAATAGGCATATTAGCTGTATAATCTCCCCCAAGACAATAGAAAATATGTGCTCAAGGTCAAGATGCAGAAAATCGGTAATTCAAGAATATGCCATCAGCCAAAGAAGGAGACTACAATCGTCTTTTCTTACCTCTGGTATTATCTCTTAAACATTATTTTTATTTTTCTTAAACTTTCAGTTTTCCAATTCTGGTAAATCTATTCCTTTTTGTTGCAGCATATTAACTTTTAACTTTTTGGCTAATTATTCTTTGCTATACATCTTGATTGAAGATTGATTAGAATTATTGTCACCAAGTTAATAAATATATAGTTGTATGGGATGCAGCAAATGTAGAAGTGAGTCATATCAAGTATTTGAATATGAAAATTATTTACATTATTGTTAAAAATCGGCTTAATCTTGGGTACTAAAAGAATAGAAGTTTGTTAATCTTATCTTCAGTCCTGAAAAAATTAGATGACGGAAACAGCACAGTTGAAAATGTTGTTCCCCATAAAAAAATAAGTTCCTGCATTAGTTGATCTGCATAGAAAGATTATTCTCAGCATTAGCAATATAATAAGAATGGATTTACTATAAAATTTTAATTTGCGTTGCTATCCACTTTCATTTTCTTTATTCAAGAACTTGAAGAAGAAGAAAAAGTTTCAAAATTCATTATAAATTTAATCTCTACTTCATACCTGGAATATGACTTTCCTATCAACCAATTTATGAATGTATACATTTCCAAGTTACATCTCAGTTAATCATCATGGAATAATTTGATTTGATTATGTGTAGCTGGTATCTTCCTGTGTTTAAATTGAAGTATGTGAATTAACATAGTTCTTAAGTTTAGCAAGATTTTCCAATTATCGATTCAGAAAATGTAAATAATGACAAAAAATTCTTCTAATCTGTTCTTCATCAGGTGGATAGTTGCAGAGATTTCTGTTAAAAAATTCAAATAAGGTATATGACTTATTTTATATTTCCTGCAAAATCTCTTAGAAAATTAATGTATAGAAGATGAGTTAGTTATATTTGAAGATGAAAAGGGAGTGAAAATAAAATTTTTCCATTCATCAACAGCAGTCAAGCGGTTTAATCTTTAGTTTATCCAAAATGTGTAGAAACTTTTGATTTCTGTAGTAATTTATAATAAAATCCTTATCTGTCATATACATTAGCTGAAACAGTGGCTACATATTTGTATTGACTAATTATAGTTTCTGCGATCATTATCTCATTGATAATATGATAAATTACTCACTGGTTAAAGAGATGCATAAACTTGGACTCTGGACACTTTTTATTTAAGAATCGTTTAACATCTGAATTGAAATACAGTTTGAAATTACTGGATAAAGCATCCATGCACTGTTTCCTTCTACTCTAGCTAAGAAAATTGTCAATTTGTGACTGGAACTACAGTTAGCTAGATATCACTAGCTTGTTCATGTTGCACATTCTGAACTTTGTTAAGGGATATTTTTAATTTCCCAAGGCCTTCACAAACATTCGTTTACTCAACAGTTTTAGTAGAAAGCATAAATATAACAATAGATGAACACAACCATTTCGTAAAAAGGAAAATACCGGTCAACCAGGACTTGAACATGGGACCTTGGCATTAGTATACTAGCATGCAAACCATTCCAAGTTCAGCAAATTATGTTTTATGTACAATCAATTTAAAAATAGAATTGTTTACGATATTTCAACTACTATGGAAGGTTTTTCGTATTTTTATAACCGTATAACTGATAAAAACAATCGTTCAAATTGTTATAAAAAGAATTCCATCAGAAAATATATGCAGTAAAACCCGTTAAAGACGTTCCCGGTTAAGACGTTATCCAGCTTAACACTCGGGGTCCCTTTCACACGAAACTTATGGTAAAAATACCGCTTAAGATGCGGATTTTTCCCTTCCACAGATGCACTGCAACCCACTTCAATCATTCGCCTCATTCGATTTACTGAAACTTTTTTCACGTCATAAGTGTCGCCTATTCACGCTTATCTCTAGAATGGTTTCTTGTTAGTTTGTTCTCTATGACTCTTTTAGGGATAATCAAATTAAGATATCGCGAAGTAGAACAATTTCCATCTCACTGTCGGAGCTGATACAAACTCTGAGATAGTGTGAGATCTTCATTGTCGCTTTTGTCTCACAATTAAAGTAGAAGATTAGATCAAAAATTCTCTTAGCTGTGTTTTTTTTCGTCTCCATCTCAAGTTTTTTTTCAACAAACCGAATAAAGCGGAAAGGGATTGCAGTTTCTTGTGGGACTAATTTTGGAGAGACTTCTGTGAGCAAATACTTTATTCTTCCCTAATTGTCTATCCATTGAAAAATACTTCATTTTAGAGTGAAAAATTACCTCTTAAGATAAATAGATGGATCCTTTATGGCGAGCTTAGGGCCAGTGGGCCTCTTTTATACCTAACCTCGTATGTTATCATTAATCATATACAAATGTAAATGAAAGCAAAAAGAAAGAGTGCCGTGTGGAGAAAAATCTTTTTAACTGAAGATTAACAAAGGAAAAAAACCCACCTTTCAGGAAAAGACCCAAAGAGAAGCGGGAAAATTTTTCTTTAAATAGGATTTGAATTTGATGATATTTGGATATGTTGGAAATAAAAACAGAGTTCTGACCACTCGGCCATTCCGATGTTTAGTACTCCTTGCGAAAAGCAGACGATTCTTCAATAATATGATGTAAAGCAACCAGCATTACACAACCCGGTTATAACACCATCCTGTGTAAGAGGCTGTTTTCCCTTGGTACCTTGAAAAACGTCCTAAACGGATTTTACTGCATTTATAAGGGGTTATTAATGGAAAATAGCAGGAGTTAATCTCAATAGGAAATTTTAAGGCACATTAACAATTTGTCAGAAAATTGCTTGCTACACACTCTGAGTTATATCGTGAATTTCATTTCGTAATTTCACGAGTTTCATAATGATACCATGGCTGGTAGTTACCCAAAGTAAATGAATAGGCAGTATGCAGACTAAAATGTTTCGTGTGGTGAAATGAATTGTGGCCATCGTCTGGCCAACTTAATGATATTGTAGGTACTTAGTATATTGCATGTGAACGATCTAAGAGAATCAGAGTATTTGAACGCACTCAAGGAAAGATTAGATTGATGCAGTGATTAAAAGCTTTTAAATATTTATTGCAGTAGTTCGTTAACATAAGTGCTTGGTGTTCAGAAAATTGATTATATATAAGTATAATTCATTAATAATTTTGAAGCTCTTACATTTTCTTTACATTTTTACTCCATTCGTAGCATTGAAGCATTATTTATGCTATTCATTTAGCTATTAATCATAAGTGCCGCTTCTTTATTTAAAGGAAATTTTTCTTTCTTTTCTCCATGTTTCAAAGGCAATAATACTTCTTTTACTGCGTGCCCATAGACTTCTAACTGGAATACGCACACCCCGGGGGGTACTCGTATTCTTTAATGTGAGGGACACTCGTTTATCTTAAGGGAACGTATGGACATATCTTCAACTCCATGGTGCAAATTTTACAAACCTAATTTGCCCAAGAACGTGTTGCCCCTCTTTCGGTGGATGAATCTGACATGAACGAAAAAATGTTGATCGTTACTTCGGATAGTCGAGTCAAGGCCTTGCTGAATTTATAATAAGCCCTAAGATTTATGGTAATTATAGAGATTAAAACTTAATTTAAGATGATCTCAGTAAAAATTTTCTTTAATTAAAGCGCACAAACATTTTCACATTAACAAGATAAATGTTGGATAACACTACAATGTGCACACTGATTTCACTTAAATTCTTATTGGGGTGGGGGTGCATGCTGTGGTGGAACTCATTTGGTTCTGGAATGCGCAGAACCGGTCCCTATATCTATCTTATGCTATAGTATTAGAACCATGCAGAGGTCTACAATCTGCAGTCCATTCATTGCAAAGAGAATTTAGTTTATACAGCGAAAAATGGAGAATGCCGCGGTTTAAGAAATGTATTTATCCTCACAAATTTTCCTCATGGCTGACATCTTAATTATGACAGTAATCATTGATTTGAAAATCGGCAGTTATTTTCTTTTTTGAAAAACTGAAAATGGATGGGTTGCCTCATTAACAACCTCAATATTTTTCTGCTCCTCTTTGTAGGTCTTCATCAATTCATTCTGCCCATGTTTAAAGTTTACGTTCCATCTCAGGATCTAACCTGTAAACTGAAAGTATCGCAATGAGTATGGCGAGAACGTGCACATTTTGAGTAAACGCGTATACTTAAAACTGCTGTTGATTGCATATACAGGGATTACCGCACTTCATTCTGCCGTGATTGGCTGCATTCTCATTGCGGATGAGATCCTGTTTCAAACATTTTTGAATCTAACCACTTGGTAAACGATTGAAAAAGTCCGAACGCCGCTTTTCTTTAAAGTATTATGTCAAGCAAGGAGAAATTTAGATGTTAATGCGAAACTCGAAAAAAACGCCAAGTCGAGAAAATATATCTAAAATCATGAAGACCTGTCAGCCCCATGAAATATCCGATTATATTTCTCACGAATACCCTCCCTGTGATTAACTTTAAATTGGTGGAAATGCTATGCTTAATACAGTTAAACCAGTTTGAAACGCTTCTGCTTTAGACCCGGCTTACGCGGTCTCGGTTCTTACCAGAAGAATCGCATGAGAAAAATACCCTTTAAGACGACCCTTTTACAGCGGATTTTTCCCGTTCCCAAATGCACTGCAACCCGCTGTATCCAATCCTCCTCAGTCGATTGACAGAATATTGTTTACTTTATCTGTATTTCTATCTTCTTATCTTCTGCCTCACTTCGTCTCTAAAGGGGCTTCTTTTGACTATCTAATTTTGTGAATGAAAAATGAAGATATCGCAATGCAGAGCAATTTCGATTCCACATTTGGACACTATAATTGTTCTGAGATTCAGTGAGATCTTTCCAGTCAGTCTCGTTTCAGCATAGCAAATTAGATTGAAAGTTCATTGAGTACTGTTTTCTTTCGTCGCAATCTCATATCGTAAACAAATTAAATTAATCAGAGAAACTGTGCAGAGATCTGTGGGCTGTTGAACTTAATCTTGGAGAGATCATGCTACTGTTAAAAATACGTTATTCTTCCGAAATTGTCTATTAAAACTTCCTTAACTGTATAGTAAAAAATGGCGAACATGAAGTTACAAAGGAAAGTGCTTACTTGGTCCGAAAATTGACCTGACCATTCATCAAAAATGGGACGAAATCGTACTGTTATTTGCTATATTTATTTTGTTTTGTTTTGTTTTAATTTATTATACCGCAGTTTATTCTATTCAATGTAAGTTGCCAGTCGTTGCTCTTGTTGGATCTGTTCATAAATAAATAAATTGATAGGCAAAAATGCAACCAGTATTGCACAGCAATAGTTCGCGTACTCTCTAGAAGCCTTATCTACACCTGTGACAAATAAAATAAATGAAGGAATATTCCTTTTCCTTTTAAGGTGATATGTACTTATTTAAAAAAATAGAGAGCCGAAATCCATTCCCTTTTGTTAACCGACAGAAAATAAAAATTTGACATATACTGTTTATAACGCTATCCCACTCGGTCTCATGAAAAGCGTCTTAACCGGGTTTTGCGTTATTGTAATGAAGAAAAACGAAGCAGAGTGGAAGTATTATCAGTTTTTCCCAAAAATTCTTTTGTAATGAAAAACAAAGAGTACGGAGAGAGACTTGATTTTTTTATCCTGATGTAAACAATTGCGATAGCTGCTCGTGCGACCTCGTGTTCTCTTTTCTAGGGTCGCCGTTTTATCAACTTATGCAACGGACTGCTGCCACATGAATCCGATGCCTCAGCCCACCTGCTGCCACCTACGACACAGATAAATAAACACTTCTCATATACATAACCCGTGCACCATCCGACTGAGTCCACCACTCTCCCTTAAATTCGAGAGAACATGCTCAGGAGCATTTTCGCAATTTATAACACACTCCTAATAATCGTCAAAGTTGCAAAAGGTAAGGGAACGTATTCTAATGCACTGAAAAGGCGATGCACTTTTGTCTTCCTTTGCAGTTGTTTAATTGACCACTATGCCGTCGGATTTGTAAGTGGATGGCGTAACTTCGGCCATTTTGGTGTCTACGATTTTGCATGTCTGCAGAAAGAACCATCTCGTAGCCTTCTTTAGCTAGCAGTGTCTGTTATTCGAACTCAGGGATACACATATATACCACCACCATGCCGTACCGTGGGTGATTGACGTCAGGCGATCTGTAGCAGTTGATAACTTGCATGGTCTGAAAGGATATATTTTGTCGAATTAGCGCTCGAAAATTATAGCAATGGCTTATATCTGATTTTAGATAAAACGGCTTGCCTTAAATTTACATAGGTAGAGTAACTGGTTTTTCTAGATTGCCAAAAAGCGGGTTGTAAAAATCGACTTCGGTACACCTCGACCTAAGGTATTTTATCACAGTAAATTTACCCTTCATGGTGTTAGAGCCATTCTTAAACGTTGGATATTGAACTGTAAGTAAAATTAAAAATTTTGACGTCCTAGGGCATGTATTTTTAAATCCGATATTAATCGGTTCCAGGATGCGATGTATCAACTACCAGGTGGGGTTTTGATATGGCTGTTTCTTTTCGGAATTATATATAGCATCTTATATTGAGAGCCCCCCTAGTGATAGTTTCCTGATCTTTCAAACCCAATTGAATCAGACGATAGTTTTAATAATGAGATAAGGAATGAACGAGGTTTTACTGTTTCCTGTCAGACGTTTTCCGGCGGCTGATGTATGGACGAATGCATTTTTAAGTTACTGTCCTCAAATGATGTGACAATAATGTAGCATTTTTGGGATTTCTGGTCCTCAACTCGGTCACGAACTGTTCCATGAAGCAGCACACCCTATGTGATATGGTATCACTTGTTCCTAGACTTCCCTACCAGGTACATCGTGTAAGGACGACCCCTAAAGCAATAAGTCTTTGTATTTACTTGCTTTTTCTCGCTGTCTCAATAGCCATCTTTTCGTCATCGATAGCTATAGCTAAAGAACTTCCAACGAATTGAAGAAATTCACTGACAGTAAGATTCAAGTGAAGAAGTGCAGATATATAATTTTGAAGGATTTCTTCCAACTTCTTCGTACCGTAGATTTGAAGGAGGTCTCGCGGGATCAGCAGAAGGAAGTGGGAAAATATTTGACAATAAAACACGGAAAAGGTTTTACCGTTTAAATATAAAGCGGCAAATACCTTTTCTTTTCTTATCATATGTTCGGCCGCTCTTATCAAAGAGGAAAGTGGAAAGAAATTTCCATTTTCCTTTGGGTCTTTGTCGAAATATTCCATACAGTGGAGCTCTAGGGAAACGTCTGTATTAAGTACACCTTAAGTATACTGCAAACACCATTGACTATGATAGGAAATGCTCGAATAAGCCTTCGAGTCAATCCCTAAGGATACGTTCATAAAAGGAGCCAAAATAACGACCGACCGTTTTGCTAGAAATCACTGCGATAAATCGATCAGAGTTTCCTCGATGCTTTTGGAGGAAAAGGAAAGAAAACGACCAATGCTTAAGCAAAACATGATTATTATATTTAGGGAAATATTCTCTCGGAATACAAATAGAACAGGATTGCTCAAACGTTTCTTGCATAGGAACTCCTTTTCAGTGGAGGAACCAAGCAATCTACTCATGTACGAGAGAAAATAAAAAATATAGAATCTGATTTCAACTGCTATTAAAAATGATAGTGAAAGTCTTTAAATTTATTAAAATAGAACAAGATAAATAAGAAATACAGTCGCATAAATTTAATAATAGAGTTAAATCAATGTAAACATATGAAAAACAGAGAGTGATGTTAGTGATAACAATCAAAAAAGCAAATATATTTTATTCAGTTTAAATATTGCACAGTTTTTTATTATTATTTATTATTGCGTACAATCACCACGAGTAGATACGGGTTCAGGGTGGCGATGGATTTTAGATAGATATGTAGTTATGCGAGATGACGTGAAATGAATAATGTGACATCAGTTTATGCAGCTTTAGAAAAATTAATAATATCATTTTAAATATGTATATAATTGACTGATAAAAAGAAGATCTAATAGAAAAGACGACACGATTGATGTTCTCTGTGATAGATTGGTTGAGCATCCACGTTCATCCTTGTTATATTTGAGAAGTTACATTGTAAAAATCAGAGAAATATTCCCCAGTTGCTCCCTGCTAAATCCATCCATTTCCTATCGCGATGTAATCGGATGGACCATTGTTTTTCTTTTGATGTTGAAATGTATGGGAAAATTCGAATCATAATGATCAAAGCGAGTCTTTGCCAATATTTCTATCTCTATATTGACAAAAAACAAATGTGGTAGCTCATAATATACGAAACATTTATAAAATTAAAATCGGCTGTATCACAATCATAATTTTAAAATTCCAAACTTTTGGAAATAAGCGAGTTTTCCTCAATTACTAAAGAAGCTTGTAAATATGCGAAATTTCCTCAATTACTAAAAGAGCATGGAAATAAGCGAGATTTCCTCAATTGGTTTTTATCTAATCATTTGTTAAGTCTCTCTTAAGTCTGTGCAAATAAAATTTAGTAACCTCAACAAGGAAATAGATTGAGGATAAATTTGGGACTCTGAAACGTACGACTGAAAATATCAAAGCAAGGAACGGAAGTGGAAAATGAGTTAAAGTTCTTTCACTATCCGAGTAGAAAAAGAGAAGGAAGTTTTTAAGATAAACATACTATTCGACTTTTTCAGACTCATCCAGAATGGACTAGAAATGTGTTAATAATATCTTACGCGAAATCATATTCACAGCTATTTGACCAAAAACGTTGCTATCTACCTGTTTATGCGGAAAATAATAGTAACACTCCGTTATTATCATAACACTACTGTTAAATACGTGTTTCTGGTATTTATTTCGAATTGAATATCTTTTCTTACTTTATCTTTAGAATTGGACATTACAAAGATGATATTTCATGCGATAGTTTCGGAGATCAACCTGATATGATCTTATCAATTTACCTAACGAGGATTTGTTAAAGTTATGATCCTTAATATATAAATACATGTAGCTATCAAAAACATTTCGCGATCGACAGGTTTGTAATATTAAGTAGTAGTAGTCCTAGTATAAACATTTCGAATTTCGATTAGTTTAATCAAATTTGGAATTCATAGCTTTGGAATAAATTTCTCTCCATACATGGTCACAATTCGACCCGAAGTCTTGCAAAATGTAGATGACTAATGCGAATTTCATTAGATAAAATATCTATCGATTTCAATTGTCAATTATGCGAACAAACGGTTTTAAATTCGCAAGCTGCATATCGAGAAACAGAAGAGATCTCCATCATATGGTGGGGATATTCACGGGATTGATAAATTGCAGACCTCCGATGAGAGTGCCAAGGTCTACGGGAAATTGTGTGCCTCGCCGGTACTTGGTGGACAAGTACTCATTGGGCAGACGCCTATAAGTACTCGAATTCCAGTAATTTCTGGCGGAAAAAATTAAAAATTATGTAAATATAAATCCAGTTCAATTTGTACACTTTTCCATTTTCCAGTCTTTCTTTTTTCACTCTTTGCTTTCTTCAATAATTACCGCAAGGCAAGCAGTTAAAACTAAGAAATAATTTATTTTTCTCGTATAAATGCAGTGTAGGGGTAAAATTCATGTTTAAATTTAAAAAGATACTGTAATAACTCAAGAGGCAGAAAGAATTTGCATGGAAACCACCCCCGAGTCAGAAAAACCCACCTAGAGTTTGGAATAATGTTACATGCCCTCAAAATAGATCGTGACGTATCTGGCGAGCAATAATCCTTACACGTTGTTATTATTCAAGCTACAGCCGATGTTCCCAACTGGATGCTAATGCCAGATGGCGCTGGTGAGGTGCGCCTTGCAGTACTTTCGCCAATGTCATCGCCTCCGCCCCCAAATGATGTGGAGTTCGTGCTTTGGACGAGGGAAAATCCAGTAGGAGGAGAGAAAGGGGCTCTTGGGCCCGATTGCTCTTCCATCAGGTTCTCTACCTTCTCTCCAAAACGACGTACCAAAGTGTTGGTGCATGGCTTCGGTGACACCGTGACCAATTCATACATGGTACCACTGGTCAGAGATGGTTCGTGAACTTATTATTTACATAATAAATTTTCTGACCTTTTTTGGATGAACAATGGCTTCTTATAGTGATCTCTACTATTCTTTGATTACCCTATCTTTTCTGCTTTATTTATTTTCTGCATAATGTAATTTTATTGCTCCTGGTTATCTTCCTTACATAGTGCCCATGTTTCCACAAGACAAAATTCAATACCCAGGAGCTTACCATGTTCTTCTTGATGTAACGTAACCCTCTTTCTGTCGAACTTAATTTATATGAATTAAACTGTGGTACATAGAGACATTGATGAATGATTTGCTTTTGAAGTCGATTAAATTGGTTTTGAAGTAGTTCTGCGTCAACAATTTCTCATTGAATAGCGTCTCAATCTTGACCGTTGCCTATCCGCGAAGTCTTGAAATTCGGAGATGAAATTTTACTGTGGCATGATTTGCATTTAATACCTAAAACATGATAGTAATTTTCAACTATACTCCACAATCCATCGAAAAATTTGAAATCTAAGCCATATCGAGGACGAGACATCCTCCTCTCGTTAGGTTCATGTGCCCCTAGAACTTCTTGAGTACCACAGGCCTACTTTAAGACCCTTACCTTCACTCCTTTATAGATAACATCTCGTATCATCCAACAGCACTAGTCTTAATCTCATCCTCCATATTCCCTGTATCTCACCTTCAAATATTTTCTACAGAAATCAAAATAGTGATAACAAGTGAACTTGAACCCCAGCTCATGCGGACTCCGGTCAATCTGCAACCCGAATAATCGAATCCCAAAGAATTAGCCTGATTGCACATTCACATGAGTTACCTATTCTTCTCCCGATTGGTAGAGGATACTGGTTTCATCTCCTGCCACGCAGGAGTGTTTTTTTACCTTTACTTTTGTGGGTATCTTTTCTAACGATTGTGACTATCTTGATCATAGCATTCCTCGAAAAGGGAGACTTCAACGTGTTCGCTGTTGACTGGTCCCCATTGGCTAAGGCCCCTTGGTATAATTACGCCGCCAATAACACTGTATTTGCCGCGGAAATGACTGCCCGTCTTCTGGACGACCTGATGGAAAATTCTGGAGCCTCGCCGGATGATTTCCATTTGATCGGCTTCAGCCTGGGTGCCCATGTTGTTGGTCTCACTGGCCGGTTCCTTTCGGAGAGGAGGTCGGGCAGCAGGAAGGGAAAGGTCCGGAGGATAACTGGTGAGTATTCTGCAGGAAGGTAGCTTATAGATAGGACAGACGAGCTCAACATCATTCTCCTCTTGCTATGATTATTGTCAGGGACATCTCCACTGTATAAAGAACCCTTAGGCAAATTTAAACAAGACAGCTCCATTTCATTGATTTTCCAGAATGCGGCATTTGGTTTTTGTGCGAATTGAATTTAAGATATACGCGTTATATATATTTTTAATTGATATGTACGGGAAAAGCTTCACTTTAAAGAATCGAAGAGTTCATGCAGACAAAATAATTCTACGGTTAAGTGCTAAGTTAAACAGAAAATTAGAGACTCTCATAGTGGAGTACATTGGTGAACATTATTATAATTTGGTAAGTTCATTAGTTTTAGCTCTCAAAGATATGATGGTACAAGGAATTAAGCTGGAGTAATGAGAGAATGGAGCAATAAAAGAACAAAACCTAAGAGACCTAGGTCTTTTTTGTTGCTTTTAGAAAACTTACACCTTGCACTGTTTAAAGCTAACGAGGACATATAAAATTATTACTTTTTATTGAACAGATCGCTTACTCTGAATTAAATTCAAGGATTTGAAGTTTCTCTTTGCAAAATTGGATTAGACTGAAAAGGAAGGCGCTTCGTGAAGATGTTGGATTTGATCAGCAACTGTTAAGATGATATAATTATCAGAGTGTTAGGGACTAGTGAAGGAGTAAGAAAGAGATTAAGAGCCACTCTTCATCCCATGATTATTGTATTATTCATACAAAAAGAGGCGAAAGAAGCTCTGAAAAAAATAGATAGAGACGGAAGGAGGTAAAATTAGTGAATCCGGTGGTGAAAAAATTGAAAGTTAGAATTGTACAAGATCGTTTCCGTTGAAAGTAATTAAGATGATTAGGATGAAAGGGGAAAGATAAAAAAGACAAAAGTATTTAATGAGGTTAAGGAGGGCTTAGTTATCGAAGAGTAAAGAAAAAAATATGAAGAGGAGATTTTATAAGGAGGTATATGAAGCTATTGAGAGATGGGCGAGTCATGTATGTGAGCGATCGTTTGAATCAATTTATTCAAGGAGAAACAGAAGAGTGAAATATCAACGTGACTGGAACTCGAACCTATGTCTCCCACTTTCCGGGAAGATATTCTAACCACTAAACTTCCTGCTGAGTCAAGTCTGTTATGTTAACGAGATGCTTTGTGAGAAAGATATTTTATGCCACTTTTTCTCCTTTGGTTTATTAGCAGCAATGTAGTGCGTGAAAAATATTTCCAATCTTTATTACCTGAATCCATTTATTATTAAAGAAAACTTCCATTTCATATCGGTATCTATTATTGAAATATAGAATTGGCTAAAGTAGAAAGAACCCTGAGTTATGCGGTGGGACCGACGAAAATAGGTTATGTCGAATTCGCATCAATCAAATTTGCATGTAAATGGCCAAAACATTGTACATTGTATCAAATTTGTAAAAAGGGTAGAATAAAAAAGTATCATAATTATTATAAAAAATACATTAAATTTAGCTTAGTTGGGAGGAAGGAATAACAAAATATTTTATATTTTAAGCTATTTTAAGAAACTCATTTAGTAAAGAGTGTAACTCTTTATACATTTTGAAACAGAATATTTTAAAACATTTATAAGTAATGTAAAACGAAGTTTGATGTCGATAGATTCATAAAATCTAAAAAAACTCGTAAGGCGATGGAACGTCTTCTTTTCCGCATGCAATTTCTTCTTAGCTAGGTAACAATTTATTGCTTCGTAATCATTACGGGTTCGTCGCAGGAGTCGATGTTTTTCAATATTTGTAAGCTTCTTTTCAGTTGAGTCCAGAGCTTTTGTCAAGCTTTCAATTTACATATGCTTTTCAAGTAGAACTGGGTCTAAAGTATCAGATTCTTCAGCAAAGTTTTGCTCACGCAGTTAAATGAGCTCATCGTTTTTCAGCTCCTGACTACGTGTGTCCAGCTCGTTGGTATCATCTCTTTCAACTTTCAAATATAATTTCCTGGCATGATTAACAACTTCTTCTCGGGGTATCACTATATAGCATCGTAGGAGTTAATTTTCTTGTGAAATCCACATTCATCGATTTTCATAGAGCATTCCTATAGCGTTTTTCAGCTTTTGTGAGTTATGAGGGAATTAAATTCTAATTATTTTTCTTCGTAGTGCAAGTAAAGCCTCATTTCAGGTCGTCTCTATGCGGTGTTCCTCTAACGATCAAATAAGATTCGTAGCCTACATTTAAAGATTTCAACTGCATTTTTCAGCTATCATACTGACCAGAAAAACCGAAGCATATTATAGATACATTTTCATGGAATCCACACTGTTTACATTGCGTTTACGGTGTAAATGTTTCTGTGCTTATTTCATATTATCTAATTTAGAATCAAGGAAAATTTAAAATTTTGATCTTTTCTTAGAAATCAAAGCTAAAGCAAAGAAACTACAATCTCTACCTGCATACAACGTGTAGAAAATAGGGCAGAGGAGAACAAAATTGATTCCCTTACGTAGAATGCTTAAGGTGGCACGTTCTTAGTGATTAAAATAAAAGAACTTTTCGATTGAGGTAAAAATCGTTATGCATTGAAGTATCTTTGCGTCGAATTAGCTGTATGGTAGCAAAAGATCGGTACATCAAAAATTTTTAACGAAAAGAATACGGTTGGAGGAGGAGCGAGTGTAGCAGAGTTGTAGTCAGTAAAGAATGGGTAATAAATGACTTTTGACTAAAACAAAGGGGAGATTGGCATATGAAGAACTCGGAAGAAGCTGAGAGATAGATGGTGTTTAAGGAATATTACTAAAATGAGAATCGAAACAAAATATTTTTCATATTATTATTTTTGATACGTTACGGATTTCAGAAATATCATCATTTTTTGTTTCTCTTATAACGTTCTGTTTGTAGGTCTAGACCCAGCACAGGTGCTGTTTACTTCTGCAGAAGAAAATCAGAGACTTGACGCGAGACATGCCAATTTCGTGGAAGTGGTGCACACTTCAGGAGGATATTTGGGATTCCTGCGGCCCTTGGGACATGTGGATGTGTACCCAAATGGAGGAGCCTGGCCTCAGCCTGGATGTGTACTAGATTTCGTCGGTACGTCTACCGTAGGATCAAGCGGCGATTTGATGTTCCATTTTTCCATAATCGTTATATACGTTTATATACGCGTGAAAGTAAAGTAGTCTGAAATGAATTTTTACTCCGTAATAATAAAATATAATAAAAAAGATTTTAAAAGAGAGAGGAATCTTGGCTCCCCCCATTCTGTTTGACTACTTTTATAAAAGAAGAGAGAAAAAGGAACTCGGCGGTCAATGAACTAAGAGACAAGGGTTCTCCTTAGATGGTCGCCGCGTTCGGCGCTTGGAGAACCCTTGTCTCTTAGTACTTTTATAATATTAATATTTCTATTTTATGGAATCCATTACATAGTGACCATTTCTCCTTTTTGAAATAAAGTATTTTGTAAAATTTCCATCATCACAGGATTCATCAATTTCCACCATTTAAATGAAGAATGTGTTTCCATGATTAAAGCTCCAAAGAAAAAAGTATACACATAGTATGATCTGAGGAAAATTTTCATTTCATCGCAATTTTCATGATAAATATTACGCTTAGAAAATAGCCTTAAAAATTGAAAGGGCCAGAAAAATATTGACGTGCACTTCTATTCAACTACATAGCTTGAATCCTAAACAGTCGAAATTTTTGTTTTAAGTTTCAGTTTATTCGGATGTTAGAGATAAAGGAAAATATCTTAGGAATAAAAAATGAGGCTATGAAGTGTAAGGCCGATCTTGTAATGGTCAGTTTCATCTTTCCATACAGCGGTGTGCAGTCATCGGAGAGCCTATTACATTTACAAGGAAGCAATTCTCTCCGATGGAAAGGGGTTCGAGGCTAAGTCCTGTAAGTCGTGGCAAGACTTGAAAATGGGAACTTGCGAAGGGGGAGGATATCCTCTGGGAGCAGATGCAATCGATGAAAGGTAAACAAATTAATAGTAAAAAGTAACTATAATGCCGATGAAATATTTGACTTATCACTATTAGCTCTTAACTATACTTTTCATGGCATGGGACACTATTTTTCTCTATATAGAATCTAATATCTTCTTACTAAGCAAGATGAGGAGAGAATTAGTTTTAGGTTGCCCTAGCTTTCCTCTCTTAGCCAGAATGCAGTGAGTGAAACAAGCTCCAGTTAGTAAACACAAATACCCGTTGACGTCATCCCAAAAATACTCGTACCTCAGTAGCTTTCATATTATAACAGCTATGAGGACCCTGAGACAAAATTGAATGAATTATATCATATACTCAACCTTAACCAAAAGACGGAGTGAAAAAGGAACTGGAGTAATGAATGCATTTCAGTGCTCTTAAGGGATAACTCAAATCTCTTTAGCTCCTTGACTTCATTTCCATTCTTTCCGCTGATTTTGATCAGTACACTTCTTGTTACAAATAACATCAACTTATTTTATTCGATACATACGAAACTTCCTCATAGTCATCATCATCGTTGGTTTTTTCTCTTTCTAAAAGTTTGCATTTCATCCTGTTCTCTATCCCAGAGACCTCTTCTTAAGAGATAGGATCCCTCTCAGCATCTATGTACCTGATATCTTTTTCTATCTTTCTGATTCACGAAAGGTAAAATTTACTATATAATACTCTATATAACTATATATTACATTACTGAGATCTCGATGTGATCTCCATCAGTGTTATTCTGAAATGTTATATTCATCGTGAAGGCAGCCATAAGCTTAGCTATTCTAGACTTATAGCAAAATGATACAGAATATCAAAAGACAGTATATAAAACGGTTTCATTCTTTTTGACATCATTAATTCGATGACACTAAACTTCATTTTCAATGTCTGCTTTAATCTTTACCTCCGTAATTTTAACATTCTTTCGTATAGTTCGAAACTTCTCAAGATACGAGCATTAAAATATTATTTAAAAACAACGTTGGAGGCATTCCATACACAATTTGCTTGAAGAATAATCTCATACCTTTTTCCTTATAAATCCATTTAACTGTATTTTATCGTATGATATGAACATTTTGCCTTTCTAGTATGATGGTTTATATGCATAGGTGCTTTTGCTCGAAGAAAATTCTAGTGAGTTTGGGTGTGAGAAAGGGTTGCTATGCAGTTGTTTACTTTTTGTTTTTAATATATTAGGAGTTAAAATTCATGGTATATACTTTCAGCTCAATCATGCTATTTAAGTATACGAGTATTATTGACTTTATTGAAAGACTATTATTTTCATGCGGAGAAGTTATTAAAAGCATACTCTGTCCATACAAAAGATATTTTCGAAGTTATTGTACTAAAGGAAATATGCAACTTGTTCCCTTTCACCAGCTTAATAGTCTTTCCCGAAGTAAATACCTTACTCAAATCAGTATCGTTACAACTAATTATTCTGGCTTTTCTGGAGGCTTGCGAAAACGTCGCCGAACTTCAGCAATTCGATCATGAATAATCAGTACTTGTTATTTTCGACACCATTTTTCCAGCTCAAGGGGTCTCTTCTTGCTTGATACTAACGAGGACGAGCCGTTCGCTAAAGATGAAGCTAAAGCCCAACAATCGTCCTATTGGTGGTAAAGTGCTTGAGAACATGCTGACGGCAGGAGAACGCAAAGTAACAGCCAGTGTAGCAAAGAAAGTGGAACTTAAACAGAAGTGGACGAATGCTGAAAGAAGTGACCTTGAAAGGGATGGAAATAAACCAACCATGAGAGCGAAAAAAATACAATAAAGTCCTATTAAAGATATCTCTGCTTTTATTGTGAACAAGTCACACTTTTCTGATTTCCTTAAATAAAACGGAATCTTAAATAAAACCGTATCAGGTGTTAAACAATATCGCCAAAGTAAATTATTGTCCTAAATGATATGAATAAAAATATTATAAATGGCTGTACAAGAATAATGACTGCAATAACAATGCTATTAATAAAATGCTTATTATAAAAGAGAAATAGAAGATGAATGATTAAGACGAAAGAAGAGCAAGGAAAATTATTCACGGACTTACATACTGTCCTCACTGGAAGAGTGATTGTGAGTTGCTTTAATATTCTGCAACAAAAAAAAGGGAATAAGTAGAGTTTTAGGAAAAATATTCACAACTTAAGGTTTTACAGAGTTAAATTCACATACAGCTATAAGCAAGGGAAATTAAAGATCTCGAAATTACAAAAATGATAAATATGATTCAGTAAGATTACTGAAGAATGAAATTTATTCCATTTACAAGAAAATGTATCCACTGATCTTTAAATTTGATCAAAATTCTTAATTGAGACGAGTTCATCCTGAGGAATTCCTCGAATCGTCAATAATGTTTTCGAAATTGGTCGTTGAATATTTTCAATAGAAAAGAAGGATAAGGACGAAAGAAAACCATGGACCATCAACTTAGAAGAGAATGTGATCAAGTAGGCTACTGTACGGAACTTAGAATAGAATTGGATAAGTAAAGATAAAAGATTGACGTAAAGAATAAAGAAATTTACTGGAACAGAAGGTTAAGTAGAAAATAGGAAACTGTGGAGAAATGGTAACAGAACTTGGATCGTGATATTTTTGTGCCTCTTAAGTAAAATAAATTAATTATAAGTCAATTAAATCATAAAACTAAGAGAGAGTAATATAATTTTGCTGAAGAAAATTCGTAGTCCATTTATCATCATCTCTCCAAGGCGGAACACATAATAATATTTGTAATATATATTTTTAGGACTTCTATATAAAAGTATGTAAATCTATAACTAAGGATTCCAAAATTCAAATTATAATAGACGATATGAAAACATAAATTTTCTTTTTTACTTTTTACTTTTTTAGAATACAAACATCAACTCACGTCTTAGTATGAAACAAAATTATTTCTTGTCCTGGTATGCTTCACCTATGTCACGTCTATTCCGAATTAAAATTTCGTAATGAATGCATTCATCCCATCGTCGCATGAGAAAGATAAGAAAAGCTACAGAATCGCACCTCCAGTTCTTTAAGCCATCGTGTTCTTATTTTACGGCATTCCCTTTTTTTCTAGTTTTCATTTGAGGTAAACATCCTTTTAAGAGACAGTAATTTCATTGATTTGCACATAATATTAAGCATACTGCTTACTCATCCGACAGTCTTTGTCTTCACCTTCCTCTCTAACTTTACCGCTGCATTCAACCTTCGAATACCTTCTTTAGAAATCCACCCCATCTCAACATTTGATCCTCCCACTCAGAACCTGGCTAAGATATTTTGGCTTAATTCTTATTCAGGCTCCTTTCGTATAGATATGTATAAATATGCTAACAATAAAAATTTTAATTTTTAAATTTGTTATAATTGTTTTCAATGATTCTCTTATTTTAAATATAATTTTAAAATTCATTTTGACTAATCTAACAGTCATATTTGGTGATGTAATTTCATCACACCTGACTACTCAGTTTTGAGAAACTGAATTGATTAAGGTAGGGTGGAATGCACAGGTATAAGTGTATTTCGCTAAAGAACCTCTATGAATGGAGATCAAACGATTCATAAAATTCTTAGCCGAAACTTTTTAAAAATTTAATGATAAAACCATAAATTGCTCAATGTTTAACTTTGAACTTTAAATTAGACTTTACAAATCATACACTATTTAGATCATTCGTTCTATTTGTTGGTATTGACTTTTTCCTCTAGATGTTGATTAATTGTAGACCACAATTTTGAATTAATTTTGTATTTTTAATGCAATTTTTGTAAATGTTAGGTGAAAGAGAGGCATTTCTGGTCTAACCTCGCCAAAAAGTGCAATAGTGATAATAAAAGTGAATATGAACAAAATGGATGTTCGTAAAAGAAGTACGAGATATGGAGGCCGTTTATTTCATACATTTCTTTTATTGCATCACGAATCATACTGTGTTAATACCTTCAGCGTTCACCCGGACTATATTTCTAAAGTATTGTTTAAGGATAACTTACGAAGCCAGCTGAAATTAGCATTTTTATGAAATAAGAAGTAAAAAAGCCTTACTTTTCGTAAGCTTTTTTTTTCGTAAGTAAAGAATGAGATAAAGAACGTAGATTTCCTGTAGGAAGACTGTTTAATACATGGTAATTAAGATGAGGGGCTTGCTATCTTAAAAACAAATATAAGGCGTCCGTAATTACCAATTCTGCTGTAAATATATCGAGATAGATATTTCGGCTGTCATTTTCCGGGCGATAAGGAAAATACCGAAGGGAAAGAAATTGTTGTCCGTTCACCCTACTTATTCTTCCGACAACTTTGTTTCGCAACACTTTCTGTTGATTAAGTGGAGTGTCGTAACAATGTCTACGTTTTCTCTCTTCATCTGAGTCTTGTAGACAAGGCGTTATCGTGGGAAAACAAGGGCGCGTCCAGCGTTTCGACTGTTCGCAAGTTGAGGTCAGCAGAAATGTGTGACAGCGGAGTAAATTGAAAAATATGATCCCAATAACATTAAGAACGATCTCTATAAATGCTTTAGTTTAATTTACAGTTATTTATTACTTAACTAAGCGACTTCTAAGCTATGATATGGGTTCGCGCTGAGCTTTTACAGATACCCTGAAAAGTTGCATGTTATTGGAAAAACGGTAACTGCATTCGTGTGCTACTTCTAATGCGATAACTTCTATAAGTTATTATAAGTTACTTTATAATGGAAGTGAATTTTCTTATGTCTGAAAGCGACGTTTTTCTACCACCAATACTGTAGTAAAACGCTTTACACTCGAACAGCAAAACACTCCATACTGAGGGTTTTATCATGGTGGAAGGACTCTAGTCTTTCCACAATGGTTTTACCAGTATATTTAGTTCGTAGAGAAGTTTTTACTATGAAAATATCGCATTAAAAGATGAGGAAGAAGGATAGGAGGCTTTAAGGATGGCGCAGGCTATTAGCGGGATCCTTCCAGATGAAAATATGGCATAGTCAGTAGATAGAGAAATCGTTCGTGGATATAAAGGGAGGAGTTGGTTAAAATAAAGAGAAAGAGAGAGCATTTGAGAAGCCTCGTAGGAAGATGAAGTGGTTTAGTAATATGCATTAACCGTAGAACGACTGAACAAATTTTATCTCTGATAATTCGAAGAGGTTCGCCGAGCCCACACGGTTTTCTGTTACAAATTTATGTGGCGCGGATACCAAATTCCGATTTCAAATGCAAATTATGCTTAAACAAAGGCCTAATGGTGCCAACAGCAAGATACTTATCTATTAGTTTAGGACAAGGAACATAACCCTGATAGCCTTGTGCGAATTTGTGTTAAGCACTATTGTTTTTCACTTGTAATGGACTACACTTGAGTAATTACACTGTAAAATTAATCGTGAACCCAAGTTCTTCATAACCAACTCTGAAAAACCAACTAAGTGTCCGAAACGAGTGTTTCGTGACTCTCAGTGTGCTCAAGTTTGCTCATTTATGATCTTGTGTTTACTGCTTCAAGAGTATCTTATCTAATAATAACACTAATAATAGAGAGGCTATTCCATTTCGAAACAAGGGGGAGACTATGTCATTGGAGATATAAAGATAAATTGAAAACACTTGAAAAGACTATCCAAAGGTCAAACAAGAATCGAGAATTAATGTTATTATTTTACTTTATAATGCTAACGTTATTATTTATTGGTAATTTACTACAAGAACTGTGTAAGTAGAGATGACTACTGAAACAAAATTAAGCAAGCCAATAGAATAATTTATTTACTATATTCGAAGAGGAATAAAGGAAATGGAGTTAATCAGAACGCATAAATAATTGGATTCGTTTTCAATTGAAGTTTCTCTCAACTACCTCAACTCCTCCTTTGTAAGCGGAAAGTAGTAAGTAGGAAGGGCTTACCTAAGAATAACCTCAGTCTGAAAATTAGATCAAGGTTTAAAGAAAATTAGTAGATAATCATGTTAAACAGTACATGTTGAGCCGATATCGCATAAGCTTTTTAAAAATTTGAATAGTATAACTGCTAATTTGGTTTCAAATCTGTATGAAGTACTGTCCATTATGATTTGATTTTGTTTACTGATTATAATATTATTATGAATTTATAGCATTTAATAGGGATAAGGTTTCATTAACCTGTTTTATTGCTTTTGATGTCAATAATAATTTATTCATTTGTATCTTACAACCTTATACATTGTTTAATCATTATAGTATTGAATAGTAAGTTACTTATTATTTTATTTTTTATAAAAAGTATTCGCATTTGTTATTATTATACATTTATTTATGGAATTATATTGACATGAGCTAATTTTGGTAAACAAAACTTTACATAGATAAATGCTATATGTAACAATAATGATCGATTCATATAAATATTCAATCAGTATATCCCTAGTATAGGGATGGGGAACCTTTTTCCATCGGAAGGGCTTATTCATACTTCTGACTCATATTAAAAGGCTGCATATGAAACCAACCAATATGAACTCCTTTGTTGCATGTTGCCTACCTTCAAAAGTTATAATATAAGATAGTTTAACACTGATATATTATAGGAGCAAACGCATTAATTCTCTGAGTGAACTGCAAAAGAACATGTTACACATAAATTTTAACATGGCGTCATTAGCAAGATTAGAAAACAAAATTACTTAAATAGAGGTATTTTTCATTAAGTGACGAAAAGGCCGCAATGAATACCAAAAATGCCTCATTTAACTTGATTAGCCGCGGATTTTCCAGCTCTGGTTAGTATTTTTATTTACTTAACAAGTCCGCACGCAGCGCATATGGCAATTTACATGACGTAACATCTGCATCTACAGGCACTTAACAATTACATGATAGCATGTGAAAGGAGAAATTACTTTATAAGTAACAAATATTAATATGAAATATTAGATTAATTATTTTAAGGGAAATGAGACTAACAATAAGTGAGATATTTTTTTTTCAGAATATTTGATTCGTATTTCTGAAGGGATATATAGATTAAGATGCTGAAGATCAGTGGTTCAATAGAATGTATTGCAAGATGTAGGCTCACGGTTAAGGGAGAGGCTTTGACCGATTGGCATTGACATTCTCATGTCCAAATCAACTGTTTTGACTCCCGATTTAGTTTTCAGTTCTAAGCTTTCTGTTTCAGTTTGAGCTTCAGCTATTAAGTAATAATAAGAGCATGGATACTAATGTAAACTTTTATAAACAGGATTGGATAAAGCTGGGTTCAGATTGGAGATATTGAGTCCTGGTGAGTCATGGATAAGAGCGCGTGTTTTATCGCACTAAGCTGCATGGCACGTGCATCGGCAGGATTCAGTTTATTTGGGAATAAAATTGGGTTACGTTCCATCATATCTTTTACGCGATTTTTCCATATGATATTGCTAGAGGTATAAAGAAACAGGTAACTGAAAAAGTCAAAGAAAACACACTAAGAAAGGTGTGCAGTACACGCTAGGATGGCGCAGCAAAAATTAGCTGCATTCTTCATCTTTGTAAGCCTGATTGGTGAGTACATTTGCAAAGGAAAGGGAAAGTAGGCAACATGGGAAATAGGACATTAAACAACCTTATAGGTTCCCTAAATTAGTTATTGAAGTGTTAGTGTTAAAGAACTCGTCCGGCAAGTGGTGGGACCAGGTTCGGTCTGTGGTCACGTCGGAATGTTTCATCTCTGTTTACTCCACGGCAAGTGCTATCCAAGTTGTCTTCTTTCCCATCTCATGTGTTAAGTTTACTTTGTAAATCCCATGAGTGACTTGCCATACCTTAATAAGGACTGCTGGGTACTACGGAAGTTTTGGATGCCCGTTTCCAAGAGAGAGTGTTTCATTCTAAGTTTCATCGGTAGGATCCGGCTTCAAACCCAGTCTTATCGTGATTTTATGCATTCTAGAAATTAGTTAGTTTGAATCATTGCGAATCAGCTTGAAGAACTGCACCAGTCTGTGTTACTTTAAAAAGAAGCTCTAATATTACGATTAATTATGAAGCAGGAAAAAACGGCTATTCTTTGTCTTCATCTATTATAATTTTTAAATTTCTTTAAAATAAAAATTCCTCAACGCACACGCTTCTATTATTCTCAGGATAGTTTTAAAAAATGAGAAATTCAATAATTTTTTAGGATAAGCTTTCACTAAAAATATAATAAAAAAGAGGTTATTTTCAACAGCCGCACCCTATCTTCAAAAGAAAGTGAAAGAACGATTTATCATTCCACATATAATTGGCAAATCTATCGAATCATATAATCAATTATATCCGTAAGAAAAAGATAGTGGAGTATATAATGCTATCTAAACAAAGATAGTGAAGTATATAATACTATCTAAACAAAGATAGTGAAGATTTAATTCTATCTAAACAAAGATGGAGTGCTTTGAGCGATGAGTTCATATCAAATGCCTAGTTAGATTTCTTTGCTGTCTTTTCTCCTAGTTCCAGTAGGTCCAATAATTGCCCTGATCATCTGAACTTGTGTTTCCCTCACCTATGTGTAAGAGTACCGATGTGAACCGAATCAAATATTTGTTGCGAAATCTGTGTTTAGTAAAGGATGAAATGTACAAAACAAGTTGAATAATAGCGTTTTGAAAGGTAACTTTCTGTAGATTTGGCCTACTTTCTTGCGTACACCTTCGCGCGGATGGACATTGCACTTTACTGGAATATAGACCCCTCATTTTCACGTATTCCTCGTATATTAAGATGTTGTTTACGGACTTTTTGGCACCAATTACTCTAGGGTTTTTGCAAAGTCCTCGACCCACATTTAGTAAGAGTTGCAGTCTATTCTGAATATGTTCATCTCTTTCTTTTGTTCTGCTACAGGGCAGTGTATGGGCGGACTGTCGTGGCCATATAACGCCCTTTTCGGTGCATCACCGTATGCCAACTGCAAGTCCCCAAGCGAAGACGCAGACTGCCCGTATGACAGCGTCACCTTCTACCTCTACAGGAAGTGAGACAAGTGAAATTCCTTTCTTTTGTATACCTTTTTTTTCACTAAAGCAAGCATCGGTGATGTTGAAACAAGACGATTCCAAAGATAGGAAAAGGCTGAGATTTCTCCATCCTTTCTCTTTTTTGGTAAAGGCTGCCCTTGAGACTACATTGCGAAACTCTGGTCTCGAATTCTGAAATTATTCATCTCAAACGCGAATTATGACAAATTATAACGAAGATGGCAGCAAAACCTAGTTAACTAACTTCTGAGGCGTTTTTTCGAAGCAGGTGTTCTGTTTTTTTATTTCATTCAGCGGTACTGCTAAAATCTGTGCTAATGGTTTTAATAAACAATCAAAGATTTTTATTCAGATAGGAAAGCTTCATTCAGAACATATGAGGGCAGTAGCGATGAAATGAAAATTACGAAGAACACTCTCTTATCATATAGTAACATATATTCATGTCAACGTTTTACTGGCGGCAGAGTAACGGTATTTTGGAACGTTGTAAAACGAAGTTTTCGAAAAATTTATGAAATTATCAAACGCAGTTTTGAGACCTCTCTAGCCTAGGATATCATTTTCATTCTTTCAAAAGTTCGTGGGCTCCTCTTCCGCAATTAAATTATCGTTGATAATAATATTTGTTTTTATGTTTAAATTTTATCATTGAACTGAAATTTCTACCCCCAGCGTTTGACTTGAATGAGCGCTAACATGGATTCCTCACTTAAAAATGTCTAAAAAAATATCATACATTACGATCACTTATAAATTTAGGTCATTAAAAAGATCAAAATAAAAGCTTTTACAAAGACAAAATTAGCTTAGTGCTTCGATATTTCAAAGAGGATTAATGATTGTTTTAAGTATCACATTTTATTTCCGAAATCTCTCATTATCTTATCGATATTTTGTCTTTAAGGGACCTTAAGCATGTATAATTGGCATTTCCAGTGGAAATATTTTTTCGACTGATTTGATTATTTCTCTGCTATTTGTTACCTACTCATCACAAGTAATGGACCCAAAAATGGAACTCGTGTAGATGTACACAGAATAGAATCCTTCGCAGAAGCCGGATTCAACCCTTTGGACCCTGTGAAGATCCTGATTCATGGATACTCAGGGCACCGGGATTTCGATCCCAATCCACAAGTGAGGCCAGGTGAGTTGGCAAATTACTACATCTACGTTTCTTTATGTAAAATCCAATGTCAAATCGAAGAAATAATTTTCTCTGACATTTTCGTACACATATCTGAAAACTTTTTCTTAGAATAATTTATAATTGTGTGTAAAATTTACTGTACGATCTGATGAGTATGAGATTAATACTGTGAATTTACATTTATTAGCACGATAATTCATGTTTAGAATCATGAAGGAAAAGGAAGAACCCCAGAACGCCCTACACGAAACATTTTACCGTTTTGTACCTTAGTGCCAAGTCTAACGGCCTACGTAGCCCTTTCGTTCTTACTGAAGGTTTCCTCGGCAGATGTTATCCTTGTCTTGTCTGTCTCATTCAACTAAAACTCATGAAAAAGTTTCTCAATGAAAAACTGCATTAAAATTTTAACCCTTATCGCGATGTTTTGGTATAACGAGTCGAAGTGCTTCCATAGCATTGTATTTTTAAGCTGGAATTTCTCTTCACAAATGTGAATTCTTGCGGAATGAAATATGCGTTAAGCGGTACCAGATTTGAACCTTTGATTACCCAACCGCTAGGTATTGGGAATCATTGCATTCACTCGACTTCGGCCTACTCGCCCGATAGTTTGGTTCTGCTTTGATTTTAACACTTTTGTTAGTGCGATACCCTGGCCATCTTACCTTAGTTCGAAGAGTTCTTTACCTGTGAGCACCTCCCCAGTAGAGTGACAGTAGCTTCGTTTCCTAGTTGAACTAGAGTGTTTGAAAACAACACCAAGTGTTTCCAAGTGTGCTTGACTGTCCTTTTACATCTCGTGGATTTTATTTTTATAGCTTACTTGAAAAATGGAAGTTATAACGTGTTTTCGGTTGATTGGGGGCCGCTGGCAAAGGAGCCCTGCTACTTTTCGGCTGCGAGGAGTGTCCCCGTTGTGGGGAAGTGCGCCGCGACGCTCGTGGACGCCATAGCTGCAGCGGGCGTCCCTCCTGAGAGGGTGCATATTGTGGGATTCAGTCTCGGATCTCACGTTTCTGGGCATGCATCAAAAAAGGCCAGAGTTGGAAAAGTGGGCCGCATTACAGGTAAGAGACTTCACGGTGGTTGTCCATTTCCATTTCTTTCGCTAACTGGAAATCCACAGAAGTCTTAGCAAGCTTACTTTTGATCATCAATTGTGCCTCAGAAACTAGATCAGAGGTGGTTGAAATACGGCCTTTCCGGGAAATCAATGCAGTCTTTTCGACACTTCGTAAAATAGATTGTATTGTAGATAAAATAGTAGTGTATTTAAATAATTTTGTTTCTCGATCTTCTAATGAGAATAAAATAAAATATATTTTGCCCAGATTTTGAAGAGGATGCTAGGGAAAGTCTGAACTTTTACTTTCTTCTTGGAACGTTGCAGGATAGTTTATAAATCACATCTTTAAATGCCTACTCATTTAAACAATGACTTGTATTACAATATATTTTTATTCAGCTTTATTATTTCTTCCATAATTATTAAAATATAATTTTATTTCACACATTTAAATAGAATAAAATAAAGCTTTTATTTGGAAATGACCAGGTCTAGATCCTGCTCTACCAATGTTTGCATCAACTTTCGATGAGCCAGTTTTGGATCCTACAGACGCCGTTTTTGTTGATGTTATCCACACCAATGCAGGAAACAAAGGAAAGCTAGGTCCTAATGGTCATGTGGACTTTTATGCAAATGGTGGTTTCATGCAGCCAGGGTGCGATTCCTCAAGAGTTTATGGTAAGCCATTGAGTATAAATGAATCAGAAGAATCTCTTAAAAGGTTTCAAAACTTTTAGATATCCTTGGTTCCATACCTGACCTCCCTATAGTGTATCCCATAAGAAATCCCTCTTTATGATTAGATCAGGAAGATTGTCAAATTTAAAAAGGAAAATGAATATTATAAAAAGGCTTCCCTCATATCACCAGAAAGAAATTTGCTAGTATTTTCCTCATTACCCATGATCAAGGTTCATTAAAATTGGAGTGAAAATGGATTGGCAGCCATGTTCAGCATTATTGTATTGTTTTATTGTAATATATTTGTTTGTATTATTGTAACAAGATCCTCCTGATTCCTACCTCTAAACCCCCTCTAAGATAAGATTAGAATTCCATTTGGGAGTCACCTTACAGTGACTGATGGAAGCCAGCGTTCCATGAAATATGGTTAATAGAAGTTCATTTTAATTTTTAATAGTTGCATAACAAAGGGCAGAGATCCACATCTACTCTTGCATGTATCTTGGCTTGAATCCTGTTGCTCAGGTTGGTTTATGCCCCAGCCACAATTTTTGGTTCAATTTCTTTAGTTTAGTTAAAATATTGATTATGAAAACTGAAGCTAAAGTTTTCCTTGAAAAACTATTTTGATATTCAAACATTCAAAGATATGAAGGAAGAATCAAGTATATGAATTTCTGTGTTAATTGTTGTGATAATGATTTGTCTCAGGTGCAAAATGATAAAACAAGAAGAGTAGATAAACATCTTTCTCATCCAAGTATTTAAAGGAATAAAGTATTGATAGTCCAAGAGTTATATTTCTTTTATGTTTTCTTACATCTTATCCTTGAAAAACTGAGAGCATATAATAAAATTTGTAATTGGTAAGCAATAGAGAATTAATGATATGTATAAATATCAGTTTTAACTTTCTTGCAACTTCTGCTTCCAAATCTTTGTAGTTCATGTCTGAGAATATCTTGATATTACCATTCAAATTAGTTTACTTCTGAAAGTAAATTAATTAAAGTCTTGGGGGTGTTATTGTGTATTTATGCAGCATGTTTTTTCCCTTGATTGTTAATGGATATCCTATGTATAAAATAAAATGCCAAATTGAATTGGTCGTTCCATTATGAAGAAAGGAAAAATTATCATGGTAAATTGATTTAAAGAATAAAATTTTTTTGTTCAGTTTTGTATAATATAGAGTACTATGGTGGATTCTAAATAATTTTAATCCAGCTGATTTGATTTTTTTAACACAATCAACTGCTGTATTGTGTTGCTTGCACATTCAATATTTCCTCTCTTCTTTTTTAGATAAACACAGCTGTTCCCACTCTAGGGCTGCAGAGTTATTTGCTGAGTCCATAAGTTCTAAAGAAGGATTTTGGGGTACCCCCTGCCCTGATTGGATTGACCGTATAATGGGAAGATGTGGAGGAAAAAGTGATAAGCAGCAGCTGATGGGAGAGAGAGTTGACAAAAGGTAAGCATAGGACAATAGCTCAACACTGAGGTAGACATTTTCCTGCAGTATCATATTTAAGTAGAGAGAAGACCTTAATAATATATGGGATGTAAAATGCTACTATTTCCTTGATTTTCCCAAGCTTTCTAAATGATTCCTTCCAACCATCCATTTAATCATATACTTCTCCTGACTACACAACATTCACCATAGTTTCAGCGCATGAGTGCAAGCTTGCCTTTCTACATAGCCATTGTCACTTTTCACAATTCATCTGACAGTTCATGGTTTTGTAAAGAAAAGGTTATACAATTTCTTTATGGAATAATGATTCTTGGCAATTATAAGATAGGAACAAAATAGGTAAATGAATGCATCTCTCTCATTTCCTCTTATGATGATGCTTTTGCTTTGGAACCTCTTTTGTGAGTGTCTATATACAATTCCATGTATGTTTTTATAAAAGAATTGTGGAAATCTACCAACCTTTTCCCTCGGAGACACCATTGTCACTTTCTTAAAATATTTATTATTAAAGTTAACATTTCTGTGATTTCATGGAAACAATTGTCTTGTTTCAGCATTCGAGGAATGTATTTTCTGCAGACAAATGATGCTTCACCTTTTGCAATGGGGCATAGTTGATGAAAAATCACCAGATAAAATATAGGCAATTTTATACAAATGAATGATTGTAAGAGGCAGACCAGCATAGTTATAATTATCATCAAACTGTTGTTGACCATTTCAGAATAACTAAGATAAATCAAAACTTTATAAGATAAGAATGTTCAAAATATCAATTGGAAAATTTTGCTGGTATATTTTTCATCCCTAATTCCAGCATTTCCTAATATGCAATCTTCTACCTGGTGCCATTTCTTGAGAAAAACTACCATAGCTTAGAAAATATCATGATGAGACCATACAAACATATGTTTTTAGAAGTGATTTTTAAGTTTTATGGTATTAAATTGCTTCCTGAATGATAGTAGTAAATTCCTATTGGGAATACTTTTTATGTGCACTACATTGGACAACCAAAAATCATCATTTAAAATCATCATACAGAGTTTCAAGTGATTTGTTCCTAAAGTACAAAGGATGGGAAGCTTTTCCTCATGCCACTTTGTGATTATAGAACATACAATTGTATATTTTTACCTTGTAACATACCTCATTATAAGGTCAGGATTCTCAGGTTGATGTAACAAAGAAAAACATCTTTCCTTAAAAATGAGAATTACAAATAGAATTTATTGTCATCCTATTACAACATGAAACTGTTAAAATGGATGACTTTATGTTTAACATTCTAAAAATTATTTATAACACACCTTAAATATAAATTAGGAATTTCTGAGTTTAAAAATATATTTTAATCACATTAATTTGGCAAAAACACATGTTTGCACATATCTTTGAAGAAATCACTCCCAAAGTAATTTGTAAAGAGATCTTACAGTCCAAGTCTAATTCCTCTACTGTTGCTTGGAGAGAGGCTAAAACGAGCCTTGACAAATCTCCCAACCAAATTGAGAGTTGCGAGAGGAGATCGAGCTCCAGAGAATGCTCTCCCCATTCCACACAAACGCCATCTCAGCAATGAATAGGAGACCAAACGGAAGAACACAAAGGAGATAATGAGGGATACCATTGCTATCCAGAAATTCACTCCCTGTTGAAAGATGTGGCCAAGAAAATTGATTATTAGAAGTTGCTTCATCACTTAAAACATTTTCCTAGTCATAGTTCCCACTATTTTTTTCCATCTTTTGGCTACTATGACATATTTGCATCATGACTGTTGAGAATAAAAATTTACAATTTTAATTTGTAATTGCAAGATGCTATAACTATGTATCTATGTAACTATGTTATCCCATTATAGCATTCAAAATGAGAGTAACACATAATAATTAATGTAACATACGAAAAAACTGCTGAATGTCTTCAAATATCTCCACAAATAGTGAAAAATTGAATCAGAGAAAAATTCAGCAGCTGCCCACAAGCTCATTTTAGAAAGAATCATCACCTAACACAGATTATTAAATAATTATAAATAACAAGATAACATAATATCTAAATATATTGGAAAAGTCTGTTGCAAAGTAATTAGGAAATGTTATGGTAAATTTATTGTCTAAGCAACTTAATTAGTTAGTAATAATCATATTGAAGTGAAAAGCACTTGAATTACATTATTCTTCCAATTTCTGCAACTGTGATTTGATTGATACTTTCCGCTTTCTATGATACATTTATTTTTATCATAGGGTATTTTACTGAATTTTAACAGGTTAAGAACATATTTCATATTTCCTAGGTCATGAAACTGTGGCTAATACAAGGCACTTAAAACTATTCATTACTGTATGTAAATTAATTGTTAAGAAGCTGTATCTGTGACACATTACAAATTTTCCAAGTGGGGTAGTGGTCAATAAAATGGTTTTTTTCATCAAGTTTCTTCTAGCAGAACATAGGCTTTTTAAATAGTAACATAAAACAAAATTACACTTTTGTATGGCTGTGTGAATTACCTCCATTCCAAGTGTTCTCATGATGGAATTGGCTTCCCTGAGATGACAGTAATCTGCTGGTGGACGACAGGGCAGTAATGCCCTCGGTGGATCCCCTCCATAAACAGCAGCCACAATACCTTCCAAACCATATCGCAAGTAACTGAACCTCATCATCAGTCGGATGGGCCAAGGAACATGAGAGGTACCTGTCATGCCAATACCATAAGCAGCCAGCAGCATTAGTGGCACACTGAGTGTTGGTCCCACAAACATGCCATTCTAAATCAAAGAACAAGTTCGGAATTGGAGTGAATGCTGTAAACAATATGATTTTTAACAGCATGGTCACATGCAACAAATTAAATTAAATTAATAAATGTTTCAATTAAAAGTAACATCACCTCATGAAAAACAGAAGGCAATCCAAGTAGTTGCTTGAATTTCATTAACAATTTTTGTGCATTTCAGAAGTATGCTCTAACCTCTTTCATGCACTTATTTGAAGACCTTGCCCTTTCCCCTTCCACCACTTCTATGTGCTATTTTGGATTTTCCCAATCTAATTTCCCTCTGATACTAGCCCTTGTTCCTCCAAACCTCATCCATTTCCTTCTGTATGACTACTCCATTTACAGTGAAACTTGTCTTTAGCAGAATTCATTGGGACGATATGTATCTGGATAAGACAGTCTTCCACTTAATACAGGGTTGGGTGTTAATAATGGATGCATGCTTGTACTTCAATACCTTTTCAGATAAGACAGGTTTTCAATATACACAGGATCCACTTAAGACAGGTTTCACTTTATGAGTTTCTCTTCCTGGTGTGATGATGATAATTTACTGAAACTGGCGCTTTTGGATTGAAATTATCAAAAGTATTCAATTTTTCAATCCATGCTTGTTCTATGTCTTCACGTGTGGACTATATGAGATAGAATGATAGAAGTGACCTCAAGAGTAACACACAACTTTTATTTAATGGGCCAAGGTTTCAATGCATAGATCCTAATCAAGTGAAAAGACTGATAAAAATTATGTACAGAGAACAAATGTAAGAGAGGTATCTGCCTTGTGACCCCCAAGCCTCATTTTTCCACCTTTCCTTTGTTTGTTAGCTACAATGGAAATGGCAGAAGCCATAAGGAATAATGATGATTAAACTGTAGTGGTGAAGTTTAAGATACAAGATGTTATGTTATTTAATAATTCATACTCACCACAATATTTAAAATTGATGAAATGGCAAGTCCCAAGCTTTCTGATACAACTGAAATCATTAAACATATAACAAGGAACTGTGTACATCGGCTGATCTCAAGTGGTTGTCCTGAGAGAAGGTAGACCATTACAATGTAGAGGACACCCAGGAACAGCTGGAAATTTTAAATAAAGAATATCTCATTACTGATATCTATAATAATTATATTCAGTGTTAAATGCGATCACAAACAACTTAGCCGTATTAAACTAACTCAATGAATTTCAAATTAAACTGAATTTCAGTAAATATTGTAATACAATATATTAACTGTATCATTTACTAACCTGAGATGGCAGTCTTGCAATGGTTAATGCAAAGAAATATGCATTAAGTCCATACCAACGATTGAAGTGTTCTCTCTTCAATAATTTCACTTCATCAGGAACTGTTATCATAAAAAAATATGTTATCAAAATTACATTTAGATATTTTAATATATAGAATATAGATCTCCTTACAATGATACTCATTTAGTAAAATATATTATGTGATTTGATATAGCCTAACGGTCATACCAGTCTTGTAAGGCTTTATGACTTACATTAAATCCTTGGGTATTTTTTTTATATGCTTACAAATTTTCCCTAAGTCCCTTTCTTTGTCCATTAAATAAAATTGAAGTGGCCATTAGATATGCTTGGAATATTTTTTAAAATCTGACTAGGAAAAACTAGATCTTACATCATCAGACAAATAATACAATTATCTTTTATCTGATAAAAACCGCTGACTTGGGTCCTAAAAGAAGAGGATATAATATCATGAAACACTGAGCTAAGAAATGCATTTCTGTATTAAATCAATAACGGAAAGAAAAGGTTGTAAAGTACTCCAATATGCTTCAAGAAATAAAATTCATTATATGCAAGCCTATTTTAACAATCTAATATTTTGTTTATACCTTAGGAAGAAAGTAAGAGTAATACAACTAGAGTACCTAGCAATGACCATTGCATTTGTAGACTTAAGCAAATTTCAATACTTGTCTTCTTTCAGCTCCTCTTTTTGCTTATCACAATGAATGAAACTTATTTTTCTTTTTATCAAAGTTACTTTCCTTTTCTGTCTCATCTTTCAAAAATTGATTCTCAAATGTTGTGTTCCCAATAGATAGACCTAATTGACCACACTGCTTCACTATCATTCACTAAGACCTATATATTATTGTTATTTCATTTTGATTTCTTGTTAATTTTTATGTAACTTGATTGGTAATTCTGCTGAATAAGAAACTAAAGTAAATGATAAAATAAAAAGTAAAGTGACTCACACTGTAAAAGCACAGGCATCATTGGAATGTATAGGAAGAATATTATACAGGTAAAACAAAACCCAAAGTTGACAATGGTTTTGGCTCCATCATCACCAACATCGTAGAATAATCCTCCAATAAGAATACCCAGAAGCACATGCATTGACAGTCTCAGTAGTAAGTAATTCTGAGGAGTAGATATTAAATATAAATAATTTTAGCATTCATCTCAAGCCTGTAGAGTGTTTTTTATGAATACTTGATCAATCAAATCATAACAGTACTATTACACCTTATCTCTTTAAACTTAAATAATTACTCAAATTTCTAAGTGAGTAAAATCCCAAATATTTCACTATATTTATTTATCTAAATTTCTAGAAAATGTAATTTAACCATAAAGTCTAGTTTTAAGGCTTTAATATTAAATCAGTGTAATTAGTGCTTGTCATGCCATTATTTTACTACCTACGAAACCATGGGGTACTAAACCTTTTGATTTTGCATCAGTAGTTCTTATATAAATAATGTTTTGCATTTTATCTCTTATTTGTAATGGTAATGGAGTCTAGCTAAAAAGGCTTCAAGACTAAGCTCAAAAGTAAAAAGGAGTAATTCAGTTAAATATATATTAACAAGCTCTGAACCATTGACTCTCCCCAAAGTTAACAGAATCTGCAAGTTGATCTAGTGTAAGCAGGAAATCCTTTACTGAAAGACTTAAAAGCTCTCTATTAGCATGTTACTTACTGTAGTTACTTTGGACTAAAGGATGAAATTTCACCAATTTTTCTCTCAAAAGACATGCAATGAATGCAAAATTATACAGGGAATGTTCTAGATTAGCCTTTAAAATCTAAAGCATTCATCGAGCCAAAATAAAATATTCCTTATCATTAAAAAATGATCTATTCTAAGATATAGCTAAAAATCACCACTGTTTGGCTAAAAAAATTTATAATGGCACTACAGGACTGGCCATCTAGCAAAAGGGACCTAAGTGCAAAATTCTCACTGCCAGTGTTATAAGTAATTCTTCATAAATAAAGTATGATATTTGAGGTGATATAGTTTTCTATGGATTTGTTCTTTGACATCTTAAAAATAGGGAAGTTACCTTCATAGAATGGGGCCCCTTTTAATTGGGGCTTAGGAGATAGGCTATCTATGAAATCCCCCCTTGCTTAGTCCTTTGCTGGACTTAGCATGGGTGAGTTAATAGGGCAGTGATCTGATAATACCAAGACAATGCAAAATAACATTTCCAAGGAGCCAGAAAGCTTTTTGGTATATTATGCATTGGGTAGTAGCTTGTTTCAACAAATTTATATCTTCATAAATGTCATATGGTAATTAGTATTAGATATTTATTTGCTTCAATTCCCATTTTATCTTGATCTGAGTCATGATATTTTTCAGTTAAGCTGTTCAAATACTTATCTGCAAAAAATAAAAGTATAAAGTAAAAATTTTAAAGTATGAGAGAAATATAATTTACTTTCCTTGTTCAGATAATTCTGATTGATTACTATAATGTACCTATCATACTAAATATGATTTCTTGTCAGTGAAAGAGCAACCTAAAACATATATCGTATGGGTTAGTGAGTTTATTAAATTCTGAAGAATGATTAGGATTTGTGAATGGTAAGATAAAACAACCTTCAAATAAAAGCTTGTAATCACTGTCAATCATCATCATATTTCTTGATTCAATTTCATAATCTTAATATTATCTTAAATTTCTTCTACAAAGAATTGACATGGAATACATAAATATGATGCAATTTTATTAAGTAAATGCTAAAATTATTTTATTTTTCATAGACTAGAGCAAATGATTGAGAATATCCTCCAACTTTAAATATGTCATCTTATTTTCTTTTCTTGGAAAAATAAAGCCAACCTTCTAATTCACAGCATCATTCACAATACACTTCAAGATATCAAGCCATATTCATATGAAACACAGCATTGCTCGAAAGGGGTCAACTCACTGTTTCATCAATGTCCATGAATAACAAAGTTTGGTTGTGAATGAATCATACTTAGGCTGTTTTCTTATGAAGAAAATCTCATATTAGTGAAAGTCTCATGTCTTGATTCCATTTGCATATTAAAATGAAATTATAATAAAATGAAATTCTATTTGAAATCATCCTTAGGTCTCCACAATCATACTTTTATTTTGAATATACTCTTCAATACCTCAATCCATTTATTCAGGATATACAATATATGTAAAACAATTATTACTAATATTTTAGTATCCAATACCATATCTAGTATCTCAATTTTACCAGAATTATAATAAGGATACAAATCTACATAAGTACAGCCTCATGATCCTATAAAATTAATTTTATAGCATTCAATATGCTATTATTTAGCATCATTAATACCTTTTGTGGTATCACAGCCATAGACAAGGTTGAGTTGAAAGAGGTAAATGAAAGATGCGTTTTTTTTAATCCTTTCGCAAAATAAAAATTCTGCATTCATTAATAAATTGCTGCAGGAATCTCATCTACAATATGCTAGAAAATTCACTCATGAATTACCTTTGTGAGCTATGGTCTCCTCATGATTTTCGATTAAGTTTGAGAAACACTTTGTTAGAAGGCAGTCATTTCTTATTCTTCCTTATTTTTTGCAGAATATTCTTATGATCGGTACAGAGAATATGGTGAGCAACGAAGTTCTTCGAAAAATTCACCCATCGCAAATTGGGCAGGCAGAAGAATTTTCAACGCTCAGGTGAGTTAAAAAAAATCCATTCTATGCCTCATTAACCATTATCCTCGGGACGACCTTGACTACGAATAGAAGCATATTATTAAGCAAAAAATGAGAGAAAAGAATACATTTCCTCATTTATTCATTCTCGATCAATTTTTCATTTATCTTAATCTCTCTTACGTAAGAATGACTAATGAAAACAAAAACTTCTTCATACACTTAATTATAGTCAAGGCGAAAGTTATTTCCGTGCTTTTGACGTTTGTAGAGACGGGACTTTGTCATTGTTTTAAGTAATTCATAACCGGATATTCCTGATCTCCATCGCTGAAGCTAAGGTATTTTGATATGGTTTACTATGTGGTTATTGTAGTCACAAGGACATACAAACTTAGCAATAATTGCTTCATTTACGTGATTTCTCGGAACGGATAAATAAGAATCCTTGATGAATATCATTTTCGTAACACTTAAAAGTTAAAATGATTTAAATGAGAAGTTATGCAAGTTATATTTCTAATTGCGTACCGTAAGCTGGCTTCTATACCAGAGGAAACTTATCCACTTAGAATTCGAAAATTTCCATGCTCTAAAATGCCCAGGAGAGTATCAGCTTAGTGTTTTCATAGAGGGGCTGCTTATGCATCCAAAATTTAAGAAGTTTTTTTTTGATGAACTCTCCCGCTAAGGTTTCTTTCGAGTAGGGAATTCAGTAGACTTTCCCGGTAGAAGGAGCGATGGAAGGACAATGAAAATATAGGGGGAAGGCAGAATATTTTTCTCATGGGTCAAATCGAACATATTTCTATAGATATTATGCATATGCATAAAATTATATTTTATTTTCATAGCATAAAAATGAAACCATCATTGAGTTTGTAAGGTTATTTAGGCACATCTATTTAGCTTTTTTTCTAGGGAAAGTCTCCCTATGTCACTATATATTTTTCTTCACATCGAAGTCTCCTACAAAAGGTAAATTAATAATTATGAAATGTGTATGAAAGGGGAAATTTCATGGTCGTCCATATAGCTATTATTATATATTTCAACGGTGTAATAAAATTTGATTACTCAATTTATCGGCTGTAAGAGATTACCACCTATTTGTCTGGTCTCGCCCTAATATTTTTAAGATGATAATAATAGTATTAAAAGTGGAAACTTGGAGTTAATTCTAATGAAATGCAGGCGACGGACAAATGATCTACTCTCACCGAATCTCTCCAAGACTGCAGAAGCATTCTGTTGAGTAAAATGACGAACTGCGTCCATCCTGAAGTGGCGAATTCGTATTCCTCGGTCTTTCCTTCTCTTTCGTTGCATTCTTCCACGCTCTGATCAGCTCTGCTATCCCCTCCTTAAAATAAAACAAGTTCAGATATGATTTGATTTGTGGTGCTGCTATACAGTCAAATCATCTTTCTTCCCCCGATTTGTAACTCACGCCAAGTACTGGAATGCGTAGGTTTACTTTCGTCTAAACTTCTTCTGGAGGTCGCTGGGGAAGGGGAAAAAAGTGCGTTTCTGCCGTTGTCCACTGCAATTACCATTCGATCCGTCATATCTCCATACTCGCCGCTCGACACCTCAACAACTATCAAAGGAAAAAGTTATAAATTTTAATGTAGAGATGGCAAGAAGGATGTGTGAAGTTCCTGACGAAGTTAAGGAAGTTTTTAAGTGAAAAATTAAACGGAATTTTGGAATATTTTATCGAAAGAAAGAAATTTTAGCGGTATTTCAAACATTTAATACACCAAAAAATCGCTAATTTCTTCTTATTATCAAATTAATGGATTTCAAGTCTTATACAACTTTAGACAGTAATAGGAATGTTATATTGTCCACTTTTCTTTATAATGATAAGTATTATATCTCGAACTCATCCGATGATTATCTCGGCATAAATTTGCGCCAGAAGTAGATTATATCTCTTGATTATAGGTGGAAGCATAATTATTATGGAATGTATGGAGGAGATAGTAAGTGACATTAAAAGGAGAGGAATTATAGGAAAGCTGGCTGGATGTAATAAATAAGAATTAATGCACGAATTATTATTACATATTGAATAAATGCACGAATTTTTATCAAGCGTGAGATTTATTCAAGTATAGAAATTGTTAGAGGAGTATTGTGACAGCTGATATACGTAACATTTTAAAGGCGTGCAAAATCTATTTATCGAGTTTCCGGGGAACATGCGTAAGAGTATTTCTTTCCCTCTAAATGATTGAGCATCGAATTCTAGACGGTTCTCTCTTTCTTTACCTCAGTTAACTACAATAGTTGAGAAAGATGACAATTTAATTTTTATCAATGTATCACGCCTTCAAGAAGAGTTGGACCTTCATTTATCAATTCTATTCTTTCCTATGCGGTGCTTTTTATTACCGATGAGATCATTGGTGCTAGCATAGGTTATAAAACGAATGTATGTACGTGCTTCACATAGAAGTACTTCATATGTATGGGGACTATCGTTGCGCAACAAAGGGAACACTTCTTCTCCAACATTAACTTCGAAGTGCAAGGCGGTACATAAGCAACTAAATAACTCCTTTACCAGCAGAATACGTGCATTGCTTTCCAGATAGTAAACGTGCATTGGAAGAGCGGACTGGATTGAAAATCAATTAGCATTCTAACAGTTTATGCACGCCTCATATTTTGCTCTGACCACCGACGTATTGTTGAAACAACTGAGGAGGCGAAATGTGACCGAATATTTTCCAACTTTTCTTTCTATAATATACGAGGACCGTACGAAATTTCTTCAAGGTATATGCAGACATATTCCTATCGTAAACAGGAAATTACTTTAATGAACTAGTCTGAGAAAGTTTTCAAAGCTGCGAGGTAATTCGGCTAATAGTATCATAAAAGCGTCATCGTAAATGTAAATGGGTGCTGTTTATTCTGTGGGTATGTTTATGAAGGAGTATCATAAGAATTATATGAATCATAAATCATTAATGTCGTATCAAGTTTTAAAGTTAATGTTTAAGTTCTATTTATGGAACGCTTTCCTCCTGACCGAGAATAATGATAAGAGGACATTAGTCATTCAATACGAGTCAAAGTATATGAAGAGCCCTCTTGTTCTTAACGAGCACTTGCTCTATCTGATCTATTTCTGAGCTGATTTGGATTAGATTTCATATAATTAAATTCTTGAAAATCAGGAATCATTTAACAAATAATTTTATATAAATATTGTAACCTTGAGAAATTCCTTTGAAGTGATAGTCTCATCCGAGCTCCAAGAAATATTGCTACACCACTACGAAACCACAATGGTAGACCAGATAAAAGTTACTAGTTTGCCTCATAACCAGTAAGAGCTCTTTGTGTTTTTGTCTTTTTTCTCGTACTTCATTATCCGAGATATTACGACGTTTAATGGAGTTTACGGTAGTTATATTTAAAATTTCCATCGCCACTAAGTATTCAATTCTGTAACAACTTGAATTTTCATTTTACTTAAAAAATTTAATATTCAGCACAGTTTTGGTTAATTGGTGTGCCAAGGAAAAGAAAGATGAGGAGCTCTACTGTAGACCTTCCATTCCCCCGACCTCGTTGGCTCTTAATACCAAACAGAAATGTTTGTTCCCTCATCCATAGTAAGGTGAAATCTATTAGGGTATCGATGATATTATTGCATTGAGTTTTTGGATTATATTGCTTAGACACAGGCGACTTCCACCCCGTAATATTGGCTTGCTGAAACCTCAATGAATCCACAACATATTCATGTACCATGTGCTAATCATTTAGCTTCTCTATATTTTCGCGAAGATGGTTTAAAACCAGGAGAAGAATCCAGGATTCCTTTCATCAAAGACGAACTTGTAAAACGTTAACCTTCTGGGAGCTATATTATTTAATATTGAAGTTAAAAATACCAATACCTAAACGGATTATACAGAATAATTTTCAGGGGGAGCTTACCGAAATCTGCGGGGTTGTAATGCGTGGGGCAGTCGAGAGAAAGGGTGTTTTTGAGGAATGGTACCACTTGGTGCGGAGGGCCGGTGTATACGCATTGGCCCTCGGATACCACGAACACATGGTCAAATGCGGCGAATAGGCGGGCACTGGGGGTGTGTACGGAGCATATGACGGTTCGTCCTCCTTTGGCAAGTTGTTGCAGCAGGAGTATGCACTGAGCGGAGGATAGGTCGTCGAGGCCACTGTTTAACAGAAAAACATGAGATGAATTAGAGAAATGATCCATCGGAGGTAATTAGGAGCGAGATACTTGATGGAATTTATGCATAATTAATTTAATATATGGCAATGAAAACTCGTTCACTTACTCTAAAGAAAAAAGGTTTCTTCACAAACAACATGACAAGTCTAGATTCAAGCTGATGACCTCGTCATCAGTTTTGAAGAAAAAGGTGAGACATTAGTAATTAAATCGAGGAAGAAAAAGTATAGAATGGTGAAAATGACCATTAACTACGTCCATGTATCAATACAGCCTTCCTCCATCATCCAAGCAACCTCTGAGGATTCCCCCTTGAGCACTTCATTTCTCCCCAACCGCCCCTTCCCTTTTCACCTTCCTTCCTTATAATTCCCGTTCTTTCAACAATTTGAGCTCACCTGATGATGAGGCAGTGCCCTCAAAACTCGGTAGTGCCACCTTGTTTGCGAATAATTCTTTTATTTCTACTGCATGCACTCCCGTTCTTTTTTCAACACTCTCATCACACACCAGTTTCACTCTATATCAGGGGTGAACAACCTGTTGGCTGCATGGAGCCCATTAACATGCTCCGTGCAGCCTTGTAGATTGTTTTTCCCTAATGGTTTAGTGAAATATTTTATGCTAATACTTTATCAATGAAGGATAACAAAACAATAAATTCTATCCTAAAGAGTGGACCATCATATGCACTTACGACGATCTAAAATACTTATCATTTTAGATGAATTATAATTACTTTCAAACCGCAGCAAAATACATTTTCTGTGCCCTTTAAGTCTTAAGATAACCAATGCGGCCCGCTGGAGGAAAAACCTTGGACACTTCTGCCCTAGAATATTATAAATAGCCATTATATTCAAGCATTGTATTCATTCATTTTATTTATTAGAGAAAAACTAGCCTAAAATAAACTTATTTATCATCAACTATTGGTTTACACGAATTATGTCATCATCAAGTGTTCATCAGGTAATTTACAAAACCGTGAGAGATATTACAAGAAGAAACTAGTTTATAAAACATTATTTTCGGTCTAAATGCACTCGAAGTTACATATTACGGATGAATTATAACTTGAAGCCTCACAGTAAACACTTTGTTTACCTACCAATGAAAGGAATGAGGTAGTTGGGTAATTTGTTATCTAAATCAGTTAAGAATGATTGGAAAAATTAAAGAAACAAGCAAGAAAGAGCTGATTTCCCTCCTTCAAATCATGCAATATCTGCTTACCAAGAAATTGCTTTTTTGTAGTAAGACTTGCTTAACTATGCTCAAGTTTGTTACTGCTTGCTGTCAAGACACCATTAATTACGGTAATGACGCCTTTGATTGTGACCATAAATTTATTTTCTGAGTTCACTTACGTCGTAGGCTCGTCCAGGAATATCACAGGGGGATTATCCACTAATTCAAGTGCAATCGACAGCCTCTTCCTCTCCCCACCGGACAGTCTCTGCGTCAGAGTGTTGCTGCACCGATCTAGCCTAAGGCTTGTGATTATCTCCTCCACCTGATCAAATGGAAAAGTAGCTCTTTACCAATAGATAATAATGTTTCAGTATTCATGTCGTACTCGACAAACCGGTTGTTTAAGATATACGTTACTCCGTAACAGCCCGCTAAAATACCCTGCGTAAATGTAGAAATAATCAATTTCCTAAGTAAAACTTTTTCATGAGAATTAAATTTAGTCTGATCTTGAAAGGATATCGGCATATAATAATGCGAAGGTTTAGAAAGAGTGATTCTCGAGATTAGGAAGGCAATTCACAAAAGTACACTTCCATTTACTACATGACATAATTTTAGATTAAATATAGAGCATAACACTATATTAACTAAATATTTTTATTTTGAAAACCTGAACTTATATCTGAAGTAGATGAAAAACATGATTATAAAGTTTGATACAATACTTGTTCAATCAAATAACAATACTATAGATGATTATTATAATTCTTTATATCTGGAAACAATACAAATTATTAAGAAAGTAAACAGCCCAAAAACTGTAAATACCTACTTTGTGAGAATCAAATTCCTCGAAGATAAATCATGGACCGATTTTGGATCTAGATTGCGCTCTACACGAAGAAAACTGTTTATAACAGACTTTTACCGAATTACCAAAGTCAGTGGCTGATAAATCAATATAAATAGATTAATATATATTATTTCATTCAAATTTGATTTTATTCTAAAGGAAACCATCATTAACATAATCAAGAACGTGATTAATCATGTAAAATCGTTGATATTATGTATCCGAAAATACAAAAACGTTAATATAAAAATTCATCATCCTTAAATTCGCCTGATAATAAATTGCACCAGACGTTAAATTATTGGAATGTTACTAAAAACTTCGAAAAATTACTTACATACTAAATTTTAATGGTATAAGGTAAAATAATTCTTAAGTGGATTATTACAATAATTCACGTCCATCACTGCAATTGAAATAAATGACTAGGCATTCGGAATATGAAGCTAGATCAAATAAATAACAACATGTTTTTACCAGTATACAAGATAATAACAGGTCATCACCTGTTATGAAAGACAACTGAAGATCATTTTATTACGGCGTAATGAAATGAAAACTAAGACGCAACATATTAGGAAACACAAAAGAAGTAATAATTAGGTGGTGATATCAGTGAAAGGCTAATTTGCTTCTATGCAGTACGACGTTTGAGAAGTCTGTTGCAAGCTCTTGCAAGTGCACCATGTTATAAGATGAACTTCTCTTGGAGATTTCATTGGAGAGCATCTTTGTTTTGGTAAGGTATGCTTTAAAAGTTCTCCTTCTGCATCAAACCCATCTTTACGTAATACCAAAAACAAAGAAATGATAAAAGGTATGCAAATACAAGAAAAAGAATTGAAGAGTATTTTAGAAAATCCTAAGTAAATTACAAGGGAAATATCTCTCAGAATGAAGCACCAGTAAATAGGAGGTACTCAGGGGGGTATTGATAGAAGCTGGAAACTTCGCGTTGGGAATATTACCCAAAATTTAGCATCTTCCGTGTTTTACTCGAAATATGACGGGAGAATTTTTCCTTCGAAAATAAACTTTTCCGTATATGAACGGCCACATTCGTTTGTGTTTTTATTTATATTATATTCCCAAATATGATTCAAGGAGTGCAATAAAACATCACCTGGAGTTGTTTGCATAACTTTTCCCAGAATTCTCGTGTTATTTTTGGAACTAGTATAATACATTAGTCACCTTTGCAGGTTTTACTTTCTATATTTAAGAGATTTATATGATATTTTTCTGAATGTTCCACACGGAAGAGGTTAGAGTGACCCTGTTATACTCAAGGGCTCCCACATCATCTACTAATGGACTATACCGGGCACTCCAAGATTATACTGTGCACCACTTTTGTGTAAGCTGAAAGGAATTTAAGATACTAATCTTATATTCTGATTCATGGCTATTTTATTTTAATATTCAATGCCACATTGGCAGTTGACATGAGAGTAATAAGTGGTCGCAAAATATTATTTTCAATTTATAAAATCATTGGCACCGGAATTTCTTATCTATAAGTGGAAAGTTCCATAGTTGAGGCAGCAAGTCAACGGTTTCATGGAAGAGCTAACGTTATAAGGCCAATGCTGCTTCTAAGCTTGAATCCGACTCTAAATATGTGTTATTACAGTTTCTGAAACGTATAACGAAGAGATATTGGGTGACTTAGCACATTATAAGTCGAGCATTCAGAAAAATCCCAAAAAGAAACGGACGTGAAAAAAAGTCTGACGAAACCGAGTCTCAAACCAGGATTTTCCACCTTCCGGACGGCTGCTCTACTTACTACAGACTTTTTCACGTCCTTTCATCCTTGGCAACAATATTAGCAAATAAACGAATCCCTCCGGCTGAAATTATCTTATTTATATACATCATCAACCGTGAATTCGTTACGCTTGAATGTAATGTACATATTATTGGAATGTTACGTTATATTTTATAGTAAAGTAAAATAAATATTTTCCTATTAAGTTGTATTCCATAATTCTGATCGTATGTTTTTCTTTCTTCAATTTACATGTTTTATGTTTTTTAATACTATCTCTTTATAACTATATAGATTAAAATGTTGTAGGTAATGCTGATTTTAACAATCTATAATATGTAGAATAATATAAATTTTTTTATCCATTCAATTTAAATTAATAGTAAATTTCATTTAAAATACTGCCACCAAATTTATCGTCTGATTACGGTGGAAATTCAATTATGAAATTAATAATGAAGGATAACATTAACAGTACGAATATCGGTTTCTGTACTCACCACTCTTCCTTTGTCCTCTTCCGAAAGCCGATTGCCTAATTTGAGGTCCGCAGCAGTCTTCAGCGCCTCCTTCACGGATACGTGGTTCTGAAGTCTGTCTTCTTGCATTATGTACCGAGAGATTTTCCGGAATTTGTTGAGATCACGGGGTTTATCATTGGTGGAGACACAACCCGTCGCGCCACCACATCTGGAAAGTGAAATTAAGTTATTATTCACTTAGAACTTATTCAAAGGGCATAGAGAACTATTATTAGTAATAGTTCACGCAGGGAAGTTATATATTTATTAATTAATTGAAATGATCCACTTTGTTAATCTTTATGGGTACAAGTGGGTCCCTCTTCTGCCTAATCTCCTTCAAGGATATTTTAGATGCAATATTTACAGTAAACGAGAAATAAGTAAACTAATTATTGTAGGTATATGTAGTCTAACTGAAATATATGACGTTTCCGCTAGTGGAAATCAAAATAATTTCTTGTGAAATTTTTTCCCGACTCCTAAAGATACTTTCTAAATTAAAAACAAAACTATCATTGCTTTTTTCGAAAGTACGGATTTTCCCAAAGTTGATTTGGTACCCCTACTCATTTAGAAAATATGCCTATCATCTATGGATTAAGAACATTAAAATTATGAGGTAATTTTACATTGGTTAGTTTTGTGATAGGGAAAGGTAACAAAAAATATGTTTGATAGTAAAGATACTTCTCAACAGAAATTCCAACTTTAAAGAATTCCCGATGTAAATTTTCAGATTTAATAATATGGCTTAGTTTTTTTAAAGCATTTCTCGGTGTGGTTAACTAACTTAGTTAACGGAAGGATTGAACATGCTTCTATCCTGAAAGTTATTCTTCCAGCTGCACTAGTCAGTGAAATAGCTGAAAACTAGTTAAAATCTGCCTATCGCAACTTTTCGACTCTACAATTCCTCACTCTCAACCCTTTTTGGATTAGATGCATTTTTAAATAAAATATAATATAAACTTAAAATTAATAGTTACACGCTATGTGAAAAAGTAAGTCATCTTAGGAACAGAAATACTGCTCCATAAGTTGGCTATAAAATAAATTTGAATGAATAATAAAAATGAATAGCTCATACTTTGTTAGGAAATGAAGGAAATTTACTATGTTGCATTGATATTTCCACATTTAATCCTTAGGCAGCTAAACGCTAGTCTTTTACCTCCATTTACACGCGTCTCTATCTCTAATATTTTTTCTATTACGCCCAACTAAAAAGAATCATTCCTCTAATCTATTTAAATTCGTAATCAACAATCACGCTGTTCCTTTTGGGCGAAGCTTAAGGTATAAGCAATTAAAGAAAGGTAAAACTCTTACTTGTATCCAGCGAGGACGTTGAGAAGTGTTGACTTTCCGGAACCAGATGGTCCCATGATCGCTGTCAATTCACCTGACCGAAATACTCCATTGATATTTCGGAGGATCATCTTGTAACCTATGAGAGAAATGTTAAAGGAGGATTAGTAAATATTTTATCATCTCATTTGACCATCTGTTTGATATCCTCGAAAATTTTAGACTTTGTGTTAGATAGTAAACCATGGCAAAAATCAGCGACAGAAATTCAGGTATATCTCACCCTTAATTTTATTAAGACTCCATTTTCATTTGTAACATGAAGGTATCAACTAAAAAGTAAAACTGAATAGACTCAAAAGGTAGTCGATTGAATGGTGAAAACTGTTGTTGATACGATAGGGTTTCGAAATAAATCTGATAAAATTTAGTTCTATTCAATATATTGGATGCCAATATAATAATTTTGTGAAAGTAATTAGTGCAGAGTCGTTGGTGCTGTTCCAAGCCGTAAAATATCTTTGATGTAAAGAATAAGAAAGTTTAATTAAGTTCCGTTACTATTTATCTTTACTACGCAAGGTAATTATTTATAATTTTCGAAAGAAATAATCTCTGTAGGACAAGTTCGGTATAAGGATGAGTTGTGATTGAAAGAAATTATAGTTTCAGGCCTTTTTTCTAACTTTATAATGCTCGAAATTTTTATATGAAGCTGTATAAATGGTATCAGCATCATTAAAAAGGCCATTTTCTATATGAGAGTTTTTGCAAATCATTAAAACATTGCGATACAGAAAATAATATCAACCAGGGATAAAATGAATTCGACAAATTATTAAAAATATACATAAATATTTAAGCAACACATAAAAACAAATAATGAAACAGAATTTAACGTAGATAATATTGAAATGTAGTATCAACTGCAGTGAAAAGTTTCCCGTAAGAATAGTGACAAAGAAACACGAGGAAGTATTGAGAAGGATTTAGCTGACACGTACAAAAAAAAAACAAAGATTTTTTTCATCATATTTCCGAGGTGATTTCACACACATTTGCATCATGTCTATCATTACTTCCAGAATGAATTAATTCACCTATTTGCATATAGCTTTTTAAATTCTCTTAGGAATATTTCAGCTTAAAAATCACCTTAGCCTTAATCTAAAGTTGCGTTAGCATATAATCTCATTTTTCCAGAAAAAAGTGGACAGCTGATGGTTGGCCTTGAATTAGCCGTTACTTTCTGGCACGACTGAAGTACCACATGGCTTGACGGCTGTCACTTGCTTATTTAAAATGAATCAGATTTCGTCATTAGGTCTGGGATTTTTCCACCTCTTGCAGAATCATGAATTAATCAAAATTAATTAATTAAAATCCAGTTTAATAATCTAAGAACCTTAAAACTAAGTCCTCGGCGAAACGATTTCCTAGTGGACTGCATCCGGATCTTGATATATGTAGCTCACGTACAATATATATACAAAAACGAATTTAAGAGGAAAATAACTCATATAAGCATTAATCATGTCCTTAGAAGTCTTTCTGGAACTCTTTATTATGACACCTTGAGACCTTGCCACTTCTGAATACAAAGAGGTAAACAATCGAGTAAAGTGCTAGAACATTTTAACACAAAGTCCATATACGATCGATTTCGCTCAGATTACCTTAATTTTTAGCTTATAAAACCCACTTTTACTAATATATACTATGGAGAGAATAAGTCTCATCACATGCTGAAAACAGTCGCTAAAATAAGGAAAAAGTCTTTAGATCTAGCGACAAAATCGCTAAATTGGCGTCTGTCTACGCTGGGTGGGCCATATTCCTCAAAGGGATCTCTTGCCATGGACTTCACTATTCTTTATGTTAACTCGAATTTATAAAATATAATTTTCAAAATCAATATAAATATTTGTATATAAATATGCGCATGGAGTGGTCTAAAATTTGGTTAAAAGTTTAATAGTTGTATATACTTGTATATTAAATTTGATCTTTCAACCAAAATTTCCTTCTTAAATTATGTTGCGTATTATGTGCTGATGCGTAGCGAACGCCGATAAATACGACGGTTTATTGCTGTTTCATAAATAAAAGGAATGCTATCTTACTGACGTAGCGGCTATAACTTAACACCCTAAAAATAAATAAAAATTTTAACTCTCGGTGTCAGCCTTGTCATCAATGTCAACATTCTTCTGACAACAAACTTGTCATAACCATCTATTTTACGAATGTACATATTCGCCAAAGGAGTGGTATAAAAAAGTGATGGATACTTTACTTTAAAAAATAGTTGCCACTGCGTATGTGTTAGTGCGTATTTTAAAATTAGGAAACGGTAGAAAATGTACTAGTAGTATACACTGATGAAGATTTCGGCTGATGTTTTCGGATGGAATTTGGCTTATTAGATTTGGAAAGGATTATTGTCGTAAATGCATCAAGAAGTCAAGGAGTAACTGTGTGAGGTGCCAAGTCGAGAACTATCACATATAGCTTCAGTAATCCCCGTTAAGCATCAGGTTAGCGGCTTAGTTCAAACGTACAACCTTCCTAAAAGATGCAGGGTTTGTCTTTCACGTTCTTTATCCCCCGTCGCAGCCATTACGGCTGTTTACTTTTACCATGGAGACGAAGGCCGCCCTCTGTTGAACCGAGCAATTAAATTCCTCGAAGCTTCCGCGTGTTATTAGGTCTTGGCCATTGCCGTAGCCTCTGGAACTCGCACTTTCTAAGTGAGCGCACGGTAAATAGAAAATGCTTCGATATGAAAAACGGCGATTTCCAAACACCGGATTAACATTGTTTTTTCACTCTGCCAGCTGTTTTAATCCTCCTGTCCAAATAATGAGAAAGTAACCCTTACGGGCATATACACTAAGAAACGCATGCAGTTAATATATTCATTGATGCATTCATAATGAACACGTAGCGCATCATATTACTGCGAATTCTTCATGAATATAAAGTTAAGAAATTTCCCAATTTTTCTTCATCCAGACCGTTTTTTCAGTTACTGTCCCTAATCTTTACTAAAAGAAGAGGTGAAAGAAAAATGTGGGATTTCCACATGGTTTAAAGAAACAATCAGTTTCGGAAAACTCTCTATATTCGGTTTTACTTGGAAATTGAGGAGTAAATTACAATTTATCCTTTACCTCTTCAAAATGTAGTTCCACGAAGTCAAGTGTTACACGATATATTATACTAATCTTTAATTTTGCATTTGAAATCGTTTATCGTGTGCTGCGTGTTTCAATATTGCACTATTTGTTCAGTTAACTATTTCTCTACGTCTTCCTAGTCGACTCTAGTAAGTTACTGTTTTGTTGTATATTTTTTATAATTCAGTAGGAAATGCTCTCATTCTGTTTTATCAATAACTTTATTTAAAATTACCTATAAATAAAAGTGTGGTGACCAGAGAATCCTGTTTTAGCGGACTGGCGGAGTACCTCTTGGGTGATAATTAGGGGAGATAAAGAAGGTTTCTTGGCTTTGGGTTCTTATCAAATTAGGATTTAATGATTCCTATTGAATTCCTTATGAACGACAACTTAGATTTAGCAGAAAGGTATGTTAACACTTATTCGCACCGAGGATTACTTTCATAGTTTAGTACAAAAGTGCTAATCGATACATAAGGAAAGGTAGAAAAATTAAAGATTTACAGGTCTCATGATATTCTTTCATATATTTCTTCCCGACTTCCCCTCCCAAATGCAATGCAATCCTTATATAATTTATATATTACTGCCTATAATGCAATATATATATATATCTATTATATATAGCTAACTCTCCGGATATACCTATATCTATTATATATAGCTAACTCTCCGGATATACCTATATATATATTTATAGGGGATACGAATTCTGACCATGTTCCACAAGCGCCGTCGACGTCAGATTTTTTTGACGTACTGGCCCTACACTCTAGATGCCAGAATAATGCAGACTTCGACGCTAGCTATCATAGGTTCGATGCCAGAAATTCCCAAAAATCGCAATTTTCCCATAAGAATGCATTGCGCGGATTTTTGAAAATTATTTTGAGGCACTTATCGTTAAGATAGAGTAACCAAAATTTCGGAGGTTGAAGTTGAGGTAGTCTTCTATGCTTCTCATGGAAAAAATGTAGCCAAATGACAGTGAGTTCGACGCCAGGTGGATGCAAAATTCTTCCATAAGAAATGCATTGCGGAAATCTTTTTAAATGCCCTCCCGATAAGCTGGAAAGATAAAACCCGGAATGGTGACAGAGGCGTGGGACCTTCCCCATAAGATATTGAATCGAAACTTTGGAACAAGTAAGGATGGCACTTATCTAATATTATTTTGCTGTCTTCTCTCACGATCGGGTTCTTAGTTCGTCGCCAGGCGGTCTTTGGCGCGAAGTTTTAAATTTGAACTGAGGCAGTACTTGGTATGATACTGTATTCAACGGATAGCTTGCAGTATGCAAGCAACTTTTACTCGTATATAGATATATAGATATATATATATAGGGGATACGAATTCTGACCATGTTCCACAAGCGCCATCGACGTCAGATTTTTTCGACGTACTGGCCCTACACTCTAGATGCCAGAATAATGCAGACTTCGACGCTAGCTGTCATGGGTTCGATGCCAGAAATTCCCAAAAATCGCAATTATCCCATAAGAATGCATTGCGCGGATTTTTGAAAATTATTTTGAGGCACTTATCGTTAAGATAGAGGAACCAAAATTTCAGAGAATGAAGTTGAGGTAGTCTTCTATGCTTCTCATGGAAAAAATGTAGCCAAATGACAGTGAGTTCGACGCCAGGTGGATGCAAAATTCTTCCATAAAAAATGCATTGCGCGATTTTTTTAAATGGCTTCCCGATAAGCTGGAAAGATAAAACCCGGAATGGTGACAGAGGCGTGGGACCTTCCCGATAAGATATTGAATCGAAACTTTGGAACAAGTAAGGATGGCACTTATCTAATATTATTTTGCTGTCTTCTCTCACGATCGGGTTCTTAGTTCGTCGCCAGGCGGTCTTTGGCGCGAAGTTTTAAATTTGAACTGAGGCAGTACTTGGTATGATACTGTATTCAACGGATAGCTTGCAGTATGCAAGCAACTTTTACTCGTATATATATATATATATATATATATATATATATATATATATATATATATATATATATATATATATATATATATATATATATATATATATCTATTATATATAGCTAACTCTCCGGATATACCTATATATATAGATATATAGATATATATATATAGGGGATACGAATTCTGACCATGTTCCACAAGCGCCATCGACGTCAGATTTTTTCGACGTACTGGCCCTACACTCTAGATGCCAGAATAATGCAGACTTCGACGCTAGCTATCATGGGTTCGATGCCAGAAATTCCCAAAAATCGCAATTTTCCCATAAGAATGCATTGCTCGGATTTTTGAAAATTATTTTGAGGCACTTATCGTTAAGATAGAGTAACCAAAGTTTCGGAGGTTGAAGTTGAGGTAGTCTTCTATGCTTCTCATGGAAAAAATGTAGCCAAATGACAGTGAGTTCGACGCCAGGTGGATGCAAAATTCTTCCATAAGAAATGCATTGCGGAAATCTTTTTAAATGCCCTCCCGATAAGCTGGAAAGATAAGACCCGGAATTGTGACAGAGGCGTGGGACCTTCCCGATAAGATATTGAATCGAAACTTTGGAACAAGTAAGGATGGCACTTATCTAATATTATTTTGCTGTCTTCTCTCACGATCGGGTTCTTAGTTCGTCGCCAGGCGGTCTTTGGCGCGAAGTTTTAAATTTGAACTGAGGCAGTACTTGGTATGATACTGTATTCAACGGATAGCTTGCAGTATGCAAGCAACTTTTACTCGTATATATATATAGCTAACTCTCCGGATATACCTATATATATAGATATATAGATATATATATATAGGGGATACGAATTCTGACCATGTTCCACAAGCGCCATCGACGTCAGATTTTTTCGACGTACTGGCCCTACACTCTAGATGCCAGAATAATGCAGACTTCGACGCTAGCTATCATGGGTTCGATGCCAGAAATTCCCAAAAATCGCAATTTTCCCATAAGAATGCATTGCTCGGATTTTTGAAAATTATTTTGAGGCACTTATCGTTAAGATAGAGTAACCAAAGTTTCGGAGGTTGAAGTTGAGGTAGTCTTCTATGCTTCTCATGGAAAAAATGTAGCCAAATGACAGTGAGTTCGACGCCAGGTGGATGCAAAATTCTTCCATAAGAAATGCATTGCGGAAATCTTTTTAAATGCCCTCCCGATAAGCTGGAAAGATAAGACCCGGAATTGTGACAGAGGCGTGGGACCTTCCCGATAAGATATTGAATCGAAACTTTGGAACAAGTAAGGATGGCACTTATCTAATATTATTTTGCTGTCTTCTCTCACGATCGGGTTCTTAGTTCGTCGCCAGGCGGTCTTTGGCGCGAAGTTTTAAATTTGAACTGAGGCAGTACTTGGTATGATACTGTATTCAACGGATAGCTTGCAGTATGCAAGCAACTTTTACTCGTATATATATATAGCTAACTCTCCGGATATACCTATATATATAGATATATAGATATATATATATATAGGGGATACGAATTCTGACCATGTTCCACAAGCGCCATCGACGTCAGATTTTTTCGACGTACTGGCCCTACACTCTAGATGCCAGAATAATGCAGACTTCGACGCTAGCTATCATGGGTTCGATGCCAGAAATTCCCAAAAATCGCAATTTTCCCATAAGAATGCATTGCTCGGATTTTTGAAAATTATTTTGAGGCACTTATCGTTAAGATAGAGTAACCAAAGTTTCGGAGGTTGAAGTTGAGGTAGTCTTCTATGCTTCTCATGGAAAAAATGTAGCCAAATGACAGTGAGTTCGACGCCAGGTGGATGCAAAATTCTTCCATAAGAAATGCATTGCGGAAATCTTTTTAAATGCCCTCCCGATAAGCTGGAAAGATAAGACCCGGAATTGTGACAGATGCGTGGGACCTTCCCGATAAGATATTGAATCGAAACTTTGGAACAAGTAAGGATGGCACTTATCTAATATTATTTTGCTGTCTTCTCTCACGATCGGGTTCTTAGTTCGTCGCCAGGCGGTCTTTGGCGCGAAGTTTTAAAGTTGAACTGAGCCAGTACTTGGTATGATACTGTATTCAACGGATAGCTTGCAGTATGCAAGCAACTTTTACTCGTGTATATATATATATATATATATATATATATATATATATATATATATCTATTATGTATAGCTAACTCTCCGGATATACCTATATAGATATATATAGGGGATACGAATTCTGACCATGTTCCACAAGCGCCATCGACGTCAGATTTTTTCGACGTACTGGCCCTACACTCTAGATGCCAGAATAATGCAGACTTCGACGCTAGCTATCATGGGTTCGATGCCAGAAATTCCCAAAAATCGCAATTTTCCCATAAGAATGCATTGCGCGGATTTTTGAAAATTATTTTGAGGCACTTAACGTTAAGATAGAGTAACCAAAATTTCGGAGGTTGTAGTTGAGGTAGTCTTCCATAGTACCAAAGGTAGAAAGGTTACCAAATGACCGTGAGTTCGATGCCAGGTGCGTGTGAAATTGTTCCATAAGAAAAGCATTGCCGATATTTTTGAAATTTTTTTTCAATGCCTTACCGATAAGCTGGAAAGATGAAACCCGGAACGGAGACAGAGGCGTTTGAAAAAATTCTTTCATGAATTTCTCCGTTTGTCTAGTGGTCCTTGGTTCGATGCAAGAGGGTCATTCCGATTCCACCATGCATTTCAAACGGGGAAAACGGAATCTTATTTTGGGACCTTTCCGATAAGATATTGAAACGAAGCTTTGGAAGAAGTCATAATGGCACTTATCTAATATTAATTTGCTATTTTCCTTCACGAAAGGGTCCTGAGTTCGACGCTAGGCTGTCTTTTGGGCGATATTTTACTATCCGTATTGAGGCCGTTCTCGATGCGATAGAACAATCAAAATCACGGTGTTTGCAGATGAGATGGTCTTCCATAGTATCAAAGGAAGAAATGTTAGCAAATGACCGTGTGTTCGACGCCAGGTGGGTTCGAAATGCTTCCGTAAGAAATGCATTGCTGCAATTTTTGAAAATTTTTTTCCATGCCTTCCCGATAAGCTGGAAAGATAAAACCCGGTGTGGCGACGGAGGCGTTTGAAAACATTCTTTCATGAATTTCACCGTTCGTCTAGTGGTCCTTGGTTCGATGCAAGAGGGTCATTCCGATTCCACCATGCATTTCAAACGGGGAAAATGGAATCTTATTTTAGGACCTTCCCGATAAGATATTGAATCGAAACTTTGGAATAAGTCATAATGGCACTTACCTAATATTAATTCGCTATTTTCTCTAACAGAAGGGTCCTGAGTTCGACGCTAGGCGGTCATTAGCGCGAATATTTGCAATCTGTTTTGAGACCGTTCTCGATGCGATAGAGCAATCAAAATTACGGCGTTTGCAGATGAGATGGTCTTCCATAGTATCAAAGGAAGAAATGTTAGCAAATGACCGTGTGTTCGACGCCAGGTGGGTTCGAAATGCTTTCGTAAGAAATGCATTGGTGAAATCTTGGATGATTTTTTTAAAATCCTTCCCGATAAGCTGGAAAGATAAAACCCAGAATAATGACAGAGGCGTTTGAGAACATTCTTTCATGTTATTCGCCGTTTCTGCAGTGGTCCTTGGTTCGATGCAAGAGTGTCATTCCGATTCTACCATGCATTTCAAACGGGAATAACGGAATCTTATTTTATGACCTTCCCGATAAGATACTGAATTGAAACTTTGAAACACGTCAGAGTGGCGCTTATCTATTATTCGTATGCCATTGTCTCTCACAAATGGGTCCTGTGTTCGACGCCAGGCGGTCATTTACGCAAATTTTAAAAAATTGTTTTGAGGCCTTTCTCAATGCAGGAGACTATTCAAAATCACAGCGTTTGCGTTTCAAGTACTTTTCTATAGAACCAGTGGAAGAAAGGTTGCATATGACCGTGAGTTCGATGCCACATGGATGAAAATTTCTCACGTAAGAAATGTATTGCGGCAATTTTTAAGAATTTTGCTGGATAAGCTTCGAAGATGACACCCGTAAGGGGAACTTATTGTTAAATTTGTACCAATTAGCTCGCAGTATGCAAGCAACTTTTACTCGTATATATATATATATATATATATATATATATATATATATATATATATATATATATATATATATATATATATATATATATATATACATACATACGAGTAAAAGTTGCTTGCATACTGCTAGCTAATATATATATATATATATATATATCTTTATAATCCTTATCCCACATATTACAGTGAGATTCCGATTATCCGTGCATGATATTTTTCTCGGTCTTTTTTTAAAAATTGAAGCAAATGCATAAGTATTTCCGCAGTTCTAGTAATACCTAAAGCAGGACTTACGTAATACCTTTTCCATGAAGTAGTGACTACGACTACAATGACATAATCGCTGCTAAAAAGATCCGTGGTGACGTGTATGAAACTCCTATTGAAATCATATACAATAGAAAATAACGGATCATTTGCGCAAATAATGGTAAATTGCATGTTTACGTAAATTATGAACACTATACGAAATAAAAGTGAAAGTTTGAGTTATCCGTGGTTGATTACTCTTGCATCCTCTCCCCATCTTTAGCCCGGATGATCGTGAGTTTACCGCGCCTCTTTTCTACCATTGAAACTTCTAAAACATCCATGTTCCAAAAACGCATCCCCTAAAATTTCAATCCTAACTCATCTCTTGAGCTATGTACATCGATTACTTCTTTCATTTCCTCTAACAAATAATACCTTTCTATTTTCTCTTTGTCTTCGTTTTTGCGATATTAATACTCAGGACATTTTTTATTTTGCTGTTGTGATTTCTTTTATTTGTTTTGTATATTTTTATTTGTTTGTTTGTTGTGATTTCTTTTGTTTGCTTGTTATAATTTCTTTTGTTTGTTATAATTTCTTTTGTTTGTTATAATTTCTTGTGTCTGTTTGTTATAATATCTTTTTTTTGTTTGTTTATTTTTGTTATTTGTTTTGCTCATCAAGTTATTTTCACTTGATTCAATGTATAAGTTCGATTCCTTTTGTTTTTGTCTCGATATAAATCAATAAAAGAGACTGGAGACGTTTACGTTATTGACAAGGAGGATGGATTATTGATATGGGTGGACAGAGAAAGAAATGAAGTTCTGAGTTGGTAAGACGAAGAGACAATCACTGGGCTGGGTCATTCTACTGGAAAAGAATGTCCGCTGAAGCAATTGAGGGAGTGCTAAATGGGAGGAGACAAAGGAAGGAAGGAAAAAGATATCAGTTGATGGATGCAATGAAGGTTGGAGTACCTTTCCATCTAGAGATTGGCACTGAATCAGGAAAAATACAGAGCCGCTATATATGGATCTTTCCGAAGGCAGAACTACGGCTGATTGACAGCGTCAACAACAGTAGTGTCAGTTCTAATATTGATTCAATTAGTGTCAGTTGCTTACTTCTATGTTTTAACTTGAATTTCAAAAACGTCTGAGTTGTTTTCTCTATTTGTCACAACTATCCCTAGTCGATAATTCAGGCCCATATCAACCGATAAATCTCAGCGCTATATTACAAATGAATTTTTCATTGAAATATTTCAATGGGAGATTTATTTCATTCAGCGCATCTCAAAAATCATTAAGTATAAAAAACTTTTGTAATATTTCTATTCACAATGTTGGGAGACTTCGTAAATCATTCCGATTCTCGATCATTAGCATCCCTTAGATCGGTGCGTCCAATAGACATTGTCACACTGTATACAGCCATGATGACTGGTGTGGTTTACAAGGAGATAAATAGGTTATATCACCATGCATATAAAGCGGAAACTACGCATGTTAGAAATAATTCAATCTTTTGAGAATATTGCACAATTTGAATCTATGATAGCATGAAAAATAGTCGTTAATATCACTTTGGCAGAAGGTTGAGTTCTTCTTTAGCTCGGAATTGATTTCTACAAACCACATACTATTTCAAGGGAGTACTTCACTAGAGGAAAGCGTAATTAAAGTAAATATACTCTCGAGTACAAGTTTATGCAATACTTCAAACTATTTGTTCAAAAAAATTGAACGTGAAAACATAATTTTAAGGGGAAAAATTACAAGCGACTATCATATCTTATTCTTCCAATGTAATATTACTTATCATACGTTCATTCTACAATAATGTTTGAAACCGTTACTTATTTTTCAAAGGGAACCTCCTACCCCGAAGTTAAGGCCCTTTCTTTAGAACCTGTTAATAACCTTTAATTTTTCCACCATATTTTCCTACGAAATAGATAAATAAAACTTATTCTGCAAGTCAATCGCTAGGGTTGAATTTATTGAAGTATGATAAACGATGGAATGCTTTTCAGCTGTTTTTAGCAATAGGATTCCTTCCACGGCAAAACTAAACGTATTTGAATTCCAGGTTGTTTATCCAAGTGATTTAGTAACCCCTTTCATTTGCCTCTTCCATTATAATGTAATGACGAAATATGTAAATGGGGGTGAATACAGTTCATCAAAGCTACGGGCAGACAATGAAGGTCGAGCGAAAGGAAGAATACGGAAGAGGTAATTCTAAGAAACCTATGATCTTAGGTGTCAACGTTAACTGAACGGTAAGCCAACGTTTCCTGGCAGCTATGGCAAGGTGGGAGATTAAGTGGCGATCGTTTGCAATGCTAAGGAAAATCCCATTAATGGATTTTCAAGAAGCGAAATTAACTGGATTTCCCTTGATGCTTGAGGAATAGTTTTCCTCATTCTAGTCAATCTGACGGATATCTCACTTTTCATATTTGCATCGGAAATTTACCTGCCGCTCGGATATGCATAAAATTACAAATAAGCATCCTAAAAAGAAAAAGTATCGGGTAACTCCCATAGTAGATTTTAAATTTACCGGTTTCGTTAACCAATTTACATCTTCAGGTATAATTCACCTGAGGATACCAATACGTTGACGAAACCGGCAAAATTAAAATCGGGTGTTGGATTAATCGAGTGAATTTTATTTTAAAGTTTTTTTTTTTGCTGCGAAATTCCACGAATTCACGATTGCAACTATTAATTTCAAATCGTAGATACTGGCTTAAACGTAACGCTCGAAAAGGGAGGCTACTATAGGAAGGCAAATGACAGGAAAAAGGAACGAAGACTAAAACCTCTGTTTAATTAACTTGATGAATTTAGAAAAAATAAGTTCTCTAAGGACACATAAAAGGGTCGGCCAAGAAGGGGGTTCCGTTGATATCAAGCCCCTGGGCCCCAGTTTTTAAGGGATCCCATTTTCTAAATGCATCTTCCTTATTTTTCAGAGAGCAAACAATGCATCTGTATAAAATTTTGTACTTGCGATATCGTACTTTATTTATTCACACTTTCTTATTACATGGAGAAAGGAATAAGATTAAGGGACCGTGTAGACCTTGCCTCCAATTCTAAATGACCGGTCCTGATTGCAAACTATACATCAACCCTTATTTTCTGTAAAGTAATCATAACGAAGGCTGATTTAGTCCTCATCTCCTCCATCATTGTCTACAAAATGCCTTACGGAGTAATGAGGCTTACTACCTAGTCAAGAAGAAGAGGAGTAAGGTAATTTGCCCTTTCTTTCCTCACTGACCCAGAACGCTGTAAGTGGATGAAGTCCGAATGAATGCATCTCAATGAGTCAACCCTAACATTTTGGAAAATAGATTAAAATCGAGGAAATAGATTCTTGGAAATATTTATTCAAAAATTCACCCTTTTCGAAGAATGGTATGCAGAAATTACAGATGAGGAAAATTAACTTGACGACTGGTACATGCATCTTTTTCCACACGCCCAAAGGAGGCCAGTTAAATGTAGATACAGTTAAGTAAATAGTCTCGTCTTAAAGACGTTTTGTGCCTCAAATCATATATCCATATTGTAATTATCGAGCTTTGAGTAGGCTTTATTTTGCAGTTTCACTCTCGATAGAGAGTTCGTAATAAGAAGAAAATTTACATAGTATTTTTCAATAACAAATGGGTAACAAAGTAGAACGCTCTTGAGATTAATACGCGTCTAGCTTGGGGATTTTTTTCCTCAATAATTTCTTCAATTTGGATTATACGAGTCATTTCTTATCAACATTGTTACGTGAGTATGGTGATTTTCCTCCATCTTGCTGCTCGATTGACTTGAATCACAAATAATTTCATTTGACGCACTCCGTAAGAAGATAATGGGTTAAAGATTGCTTAAAGAACGGTTCGCAGTAAATTACCTACAGTTGACCTAACCAGTTTATCATCTCCTATGCAGGAACATCGTCATTAAATGATAATACCGAGTTTAACGCGTAAAAGCATGAGTGGCGAAGCTGTCAAGTCGATCGTCATTTCTTAAGTAATCCAGGATTATAGATCTATCGCAAAACAATGAGAAGTATCTCGGTATATACCAAAAATTCTTATGCTAAATATTTTGCTGACTCTTTCTCAAGCAGTCCTGATTTGGAAATAGATCCTTCACTATTTTATTATTGAATATCTTACTAGAGACGTTTTATAGGTAATTAAAGTTTAGTTTTCAATCATTTTAATCATTTTAGCTTTCAAATTTACAGAAAATATCTATAAACTGTAAGATATCGATGTTCTTGGAATGCAATGCTATTCAAACACCATTTTCCGCTCCAACGTAAGATTCGCAAGTCTGCCATGATAATGTGTTATTTACGTTTTCCAAAGATCGGATTTTTAATTCCGAAGATAGACTTTTTAAATTAATTACTAGCTTTTTATCGCTGACACATAGCTAGCTGCCTTCTCAAGAATTTCCAATTCGATACATACCGGAAATTTTATTTTCAATATCACACACGCATAAAAACACAACCTTCGCGGTATTCCTTTCAGGGTAAGCGAGTTAGCAGCCTCGTTCATTCACATTACTCCTCCGTGATTTCCTATCCTCGCTAACTTCTCTGACTTCCGACACATCCGTACATTCTTCCTCACATTCACTTTTATCTAGCTTAGGTATGTCCCTTTCCTTTTGATCATCATTTAACTAACTTTATCTAGGCTATTATCCTTCAGTGGCCACTCGTGCATCATGCATCTTATACCGTTTTCGTCGTTTTTGGTGTTGGTCAACACTTTAGAGGACTTAAGTAATTCACGAGTCAATCAATGATACAAAAAATAATAAAAAATCGTAATCAATAGTATATAATAAGAATCAATTTAGCAATAATTTCTTATCAATATAATTATTTTAACCACTATAATAAAAATGACAATAGATTCTTTCCTTGACGCTGTGCAATATCTTTTCTAACCACTCGACAGGAGTAAAATTTCTTGAGATTCATTCTTGAACACGGTTGAAACAACATATTCCATGTTTACTTAATGATATATGACTGAAATTACCTCTTAATATTGCGATATTTCTCTCATCCATTCTGAAAATCCTTGTGATTCCTTTTATTTTTCGAATTCATGGTCATTCTGAGAGATAACGGATATCTAAGCAAAACTACTCCTAGCGTATTAGCGTAGTGATTACGCAACAGTAATCCATTTCCTTCGACCCAACCTTGCCTTTCCTCTTCTTCATTTTTGCAAGGCAATATTTACTTTCCCGTCTGGACTTCAAAGAATTTTCCATGCATTGATATTAAAAACAGTTGTTTACATCCTAAAGAAAGTATACAGTGCCTTTTTTTCGTTCATAAGCGCATCCTTGGACTTTTGTTCCGATGAAAGTACAGTTCGAAAAAACACCATAAGTGTCGTTCACCTTCAATCTTCATCTTCCATTCGCTTCGTGAATATGACGCGGATGGAAAGATTGTTTGTGCAATACATTCCTAAAATCGGATATCTCATAAGGTTCTATGATGAAATTTCTCGGGTCAAAGAAAAAGTGACGCGCCTTTATTAAAATTCATTGCTGAATCCTTTCGCTTGTTGACTTATGCTTTAACTTTGCCTTACTCAATGATTTAACGTTTACCCTCTTTGAATACACATATCAAAGCATTTCCATCATAACAGTTGCTTTTTATTGATTATATGAGTAATCACCTTTTATTAGTGGTATACATATTAATTTTTCTTGCTATCATATCTAGATGAATGGAAATTTTCGTCTCTTGGTGTAGGATAGAGGAAATGTATCTTTCGTTAACTTTGTCCCATTCCTGTTTATTGCTGTAAGAATATGAGGCATGGTGATAAAAGAAATTATAATGATAACCAAACTTACGAAGAGAATTCGTTCCGGAATCAAATTAGTTACCCGTAATCTTCATTAGCCTAAACGCGATTTTCTATATATTTCTGGAGAAAATCATTTATTTCGATCAGGATCATTCCCAATATTTAAAGATAAATATTAAACGGGTGAAAAATTGAATGGTTCACTTGATGGCTTGGAGTGAGTAAAACACCGAATAGAATTTTTCGGTTGGTTGTCGCGCTAAGGATAGAGTGAAATGTTGAAACGTCTTATTTGAACTAGTAGAAGATGTAAAACGTCTGTCAATGCCAAGGTATTTACAAAATGGAGTAAATTAATACCATAGAGGAGTGTAAATGGGTTTTCGAAAGACATTCGTTCATTCCAATGAAAAGGAAGTCTTAGATACCTCCTTGAACGTAAAGTGTCCCACTTTGTCCTTAGCTGAACGACCAATTTCAGTTTATTTCTGCATCGACATACTTATTTCGCGCTTTTAAGACTACCATATCAATCGTTTCAATCTCAAAGGAGGATAAAAAATTCGTCCTTATTAATCCGCCATTCTTTCCACACAAGCTTTGCTCATCATGACTTGCTGATCTCCGGAGTGTAACCATTTTCACAAACTATGATCTCGAAACACCCAGTTGTGGCTCTAATAGCTTTCCTAAAATCTTCGCTGAGGTCGCTCTATTCTTCAGTTTTACAGAGGTTTTCGAATTTGTTTCAAAATCGATTACTACTATAACCTACTGCAAGAAGACATTACCTAAGAAAAGAAGCCTAATTTTCGACAAAGAAAGTCTGTGTGGAATACTCATGGCCACGGTTATAAGCTTATTCGTCAGAGCTAATATTTTTCAATCTCACGCAAAAACGTTTGATAACAATAAACTTATAGGCTTAGAGAGGGGTTAAATTACTGAATTTCTTACAAATACTTATAAACTTTTAAATTTATACTAATAAAATCATCAACGTAGTATATAATTGCAAACATCACGTCAAACCTGAAATTCCTGCCTGAACTAAGTAAAACTAATATCCAGTCTGAAACTTGGTTAAAAAGATACCCATCCCTCGTTAAATGGTAATGAAAAATCAGGCAACACACAAATTATAATATATTATTGGTTTTATCAAGTCAACTAAAATTTTTTACTTAAGAATAAAATTTAGTATCATTCATAACTTTTTGAATGATATTATCTATCGTTGTTTACTGCAGAAATCATAGGAGTTGGATTTTTGGATTTAAACTAAGACCTCACCCTTTATTAATTCGTATTAAATGGAATACTTCATAAAACTTTCGTGAACCCATTATTGTTTCCGTAGTTTAAAAAAAATATAGCATGAGTGAAGGACATTGAAAGACTTAAATGATTACTCGTGAAATGTAAGTTACGTAAAATTTTTATTTAAAAATTCATATGTATTTCCTATAACCTGAGAATTCATCTAACCGTTTTCAATTACTACATGGAATTCACTGAAGAAACCTATAGCGTTCTGTCTCATTGAGGAAAGCAAAGGTAAGCCTCACTCCTAATTTTGCCTAGTCTCCTCATTGACTCTATTGCCATTGTCCTCCTTAGTAGGTAAGTGTAGGGGATAAAACCAGACTTTGGGCAAATTCAGACGGACAGATGTGTGTCTGCGGGCGCTAATGTCTTTTCTAGATAATTGGAAAATCTTTGATTTTTTGTAATATCCTAATGTACCCAAAAAGGAGGTTGGCCGAAAAGGTTAGTCAGAGAGTAGTAAAAAAAAACTTGAAAGAAACAAATGAGTTTAGAGAAAGAAATGTAAGTATTCCCTTGACGAAATGGGGGTCGAAAGAGAAAGAAGCGGTGAGTATATGAGAGTAATTGATAAAAAAGTTGATAGCTAAGTTATTCTACACCAGGGTTGCTCAACAGGCCGATCGCGACTGGTAATCGAAAAATTTCTAATATTTCAAATAATTTTCATTACTTCAAGTATTTATCTGTATAGTATATTAACGTTCCATCGAGTCGTATATAGAATTCCCAAGTTTTGATAAAACACAAAATAAGTTCCTGAGATGCAAAAATACTACTATTAATAATTTTTGTTCAAAAAAATTCCAAGTTTTGTTTCTCACGGCCGATCGCGGTCGAAAGCCTAGCTTCAAACTGGATTGCACCTGCAATAAAGTTGGCGAACCCTGCTCTACATTAAGGACATGTCTGGACGGTAATTTAGCTAAGAAGAATTCTTATCAAAAATTGAGCTCCTAGTCTAATCAATGGGTAAAAATATTAGAAAAATATCTGGTTTTTCAGGCCAGCTATACGTGATTCAATGACATAAAAATGCTTATTATGGTGTATCTTTCTCTTGAAAAATGTAGGGCTTATTCACGGATGAGAGTCGTCCAAGGCATTGGCAGACGGTGTTTTATAATGGATGATAGGAATGTCTTCCTCAGGTCGGAGTGTCGTCGCTTCCTTCCTTTCACTGATCTAAATCCGCCTCAATTCTTGTGCCACTTCTTCCGGTAGCTTGCCCACCCAACCTATACGCCGTAAAGGCACTGAAATTCGCTTGTTTTGCTCTGTTAATCGAATAAAAGCCTTGGGATAAGTCGAGCTCCTTTACGCAGTTAAATCCAAGGCCTGATCAAAGCGTAGAACAGGGATTCCCAATAATTAGCTTCTCAGAATTACACACTTTTACTAAATAAAACCTCGAGGAACATTACACCATGAAAGTATTGGTTTGCTTTAATTTGAGTAAAAATGAGAAAAGAATTATTTTGGTTGCGAGCTCATAGTTAGCGACAGTCAATACCAAACAAATTTGAAGGTTATTACACACGTGGATATTAAGAGGTACGTCTAATATGTAATTGGCGTCCTTGGATTCAGGAGGGAATACGTGGGAATACGAGATTCCGTTTCCTGGGTAATTCAAAGCATATCTCCGGAAATCCCAGATTCTCATAAGTTAGGATTGCGCTTAATAAACTGCTTTTGTTCAACGAAAGAAATTCAATAAAATATAGTGATTTTAATAATAAAGTCTTTTGAAAATTTCTATAGGAACACGATATACGCTTTTTATTTTCTACCCATTTTATTTCTTCCTCAATTTCATACGCAATAATTTTCAGCTTTTGTTATTAAATATCAGAGCATTAAAAAATTTCATTCTTCATCAAAATATTTTACTTGTTTTCATTTGTTATAAATTTTGATAAAGATCGAATTCAGCTGATTAGAAATGATCTACAATTGAAAAGAATTTGTACAATTTCACCGTCAATTAGACCCAAAACTTTTAATCCAGGATCGGTATTCCTTTATCCCGCTATCATAGGAGAGATACCTGGAAATAACAAGAACTATAGTAGATACGCCAGTTCAAAGTATTGGTGTAGAAAATGAGAAAATATATATCTGGGTCTCATATATTTCAGGATCCTGAGAAAGTTATGTTTTTCTCCAAAGTTAATTCCCTTCGCTAAATAACACAATGGAAAAATGTTAATAATAAAAGATCAGTTTGCTCTGTTCACACCTTTTTCACTTTTGAGAATGCAAAGATATTTTTCATTACTGATCAAATTAGTGCAATAGTGCAAGTAATGAAAGATTCTCTTCGTTCTCCTTCATTCTACGGCTGATCCAGACTACCTTATGCTTACGATATTTATACTTTATCATGTCAACTCCTTTCATAATTCTTTCGAAAGTTTGCAATTCCCGTATTTCATTTCGATATTTATGGAATATTGCGCACTCCCCCCGATTGTTGCCAAATACTCATCGTTGGCATCTCTATTTCAGCTTTTTCTGCCTCCGATCGAGTAAACGCAAATTAACCTTGAAAATAAACGAGAAAATAGAGATATGAATGTTTCACTGATTTATTAAGCCAATTATTATGAAATCAACATAAATTTTCATGCATCCTTATATATCTTCATTCTTATTATTCGCAATTTTCTTATGAGACACTATAAACACTATTATTTTATGATCCTGTCTATAATTACTAAGCATATTATTACACCTAATACTCAATCTGTAAAAGTACGTTTTATTAGATGCGTGATTATCTAAATCATGTATACCTGTTGACGTCTCACAATTATTCAGCTTTGATCTTTCGCCGCTTCTTAGAAATAAGTAAAAAACAGATAAAAATTCAAAAGATGATTAATGTAAAATTAAGTTATAATAACTAAAAATTCCGAGTGCACCCAAAAATAACTCTGAAATACAATTTTAGCCTTTACAGCCAGGATATATCATGATTATAGCTAAAAAAAATCAGGTATGAGAATGCCGAAAAGTTATCACGGTTGAATTCCAATCTGCGACGCTCAGTCGGACTATGCCGAGCAGCAGCAAAATCCGTCGCATTCCTAGGCTAGCAGATGAAACTGAAAACTGAATTCTGATTGAAACTGTTTCTTCAAAAAAATCTGAAACTGTTTTTTTCAGATCTCAACTTCAGAAACTTTAGACATTAATGTGATATGAGACGTGGTAGTCCGGTGCGTTCGCCAATTTGTTTTCCTTACTTTATCACACATATTTTATATCAAATATTGGCTTAAAATGGTGTCCTACATTTTGTTGCTTTCAATGAGCGAATGCTCATCTTTGAGCGTGAAAACTATGACGAATCAAAAGATTTATAATAGCGATTTCCCACCAAATAGCTCTGCAAAAACCTCCCGTATACCGTGAAATATACCGGAACATTAAAATCAACCGGAATACTTTCTGGATTATAAGTAATGATTGAAGACGTTTGAAGCAATTGTAAATAGAGTAAAACTCGTTTGGAACTCTCCTGGTTAAGACACTATCCCGATTAAGTAACGGTTTTCTAACGCTCTCTGTCCCTTTCACACAAAATACATGGTATAGATACCGTCTAAGATGCTCTTTTGCCAGCTTAAGACGCGGATTTTTCCCGTCCCCAGATGCACGAGCCAATAGTTTGCCTCATTCCATGGACCAGAAAAATTTTACATAATCTCATCTCGCCGTTATTTTTCCTCTCCTTGTGCCCGAAAGGATTCTTAGTGAATCTTCTGAATGACTACTTTTGTTAGAATAAAATGAAGATATTGCGAAATAGCAAATCCCACCGCCGGAGCCTATACGAAAGAGAAATCTTATCGTCAATTTTTTTCAGGGATTAACGTATAGTAGATTGAAAAGTCACTTGTTTTCTTTAGATGCAACATTAAGAAATAAACACATCCTAAAAATCAGATAATGAGAGTTACGTGGGCTGTTGAGCATAGTATCTGAAAGATCGTGATGACTTCTCACCAATGCTGTTAAAAAAATTCGTTATTCTTTGCTACTTGTCTATCCGGTTGAATTACTTCATTGTAGAGTAAACACTGAGCAAAATTGAGTGACCGAGATGCTATATTTGTACGAAATGAAGACCATTCTTCAAAAATCTGAAGTAATGCAACCAGCATTACACAACCTGGTTATAACGCTAACCCACTCAAGACGAGGTTTTCCTTTGGTCCCCCCGAAAACGTCTTGACCGGGATTTACTGTATCATGTGTGATCTATTGGTTATCAGGGGACGATGTACACACAACTTCAGATATTACTCTGCAAGATTAAATAGGTTCGATTACAAAGCAGTGTTAATAGATGTCAGCATTACGCTTGGCGAAATTCCAGCTCTCATTCCGCATTGTTGTGTCACATGATGAACTTCTTTCTTTTGAAGCTGTATGTAGCAATTATAGCTCACCTAATGGACTCCATCGAGTTGCTGCTTAGGTTCGTGTTGTCGTTTTTTGCGTTTCTCACTTTCTCTCCGCTTCATTTACACATCGATAATTATGTAATTGCTCTGGTATGCTATAAATTGGCATATAATAGATTGCTAGTTATCTAACCCTCAGGTGTGCGTGTTTGCTCAATTATTTGAGTGCCCAGGGCCGCCGGGTGAGGGTGTATAGGATGTAAATAGATACCCTTGAAGGTTGTTATATGTTACCTCAATTATTGCTGACAATTATCACCATTAGAAGCCTAAACTCATATAAGAGATTTCTCAATGTTATTTATAATTTTCATTAGAAGGATCAATCTTATAAATGCTGATAGACATATGGCTAGGTCCTAGATTGGATGCCCTAACGTTGTCAGTAGACCAGTGCCACTGAATAGAGGGATTGACTTGACAGTGGCTATTTATTTCCCTTTGGAAAGTGATAAGAAATTTTATATAACAATAAAATTCGTCATTGCCTCAAATCGTTATGATTTCCTGGGTCAGAAAAAGTACAAAATTATAGTGCGTGTTTACTAACAGATTTTGTGTTTTATCCTTTTATCTTAGCATTTCTTTTTGAATCCGGGAAGCACCGAAATTAAAGATCTCAGAAAGAGGCCCCTTATCTAAGCAGTCAACCATTATCTAAAAATTATGCGCTAGTATTTTAGATAGCATGTAATATTTTCAGAATTTCTTCAGAGAAGCGTTATTTCAGTTCTTTATTTCAGTTTAAAGTACTACTAGACCGTCCATTTAAAGTGAAAATACAACAAATTACAGCCTAATTTAATTTGAAACAAAACAAAGGAAACGCTCAACAACGGATTTTGGCGTCGAAACAGTCCCTGCAATACGCTTATTTCGGCTTGTTGTTTAGATATGTAAATATTATGTTTAAGTAAGACAAAACGGAGTCCCAAGGGCAGTACAAAATCCCCCTGGCGTGATCCCATCTCAATGGAATAAGAGTAATTTTATGTGATAAGAATGGAGATTTGATTTAATATTGAGGGTCGAATTAAGCGTCAAATTTATCGAATTTCTTCGAAGCATACGCTGAGAAAGTATGGGATTTTTTGCATGATTCACTTCCGACTCAACGATTGGTTCGGTATAAGACCGTAACCCATGGCGCGTATTCTCCATTGTGAAGGCGCGTGGTTTGCTACAATGACGAAGAATACATTGAAATGTGAACTCCTTGCTAATGGCGGAATAGTGTCATGGCCGACGGACGGATAGGGGAAGGGAGCAACCTTTGATATATCGAACGGAAACATTCGATACTGAAAAATGTGCATGCGGAAGAAATGGCAACGTGTATTATCCAACAACCACAGAAATACCAACCGAATCTGCGGTATATCGAGCTTTTGTACTTGAAACACAAATCGCCAATTCTTGCTCATAAATTGATAGAACTAAAGCAAAAGAGATGAGATATTAATCCTGTAATTCTAATGCTGATTGCCACTTCTATTTCCAGCATTAGTGTCGCATTAACGTTAGAGCTAAACAGGCTCTAGTTTAGGGCTCCAATCTGTTGTGGGGGCCCCTCTCTCT